>CM042690.1:564003711-565203711 GCA_023614405.1 Avena insularis | reverse complement strand
CTCGACGTACTCCTTGTACCCCGGTCTAAACCTCCCCACCTCATCATCATTGTCCTCCATGGACGGGCTACGAGAGCGGTCCCTGGAAGGAGCAATGAGGCCCAGGGTTTTCCCACGGCCTGGAACAGGATAGAGCATTGCTAGATTGATTCCTAAAGATTATGATTAGAGAGAAAGACAATGGCAATATATAAGGGGGTCAGAGGTCGGTAAAACTCGCGAGAAACACAAAATTGTTGCTCAAGAAAAGAATCTTAACGAAATAGGGAAAGAAATCACGGATTTGGAAGAGTTGTGCTGCATAACGACCAACTATATGGGCGCGACCCGTATAGCTCTGGCCTTATAGTTGGTTTCGGGCAGATATTTCCAAATATCTCGAGTCTAGGTCGATTAAATCACGACTCGAAACCAACTATAATGTTTTTTTAGATGAATAAAAATGCAAAGGAAAATGAAAAGTGTCTGAGAGTTTAACGACCAACTATATAGCCGGAATTTTGGCTCCGGTCGCATAGTTGAATAAAGTTCCTCTCAACAAGATTTGTGTCTTGTTGGGAAAATATGGACACTGCATCTAACATCTTTATTTCTTGCATCTGCATAATCTGCAACTCAAATTCTTGAAGTGAAACAATCCAACGGATCAGTCTTGGCTTATGGTCTTTCCTCTTAAGGAGTTTGTGGCATCCCGCTAAAACCACTACTAGAAAATCGCTGTGTTTTTGTGCATTACATCATCATGACCGCATCCTCATGTCATCATGCCACATTGCATTTGAGCATCGTCATATCATCCTGCATTTTTTGTTTGCCTAAAACTATTTTCGAAAAACCTGGTTTTGTTTTCTAAACGCCCCGTCTTTATTTCAAATTAAAACACCGGTCTTCCGGGATATTTTGTATCGTCTAAAGATGGATTTCAAAAGCCCGGTTTTAAATAAATAAATATTTAAGTTGTTTTTAGGAGGTAGCCCGCCAGGCCCGAAAGCCCGGTCGGCCACCTCCAAACCCTAATCTAAAATACCCAGACAAACCCTAACCCTTATCCTACCCCAAACCCACACCCAGCCGCACCCTAAGCTAACTCATCCCGCCGCCGCCTGGCACGCAAACGCACGCGTGCGCTGTGCACACAGCCCGCATGCACCATGCCACTCTATCGCCACCACGCATGCAGCTGGCCCCACTGGGCCCCACACCTGCCCAAACTTCTGCCACCTCACTCCGACCACTCCCAGGCCGCCACCTCACCCCTTCTCTCCCTTCCACCTTGTCCCCACCACCATCTCCCGCCCACACCTGTCCACCCACTCCTCACCTGGCCCCACCCTGCAGCCCCGCTGCCAACACCACCCCACACCCTGGCTTCGATCCCCTCACCCTTCCCACCAACCCCGCCTCTCCTCGACCCCCGTGACCCGCGCCTCCCTCTCTCATGGCAGCCTGAGCCCGATCCCCACCGCCTCCTGGCAGACGCCTGCCCTTCCCTTCCCCTCTTCCGCCAGGCCTCGCCGTCGCCCCACCTCCCTATCAGCCACTGGCCGCCGCCTCCCTCATGACCGGCCACACCCTCCCCTCCGTCGACCGCCCGACCACCGAGCTCCTCCCCGACCTGCTCGTCCCCTACTGCCCTGAGCTTCTCTCCGGTCGCATCCCGAGCCCTCCCCGGCCTGCCCTCATGCCCGCCTCCCGGCGTAGAACTCGCCGTCCCACGGGCCGAGCCACCGCCCATGAGCCACGAGATTCTCCCCTTCCCCAAGCGGCACCGTTCCCTACCCGGCGCTCCTCCTACCGTTGCTCTCTGCAGAGCCCACCACCACCACGCCCGTCGCATCAACCTTTCCCCCGTCGACCCTGCTGTCTTGCGCGTGACACACGCACGTCCTCGGCGTCGCACGGCCTCGGGACACCGTCACCTCAAGCCCTGCACTCTCACGCGCCGAGCCTCCTCGGACGTCATCCCCTCGAGCCATGTCGTGGTGCCTCTCTGTCCTTGCCGCTTGTAACTCCAAGGCCCCGATGGGGAGAATACTCCTTTGTCCATGCCAAGTTTGTCACCTCCGACTCGAGGCACTGCCCCAAAACCTCCTACGGTTTATCTCATGTCTTGTGTTCTGTGACACATCCAGGAACCTTGTTGCCTTCCATGTGTGTATGCGCGCACCTGCTCACGCATCTGTCGCTGCTACTTCTGCTTGTCTGGTGTTTTGGGTACTCATGCATCCGTGCGAAGCTGCAACAGCAGTAGATTGTGCGAAGATGGTGCCAAGTCCGTCAACGACGACCGATTTGGGAATTTCGAGGCCTTTGACACGGAGCATCGAACCCCCAAAACCGGAGAATCCCTAGACACCAAGATCTACCGGCGACCCGACCAAGATCTGAAGACCGAACCCTGGTGTGCCAAGTTCTTTGACCCCGAGGACCGATCCATCGGATGCGACAAGACATCCTTCTCGGAACCACCAAGTACTTCCTCTTAGACGCCAAGACCCGAACCCGAAGACCGCCAAGATCGCCACCGGAACGACAAGTACTTTGCCCCGGACGCCAAGACCGACCTGATACGCGGACCCGACAAGATCTTCGCGACGACAAGATCGACACCGACCAGGGCGAATCCGATGCGCCCCGATGTCAAACCAAGTCCTTCTTCCCGGAACGCCAAGCTCTCCTTCCATTGTCGAGAACGATTCCGTCGACCCCGAACCCCAGATCCGGACCCTGAGACCCGACTCCGAACCCCCGGAACCCATGATCTTACGAACCCATATGTGTGACCCTAAGCCTCTATTTTTATAATATAACAAATACCTGTCGCATCATTAAATCATCATGCTTTCATACATGTCATCTGGTGGGTTGGGTTAAATAGTCGATTCACCCAAATTAAATATGGAGTCTATATGCGAGCTATTCTAGTCTTATTCCGGACTCCATTTAAATTTGTGTAGCAAGTCGATGCCCTGTTTCACCTTGTTAATCCAACATTTAATTTGCGGGGTAGATAAATAACTCAAATCTATTAATAAAATGTCGGGACCCCGGTTCCGCTTAATATTGCCTAATTGCACCGCATCTGCATCATATCATAATCATGCCGAATCTTTTGCCGTAGTATTAAATAGTGCATCCGGTGTTTGTTCTAATGCTTGCTTCTTCGCGGTTTAGACCGATGAGTTGATGCGAGCATCGACAAGGTCTCCGGATATGAACCTTCGGCTATTTTTCCCAGGCGAGCATTCTCCCCCTTTCTACCTATTTTGCATTTATAGTCTTTACTTCCTCCTGTTGATCTATTGCTACCCGTATTGTGATGCTTTAGTTTCTCTGCACCATTTATATTCTTTGCAGCCCTATATTGCCTTGGACACATCCTATTGCCTGTTGTTTGATAGATAGTCGGCCTTGTGATTCGTAGTTGCTTGCTTATGTGTTGCTTCGCATTGTTGTCGTTCCACCGTTGACGGCAAGTTGGCACATGATAAATGGAGGAGATGCTTAATGGTGGAGATGATCATCACTTTTAAATACAATTATTAAATTGTTGGGATAACTAATGAAAGTGGCACCGGTGGGCAATTATATGCTATTTGGTTTTTATGTCCACTTGTGTCCCGTAGGCCCCGAGTACTTGATACCTGTTCCTTGACATTCGCACTATCCACATACGTGAGAGTCTATGAATCCCCCTTAGCTAGAGCTTGATTCATTTCTTATTTCTTGGGGCCACAAACTAGTTTGGGGCTTTATTACTATCCTGTACTTATGCCATGCTTTACTGCTTTATTTAAGATTGTGCGTGGAGCACCTGTACTGTTTTGGATCGTGCCACGTTTTCGCGGTATCGACAAGCCCAGTCACACTTTCGGGTTCCCAGTCGTTTACAACCGTCGTCACAAACCCTAGGTCCATTCCGGAGCCGGCCAACTTTGTTGTGGGTAGCTTAGTGGGGTGGCCCCTTGAAATATTTTATGAATCCTGTGATTGCTTTGTCGTGAAGGCCTCATTGGTTTTGATTTGGTTTTTCCGAGGTTGATCGTGTGTGTGTTGCTATTTGTGCACCCCTGCAGGGTAAACTTTTCTGAAAGCCGTGTCCGCGGTTATGGACGACTTGGAGCACAATATCTCAATCATAGATAAGCATAACTAAAGTAGTGCTATAAATTTGACTTAATATGTGACTAGTAATTCAGCTTCACTACAATGGAATGGATATTAAAAATGCCAACAACTGGTGGAGCTGGGGCTCCTTGTGTCTTGTTATATCTGCCTAGTAAGTATTGCAACTCCAATGGAATGTGATAGAAGTGCCAACAACTGCTGGGTTTTGGGATTCCTGAGGACAACTATATCTGACTAGTAAATGTTCCAACTACCACAGAATGGTTAATTAAAACTGCCCACTACTTATGCTTCAGGATGACTCATGCTATCTATATCTGATTAGTAAGTGCTGCAACTATAACGGAATGAGTAAAATTGCCAACTGTGTGAGTTCCTTGGTCCGACTTCCTCGTTTGGTCTCGAGGGGGAAATACCAGGATGGGTATGTTTGGTGTTAGTATTAGGTTGGATCCGAATAGGTCTTTCTTATCCCTCTCTAATAGCCGCCAGTTTTTCTGAGTCTCTACAGGTTGTTTAGTGCTGCTGCGCTGCCGCTTCAGTCCACCATACCTATGTTGGCGAGAGCCGCTGAATTCTAGCCTCGCCGTGTACTGGCCTCAGTACTGACGCTCCTGTTTTTCCTTTGCCCTTTGTCGGCACCCCTTTTGTTTTAGAAGGTTTGAGATCGACGTTGTTAGTAGGGTTACCCTTCCGGCTTGGCCTGGGCAGGGTTATGGATGCCATTGGTTATTCTTCAGGGCTCTTAGCCCCATTTGCATCTTATTCGTACTCGGATGTTGAATCGTTTTCAAGCTGATTTGGATCTTTGTATTGTATATCTGTATTCTTGACTCTTGGAGTCATGTTATATATATATATCTGTTCTATGGGTCCCATTGAGGACTGTTGTGTAATGGTATTACTTTTTTTCCACCCGCACGAAAGTGCCTGGTGGGTGTCCTTGAATCGTTTCTATGCGGGTTTGGCGGGAAGCGCTAAAACTTGCATAGGGCCGATTTGGGGGTGTTACAGAGTTCCTTTAAACCATCACAGTCTGTATGAACTATTACTTTGGCATCAACTATATAGGAACGAAATTTATCACAAGCGAAAAATATAGCAAAAAGTTCCCTTTCTTCCTTAGGGTAATTCTTTTGAGGACCATTTAGAGTTCTACTAGCATGATGTATAATATTAAATCTGTGACCAATGTGTTGTCCTAGAGTTACTCCTAAAGCATCACACTAGCTTCACATATTAGGTCAAAGGTTGTATCCTAGATAGGTGGTTTAATGATAGGAGCACGGGATAAAGCAATTTTTAGTTTATCAAAAGCTTCAAGACATTTATCATCAAAATTAAATCTTAATCCCTTTTGCAGGAGGTTACTCAAAGGTGTAGATATTCTAGAGAAATTTCTAATGAACCTTCTATAAAAACCCTCATGACCAAGGAAACTTCTTATACCTTTAATATCCCTAGGTTGTGGCATTCTCTCTATTGCTTCAACCTTAGCTCTATCCACTTCAATTCCCTTACTTGATACCTTGTGTCCAAGGACTATTCCTTCTTTGACCATAAAATGGCACTTCTCCCAGTTTAGAACAAGATCGGTTTCTTTGCAACGCTGCAAAACTCTTTTGAGATTATCCAAGCAACTAGTAAATGAAGTTCCATAGACAGAAAAGTCATCCATAAATACTTCCATTATTAGTTCTATAAAATCCGCAAAATAGCAGTCATGCATCTTTGAAAAGTAGCTGGAGCATTACATAGACCAAAAGGCATACCTCAATATGCATGTAAACCATAAGGACTAATGAAAGTTGTTTTAAGTTGGTCATCCGGATGAACAACTATTTGAGAAAAACCAGAGTATCCGTCCAAGTAGCAAAAATGAGTGTGGTTTGCTAACCTTTATAAAGTTTGGTCTATGAACGGTAAAGGATAGTGATCTTTCCTAGTTTATTTGTTTAATTTCCTGAAGTCTATGCACATCCTATGCCCAACAATAGTTCTAGTAGGTATAAATTCATTGTTTTCATTAGGAACAATAGCAAAAACCACCCTTCTTAGGGACACAATGAATATGACTTACCATTCACTTTCTTTAATAGGATAGATTATACCTGCGTCCAGTAGGCGTACAATTTCTTTTCTGACCACTTCCTTCATTTCAGGTTTCAATCTTCTATTAAATTCCACAACTGGTTTAGCACCTTCTTCCATGAATATTCGATGGACGGTTATCATGGGACTAATGCCCTTCAAATCATCCATTGAGTACCCAAAGGCCTTGCGATCCTCCTTAAGTATGTTCATGAGTTCTTCTTCTTCTTTTCCTAAAAGTTTAGCACTAATAATATCAAGAAATTTATTTGTGTCATCTAAATACATGTATTTAAGATTATATGGTAGAGTCTTCAACTCTGGGGATGCTAATTCCTCGTCCCCTCACTTTGCTGGATCTTCAAAAGCCTCATCAGTTTGATGTCCCATAATAGGAAGTGAATCAAATTCATCTTCTAGTTCTCCTAGGGACTTGTCCTACATAACTATTTCTTCATAATTTGGTTCTTCATTTATTTCTTCTTCTTGATTACTAAAGAAAAGAGCCACCATTTCCTCAATAGTTTTCTCTTCCTCTTCTTCTTGTACTTGTGGAGGCCTATCTTTAAATTTGGAAAAGTGGAACTCCTTTTCTGCTCCCCCAAGCTTAAGGGACAAAATCTCCTTTTTGAAATCCACATAGGCACCAATATCACTCAAAAAGTTTCTTCCAAATATAATCAGGCAAAGAGTGTCATCTGGCATATCAACAACTACAAAATTGATAGGAAATTTTTTGTTGCCAATTGTGACAATTGCATCTTCGAGTACTCCCATTGGAATTCTAATATTTTTATTGGCTAGCATGATTGTCATATCAATATTTTCAATTGTAGCCAGTTCTATCTCTTCTTTTATTTCTAAATAGAAATCATAAGATATAACATTAACTTTGATGCCAAGATCAAATAAAAAATAATGCAAGGTTTCTTTAAATATGTAGGGAAGAATAGGCTTACCCAATACGGAAGTCTCTTCATCAAGTTCAACTATGTTACCATGTGCGTACATAGCCATAATTGCTTCCTTGGTTACCTCTTCATCTTTGTGTTTCTTCCAGATGTTCCATGACTTTTGGCATAATTTCTTCTTCCTTCTTCTCATGTATTGCTTTGACCTGTTCAGATTCAAGAATATGCTTTTGTGCAGTGTTAGGGAAAGGCATCTCATGTATTGGTTCTAGGGAGGCCAGTGTTGCTTTATCTTCTCTTTTCTTCTCAGGTTCGGGTGGTGGATCATATTTGACCACACCCTCTTTCGAAGCATTGATATGTTCTGTAAAAGCTTTAACAACTTGCAACACAAGAACTGAATCCAAATAAAGTTCTTTAGATAATTCTTTAACATGGCCCTTTTTATTATAGTCATGAATACAATCATGTTCTATTTATGGGCTCCTTCACTTCCTACACCAAAATTCCATGAAACTCTATGATCGTGAATTCTATTAAGTAAAGCCCAAGCTTTAGTTATAGGAAGATTCATAAAGGCTCCTTCTGTGAAAGAGTATAGTTCAATTTTATTTGGTTCAATTAAACCACCATAAAAGATATGTAATAAATACCATTCATGCAAATCATGATGAGGACATAGACATAGTAGATCTTCAAATCTGATATATGCTCTTACTATTCCTTCATTAGAATGCTTTCTCCAAATAATTATAAGACGACTGATTCCAAAAGATTTTGACAATGGATAATATTTTGCTAGAAATTCACATGCTAGATTATCCCAAGTAGTAGTGGCTTCAGGGGGTAGAGATTTATACCATGAGAGAGCTGTACTAGTCAGAGTATGACTAAAAAGTTTAACCCTTACCTCATCAACGGTATATCCCGTCAATTGAAAAGTGCCACATATATCTTTGAAACATTCAATATGCTCATATGGATCAGGATCTTCTTCATCTCCACTAAATTGCTTCTTGTGTAGAATACCGAGTAGTAGAGGATTTATTTCAAAACCTCCTTGTCTTCTCATTGGAGTTGTCTCTTTTATAAATACCATAGGGCTTCCCAAAGTAGTTGAGTGGGTTAGCACTAGTCCTATGCTCAAACTCCATCAGGTTGGGGGAAAACTATAACTCAAAACAAAACTTAGAAAGACAAAAATAAATAAGCAAAAACTAAAAGACCTACAGCGCTTAGCTCCCCGGCAACAGCGCCAGAAAATAGCTTGATGACTGCAAGTGCACAGATCGTTTGTAGCTAGTTTCGAAATAAAGATATCGATCCCACAGGGAGCAAGAGTTTGAAGTCTAATAACTCTTGAAATAAATATTATAATAGAAATGCTAAATAAAGTTCTAAATGACAAGATAAAATGCGAGTATTGTGTAAAAAGGTGTTTTGAGGTTTTAGTTATAAGAGCATGATGACCCACAAGTATTGGGGATCGCACCAGTCTTTGAGGGAAGTAAAACTCAATTTATTGATTCGACACAAGGGGAGCCAAATAATATTTATAAGCCTTCACAACTGAGTTGTAAATTCAGCTGCACCTGGAAACAATCTTGCTCGTAGCAGTTTATCAGTAGTAACAGTTTTGTAGTGGCAATAGCAAAGTGGTAGCAGTAGTAAAAGTAAACACACTAGTAACAATTGTAGTAAACAATAGGATTAAAGCGCGGTAGGCATAGGGATGGATGGACGGGCATTGCATGGACAAGAAAATTCATATAACAATCAATATATAGGGCATTTGCAGATAAATAAGATAAAGCATCCAAGTACTAAATAATCATAGGCATGTGTTCCATATATAGTCATACGTTCTCGCAATGAGAACTTGCACAACATCTTTTCTCCTTCTAGCCCGCTGCAGCGGGGCCTCAAGGGAATCTACTAGCAATTAAGGTGCTCCTTTTAGTAGAGCACCGGATCAAAGCATTAACACTCTATGAACACACGTGATCCTCACATCATAGCCATGCCCTCCAGTTATCCCGATTTCTGTCACTTCGGGGCCTCGGGTTCCGGACAATAATGTGTGTATACAACTTGTAGGTAAGATCATAAACAATAATATCATCATGAATAAATAACATGTTCAGATCTAAAATCATGGCACTCGGGCCCTAGTTACAAGCATTAAGCATAACAAGTTACAACAAAGTCAAAAAGCACTAACAATAGATACTAGGCACCATGCCCTAAAAATCTGATGCCATTACATGAACGATCTCATCCAATCCCTACCATCCCCATAGCCTACTATGGAGGATTACTCACTCGTGGATGGGGAAATCATGGATGGTTGATGGATAAGCATTGGTGATGATGGTGGCGATGACCTCCTCCAGTTCCCCGTCCCGGCAGGGTGCTGATACGTTGCAAACGTATCTATAATTTTTGATGTTCCATGCTTGTTTAGTATCTACTTTCTTATGTTGTGTCTACATTTTGAGATACTTTTATGCATTTTTTGGAACTAACCGCCACAGTGCCAGTTGCTTGTTTTCTGCTGTTTTTGGTTTCAGCAAAGCTGGAAAAGAAATATTATCGGAGTTGGACCGGACAAAAGCCAAAGTCGATATTTTACCAGAAGACTCACAGAGCTGTAAGAGGACGGAGGGTTAGGGTCGCCACACCATGTGGTGGCGCGGGTCCCCCTGCCGCGCCACCAGGTGGTGTGGGCCCCTACTCCACCCTCTGACATCGCCCTTTCACCTATAAGAAACCTACGATGCAGAAACCCAAAGCATCCAGCCTCCAGCCACGAAAAGTTCCGGAGTGCTGCCGCCACTGAAGGGGAGATTCGGGGGACAGAACATCTTTGTTCCGGCACCCTGCTGGGACAGGGAAGTGCCCCTGGAGCCATCTCTATCGATCTCCACCACCATCTCCATCGTTGTTGCTGATTACCATGATGATGAGGGAGTAGATCTCTCTCGAGGCTAAGGGCTCTATTGGTAGCTATGTGTTCATATCTCTCTCTATGCGTGATCTTATTGAGATCATGTGCTTTGTAATCTATAGATCTATTGTGCTACTCAAGTGCTTTAATGAATCTCTGCTTATTCCTACGTGTGTGAATTTGATTGTATGCACACCGTGTGGCACTTTGGCTAAGCTTACATAAATACTTGTTTTGAGTTATATTTGGAGTTGGATGTCTCTATGAAATTGTGGTGTTTGTGGGGTTATCTAGATGGGGAAGGCGGACTTTGAGGAGTGTTGTTATAGCCCTACCATGGATTAGAGTGTCCAACCAGAGAGTAGTTCAGAGTAGTATAATGAAGAGAAGATATTTATATGAGAGTGTTCACTAGCGAAAGTATGATCCCTAGGCCTTGTTTCTAAACATTGAAACACCGTTTGCAACTAGATCTGTTACATTTTTGCTTGCTTCCATCTTTCTGCCTTTAGTCTTTTCCTCCCGTCAAGCTCTTTTCTGGCACCATTGTCTTATATCCATACCACTTGTACTTCACTATCTCTTCGCTGAACTAGTGCACCTATACACCTGACAATGTATTGGGTGTGTTGGGGACACAAGAGACTTCTTGTACCTTGATTGCAGGGTTGCTTGAGAGGGATACCTTTGACCACTTCCTCCCTGAGTTCGATAAACCTTATGTGGTTCACTTAAGGGAAACTTGCTGCCGTTCTACAAACCTCGGCACTTGGAGGCCCAACAACTGTCTACAAGAATAGAAGTGCATAGACATCAAGCTATTTTCTGGCGCCGTTGCCGGGGAGGTAAGGTAAAAGGTACTCACATCTTCTGGCTACTAAGCTATCTTCTAGTACCGTTACTGGTGTGTGAGTGCTCGAAGTTATTTCCTTTAGATTAATCAATTATATCTTTTTGTTTCTTGTTTTTATTTTCACTAGTTAGGCTTAATGGGAAACAAGAAAAAAAATAGAGAGCTTTATAGTATTTATCTTGAGTTAGGACATGAAGTGTTTGAAGAGAAAATTAAAAAACTTATGGAACTTTATTTGGATGCTAATAGCAATGTTGTTAGTATGAATTCTTTGTACACCATTATTGCTAATGCTATGGAAAAGTCTAAGCTAGGGGAAGCTAGTTTTTATGAAAATGATCTTTTTAGTTTTGTAGCTTTAAAGAAGAAAATCTGCTCTAATGGTACTTTATCTCCCATATGTGGTAATTCTAATGATACTTGTGATATTTTAAATCCACATACTGAAAGCATCCCTTTTAAAATACCTATAAATTTTTTTGAACGTGTTATGAATAACTACTATTTTGGAGATGGAACTGTCCATCCTTGTGATCATTTACTCTTTATACATGAATTATGCGGGTTGTTCAAGTGTGCAAGTATTTGAATGAACCAAGTTAAGAGGAAGCTATTCTCTCTATCACTTAAGGGCAAAGCAAGGGAGTGGTATGAGCTAGTAGATGACCCTCATCATTTGGAGTGGAAGGAACTTGAATCTCTCTTTTACTCTAAATTTTATCCTCCTCATGAAATTCATAAAAATAGGAATTATATTTATAATTTTCATCCTCATGATGGAGAAAGTATTGCCCAAGCATGGGGGAGATTGAAGTCACTAATGCTCAAATGTCCCATTCATGAACTCCCCATGAATATTATTATTAATATTTTTTATGCAAGGCTTTCAGGACATTTCAAGGACTACTTAGATACTTGTTTAGAGGGATCCTTCACAAGTAAGGAGGTCACAGCTAAGTGGGATCTTCTTGAAACAATTCAAAGCAATACCGAAGATTGGGATAATGACAAAGGTAACGAACCAGGTATAAACTATGAGTATGATTGCATTAAGTCTTTCGCTGAAACTGCTGATTTTCAAGAGCTTAGTGCTAAATATGGTCTTGATCCTCAAATTCTTGTTGATTGTTGTAGAGACTTTGCTTCTCATATGAATGCTCCTAAAGAAAAATGGGACATGTGTCATGAGCCTTTTAAAGACACTTGCATGGAAAATGAAATTGTTATTAATGATAGCAACAAACATGCTCAAACCTCTGAAAGTACTAATTCTTATAAGCATGTTAATTTTTGTGGAATACATAGATCTTGTGAGAATAATCAAATTGAAGAAGAATATTGTATCACCCACAGGAATGAAAAAACTAGAAAATGGTATAAGGCTCTAAATGATCTTGGTAAAAAAGTTTGTACCCTCCATCCTTTTATTCGTGAACTTTGCTTTGAAGTGGGTCATTTCAATTTTCAATGCTCAGGCCATAATAATAGCCCTTCTAATCCAATAAGTATTACAAGTTTCTATTGTGATGACATGATCACTCCTGATCAGCATGATGAACTTACATTATTTTTGGGGTGTGAAGAATTATCAAGAAAAACTTCTTTGGTAGATATGAGTGCTTTTGATATGAATAGCATCCTGCATGGTTGTCATATTTATTGTGTTGATAAATGCCACACAAATAGTTACATAGAAAATAATATAAAAGATGAGATTTTACCAAAATATGACAGGATTAATATGTGTTTTGATCTTATTAATGAAAAGAAGGAATCCTCCAAAGTTTCTTCTTTTGTCTCTAACAATAAACCATGGTATATGGAGAAGCTTCCTTTAAAGCCTCTCCCTCCTAAAGAGAAGAAGATAAAGAAGAAAAGGAGGAGTAAAAGGAGGGAGGAAACGATATTTTCCCCTAAGCATGTTGCTCCTATTATAGTTTTTGATGAGTCTGGACTTGATGATGTTCCTATGCCTGTTACCTATAGTAGTGATCATGATTGGGAAAACACACTATTTTTGATATTGAAAATCTCTTCTGTACCAATTCTGAAAATGATGATGTTAATAATTGCTGCACTACTAGTACTATCCATGTTCCTTCCAATGATGATATGTTTACAAATGAACACACTTTGGAAGATAACTATTCTATTGCTTATGATGATACTATAACTCCAATATATGATGATTGCAATGATGAATATGATATTTTCAGTCCACCTACCATTGAGGTGAAAATTAATTATGATTACAATATGCCTCCTATATTTGATGATTATGGTGATGATAATAATAATGATAGCTATTTTGTTGAATTTGCTCCCACTACAATTAATAAGAATGACTATGCTTACGTGGAGATTATTAATTCTTTTATGCATGTGGCTCATGATAAGAATGTTTTATGTGATAGTTATATTGTTAATTTTATTCATGATGCTACTTAAAGTTATTATGATAGAGGGAAACATGGTTATATGTATCTCAACAATATTAAGTTCTCCCTCTTTATGTTGAAAATTTTGAAGTTGCACTTGTTTTGCTTTCCTATGCTTGTTGCTTTGTGCTTTCATGACTTGTGTCTTTACAAGATTATTTTTCATAGGAAGTGGGTTAGACTTAAATGTGTTTTATATTTGCTTCTTGATTCTCTCTTTTACTTCAATTCATATTTCTTATGTGAGCATCATTGAAATTATCATGCCTAGCTCAAAGGCGTTAAAGAAAAGCACTTATTGGGAGATAACCCAAATTTTGTCAGGAATATTTTGTTGAGTATTGGAAGTTATTACTTCAGTAATAACCTCTCCTTATCATTTTTGTGTGGTTTTTGTGCCAAGAGTAACCTCTAACGAGAGAGAAGTAATGCTTGGGAAAGTTGTCGTCCAGAAACAGATTTTTGTGCTTCGCTGTAAAAATTTGTGAAAAATCTCTGTATGTCAGTTTGAGCTGTAATTTTTTCTGCTTCTGTTCTAGGTTGTTATCTAACTTTTGTTAGTTCAACACTTTTCGATTTGAGCAACAGAAGGTCTTCGAAAAAATCGGTTTTCACCTGCCGGTCTGTTTTGACAGATTTTTGTCATTATTTGCATTTGCCTCTTTATCGATTTCTTTTTGGGTTCTTTTTGGTGAATTGAGCTTTTTGACGGAATTGCTACAGTAATTCGTGTTTTTAATTAAAGTTTTGCTATTTTAAAACTAAACCCCAAAGGTTTATTATCTTTTGAATGCACTGATGTTACTAATGAAAATTGTGTGAAGTTTTGTATGAAGGAAATTTTCAGGTGTAGGGAAAGAATGATGTAATGAGATGAAGAATGGACAAAATCTCAAGCTTGGGTATGCCACCCCGTGTCACCCCAAGAAATATTCAAGTGGTACGAGCGTCAAAGCTTGGGGATGCCCAAGGCATCCCCTTCTTCATCAATAAAAATCTCAGGTCTTTCTAGACACTTCATTTTTATTGTTTCATGCACTATTGTGTTATTCTTGGAGCGTCCTTGTTTTTGTTTTTAGTTTTCTTTTGCTTATTTTGCTGCAATAAGTTGGTTGGATCCAAGCACTTCTTTTGGAGAGAGACACACTCTGCTTTCATTGTTTAGAACACTCTAGTTTTCATTCTTATTGTTTTGTGAGTGTTCTCTTTTGCTAGCACTGTGTTTAGCCTTAGTTTTCTTGTGCTTTCGGCTTAGAACTTTTTAGTTCTTCTTTATTGTATTTTTGAGACAAGCTCACTCATCTTTATTTATTATTATCTTTGTGAGTTCTTTCAAATAAGTCGATTGGTGTTGGAAGAGAGTAGGAAGTTTCATTCTTATAATGGTACAAAAGGAAGCTTGCTTTGACTGTGACTTAGACTTTATCTTGTCATGCTTGATATTGTTTTAGCTTTATGCTTAGTGATTTTTGCTATAGCATGACATGTTGTACACAACTGAGATTGCTTAATGTGCCTTGAAAGAATCATGCGTTGTTTTAGCATATTAAGGCATAATATTGAGGTATTCTCCTTTAATGCTTTATTTGGGTTGACTTGGCGCATGCTCACACCATGTTAAGACTACACCAAGTCACCATAGCCTCTATGATCCTTTAGTTTTCGACTTGTAATATCACTTTATGCTTTAATTAACGATGTTTTGTCGCTTTGCATGATTAGGGCCATTATTGCTCTCTTAGTTGGTCGCTCCCAGTCTTTTGCTAGGCTCCTTACCAAGTATGAGTTCCACTCATGCATCCAACTCCAAATAAAACCAAGTTATTCCAAAGAGTCCACTATACCCACCTATTAACATTTGCTATTCCAAGTATATTCATGTTTTTATCTACCTTCCTAATTAAACTTGTTATGTGAAAATTAGTGATTAAAGCTCTCACGAACTTGATGGCACAATTTACTTTTCTTGCCCCTAATAAACTTGAACCATTGTGTCATCTATGTTGTATATGCTTGCACTTATATGTTGGGAATTAGCAGAACCATGCTATCATGAGGAACGCTTTCAACATTGCACTTGTACATTGTATCCACTTGATATCAAGCTCTTTTGTTTATGGATGTCGTCGGTGTGAAATGAAAGGGGAGCCTGTAAGTCCATGGAGTTATGTATGTGTGTTAGAGAAACTCCTGGGCCGCTAGCCTAAGCCATGCCTAATCATGGTGGAAACTTGCAGCATCACCATGGTGAGCAATCTATGAAGCATTCTTCTTGTAAAAAAAGAGATAAAGATTGAGAAAAAGAAAAAAAAGATGAGAAACGAGGAAAGAGAGAAAAAGCACCATTTTCCCATGGTAAATAAGAAGATTGTTGTGATGCTCATTGTCTGCTTGCCTTGTCATTTTGATTATGGGATAGATCATGTATCATGTGCAAGGGGTACCCCGTTGGCGGTTCTCTATGATATACATGTACTTACTATGACAAGAACTTACTGGTAACTAAACTTGAATAGCATGAGGAGCGACCCTTGTATTCAAGGGACATGAGATTGCCAACTTATACTTTGTCAAGCATATACTCCATAGTTTGTTCACTTTACCCTTAATCACTTCAAGATGCTTATGATAGGGGCAATGAGAGATAAAAGCTAATAAGTACCATAATTTTTGGAAGCTCTTTATGAGACTAGAATCCCTGATTCCTTCTATGAAGGGCCTTTCTTTTACTTTTATGTTGAGTCTCCATCTTCTATCTTTATGCACCTATTGAGAGAGAATAGTGGCCATTCTTAGTTTAATGTGCATTGTCCCAAGACTTGTTGATTGATTCATAACTTTGATATTGCTTATTCTTAAAATATTTGTATCTAGTCACCCTTATGAACTTTGAAGGTGTCCTATGCATTTATGTTTTGCTACACTATGAGGGACAAGCTAAATACCATTCTCATTATGTTTTCTATATGTGAAACAAACAAACGTCTTTCAAAGCATTGTTATTCATGAATCTTTTGTTTGTACCTTTTCATGTTATAACATGGTTGCTATGACTTATTGTTAGAACTATATATTTCATGTTATGATCCTAGCTATCAATTTTTTACAAATACCTTGATCAAGATTGTGATGGTGCATGTCACCTCAAAAATTATTCTTTCTTTTTATCACTTACCTACTCGAGGACGAGCAGGAGTTAAGCTTGGGGATGTTGATACGTTGCACACGTATCTATAATTTTTTATGTTCCATGCTTGTTTAGTATCTACTTTCTTATGTTTTGTCTACATTTTGAGATACTTTTATGCATTTTCTGGAACTAACCTATTAACAAGATGCCATAGTGCCAGTTGCCTATTTTCTGCTGGAAAAGAAATATTCTTGGAATTGGACCGGACAAAAGCCAAAGTTAATATTTTACCGGAAGACTCATGGAGCCAGAAGACGAGACGAATAGGGGCCAAGGGCTGGCCACACTATGTGGTGGCGCGGGTCCCCCATGGCCGCGCCACCAGGTGGTGTGGGCCCCTAGTCCACCCTCTGACATCGCCCTTTCGCCTATAAGAAACCTACGATGCAGAAACCCTAAAGCATCCAGCCTCTAGCCACTAAAAGTTCCACAGCGCTGCCGCCACCGAAGGGGAGTTTCGGGGGACAGAAAATCTCTATTCTGGCACCCTTTCGGGACGAGGAAGTGACCTCGGAGCCATATCTATCGATCTCCACCACCATCTCCATCGTGGTTGTTGATTCCCATGATGATGAGGGAGTAGATCTCTCTCGAGGCTAACGGCTCTACCGGTAGCTATGTGTTCATCTCTCTCTCTATGCGTGATCTCATTGAGATCATGAGCTTTGTAATCTACAGATCTATTTTGCTACTCAAGTGCTTTAATGAATCTCTGCTTATCCCCACGTGTGTGAAGTTGACAGTGTGCACACTGTGTGGCACTTTGGCTAAGGTTACATAAATACTTACTATGAGTTATATTTGGAGTTGGATGTCTCTATGAAATTGTGGTGTTTGTTGGAACCATCTAGCGCTCAAGGTGACAATGTGGGGTTATCTAGATGGGGAAGGCGGACTTTGAGGAGTGTTGTTATAGCCCTACCATGGATTAGAGTGTCCAACCAGAGAGTAGTTCAGAGTAGTATCATGAAGAGAAGATATTTATATGAGTGTGTTCACTAGCGAAACTATGATCCCTGGGCCTTGTTTCTAAACATTGAAACACCATCTGAAACTAGATCTGTTACATGTTTGCTTGCTTCCATCTTTTTGCCTTTAATCTTTTCCTCCCATCAAGCTCTTTTCTGGCACCGTTGTCTTATATACATACCACTTGTATTTCACTATCTCTTTGCCGAACTAGTGCACCTATACACCTGACAAGTGTATTAGGTGTATTGGGGACACAAGAGTCTTCTTGTATCTTGATTGCAGGGTTGCTTAAGAGGGATACCTTTGACCACTTCCTCCCTGAGTTCAATAAACCTTGGGTGATCCACTTAAGGGAATCTTGCTGCTGTTCTACAAACCTCTGCACTTGGAGGCCCAACAACTGTCTACAAGAATAGAAGTGCGTAGACAGCAGGTGCCAGAATGGAGTTTCTAGTTCCGAATCACGGTTTCTAGTTCCGAATCACGGCGCAATAGAACTCTATCTGGAAAAACGTCGAGCCCCCCTCCGTTTTTAGGTCAGAGTGCTTATATAGGCGAAAGGAGAGGTCAAGGCGGAGACCGAGTGTAGCACCCGCTAAAACCACTACTAGAAAATCGCTGTGTTTTTGTTTTGTGCATCATATTGATCGCATGCTCATGTCATCATGTCATATTACATTTGATTATCATCATGACTGCATGCATATTTGCCTAAAACTATTTTGCTAAAAGCCCTATTTTGTTTTATACATTAATCCCGTCCCCTTTATTTCAAATTATAAAACCCCGGCCTCTCCAGATATTTTTATTTTGTCTAAAAATTATTTGCAAACGTGTTTTAAAATAAAATATATAAACAAAAGTATGTTTCTAGGGGAGGCAGCCGGCCAGGCCCAAAAGTCCCAACCGACCACCACTACCCAACCTAAACCAAACCCTAGCCTACCCAGACCCTCACACCTAATCCTCCGCCACCGCCACCCACACTTGTCACGCTACACACACCGCACGCAGCAGCCGTGCAGCACACAGCGCGCGCACGCACATCGCACGCACAAGCACACACATGCGAACAAGACAACACGCTCCCGCATGAACCGCGTCGCTCCCTCGCGTTCCCCTCACGCGACCCCGACCTAGCCCCACCTCCTCGACCCACTCGCTCCTCACCGCCCGCATCGTGGCACCCTCGTCCTGACGCTCCTCTCCCCTCGATCCCCAGCAGGCCCCGCCGCCGCCCTCCTCTGATTCCCCTAGCGCCGCCCCTCTCCTTGTTGCGCAGCTTCCTCGCCTCATGCACGCCGCCACCCCGAATCCCTACAGCCCGGACCGCGAGCAGCGCTGCGTCGACCGGCACCACCACGTCCCACGTGAGCCCGACCACGACACCGCCGTTGCCAGAGCACGTCATCCCGCCTGCACCGCGCTGCCGTCGGCCGCTCGCCTCCGGCCACCGGCCTCGTCGCCCTTGTCCGCATGTCCCCAAGAAGAACCACCGCCTCGTCCCTCTTCAGGCCACGTCGTCGACCTCCGCGCACCCGCTGCCCCTCAGTACTCCTCCCCTGGCTGTCCTTCACAGATCCGACCAAGGCCGCCATGACCGCCGCCTCCGTGGGCTTCCTCGATCCGAGCACCCACGCCAGCGCCGGCCTCCCTGCGTTGTGTCGCCTGCCACCGCCCTTTGCGCTCGCCGCTGCTATCGACGGCACCCCGCACCCCCTCTACAGGAGCTTCTACCTGCGTGCTATGGTGCTGGCCTCTTCCTGCTGTACGACACCGCTGATCTCGTCCATCATCGACAGACCGTATGTGGCGCACGTCCACCATGCCTCTGTTTTACCTGTGCGTTTGGTTCTGCTCATGTTCCTCAACGTGTGGAGGTGTTACTGCTACCGTGTTGATGTTTTGGCTGCCTTCGGTGTTGTGATGCTAGGATGGTGCTGATCTAGTGACCAAGTGGTGTTTCGTGCTGGTGGTCTGGTGATGCCGTAGGGCTGAAGTGAAGTGAAGATCAACAAGACCTTCCACCGCGCCTATTTTTTCCAATGTCGTTGCGAAGCTCATGAGTTTGTACAGTCGCCAAGATCTTAGGTTCATTCGTGACCTGCGAATTAACACACCACAGTGTTACCCCAAAGACCATCGCGGTGCCATTCAAAGTAATCGATGCCGATGCAAGATCTCCTACATGGGAACGTCAAGTCCTCCTCCCTAAAGACCCGATCCCGGAGTCCTAAGACCCGAACCTCGTCGAACCCTGAACCAAGATCGCCGGAACCCTATGTGTGACCCTAATCCCCTATATTTTATAACATGACTTTTAACTTGTGCATATTTAACTGTTCATCTCGCATACATGTTTATTTGTTTGGGGGCATTTAGCCGATTCATCTCATAATTAAATATGGAGACCATGTGCGGGCTATTTTAGTCTTATAATGGCTCCATTTAAATTTGAGTAGCAAACCCGTGCCATGTTTTTCCTTATTCATACAACATTTAAATTGTGGGGTATCTAAACAACTTGAACCATATAATTAATTGTCGGGACCCCGGTTCCTCTTAATATTGCCTAATTGCATTGCACCTTTGCCATGTCATGCATCATATCATGAACATGCCGGATCTTCTATCATAGTATTAAATAGTGCATCCGGTGTTTCTTTTAGTGTTTTGGTTTTTCACGGATTAGGCCATTGAGTGGATGCGAGTATCAACAAGTCCTTCAGATATATATCTTCGGCAGTGTTTCCTAGGCGAGCATCCTCCCCCTTTCTAATTATTTTGCGTTTATGGTCTTTATTTCCTCCTATTGATCTATTACTATCCTTGTTGCAATGCTTTAGTTTCCGTGCACCATTTATATTCCCTGCAGCCTCTATATTGCCTTGGACACATCCGATTGCCTGTTGTTTGATGGATAGTCAGCCTTGCGAGTCATAGTTGCTTGCTCAGGTGCTGCTTCGCGTCGTTGTCGTTCCACTATTGATGAAAGGTTGGCATATGCTTAATGGTGGTGATGCTTAATAGTGGAGATGATCATGGCTTTCAATATAACTTGTTAATCAAAATGCTGGAAATAGATATTACTAATGTAGAGGCATCGGTGGGCAATAGCTAATATTTGGTTTTTAACCTCTCACTTGTGTCCCGTAGGCCCCGAGTACTTGATACCTGTTCCTTGACTATCGCACTATCCGCATGTGGGACCATGAATCCCCTTAGCCAGAGCTTGATTCATTTCTTATTTCTTGGGGCCACAAACTAGTTTGGGGTTTTATTACTATCCTGTACTTATGCTATGTTTTACTGCTTTATTTACAATTGCGCGTGGAGCACCTGTATTGTTTAGGAACCCGTGCCACGTTTACGCTGTATCGACAAGCCTAGTCACACTTTCGGGTTCCTAGTCGTTTACAGCCATCGCCACACACCCTAGGTACGTCGCGGAGCCGGCCGACTTCGTAACGGGTAGCTTATTGGGGGTGGCCCCCTGAAATAATTTATGAATCCTGTGATTGCTTTGTCGTGAAAGCCTCGTTGGGTTTTTATTTGGTTTTTCTGCGGTTGATTGTGCGTGTGTTGCTATTTGTGCACCCCTAAAGGGTAAATCTTTCTGAAAGCCGTGTCCGCGGTTATGGACGACTTGGAGCACAGTATCTCGACCATAGACAAGCATAACTAAAGTAGTGCTATAAATTTGACTATGACATGTCTAGTAATCAGTTTCACTACAACGGAATGAGTAAATAAAAGTGCCCACAACTCCTGGATTTGGGATATCTCTGGCTAATTGTATCTGACTAGTAAGTGTTGCAAGTATAATGGAATGAATAAAACTGCCAACTGTGTGAGATCCTTGGTTTGACTTCCTCGTTTGGTCTTGAGGGGGAAATACCAGGATGGGTATGATTGGTGTTAGTATCAGGTAGGTCCTGAATAGGTCTCTCTTCTCCCTCTCTAATAGCTGACAGTTGCATCGAGTCTCTATAGGTTGTTTAGTGCCTATTGCGCTGCCGCTTCAGTCCACCATACCTATGTAGGCGAGAGCCGCTGAATTCTAGCCTCGCCGTGTACTGACCTCAGTACTGATGCTCCCCTTTTCCTTTGCCCTTTGTCGGCACCCCTTTTGTCTGACAGGTTTAAGTTCGACGGCGTTAGCAGGGTTACCCTTCTGGCTTGGCCTGGTCAGGGTTATGGACGCCATTGGTTATTCTTCAGGGCTCTTAGCCCCATTTGCATCTTGTCCGTACTCGGATGTTGTATCGTTTCAAGGTGATTTGGATCTTTGTATTGTATATCTGTATTTTTGACTCATGGAGTTGTTGTTGTATATATATATATATATGTGTTTCTGTGGGTTCCATCGTGGACTATTGTGTAATGTTATTACTTCATTTTCCACCCGCACGCAAGTGCCTGGTGGGCATCTTTGAATCCTTTCTATGCGGGTTTGGCGGCAATCGCTAAAACTTGCATAGGGCTGGTTCGAAGGTGTTACAAAGTGGTATCAGAGCTCAGCAGTTGCGATACCCCACTGGTCCAGTCTGTATGATAACCTAGCTAACGGACATTGTAGAGTGTCAAACTATTTTGCAAAATCGGTTGGATAGATCTGAGTAGGTCTATTTTACTTCTTACCCCTGTGCTATTCTCCTCTTACCTTTACGAGTTTTGAATCTGTTCTCTTACCTTTCTTCAAGTCCAGGAATTCTCGTGGTTGGGTTTTCTGTCGTACGTTCAGTGTTTCGCTTCCTTCCTCTTGTAACGGTGTTCTGCACCTAGTCTTCATGCTATCCGAGGAATCTTTCATCTATTGTACCTTTCAGTGGACCAAAATTTACTGAAAATTCTCTTTATACCTTCCGGTGTTTCCAACATGATGACCTCATATACGACTGATCCGATGAAGAGCCTACATCGATCCTTTGTTTCCGAACATCACTTGTAAAGATCTTCAGTCTTGATTCTGAGAGTTGGTTGCACGATTCTTTGTTCATGTACAGAGTAATGCTTTGAGTGCGGGATGCAGTAGCTACCATACCACTACTCTTATCATTCGCTTTTGTACATTGAATGGGGATCAAGCAATTTTACTCTTTTCCCGGAAGTTGGAGGTGGCCTTATCTTTGAGACCTTTAACTTCGCCTTTGTTTTTCTGGAGTGTTCTCTGAACAAACATGAGCAACGACCCCTTGTTGGTGGTGTCGCCGATTCAAGAAAGAGCAATGATCTTTGTTAGTGGTGTTGCGAGGATCTACACGAAGCGAGAAGATACAGGTCATCAGCCTTCTCCCCGTACCATGAGGCAGATCTCGAGGGCAAGATCCATTGTTAGTGGTGTCGAATTGTAGCACCCGCTAAAACCACTACTAGAAAATTGATGTGTTTTTGTTTTGTGCATCATCTTGATCGCATGCTCACGTCATCATGTCATATTGCATTTGAGCATCATCAAGACTACATGCATATTTTCCTAAAACTATTTTGCTAAAAGCCCTATTTAGTTTTATACATTAATCTCGTCCCCTTTATTTCAAATTATAAAACCCCGGCCTCTCCGGATATTTTTCGTTTGTCTAAAAATTATTTGCAAACGTGTTTTAAAATAAAATAAATAAACAAAAGTATGTTTTTAGAGGAGGCAGCCGGCCAGGCCCAAAAGGCCCAACCGACCACCACTACCCAACCTAAACCAAACCCTAGCCTACCCAGACCATCACACCTAATCCTCCTCCACCGCCACCCACACTTGTCGCGCTACACACACCGCACGCAGCAGCCGTGTAGTACACAGCGCGCGCACGCACATCGTACGCACAAGCACACACATGCGAACAAGCCAACACGCTCCCGCACGAACCGCTCCGCTCCCTCGTGTTCCCCTCACGCGACCCCGACCTGGCCCCACCTCCTTGACCCGCTCGCTCCTTACCGCCCGCATCGTGGCACCCTCGTCCTGACGCTCCTCTCCCCTCGATCCCGAGCAGGCCTCGCCCCCGCCCTACTCTGCTTCCCCTAGCGCCTCCCCTCTCCTCCATTCCAACTGTCCATAACCGCGGACGCGGCTATTCGAAAAGTTTGACACACTGTAGAGGTGGTACACTTTCACCACAAGATTCGATACATCTGTCAGGGATAACCCTGAATCATCATACTTAGTATGCAGATAATCAAACATAACCTTTCCTTTACACACCCTAGTACAAGCACCTCTCCTATGAGCATGGCCTCCCAACCATGACCATCAGTCATCTTGGGCACTGCATAGGTGGCCAACATTGAGAGGTAGCCTCAGCTCAAACCTCTCCCGTGAGGGAACTAATACTAATGCATATAAATTTCCAGCTAAGCCTTACCCAATTCAGGTAATGTGGTTGTACGGTAAATTTGGAATGGTATCGCATCCGAATCCAACCATCAGTTTTATAAAAAAAGTTAAGGCTCATGCCTCATCATTTTCATCATCATAAACCAGTTGTGTCTCTCAACACATGTCAAAACATCTCAATAGAATGACTCATCATTCCAAGGTTTTCACAATTCATTTTAACCAAGTGTTCCCATCTAAAGTGACTCAAGTTTTTGATCTACTCTAAAATACTAGGTTAAGAGTGTTCACTAAGGTGGAAAGATGGGATCAATCTCATACCATAGAATGACATCTAAAGGTTTCTAAGTAGGTCAAGTTTTATACGTTTTATGCTACCTTCAAACCAAGTAAAGGACTTTGTATAACCTAAGAGGGGTAAAACTTGTAGGTAAGACTTAGGGTACTAATAGTCAAAGGGGTGTGATAAAAGCATGCTTAAGGCATCTTTGCTAAACCATCTAGTTTAATTCTAGCTGGCTAACAATAGCTTGCCTTGGTTGGTGCAGTGGTTGAAGTTTTCTTCTTCTTCTTGTTGGTAGAACTCCTCCTCCTCGAAAGCTTGGTCGGTACTAGCGTCTATAAATACATAGGGAGAAGACAATCACCAAACAATACTTAACTAGGCTAAGTAGCATTCTAAAACACACCATTGATGATCTATTTTCATCACAAACATCACAAGCTTAAGTCAATAGTTTCAACCTTTTTATTTTAGAAAAGAAATTTCTACTCATTGAAATATTAACTAAAATTTAATATTCACCACCAAAATATGGGATCATGTGGACACATGTCCTCACCACATATTCTAACATGTGTGAATGATATTTAAAGGTTGGATCAATATTACTTTAGTTTAAGTTTATTATTTAATGATTTAAAGTGACTAGAAATGCCTATATAGCATTATTTTGGTACTAGTCCAAAGTCACTGCATGTAAACCTTAATATTATTACATATTTAGATAGATTTGATGAAATGTGATTTTTGAGAGTTGGAATCAACTCAAAAGCTAACTTGGTTGATTTTATAAAAATGTTGCAAGTTGCAAAAGCTTCTGTTTTGTTATTTTTACTAGGAGAGATCTATAACTCTAATTGAATTAAATCCAACGGGCATGGATAGATCATTTTAATACCTTTCGGACAAAATTGGTTTCATGCAATTTGGATTTCTAAAACTCTGAATTGATTTTTTAAATAGTGGAAAGAAACTAGATTTAACTAAAAAAGAAAATTCCAGATTTGAATCTATGGGCTAGCGCGGGAAAGGAGTTGGGCCGGCCTAGTGGCGCTCTGCGGCACAGGGCTCAGCTGACAGGGGGTCCCGCTTGTCAGCGGCACTTAACACGCGAAACGGTACGCGCGCTATGGGCCATAGGATTAGAAGGGAGATCTACGGCTGAGGGTCGTCGTCGACGACGAACAGGTCGCCGGCGAGCTCGAACCCTAGCGGCTCGATGGGGGTCTACTGGGGGCGTACCAGGGCTCCAGCGGGGTCGGCGAGGCGGGCAAACGACGTGGAAGACGACGGCGAGGCGAGGCGCGGTTGCGGTGGAGCTTGGGGTGGTCGAAATCAACGACGCCCTTCTCTTCCTACCGCGGCTGCTCCGGCTTCAATTCCGGCGAGCTGCTGCTCCACTTGCTCCAGCTAGAGGTGGGTGAGGTTCAGAGAGGTGAGGGGAGTGGAATGGTGTGGAGAGAAGAGGCTGGGGAGGGCTCCTTTTATAGGCCCGACGGTGAGACCGAGTGAGATGGGCAGGCGATGGCTACCGCGAGGTAGTGGCATGGCTGGGGGTGGTGATCGATAGGTGGTCTCCTGGCGGTACTCTAGGAATTGAATTCGGCCGTAGGGGCGGTGGCACGCGGTCTGGGCAAGGTGGCGCTCTGAGAGGCAGAGGCGGCGGTGTCCACGGTGAGTGGTGGCTGTGAGGCTTTGGGCGGCAGACGGGGATGTCTAGGGTGTTCTCCAGGTCGAGGTGGAGCGGCGGGCGCGAGATGGTGCCAAGGGGTGGTCTGTGCGAGCGGGGACAGAGCATGCTCTTGGGGCGGCACTGGCATGGTGCGGTGGCACTGGGCGCGGTTTATGCTCGGTGGTCCACTGCTGCTCTGGGCTCGGGCAAGGGATAGGGGGTGGCGGTGAGCTCCTGGCTACCTCCTAGACATGGCGAGAGAGGGGGAGATGGTCTGCTGTGGCGGGGCAAAGTTTGGCCGGCAACCATGCCCTCGGGTTGACATGGCAAGAGGGTTAGGGACAAGGGAGAGGGGTGCTAAGGGTTTGGTTAGACTAGGAGGGGACAGAGGAGATAAAAGAGGATCAATTGGGGGCAAAACCCTGTTCAAAACAGTGAGCTAGGATTAGAGGTGATAATATGCATGCCAAGTGTTTGATGAAATGGCCACTTGAAAGAAAGTTTTGAATTTTGGTTTCAAAAATTTTGGGTGATCTCCACTAGTGATAGGTAGTCTCTGGTTGCAAGGGTTTTGAAAATGGAGCTCAATTAGATGGTTTTTGAAATAGGGGGATCTATGCATATGCATTAGATTCAATTTTGAACTGCCATTTAAAAAAGTTAACAAAATGTTTTTAGCAGATCAAAAGGTGGGCCTTGGTACCTCATTATGTGTACTAGCAAGGGGTGCAAAGATCAAGAATTTTTTCTGTTAAGAATTGAGTACTAGGAATAGCCAAAGTAGGCATGGGAGTTAAAATTGCCAAAATGACCATTCCTTCTTTTTAATTCTTTTTTATTTGATTTTCTTTAAGAAAAGTTTGGGAATGATGTAGATGATGTTTAAATCACCTAAGAAACATTTTACAAGCATTGTATCAATCAATCATGGAAATTCAAACAACTCCTATTTTAAATGCATACACATATGAATGCTTTCATTTTAAATTTGGAAAAGTTTTTGTTAACCCTATTTTTGGATGATTTGATCTTGTTAAGCTTGGATTAAATTTTTGGGATGTTACAAACCTTCCCCCCTTAAACAAAATCTCGTTTCGAGATTTACAAAGAAAACTAGGAACTAAAGAGATCTGGGAACTCTGTCCTAATGTAATCTTTTCGCTCCCAAGTGGCTTCCTCCTCGGTATGGTTGCTCCACTGAATCTTGAGAAACTTGATACTCCTGATCCTGGTGGTTATGTAGGCTTCTTCTAAGATAAGGATGGGTACTTCCCGATAGGTCAGGTCATTGTTGATTTCCACAACTCTGTGATCGATGTTCTTGAAAACTTCAGTATTTTCAGGCACTTCCAAGCATTTGCGAAGCAACAAGATATGGAACACATTGTGGATGGCTGACATCTCTTCAGGCAGTTCCAGTTGATACGATACTTCTCCTCGGTGGTTCAGAATCTTGAAAGGTCAGATATATCTGGGAGCTAACTTTCCCTTTAGACTAAAGCGTTGAGTTCCCTTCAATGGTGAAACTTTGAGATATACGAAATCTCCGACATTGAAAGTCAGGTCTCTCCTTCTTTTGTCAGCATAACTCTTCTGTCTGGATTGGGCGGGCTTGAGGTGCTCACGGACTTTGTGAACTTTCTCTTCTGAGAATGTCGGGTCCAAAGATCGACTCTCTCCTACTTGCGACCAATTCAAAGGGTACGACACTTTCTTCCGTATAGGAATTCAAATGGTGCCATCGCAAACTAGCTCGATAATCGTTGTTATATGAGAATTTCTGCGAAGGCAGTCTTCCCATTTTGATCCGTATTCCAACACACAAGCTCTAAGCATATCCTTTAAGATCTGATTGACTCTCTCAGTTTGTCCATCTGTTTGCGGGTGATAAGCGGTGCTGAAGTTCAACTTGGTTCCTAAACCTTCCTGAACTTTCTGCCAAAATCTCAAGGTCAACTGGGTTCCTCGATCTGAGACGATGGTATTGGGGGTTCCATGCAGACTAACAATCCTAGCAATGCACAGCTCTGCTAGTTTTGCAGTCTGGTAGGTTGTCTTGACAGGTATAAAGTGGGCTACCTTGGACAGTCGATCAACTATGACCCAGATTGAGTCATTTCCCCTACTAGAAGTAGGTAAACCGATGATGAAGTCCATTCCGACGGAATCTCATTTCCATTCCAGAATCTGCAATGGTTGCAATAGTCCTGCAGGTCTCTGATGCTCTGCTTTGTCTCTTTGACAGATGTCACATTTGGCGATGTAGCTTCCGATCTCTCTTTTCATCTTGTGCCACCAAAATTGCTCTTTCAAATCCTGATACATCTTTGTTCCTCCGGGGTGGATAGAATAAAGAGTATCATGAGCTTCCTTCATGATAATTTCCTTCAGCTCCGAATCTGCTGGCACACAGATATGTCCTTTGTACCATAGTACTCCTTCTTCGTCTTCGGTGAATCCAGGTACCTTTCCTGTACCAATACGATGTTTGATTCCGTCGATACTTTCATTCCCCTTCCGAGCTTCCTTGATTTGACTAATCAAAGTGGGTTGAAGTTCAATGCTAGCTAGGAATCCTTTGCTAACTAACTCAGTCCTGAACTGCTCCAACTCCTCATACAAACTTGGTTGCTTCTCCTTGATCATGGTGTTAAGCCTACACGGCAATCTGCTAAGAGTATCCGCTACCACATTGGCTTTGCCGGGGTGATAGTGAATGTCAAGGTCATTATCCCTGATTAACTCTATCCATCTTCTTTGCCTCATATTCAGCTCCTTCTGAGTGAAGATATACTTCAAGCTCTTATGATCTGAATAAATCTCACAGCGATTACCCATCAAATAATGACGCCATGTCTTCAACGCTAGAACCACGGCTGCTAGCTCAAGATCATGGGTCGGATAGTTCTATTCATGCTGCTTCAGTTGTCGAGACAGATACGCGATGACTTTGCCTTCTTGCATCAATACACATCCTAGGCCAATCTTGGATGCATCACAATACACATCAAACGGCTTCTTGATGTCTGGCATGATCAAAATTGGGGCTGATATCAATCTCTTCTTCAACTCTTGGAAACTGGCTTCACACTTGTCTGTCCATTCAAACTTCTTGTCCTTCTTCAACAATTGGGTCATTGGTCGGGCTATGCTCCAGAATCCTTCTACGAACTTGCGGTAATATCCCGCTAATCCGAGAAATGCACGAACTTGGGTTTGATTGGTTGGGGCTTCCCATTCTTCGACATCTTTGATCTTGGTGGGATCAATAGAGACTCCTCCGGCAGAAACAATATGTCCTAGGAATCCTACTTCTTTCAGCCAAAACTCACACTTGCTGAACTTGGCATATAACTGATGCTTTCTCAGGGTTTCTAGGATGATTCTCAAATGTTGCTCATGCTCTTCTTCTGACTTGGAGTAGATAAGGATGTCGTCGATAAACACAACTACAAACTTATCTAGGAAATTCATAAAGATCTTATTCATGAGATTCATGAAATAAGCAGGGGCATTGGTTAATCCAAAAGACATAACCATATACTCGTATAAACCATAGCGAGTAGTAAAGGCGGTCTTCGGAATATCCGTTGCACGAATCTGAAGTTGCTGATAACCAGTCCTAAGATCAATCTTTGAGAATACCTGAGCTCCAGTCAACTGATCAAATAGATCCTCTATCTTTGGCAAAGGGTACTTTTTCTTGATGGTGACGTCATTCAACTTTCCAGTAATCATACGCATTTATTGTCTCCATCTTTCTTGTCGACGAATAACACTGGTGATCTCCATGGCGATGCGCTTGGCTGAATCAAGCCTGTTGCTAACATGGCATCCAACTGCTTCTTTAGTTCCACTAACTCTGAGGGGTTCATGGTATAGGGTCTCTGGGCTATAGGTCCGGTTCCGGGGATCAGTTCGATAATGAACTCAATATCCCTATCCGGGGGCATAACTGGCAATTCATCTGGGAATACGTCGGGGTATTCACAGACTACTCTGACTTGGTCAATGGTGGGCAGGGCTATAATCTTGTTGCACTTGAAATGACGGGGTAAGGTTTCAGAGATATGCTCTACTGTTACTCCAGAACTACTGGTCATGGTGATGGCTTTCTTAGCACAGTCTATCAGTCCTTTATGCCTTGACATCCAGTCCATACCTAGTACTACTTCCAAGCCTTTGGTTCCAAGTACAATTAGGTTGGCATAAAAATCTATCCCATTTATTCTGATAGGTACAGCTTTGTAATTTTTTCTAGCTTTTGTTGTTGAACCGGGGATTTGAACTATCATGACATGCTTCAGGTTGGTTGGGCGAATCTTACTAGTGCATACAAATTCTCCGGTGACAAATGAATGCGATTCTCCAGAATCAAACAATACTCTTGCTAAAACTGAGTTGACAGAAAACATACCCAGCACTACATCTGGCGCTTCCTGGGCTTCTTCTGCGTTCATGTGGAAGAGACGACCATTGCAGTTGTGCGGGTTCCCTGGGGCAAATCTCCTTCCTGGTTGAAAACAATGCTGCTACTGAGCTGGGGCATTCACAGGGGCATTGGCGGCAGTCTTCTTGGGACACTTATTGGAGTAGTGACCCTTCACTCCACACTCGAAACAAGTGATCTGGGACTTGTCCTAGACTGCGAAAGGTACAACATTGTTGCCAGTTCTGGGTGTAGTGTTGTTGTTGTTGTTGCTCTTGGGAGGGGCACGGTTGAAATTGTTGGCATTGCCAGAGTTGCGATTGTTTCCTCCGGACTTCACATTGCTTCCACTACGGTTGGGGTAGCTTGGGCGAGAATTTGGGGGTCGGTTGTTCCTTCGTGCATATCCTAGTGAAGGGTTGGGACGGTCCTTCTGGTGACTACTGGATCCAGACTGCTGCACCATACGATGCTTGTGGTTGTCGTTTGCCTGGTTAATCTTCCCTTCCATCTGAATGGCAGAGTCGACTAGCTCTTTGAGATCATCAAAACGGATGTTGACGAGGGATCGCATCTCATCATGCATCCGTTTAAGAATCTCCTTCTTTTTGGCCTCCGTGTTGATCTCATCAGGTGCATATCTGGCAAGTGACAAGAATCTGTCAAGTACCCTACCACAGTCATTCTTCCTTGCTTCAATTCACGGAATTCATCTCTCATCCTGTTGACAAGACCTTGCAGTACGTGGATGCGGCTGAACTTGACCTTGAATGCTTCCCAGGTCATCACCTGGCCATGGTTCATATTATGGATGCTATTCCACCAAGCTCTTGCATCTCCGCCAGATAGTGGGTGGCGAAGAGAACTTTCTCATTCTCATCAACTCGCAACCTCTAAGTTGTTTTCCATGGTCCGTAACGATCCATCAAAGATCTAATGGGTTTTCAGATTGGTTAAAGATTGGGGGATTGGTGTTCTGAAAGTTTTTGAGTCTGGATCCTTGGTGATCCTGATTTCCATGTCCTTGGTTGTTGAGAGCCATTTGGGCGCTCTGCTGCAATGTTGCTAAGTTGGCTTGACGTTCGGCCCTGCTTGCTTCACGGTCCGCGATGAGATTCTGCAAGATCTGCAGCATTGGGTCCTGCGACGAGCTGCTCCCTCCTTGGTTTCCACGAGTCATCTGAAGATTGAGATAGATATAGGGGTAAGAGGGAAATTCTAAGGTTCATGGCTTTGGGGTTTTCAAAGCTAATCATTGAGTTAGACTCAGGTTTTTCAACTAACTTCATTTTCATTCATGCAATCAAGCACCCGATACAACACACACCACAACAATCAAAGGGGAAAACAGATGGTTTGAAGAACGATTCTACAAGCTACGATACAATGAGATGATACATCTCATGCTACGACAGTGCTCTAGTGCCTCTAATCATCGTCGATGAAGTCGGAGTCTTCATCGTCAGTGTAGAAGTCCACAACATCCTCCTCCAGAAAGTCATCATCATTGCTGAGGTAAGAATCCATATCTCCCTGGATGTCTTCACCCTCATCTTCTTCTTCCTTGGCAGCAAGCTTTGCTTCCTGCTCCTTGACGGTCTTCTCGAGGTTGGCCACCTTCTTGCAAAGACGGGCGATGGTGCGATCCCTCTTTGCACGCTGGCGACGAAGAGACTGGCGATCTTGGACGAGTAGTGTGAAAGTCTGGGCCTTCTGGTCGGCAATGGCACGGTTCTGGTTGGCTAACTCCCTGGCATTGTCCAGTTCCTGCTGTCTGTCATGAAGCAAGAAATCAAGGTTCTCCACTTGACGCCTCAACTCTGGATGACTTGGCATCTCCATCGGCATTCCCATGAAGTCACGTCTTGCATAGTGGGCAAAACGGGTTCCTTGGATCTTGTTGACGCTGAGGGCACATAGACGCGCGAGAGCTTCATGCATTGCCCTGGCTAATCCATCTAGCCAGTTGTTCTCTCTCAAGGAGAACTGAATTTCCCGGAAGTTGGTGCTTCGATGCTTCCCCGAAGATCCGCGGTGACTAGCCACTGTAGGTCTCCTCCTGGGGTCCTGGAATTTGAGCTCCAAGAAACTCCGGATGTGGGCATCCCAGTAACTCCGACAGTGAATCCAGATCCCTCTCGAAGATCAGCTGACGTTCGTTTCCCAACTGGTAAAACTTGCTGAACTGAGTCTCCATCTACAAGAATTTAGGATGAGGAAGTTAGTGAAGTGATCAAGTGTGTCAAATTTTAAGTAGTAATGTAAGAATTTTGAGGAACATGTATTTTTGAGAAAGAATGAGTTCACAAGGATAAGAGGGGAAATAGTTTTTCATAAATACTCACTTTGGTTTTGAAGCTCAGTTTTTGGTTTGGACGTCCATTCTAACTAGGGTCTTCTATGGTCAGGATGGCTCTGATACCAACTTGTCAACACCCGGATTTTTAATCCCAGATGCCCGTTATGCCATACCTCGCAATCCCAGGATTACCATTTTTGCGAGACATAACGGATTGGATATCACAGTACATCATCCATTACAAACCATACATAAGGTTTTACACAAATAAGGATCTCATGATCCAGTCTTAATACAACAAGCAGCGGAAATAAAAGATAGCATAGCGGTGGGGTCCATCTTCAAGGGCACAGGCAATGCTGACGAAGGCAGATAGTCCTAGTTATCGTAGCCGTCCTGCTGACCATCATCTTGATAATCTCCTTCATAGTCTGGCCATGATAATAGCCAGGGACAAAAGCCATGAGTACTCTTTAAGTACTCGCAAACTACTAATAACAAGGAGTATAATTATAAGTTAAAGTGTTGAATCTAATTTAACTATCAAATTAAGTTTGAAACCTAAGCTGAGTTCAGAAGCAAAGAAAGATAAAGTAAAGTTCTAGAATCACTTAAGTTGGGAAGCCATTATCATCAACACAACCCTGTTGTGGTCAAATCAAGGTTCATCATTCATTTGAAGTTATTTAGAAAACATCTGACAACGAAACAGTATGGCCATTCCAACTGTCCATAACCGCAGACGCGACTATTCCAATAGTTTGACACTCTGCAGAGGTGGTACACTTTCACCACAAGATTCGATACATCTGTCAGGGATAACCCTGAATCATCATACTTAGTATGCAGATAATCAAACATAACCTTCCCTTTACACACCCTAGTATAAGCACCTCTCCTATGAGCATGGCCTCCCAACCATGACCATCAGTCATCTTGGGCACTGCATAGGTGGACAACATTGAGAGGTAGCCTCATCTCAAACCTATCCCATGAGGGAACTAATACTAATGCATATAAATTTCTAGCTAAGCCTTACCCAATTCAGGTAATGTGGTTGTACGGTAAATTTGGAATGGTATCGCATCCGAATCCAACCATCAGTTTTATAAAAAAAGTTAAGGCTCATGCCTCATCATTTTCATCATCATAAACCAGTTGTGTCTCTCAACACATGTCAAGACATCTCAATTGAATGACTCATCATTCCAAGGTTTTCACAATTCATTTTCACCAAGTGTTCCCATCTAAAGTGACTCAAGTTTTTGATCTACTCTAAAATACTAGGTTAAGAGTGTTCACTAAGGTGGAAAGACGTGATCAATCTCTTGCCATAGAATGACATCTAAAGGTTTCTAAGTAGGTCAAGTTTTATACTTTTTATGCTACCTTCAAACCAAGTAAAGGACTTTGTATAACCTAAGAGGGGTAAAACTTGTAGGTAAGACTTGGGGTACTAATAGTCAAAGGGGTGTGATCAAAGCATGCTTAAGGCATCTTTGCTAAACCATCTAGTTTAATTCTAGCTTGCTCACAATAGCTTGCCTTGGTTGGTGCAGTGGTTGAAGTTTTCTTCTTCTTCTTCTTGGTAGAACTCCTCCTCCTCGAAAGCTTGGTCGGTACTAGCGTCTATAAATACATAGGGAGAAGACAATCACCAAACAATACTTAACTAGGCTAAGTAACATTCTAAAACACACCATTGATGATCTATTTTCATCACAAATATCACAAGCTTAAGTCAATAGTTTCAACCTTTTTATTTTAGAAAAGTCATTTCTACTCATTGAAATATTAACTAAAATTTAATATTCACCACCAAAATATGGGATCATGTGGACACATGTCCTCACCACATATTCTAACATGTGGGAATGAGATTTAAAGGTTGGATCAATATTACTTTAGTTTAAGTTTATTATTTAATGATTTAAAGTGACTAGAAATGCCTATATAGCATTATTTTGGTACTAGTCCAAAGTCACTGCATGTAAACCTTAATATTATTACATCTTTAGATAGATTTGATGAAATGTGATTTTTGAGAGTTGGAATCAACTCAAAAGCTAACTTGGTTGATTTTATAAAAATGTTCCAAGTTGCAAAAGCTTCTGTTTTGTTATTTTTACTAGGAGAGATCTATAGCTCTAATTGAGTTAAATCCAACGGTCTTGGATAGATCATTTTAATACCTTTCAGACAAAATTGGTTTCATGCAATTTGGATTTCTAAAACTCTCTGAATTGATTTTTTAAATAGTGGACAGAAACTAGATTTAACTAAAAAAGAAAATTCCAGATTTGAATCTATGGGCTAGCGCGGGAAAGGACTTGGGCCGGCCCAGTGGCGCTCCGTGGTGCGGGGCTCAGCTGACAGGGGGTCCCGCTTGTCAGCGGCAATTAACACGCGAAACGGTACGCGTGCTGTGGGTCGTAGGATTAGAAGGGAGATCTACGGCTGAGGGTCATCGTTAATGACGAACAGGTCACCGGCGAGCTCGAACCCTAGCGGCTCGGTGGGGATCTACTGGGGGCATACCAGGGCTCCAGCAGGGTCAGCGAGGCGGGCAAACGACGTGGAAGACGACGGCAAGGCGAGGCGCGGTTGTCGTGGAGCTTGGGGTGGTCGAAATCAACGACGCCCTTCTCCTGCTGTCGCGGCTGCTCCGGCTCCAATTCTGGCGAGCTGCTGCTCCACTTGCTCCGGCTAGAGGTGGGTGAGGTTCAGAGAGGTGAGGGGAGTGGAATGGTGTGGAGAGAAGAGGCTGGGGAGGGCTCCTTTTATAGGCCCGACGGTGAGACCGAGCGGGATGGGCAGGCGACGATGGCGACAAGGCTCCGGCGAGGTAGAGGCATGGCTGGGGGTGGAGATCGACAGGCGGTCTCCTGGCGGTGCTCTAGGAATTGAATGCGACCGTAGCGGCGGTGGCACGCGGTCTGGGCGAGGTGGCGCTCTGAGAGGCAGAGGCGGCGGTGTCCACGACGAGCGGTGGCTATGAGGCTTTGGGCGGCGAACGGGGATGTCTGGGGTGTTCTCCAGGTCGAGGTGGAGCGGCGGGCGCGGGCTGGTGCCAAGGGGTGGTCTGTGCGAGCGGGGACAGAGCGCGCTCTGGGGGCGGCACTGGCATGGTGCGGTGGCACTGGGCGCGGTTTGTGCTCGGTGGTCCACTGCTGCTCTGGGCTCGGGCAAGGAACAGGGGGTGGCGGTGAGCTCCTGGCTACCTCCTAGACATGGCGAGAGAGGGAGAGATGGTCTGCTATGCCGGGGCAAAGTTTGGCCGGGGACCATGCCCTTGGGTTGACATGGCAAGAGGGTTAGGGACAAGGGAGAGGGGTGCTAAGGGTTTGGTTAGACTAGGAGGGGACAGAGGAGATAAAAGAGGATCAATTGGGGGCAAAACCCTGTTCAAAACAGTGAGCTAGGATTAGAGGTTATAATATGCATGCCAAGTGTTTGATGAAATGGCCGCATTAAAGAAAGTTTTGAATTTTGGTTTCAAAAATTTTGGGTGATCTCCACTAGTGATAGGTAGTCTCTGGTTGCAAGGGTTTTGAAAATGGAGCTCTAGGGGTGATCTATGCATATGCATTAGATTCAATTTTGAACTGTCATTTAAAATAGTTAACAGAATGTTTTTAGCAGATCAAAAGGTGGGCCTTGGTACCTCATTATGTGTACTAGCAAGGGGTGCAAAGATCAAGAATTGTTTCTGTTAAGAATTGAGTACTAGGAATAGCCAAAGTAGGCATGGGAGTTAAAATTGCCAAAATGACCATTCCTTCTTTTTAATTCTTTTTTATTTGATTTTCTTTAAGAAAAGTTTGGGAATGATGTAGATGATGTTTAAATCACCTAAGAAACATTTTACATGCATTGGATCAATCAATCATGGCAATTCAAACAACTCCTATTTTAAATGCATACACATATGAATGCTTTCATTTTAAATTTGGAAAAGTTTTTGTTAACCCTATTTTTGGATGATTTGATCTTGGTAAGCTTGGATTAAAGTTTTGGGATGTTACAGCCACCGCCCCGAATCCCTGCGGCCTATACCATGAGCAGCGCCGCGTCGACCGGCACAACCACGTCCCGCGCGAGCCCGGCAACGACACCGCCATCGCCAGAGCATGTCATCCCGTCTGCACCGTGCCGCCGTCGGCCGCTCGCTTCCGGCCACCGGCCTCGTCGCCCTCGTTCGTGCGTCCCCAAGAAGAACCCCCGCCTTGTCCCTCTGCAGGCCACGTCGTCGACCTCCACGCACCCGCTGCCCCTCCGTACTGCTCCCCTGGCCGTCCTTCGCGGATCCGGCCGGGGCCGCCATTACCGCCGCCTCCTTGGGCTTCCTCGATCCGAGCACCCGCGCCAGCATCGGCCTCCCTGTGCTGTGTCGCCTGCCACCGCCCTTTGTGCTCGCCGCTGCTGCCGACGGCGCCCCGAACCCCCTCTACAAGAGCTTCTACCTGCGTGCCATGGTGCTGGCCTCTTCCTGCTGTACGACACCACTGCTCTCGCGTCCATCATCGGCAGACCGTATGTGGCGCACGTCCACCATGTCTCTGTTTTACCTGTGCGTTTGGTTCTGCTCATGTTCCTCAACGTGTGGAGGTGCTACTGCTACCGTGTTGATGTTTTGGCTGCCTTTGGTGTTGTGATGCTAGGATGGTGCTGATCTAGTGACCAAGTGGGGTTTCGTGCTGGTGGTCTGGTGATGCTGTAGGGCTGAAGTGAAGTGAAGATCAACAAGACCGTCCACCGCGCCCGTTTGTTCCAAGGTCGTTGCGAAGCTCATGAGTTTGTACAGTCGCCAGGATCTTAGGTTCATTCGTGACCTGCGAAGTAACACACCACAGTGTTACCCCAAAGACCATCGTGGTGCCATTTGAAGTAATCAATGCCGATGCAAGATCTCCTACATGGGAACATCAAGTCCTCCTCCTTGAAGACCCGATCCCGGAGTCCGAAGACCTGAACCTCGTCGAACCCTAAACCAAGATCGCCGGAACCCTATGTGTGACCCTAATCCCCTATATTTTATAACATGACTTTTAACTTGTGCATATTTAACTGTTCATCTCGCATACATGTTTATTTGTTTGGGGGCATTTAGCCAATTCATCTCATAGTTAAATATGGAGACCATGTGCGGGCTATTTTAGTCTTATAATGGCTCCATTTAAATTTGAGTAGCGAATCCGTGCCATGTTTTTCCTTGTTCATACAACATTGAAATTGTGGGGGTGTCTAAACAACTTGAACCATATAATTAATTGTCGGGACCCCGGTTCCGCTTAATATTGCCTAATTGCATCGCACCTTTGCCATGTCATGCATCATATCATGAACATGCCCGATCTTCTGTCGTAGTATTAAATAGTGCATCCGGTGTTTCTTTTAGTGTTTTGGTTCTTCACGGATTAGGCCGTTGAGTGGATGCGAGTATCGACAAGTCCTTCGGATATGTATCTTCAGCAGTGTTTCCCAGGCGAGCATCCTCCCTCTTTCTACCTATTTCGCGTTTATGGTATTTATTTCCTTCTGTTGATCTATTGCTATCCTTGTTGCGATGCGTTAGTTTCTGTGCACCATTTATATTCCCTGCAGCCTCTATATTTCCTTGGACACATCCTATTGCATGTTGTTTGATAGATAGTCAGCCTTGCGAGTCGTAGTTGCTTTCTTAGGTGCTGCTTCGCGTTGTTGTCATTCCACTGTTGATGGAAGGTTGGCATATGCTTAATGGTGGAGATGATCATGGCTTTCAATATAACTTGTTAATTAAAATGCTGGAAATAGATATAACTAATGCAGATGCATCTGTGGGCAATAGCTAATATTTGGTTTTTAACCGCTCACTTGTGTCCCGTAGGATCCGAGTACTTGATACCTGTTCCTTGACTATCGCACTATCTGCATATGGGACCATGAATCCCCTTAGCCAGAGCTTGATTCATTTCTTATTTCTTGGGGTCACAAACTAGTTTGGGGTTTTATTACTATACTGTTTAGGAACCCGTGCCACGTTTACGCTGTATCGACAAGCCCAGTCACACTTTCGGGTTCCCAAATTACATACCATCGCCACACCGGTCCGTCATGAGCCGGCTGACTTCGTAACGGGTAGCTTATTGGGGGTGCCCCCCTGAAATAATTTATGAATCCTGTGATTGCTTTGTCGTGAAAGCCTCGTTGGGTTTTTATGTGGTTTTTCCGAGGTTGATCGTGCATGTGTTGCTATTTGTGCACCCTACAGGGTAAATCTTTCTAAAAGCCGTGTCCGCGGTTGTGGACGACTTGGAGCACAGTATCTCGACCATAGACAAGCATAACTAAAGTAGTGCTATAAATTTGACTATGACATGTCTAGTAATCAGTTTCACTACAACGGAATGAGTAAATAAAAGTGCCCACAACTCATGGATTTGGGATATCTCTGGCTAATTGTATCTGACTAGTAAGTGTTGCAAAGATTATAGAATGAATAAAACTGCCAACTGTGTGAGTTCCTTGGTTTGACTTCCTCGTTTGGTCTAGAGGGGGAAATACCAGGATGGGTATGATTGGTGTTAGTATCAGGTTGGTCCTGAATAGGTCTCTCTTATCTCTCTGTAATAGCTGACAGTTGCATCGAGTCTCTATAGGTTGTTTAGTGCATGCTGCGCTGCCGCTTCAGTCCACCATACCTATGTAGGCGAGAGCCGCCAAATTCTAGCCTCGCTGTGTACTGGTCTCAGTACTGATGCTCCCCTTTTCTTTTGCCCTTTGTCAGCACCCCTTTTGTCTGACAGGATTAAGTTCGACGGCGTTAGTAGGGTTACCCTTCCGGCTTGTCCTGGGCAGGGTTATGGACGCCATTGGTTATTCTTCAGAGCTCTTAGCCCCATTTGCATCTTATCCGTACTCGGATGTTGTATCGTTTCAAGGTGATTTGGATCTTTGTATTTTATATCTGTATTTTTGACTCATGGAGTTGTTTTTGTATATATATATATATATGTTTCTATGGGTTCCATCGTGGACTATTGTGTAATGTTATTACTTCGTTTTCCACCCGCACGCAAGTGCCTGGTGGGCATCTTTGAATTGTTTCTATGCGGGTTTGGCGGGAATCGCTAAAACTTGCATAGGGCTGATTCGAGGGTGTTACACCTAGGCGGACACACCACCCCCTGGCGCGGCCTGGCCTGGCCCGTGCAACTAGGTGGTTTGGGCCCCTTGTGGCCCTACTCCGTCTCGTCTTCTGGCTATGTGAGTCTTCTAGTAAAATAGGGGTTTTGCGATATTTTCCGGAATTTTTCCTGGAATTTGATTTCCTGCACAAAAACGAGACACCAAAGCAATTCTGCTGAAAATAGCGTTAGTCCGCATTAGTTGTATCCAAATCACAAAATTAGAGAAGAAACAATAGCAAAAGTGTTCGGGAAAGAAGATACGTTTTGGACGTATCAACTCCCCAAGCTTAGCTTATTGCTTGTCCTCAAGCAATTCAGTTGAAAACTGAGTGCGATAAAAGAAACTCTCACGGACAAATTTGCTTCATAATATGTATATATTCTCAGCATCTGATCAAATACTTAGGCAATTCATACTAAAGAGTATGCAAATAAGTTTACTCAGTAGTCATGTAAGCTGTGAAGAGATTCCAACCCAATAATAATAAACAACATGACACATAAGCATTTGCAGGATTGTAATGCTCATAAGAAGATATGATAAAGTGGTATCTCGCTTGCCTTTCTTTTTGGAGCAAAACATAAATGCCAAGGCACCTATGAAGTTTTAAGTGAAGACGAGAAGTAAAAATATCAAGGATTACATGCGTCAAAGTTATGTCACAATTAACCGTATTTTGGGACAAGCACATCACGCTAAGAATGATAGTTATGCTCTTGGGAAGCTGCTCAAAGAATAAATGGTGACTCTACATAAAAATGAAAGAAAAGATTTTGAAAAGTTTGAAAGGCTTCCAAATGTTGAAAGTATTGTACTTATTAGCTTTGTCTCTCATTTCCCCTATCATAAGCATCTTTAGGTGGTTAAGGTTAAAGTGAACAAATATGAAGATATGCTTGAAAAGTTATAAGTCGAAAATCTCATGCCCCTTGCCTACGAGTACCGGACCTCATGCTACTCTACTTTAGTCACAAGTAAGTTCTTATCATTGTAAGTACATGTGTATCATGGAGAACTGCCAATGGGCACTACAAGAAAAGTTTTCTTCCACAACGACTTGGCCCGACGGTCATCGTAGAAGGCGAGTCTTCCACGATGAAATTCTCGGCTCCGCCGTGGGTGATGGAAAAACTTTTTTTTTCCGGTTTCCAGACCCTCTACTATGATGGATCTGCTAAAAACGTGGAGCTCGGCCAGCACGTGGCAGAAGCAAGATTTTCGTTTCCTCGCGCGATGTTGACTCGTGGAAGTTTTTTGAGGTGTGTGGGTCCTGAACGTTAGTGTCTCTAGCGGACCATACGTTTTGGTCGCGCCTCTCTGATTTGAACTCGATAACGTTGCTCGAGGCGTCTACCGTTTAGTCAGGTTGCTAGGTCCCACATGTCAGCCTCTCATTAGAAGGATCGTGTGTATGATGGAATTTTTTTCCTTCGCTCACTACGCTGTTCCGAAGTTGATAGCGTTGCTTCATGCATCTACCATTTAGTCAACCTTCTAGGACCCACATGTCATCCTCTAATTAGAAGAAACGTGTGTACGACGGAATTTTTCTTTCGCTGGCGCTACCCCATTCCAAAGTTGATAATGCTGCTCGACGCATCTTCCATTTAACCAACCTCCAGAGCCCCACATGTCATTCTCTCATTAGAAGAAACGTGTGTATGATGGATTTTTTTCCTTCGCTCGAGCTACCCTGTTCTGAACTTGATAGAGTTGTTCGATGCATCTACCATTTAATCACGATGCTGGGCCCCACATGTCATCCTCTTATTAGAAGAAACGTGTGTATGATGGATTTTTTATCCTTTGTCGCAGCTTCGTGTTTCGAACTTGATACGTTGCTCGCTGCTTCGGCCGTTTATATAGGCTGGTGGGCCCGACATGTCAGCCTCCTCTATGCAGGAAACGTGTGCATGCTAGACTTTTTTTCTTCTCTCGTGCCTCCCCGTTTGGAACTTGGCAACATTGCTCGATACAGCACCCGTATAATGTATCCCTGCTGGATCCACATGTCAGCCGCCTATGTAGAGGAAATGTGTGTATGTTGGACATTTTTTTGGTCACGTCCGCCGGTTTGACCGTGGTAACGTTGTTCCATATGACAGGCGTATATGGTCTTGCTACTTGGGCCCACGTGTCAGCCTCTCTCGACAAGAAACATGTCGATCTTGGTCTTCTTTTTTACGGTCGAGACTATTGTACAAGTACTTTTTAAATGCGCTCATTAAACTTGATCTCTTGTATGCTAATGTTGATGGGCACTAGCAGGCAGGTGGGTCGGCCATGTCATCCTCTCAGTATAAAAATATTTCTACAGATAAACTGCATGCCTTGCCACTACACTAGAAAATTGTTATCCTTTTATAAAACGTAAAAAATATATACTAACATCGTATATAACTTATTTATTTTTTCTTAAAAATTGCTTGTCCATCTGCTACGCATGATTGCTAGAGCTCAACTAAAAAATGTTAAGTATAAATAATGTAGTAGGTAGTACTTAAAAATATGGATAGGCGGAATTTTTTTTAGGAGTGAGTGAACGGTGCCCAAAAAAGGCCGAATTGAAGAAAATTGGGCCAAACAGGGATGGATGGGCTATTTTTCATGGTCTCTCGCCCAATCTAACTGGGTTTTTTGTGCGGCCGAATGACCCAAAACATGGCCAAGTTAGAAGGTCTTGGGCTATAATCAGGCCGGATGGGCTAATTTCTTGGGCTCGATAGTTAAAATCCCAAGGTACGTACTGGGGCTCGACTGGATTTGAAACAAAGCCGTCAACAAAGGAAAAAGGTATAAAATATGAGCGCCTAGATCCCAGGCGCCTAAGAACTTGTTATGTTAAGGAGCTGACGTCACCCTACTGATTGTGCTAATACTCAGTTGTAACCTAGTAGTTGCAACTCATTAAATTCCCAGTTACAAGCTATTGCAACAAATGTGTAAGCCTCACGTTGCACCAATCGCGAGGTAAATCCAATGGCGAGAGAGGTGACTCTTGAGAACTGGCAAATCCGATAAAATATTCACAGATATTTCTGTGAAAATTGTGGATAAAGACCCAGCACGCGCCAAAACTTTCCGCCGAGACACCAAACTTTCCTAAGCCCGCCCTCAATCGAGCGACCATCCCTTGTCTCTTAAAATTTTGCGCCGTTCTTATGGGAGATGCACCATATTAGAACCGGGCCGCAAACTTCTCCACGCCTTAAAAAAAACTTCTCGACGCCTTTCTATCAATAGTTCCGGCCTACCACCAATAGCCACGCCGCTCTTCACGAGACGCACTAGCCGGCGGTCAGCTGGGCGATCCCCACGCTTTGCCTGCTAGATTCAAGTACTGGACATTCTTCTTGGCTTTGGTTTGTTCTCCACCTCTCCTAGAAATAGTTAAAGCTTGTGACCATCTAGATTTACAAGGTGCTTGCAGATTTGGGTAGGTACGTTTTTTAGGTAAATCTATAGTAAAGCTCTGGACAGAAGAGTTCGAAAACATCTTAAAAAGGACTTGGCAGAGATCCTATGCAAGCTTTTAACCTGATATATTCCCCATCCTTCATTGATATGATGGAGAATTTGGTTGTTGATGTACCTTACAAGGAAGTACTTAGAGGTACAGTACAGTATAGATGGATGTACCCTATAGAACGTCGACTTCGCATTCCAAGGAGCAGGAAAATATCCGTAGACAGTTTGATAAGTGAGTGTTATGCAAAGATATTGATACGTCCAAAACGTATCCACTTTCCCGAACACTTTTGCTATTGTTTCTCCACTAAACTTGTGTGATTTGGATGCAACTAACACGGACTGACGCTGTTTTCAGCAGAAAATCAACTATCAGGAAAACCCCCGGAAAATATGCCAAAAATCCTATTTCACTAGAAGACTCCCGGAGCTAGAATACGAGACGGAGGGCTGGGGGCCCACACCACCTGGCCGCTGGCTAGCCAGGCAAGCGCCAGGTGGTGCAGCCGCCTGCACACCCTCTCGGTCTCCCTCTTCGCCTATAAGAAGCCTTCTAACCTAAAAACTCTAGGGGGTTCGACGTTTTTTTAGAAAGAGTTTCGCTCCGCCGCCATCACCAGATTCCACGAAACAGCACCAAAAACTCCGTTACGGCACCCTACCGGGAAGGGGAATTGGAGGAGATCAACGCCATCATCATCACCATCACTTCTCCATCGACCATCCATGTTTCCCCCATCTATGAGTGAGTAATCCCCCACTGTAGGCTATGGGGATGGTAGGAATTGGATGAGATCGTTCATGTAATGGCATTAGATTGTTAGGGCATGGTGCCTAGTATCTTCTATTAGTGCTTTATGACTTTGTTGTGACTTGTTATGCTTAATGCTTGTCACTAGGGCCCGAGTGCCATGATTTCAGATCTGAACATGTTATTGATTCATTATGATAGTATTGTTTATGGTCTTACCTGCAAGTTGTATACACACGTTGTTGTCTGGAACCAATGGCCCTGAAGTGACAGAAATCGGGATAACTGGAGGGAATGGCTTTGATGTGAGGATCACATGTGTTCGCGAAGTGTTAATGCTTTGCTCTGGTGCTCTATTAAAAGGACCACCTTAATTGCCAGTAGTTCCCTTGAGGCCCCGCTGCAAATGGGCTGGCAGGACAAAAGATGTTGTGCAAGTTCTCATTGCGAGCATGTATGACTATATGTGGAACACCTGCCTAGGATTATCTAGTACTTGGATGCTTTATCTTATTTATGTGCAGTTGCCCTATGTTCTGATTGCTATGTGAATTGTCTTGTCCATGCAACGCCCGTCCATCCATCCCTATGCCTACCACACTCGAATCCCACTGTTTACTGCTATTGTTACTGTTGTCTTTACTTTACTACTGTTGTTACTTCACTATTCCTACTACAAAATTGTTGTTACTGATAAACTACTATGATCAAGATTGTTTCCAGGTGTAGCTAAATTGACAACTCAGTTGTTAAGGCTTATAAATATTCTTTGGCTCCCTTTGTGTCGAATCAATAAATTGGGTTTCACTTCCCTCGAAAATACTGCGATACACCCCCTGTACTTGTGGGTAATCAAGACTATTTTCTGGCGCCGTTGTTGGGGATCATAGCTTTATTTATCAAGTTCACTTGGATTCTTTGTTGTGCACTGTTATCCATACATCATGGGTAAGTCTCGTGATGGCAAGGTTCCTATTTAACCATCCACTACAAGAAGAGGTACGGTTCTGAACACCTCTGTTACTCTTGATTCACCATCTGTTATGAGTAAGCTCGTTACACCACCACATACACATGCTACACACACTACTACTACTGCTGAATCTAAAACTTCTAATACTTATGATGCTGCTTCTACTATGCTTGATAAGAGTGGTTCATTAGGTCCTTTCCTAGATGCTACGATTGCTAGAACTATAGCTAGAAATATTGAAACTCCTAATGAAGACACTACTACACCTGTTAGTTCACTTGAGTCTAGTGAGAGTTATGATATTGAAGACGAGTATGTTGAGATGGCTGATGAATTTATTAAAGAATGTAAAAATAACCATGATAGGAGCGCTGCTATGAGTCTCCTTGAGAGGCGTACTATTAGACCCAAATTGTCTCCTATTGCTAAGTTTGTTGCTTATCCCATAAATATTAAAGATAAAGATTATGATTTCTCTCTCAATCTATCTTACAGAGCTATTGTTGAGAAAGAACCTTTTTGTGGGACTAAGAATGAAAGTGCGGTAGCACATATGAATGAAATTTCTATCATGAGTGGCTTGTTTTCTGATGATATTAAGATGCGTACTTATTTTGTTGCTAAGATTTTCCCCTTTTCACTTAAAGGAGAAGCTAAAACTTGGTTTAGTAATTTACCTCTTGGATCTATTGATAGCCCTGATTGCCTGATTAGTACTTTCCTGCAGAAATATTTTCCTCCTAGTGCTAGACATGCTATGTTGTAGGAACTTTTTGATTTTAAACAGGGAGAAAAGGAGATATTGCCTGAATCATGGGCAAGGTTTTGTGCTTTGATTCATGCATAGGCTGGAAGTCCATTACCAAAGAATGAGCTTCTTGATATATTTTATAATGGACTAACTGAAGAATCTAGGACATACCTAGATAGTTGTGCTGATTGTGTTTTCAGGAATAGGACTCCCAAGAAAGCTGAGGAATTAATGGCTAAAATAAGCAAGAACTATGAAGATTGGACTCCTCCTGAACCAGCTATACCTGAAATAATCATACCTGAACCAACTATTCCAGTACCTATACCATTATCTAAGAAGAGGGGAATTATTGAATTAAATGATGAAGTGATGAAGGAAGGTAAGAAATGTCTTAAGGAGAAGGGAATTAAAGCTACAGATGTCAAGAATTTACCTCCTATAGAAGAATTATGTAAGCCAATTCCCCACTCATCCACTATTGAGGTACACTCTCTCCAAAACTTTGATGAAGGTGATATCCCTTACTCTAAACCTCCTAATCAATGCTTAGAAGAATTCGATATGTTTATTGTTAAGCAAGATAATTTTAATAAAAGGGTGCAAAATCATCTAATGGAAAACACTAGAGATATTGTTGAATTGAAAGATATTGTGGAAAGAACCTCTAATGATGTTAAAATGATTGTTAAACACTTTAACATGGTTCAAACTCAAATAGATCAACTCATTAAAGTGCTAAAAGACTTGTTAGTTAATGCTGCTAAAGAAAAAACATGCTTATGAAATTAGAACTAGAAGTGGTGCTGCTACTCAGGATCCTCTATATCCTGAGGGGCATCCCAAAAGAATTGAGCAGGATTCTCAACAAGCTGAAAATAGTGGCTCTACTCGTAAGAAAAGGAAAAAGAAACATAAAACTGTTGTAGAACCCTCTAAACCTGCTATAGATCCTAATAGTATATCTGTCTCTGATGCTGAAACTGAAAGTGGTAATGAAGAAAATGAAGTTCCTAATGAAGAAAAAGTTGAAGAAGAACCTGAAAAGCACACTAAGAATACTAAATACACTAAAGAAGATTTTATTGCTAAGAAACATGGTAGTGAAAGAGAGCCTTGGGTCCAAAAACCTATGCCTTTCCCTGATAAGAAACACAAGTCAAAGGAAGATGAACACTATAATAGGTTTTGTGAGTGGATGAAACCTTTATTGCTGCAAATTCCTTTGACTGATGCTATTAAATTGCCTCCTTACTCAAAGTATATGAAGGATATTGTCTCGAATAAAACGAAGATCACTAATGAAGAAATTTCTACTTTGCTTGCTAATTATTCCTTTAATGGTAAGGTTCCTAATAAACTTGGAGATCCAGGGATTCCAACTATCCCTTGCTCTATTAAGAATAGTTATGTTAGAACTACTTTGTGTGATTTGGGAGCTAGAGTTAGTGTTATGCCTTTCTCTCTCTATAAGAGACTTCAACTTGAAAAACTAATACCAACTGATATATCTTTGCAAATGGCTGATAAATCTACCACTATTCCTATTGGTATATGTGAGGATGTACTTGTTCAAGTGGCTCATAATTTCTTGATATTAACTTATTTTGTTGTGCTTGAAATGCCTGAAGATGATAATATGTCTATTATTCTTGGGAGACCTTTTCTTAATACTGCAGGAGCTGTTATTAATTGTAATCAAGGAAAGGTGACCTTCAATGTTAATGACAAGGAACATACTGTCTATTTCCCCAAGAAGATTGAAAGGACTTATGGTTTGAATTCAATTGAACATGTTGAGGGCATTCAAGTTGGAGAAATATATTGTCCCATACCAAGAGAAAAATTTGAAACTATTATGATTGGGACCATTGCTATCAAGGTTGAGGTAACATAATCATTAGTGGAATACAAAGTTTTGTCTCATATGAAATTGTTTTGGTAGCCAGACCTGATCGACCTTGTTAACAAAAGGATTTCATTGAACAAAACAATGTTTTCACCATGATTATCTCCGCTTACTTCTATTCTATCCATTTTAGTTTTTGCTTTCGTTTAGTTTTCCTTTCTTGTGCTAGTTGCTTGCATTTTAGAGTGTCTTAGAACTCCTGTAGTTCTAGCCTTGTTTTGTCATTGCATCATTTTTCCAAAAAAATCTATCTGTCAGAAAATCATTCTTCTATGCCTGGCAATTGCCCAAAAATAAAGTGTCTCGAAAAATTCCAGAAAATTCATATTAAATTTTTACGTGAAAAAAGAGGCAGAGGAGTCCCTGAGAGGTACCAGGGGGACCCACCAGGCAGGCTCACCACCTGGTGGCGCGGCCTGCCCTGGGTGGCGCCATGCCATGGTGTGGGCCACCCCTGGCCCTACACTAACTCTCTCACCTGCCACTTTCTTCTTTCTCTCGAGCAAGCTCCAGTTCATTGCTAAAATTCGCATTCTTGCTGTGCTTGCTCTCGATTTTTTCGATCTCCTTACTCAGCCCATCTTTGTTGCTGAAATTTGGAGCATTTGTTCTCCGGTATGTGACTCCTCCCCTTGTCCAAGTAGATTTGTGTTTAGTGGATTATATCTTGAGTATTTTGCTGCTGTAGGTGACAGGTTTGAGATCTTGTAAGCTTGTTTGATGCTTAGAGATATAGTTTTGATGCATGTTTAGGCCTCTTACAAGTCCTTATGAGTAGTGCCCTTCATTATATTCACTTTGCAATCACTTGTTTAATAGATGTTTAAATTTCAGAATACCAAGCATGAACAACCATACCTTTGGAGAGATATTTGAGAGGGATGCACCTAGGAGGTCAAGGACCTCGAGATCAGCCTCTCAGTTTAGGCCATCATACAATGAAGATCTCATTACAACTCGTATTGGTAATGAAAGGGATGATGGGATGCTCACCCATCTACTTTTCCTTATTTTACTTTCTTACAAGCTGTAGGGATTCTTGATGATTTCTTGTTACTGATTGAGAGGGTTGGTTTGACCTCAGATATGCAAGATGAGAGTCAGCAATACGCTATGCTCACCAAAACCTTTGTTGAGAGCTTCACATTTACTAATACGCCCTATGAATCAACTGTCTCTTTCAAAATTTATAATCTGCCCTTTACCATGGCATTGGAAAGATTTTGCAGTGTTGTAGGTGTAAGAATGACAGGGACCGCGAAGAAAATTCAAGGGCGACCCGCTGATTTGCTGGAGCTTTACCGAGGGGTGAACAATGATGATGACCGCGTGGCACAGCGCGGAAAGATAAGAAACATCCAACTCCCTGCTCTTAGATACTTTGCATATTATCTTGCTACTAGCGTGCTTGGTAGGGAGAACACAAGTAATATCTCCAACTATCATTTAGCCTTCCATGCTGCTGCGCTCAACAATGATACTCGGTATAACCTTGGCTCGTTTATTGCTCGCCGCCTAGCTGCTAGGGGGCATATCTATGGGGGCATCATTGCCTCACGTATGGTCAATGCATTAGGGCTTTCAGTGGACCCCAATGATATTGTATTGGCACCACAAAGTCTTGACCTTGTTGCTATGAAAACTCATCATTTTGTCACTATTGATTCTGGTTTGGACGGTCTACTATATAGGATGTTGTTTACTGATGGGGATGAGAGGGAGATCCCTCTGCCGCAGTCTTCTTTGTCTAGTGTTCATAGGAGACCGTGGTCGCGCTCCAAGGAGGAGGTGGACGAGCAGCCTTCGCTTGCTGGGTTTCCGCGAGCAGCATCAGGAGGATGTACCATCCTACGATTACTCCACGCACTACGGAGGGACGTACTCGAGCTCGCACCAGGACGAGGGTACCTCCTCATCGTACCACGGTGACACTTTATCTGGGCCATCTTGGGATTGACACCCACTTAGGCCAAAAGCCTAAGCTTGGGGGGAGGTACGCCAACATCGCACTCATCTCCATATCATGTTGCATCGGTACTTTGTACATTCATGTTTCGTTCTCTTTTTAGTTTTCGTTCTTTCTTTGCTTTTGCTTTCTAAAACACTATAAGAACAAAAATATTTCTATTTTTTCTCTTTGGTTTTCTTCTTTTCCTTTTTCTTTGGTTTGTTTTTCCCTTTTTGCTTTGTTTGAACTATTCGAAAAACCCAAAAAGATTCTGCTTTGCTTGTTCTTCCTTTTTTGTTCTTGTTTTTAAAAATTGAAAACACCAAAAAAAATTGTTCTTCTTCTTTGGTTTTGTGAGTTTGTTGCAGGGTTCAGCAGTCCTCAGTGGGATTTAGTTTCATATTATTATTCAAGCCACACAAGTGAAGGGCAATAATGAGGATTAATGACAACTTGAGGTGTGGTAAGAGGCTAGTAACGAACTCTATTTGTTTTCATTTTTGTACATATACTCATCATTGTGGGCATGCTTAGCATGTTCGTGTAGGGTGTATGTAATTTATGGATGCTTAGTAGTTCTTGCTTTCATATGATTAGTTCCAGCTTGCTAATAGTTTGTAGCATGTCTTATGAATGTTTGCTTGCATTACTCTATTCATAACTTGGTATGACACCGTGGTATCCTCCTCTGAATGTTTCATTTGAATTGACTTGTCACATGCTCATGCATGCATATGACTGAAATAATCAGTTAAGCCTCGATGAATTATTTTTCCTTGAGGATCTTGAATCACTTTCGTGCCATGATTAGTCCTGTTTTGTTGCAAGCATGATTATGACAGCTATTGCTCTCTCGTTTGTCGCTCCCTTACTATTGCTAGCCTTCATTGTTGCTGAGTATTTTACTCATGTTTCCAACTCCCTAAAACCAAATATTGCCAAAGTGTCCACCATACCTACCTATTAGCATCATTTGTTGTTCCGTGCATATTCAATATGCCTTGTTTTCTTCCGAATAAAATGTCTGTTTGTTTTGGGAAAGTTAGTTAGTAAAGCACTCATGAACTTGATGGCACACTTTATTTTCCTGCACTTAATAAACCTGAACCACTGTGTCCTTCTTTGTTTCGTATATGCTTGCACTTTATAAGTTGAAGTTAGCAGAACCATGTATGATGGGGAACGCTTTCAACATTCCACGGGTACCTTGTACCTCATTGATATCATGATTCTTTTGCTTATGGATCCCGGCGGTGTGAAATAAAAGTGGAACTTGTAAGATCATGGAGTTTGTATATGTGTTATGGAAATGCCTAGGCCACTAGCCTAAGCCATGCCTAATCATGGTGGAAACTTGCAGCATAACCATAATGAGCATTCTATGAAGCATCCTCAATAAAAATCTATGCACATAGTAAATAAAAAGATCGCTGAGATGCTCATTGTCTACTTGCCTTGTCATTTTGATTATGGGATAGCTCCTGTATCATGTGCAAGGGGTACCCCGTTGGCGGTTCTCTATGATACGTATATACTTACAACGACAAGAGCTTACTTGTGACTGAAGTTGAGTAGCATGAGGATTGGTCTTCGTAAGTAAGGGGCATGAGACTTCGATTTATAACTTGTCAAGCATATCCTCTTAGTTGTGTCACTTTAACCTTAACCATTTAAAGATGCTTATGATAGGGGCAATGAGAGCTCAAAGCTAACAAGTACCATATTTTCAGCATTTGGAAGCCTTTCAAACTATTCAAAACCTTTTTCATTTCCTTGTTCAGTCTCCACTTATTCTATGAGCACCTTCTTGAGAGCATAGTTGTCATTCTTAGTGTAATGTGCTTGCCTCAAAACTTGATTATTTGTGTTATGACTTTGATGCTTGTATCTTTAACATCTTAACTTCTAGTCTTCACCTGAACTTCAGAGGTGCCTTGGCATTCATAATCAAAGGCAAGCGAGATACCACTATATCATACCTTGTTATGAGCATTGTAATGTTGCTTATATTTATGTTTCTTGCTACTTATTATTTTTAAGTTGGAATCTCTTCATAGCTTGCATTGCCTATTAAGTAAACTTTGTTGCATACTCTTTATTATGAATTGTCTAAGTAGCTGATCACATGCTGAGAATATATACATCATATGAAGCAAATGTGTTTGTAAAGGTTCTTTTATCGCACTCAGTTTTCAACTGAATTGCTTGAGGACAAGCAATAAGCTAAGATTGGGAGGAGTTGATAAGTCCAAAACGTATCCACTTTACCGAACACTTTTTCTATTGTTTCTCCTCTAAACTTGTGTGATTTGGATGCAACTAACACAGACTGACGCTGTTTTCAGCAGAATTGCCTTAGTGTCTAGTTTTTGTGCAGAAAATCAACTATCAGGAAAAATCCCGGAAAATATTCCAAAAATCCTATTTCACCAGAAGACTCCCGGGAGAATCTGAGATAGAGGCTGGGCCAGCCACACCGCTGGCTTGGCAGCCTGTATGCCAGAAGGTGGTCTGGCCGCCCTAGACACCCCCTCGGTCTCCCTCTTCGCCTATAATAAGCCTTCTGACCTAAAAACTTTAGGGGTTCGACGTTTTTCCAGAAAAAGTTCCGCTCTGCCACCACCACCAGATTCCATGAAACAGCACCAGAAACTCTGTTCTGGCACCCTGCCGGGACGGGGAATTGGAGGAGATCATCGCCATCATCATCATCATCGCTTCTCCATCGACCATCCATGTTTCCCCATCCATGAGTGAGTAATCCCTCGTTGTAGGCTATGGGGATGGTAGGGATTGGATGAGATCGTTCATGTAATGGCATCAGATTGTTAGGGCATGGTGCCTAGTATCTTCTATTAGTGATTTATGACTTTGTTGCGACTTGTTATGCTTAATGCTTGTCACTAGGGCCCGAGTGCCATGATTTCAGATCTGAACATGTTATTGATTCATTATGATAGTATTGTTTATGGTCTTACCTACAAGTTGTATACACACGTTATTGTCTAGAACCAATGGCCCCGACGTGACAGAAATCAGGATAACCGGAGGGAATGGCTTTGATGTGAGGATAACATGTGTTCACGGAGTGTTAATGCTTTGCTCTGGTGCTCTATTAAAAGGACCACCTTAATTGCCAGTAGTTCCCTTGAGGCCCCACTGCTAATGGGCTGGCAGGACAAAAGATGTTGTGCAAGTTCTCATTGCGACCACGTATTACTATATATGGACACCTGCCTAGGATTATCTAGTACTTGGATGTTTTATCTTATTTATCTGCAATTGCCCTATGTTCTGATTTCTATGTGAATTGTCTTGTCCATGCAACGCCCGTCCATCCATCCCTATGCCTACCGTACTCGAATCCCACTGTTTACTGCTATTGTTACTGTTGTCTTTACTTTACTACTGTTGTTACTTCACTATTCCTACTACAAAACTGTTGCTACTAATAAACTACTGTGAGCAAGATTGTTTCTAGGTGCAGCTGAATTGACAACTCTGTTGTTAAGGCTTATAAATATTCTTTGGCTCCCCTTGTGTCGAATCAATAAATTGGGTTTCACTTCTCTCGAAAATACTGCGATACACCCCCTATACTTGTGAGTCATCAGATATTTTCACATATAAGACTGTAGAAAAGTTAGATATATTCAGATGTCTAACTTGGCTATGGTTTGTAGGTTCTTCGCAAAAATAAAATTACCAGCAAATTTCGTTCCACCAATAAAAAGACCGGATGGACTAAGATCTAAGGATCATGTAAGGTGCTCAAATTGCACTGTGAATTGTCTATGAATTGTCCAGATGGGGTAACCTCTTGTCTATTTTGTAACGCTAGATTTTAGAGCTTGAATTTATCGCCCTTATCTGTGGTCCTGATAGGAGTATAACAACAGCTTCAGCTTGCATTTCCAACGGTGTCTGCCATAGCACTGATGTACCTTCTGTGGAGACTGACGCAACTTGAGGTTGTCCTAATGAACCTACACTAGATTGTGTTTAGATTTGAAATCCTGCACTTGACATTGTCTTCCCAAGGAAAAGAAGGTTGTGGATCTGGTAATAACGCCTTCTATAGAACAAGATGCTGGAGGAGATGATTTCCTATGGGAATCCCTACCATTCTATAACTTGTATGAGTAGTTGTCATAGTTTAATGGAATTGCATGTCCCTCTCTATCAATGAAAATGGCATATCATTTGCCTTGTTTCAAAAATAAATAAATATTTGCATGTCTCCTTGTGTTAGTCGATGCAAAGAAGATACTGTTTTCTGTTCTAGTCATGTGAACAAATATGTTTGTATGTAGAGACATAAATGCGGATTGGGTGAAAAAATTAGCATAAAATTGCCAGATCAATAACACAAGCATAATGGTATTGCAAGAAAAGGAACAGAACCATTTTTCACCATGCTTGTGAAAAGGAGATGAGCCAGGAACCACGCCTGCAAGTGGTAGAGGCCAATTCTCGTGCAGCTCAGCTAGCATTGGTTTATCATCGATAATACTCAAGCATCCAAATATTGTGATTGCATACTAGGAGTAGTTCCAGTTCCACACTATAGTTCAACAAGCAAAAGTATAAGAAATGCGTCAGGTAGCTCCATAATACAGGTTCCAGAGAAAAGAATACAAATCATAAGAAAGAAAGTTCCGCATCACAGTTCACCACCTTCAGATGCAATAGTTTCTACATATTGTAAACCCAAATCACCGCCTCCTTCAGGTGGCACGATAATTTCAGGAGCGGGATCAGAAGCACTGACAACATCGCCAGCACCGGTAGCATGAGTCTCCATAATAGGTGAACTATCAAGCACCACAATGTCCTCTGAAGGCTCTTCACTGCCAGCTCCAGCCGCACAAGTCTCTGCGGATGGTAAAACCAATCCACCACCTCCATCATCTGGCACGACGATGGCAGGTGCAGGCTCATCAGTACCAGCTGCAGCTGCAACTGCATCAGTCTCCACAGAAGGTAAACAAGGAGGCGTCTTAGGTGTAGCAATCTGACATCCATTTTCTACTCCGTCATCAGGAAACTGAGAGTCTTCTTCAACTCTGTGCTTCTGCGGTTACAAGATAACCAGAGATTATAGCGAAAGCATCTACGCGCAACGACAAGAACATATGTCATTCTATTGATTTACCTTGTCATTTGGGATAGCAGATGTCACAGGATTGGAACCTATTTCATCGAGAATCCTCTTTTTCGCTACTTCCCCTATCTCCTTCTACAGCAAGTTGTAATATTGATTACATGATGTTGATTGACAAATATATGCAAATGTTCAAAAGTTTGCGCTGTCAAACTACCAACTTCGAACGGATCCCCACTGTTCTTAGTTATGGTATCTAGCCCAGAAAACAAGCTTCTATGGAATCCTAGTCTATAAAAAAAGGATGCATACCCGGCATAAGAACTACTCTACAAATGACAATGCTGCGTAATCGATAATAAAAATTTAACTGCATCATCAACTCTATCATGTAAGTTCGGAGTGAATCTAGATACACTCGTTTCATATAAGCTAAAACATCTTATATTATGAAATGAAGGGAATAGGGACGAGTGTTCTAGTATTTCACAAACCACCATTGCTGCCGCGGGACAAAGATGACGGATGCTCCACCGCCCTACAGAAGGTTGTCGCGCCGATCTCGCCGCCACCTGTAGAGGATGGAGCCTATGAGCTGGTCGGCAACAATATGGAGCGAGAGGCTAGGGGGCGGTAGTGGATGGGAAGAAGGGACTGAGTAAAAGAGGCTATGTGTATGGGGGGAGGCCGGTGAGGGAGTTAAATCCAGCTTGTCTCTGTCGGAACGCGCTGCCACGTGCACCGGCGTGTGCAAAACTCCCTCCCTCTCTCTTTTGTGGCAGCTACTGACAGTAGTACTCCAGCTAGCTTCATCAAGTTCTCTGGTACTCCTACTAGTAAAACTTTACTACTACTACTACTAGGTAGACAAGGATTACTTGTTTAGAAGAAGAAAAAAAATAAACTAGCACACCATCGTACAGTATTTCCTTGTCAAATCACTGGTGATGCCATGATGAGCAACATGTTTTTACTGGTAAACCTGGAAACATTGTCTTCCTTCTACCACGTGCAGTTTCTGTGCGAAGTACTTACCAACACGTCCAACTTAGGCTTATAGGACCCAAACTGCAGTGAAAAAGAAACAAAACTATGAACCTACAAGGAGTAATACTAACAGTACTACTATTATACAACATTCTGGAAGAAATTATGTACGGAATAGTAGTAGTAGAGTACAACTGTACTCCTAATAAGGTTCTTTTACAAGCTTGGTGAAATATACATACTGGAGAAACTACCAAGTGTACAAAAGGGGTTTTTGGTCATACGGAGTATTTTACAAGACGGACCCTATGCGAAACTAAATGCTGAGTACTCATACATCAGCTAAAAACCAGCCAAAAGAAAGAGTTCAATAGAAGGCCAAGACCAAATGAGCTATCCTTGAACAGACTCTTTCCACTCCAAGGCGTTTGAGAAGCTTGGGATGAACCAAAATGGAGTCTCCGACCATGTCCAGCGAGTCTTGGTGTGGAAACCAACACCTGCGTCACCATTCAGACTGAAGCGACAAATTTCAGGACGCGACCTGTACTCATAGCCAATTTCTTGGTGTGATTTGTAAACATAGTTCCTTCTCGTCATAGGTCCCGGCAGATCATTTTCATCGCCAACTACCATGATAATCGGATAGTTCACGCCAAGGAAAATAGAATATGATCCAAGGTCAGTAACCCTTTTCCATCGGTTAGCTGCAATTTGTGTCCATCGAGAACACCATGCACTCAAACCCAGAAGGATAGGTGCGAAGGGTGCAACCATAGTGAACAACACTAGTATCATCATCAATTGCATTGCCTGAGACACCATATGTATAGACCAGAAGAAGTCTTGAACCACCGGCAGATCTTGCTAACCACTACCTACCAGGATCATTCTCCTCATCGTCCTCAACACACACACGTGTCAGGTATAGCACATCATGTGGCGACAGGATAAGGATAGGACCTTCAAAGGGAAAGGAAATGTAACATGGAAATAATATTGATATTGATATGACATTATAGAAGTTGATATACAGTACTATTTTCAAAAATCTTGATTATACTGAAGATGTTTGATTGCGTAAAAAATGCCAATCTAGGGAGATGCTATGGAAATTCTAATTCTTTTCGAAATGGGGATATGCTATGGAAATTCTCCTAGAGACATGGTTTGATTCATGGGATCAAATCAAATAGGAAATAGTCCTATAGGATCTTGAATGTAAAGTTCATAGGGAAAAAAGCAAGGTTGGATCCTACAATATTTCGGTGTCTTATATACCAGAGGAAAACCAACAAGGATTATTTCTAGGAGGTTTAATATCTTATCTTATCTTACCACTATGTAGTGTATGAATAACTTTGAACATTCACTGTTGGATCAGGACTTGCGAATCCCAACATTGCCAGCAGTTGGATCTTCTTTTCCATTCTAGCATCTACTTGAAGATTCTATTGATAGTCTTTAGCAGAATGAACGCGATGCACAATCCTCAAAACACACTTCTCCATCATTCTAGAATATTCTCCTTCATTTCTCAAGACCATGTTAACAAAATTTACTAGTACTGGTACCTAATAAACATTGACTTCTACATGATAGAAAATACAAGAACTAAATATGCTCCCATAATTTATAGATGTGTCGATCAAATTTATAATTTTTTGAGTTTACCTAGTATTATAATTCTATATAGTTATGATATGTCATATGTCTAGTATCTGAGTCTCACGTAAATACTACTAGTAGATACCATATTTTCCATGGATGTACTAGTACTAGGAGACAAGGCAATACTATCAGCAGAACTCAATCCTATGAATAAAATTACTTATATGTGAGAAAACTTAGTAAGGATTGCATTCCTCTGAAATTCATAAAGAATTCTCACGAATCAAAGAGGCTAAAATTCTTACTAACCAAAGAAAGTTCAGAAAAAATAACTTACATTCATTCATGAATAATATCTGGGTCTCACATAAGTACTTACTACTATGTAGTAGATACCATATTTTTCATGGTATGTACTAGGAGACGAAGAAATACTATCAGCAGAACTCAATCATATGAAACAAACTACTTATATGTAAGAAAACCTCCTAAAGATTGCATTCCTCTAAAATTCCTAGGGAATTCCTTCTAATCAAAGAAATTAAAATTTTAATGGAATTGCTACTAACCAATAAAAGTTTAGAAAAATAGCTTGCATCGATTCAGGAACAAAGCTAATTAGGAATATTATAACCGAGACAACTTGGAGCTCTCTCACGCCATAGGGTTTTTTGCCGTTGGATTACCTTTTCAATTAGTCTCGTGCCGTCTGATCTGCCTCTTCTCCAGTCTGGGCCACACATGGGCCGACTGTCCTAGGGGACGCTACTCTGGAAGTAAAATCGGTGGATTACCATTCGATCCGGGACAGACCTTCTAGATATAGCCTCGTGTGCATGACCAGAATCGCCCACCTACCCCCGAGCCCTAGAGCCCACCTTCTCATTCCTCTCTTTGCCTGCGGTGGCCGCTGCCATCATTCCCTGCTCCCCGCTGTGCACCTCCAAAGGTGCTACCACCACTACTAGCTGCCACCAGGAGGCTCGTGGATGCCGTGGCCGGCGCTGGGGACAAGTCGATGCCAATCTGCTGCTTGCGGAGGAACATCATGGATGATGAGAGGGCTAGAAGATGACATTCGGGCACATCCATATTCGTCCCTAGGAGATCACCCCCAGTTTATCTTCTAACCGCGACATCTCTGATCTTTCCTTCTGCGCTGGCTTCTGTGCAATCGGTCCTTGCCTCCTCTTCTACGCTCCACTCCATAGGTACGAGCTCCCTCCTCCCCTCCCCATGATGTGGCTAACCTGGACACCATCATATTAGATTCATTTGGTGGCAGATGGCCCCTCCAGCTCTAGCGATCGTACGCGCTGAGTAATGATCAGGTGAGATATTACTAGATGGATCAAGTGTACTAGCTCTGGTAGCAGCTACAATGTGGAAACGGATGAGAGACGAGGAATTGAGTTATTTGAGTCGGATATTGACCTAGAGGGACCTGAACAGAGAGCATTGTGTTTCGTTGTTCGTGTAGAAATATCAGCCCTAATCTCTTAGGACTCTCCGCTCCGCTTATAATGAAAAAGACTCCACTACGGGCAACTATTTTTGTAGGATTACGGTGTAAAAAATGTGCGTATGAAGACAAATATTCAAGTTCAACAAGCTTAGTTGTGGTCTATGGATCAAGCAGCACATCTACGCGACTAGCAAGGTGTGTACTGTTTTGTTAATCCAAAGATACTAAATTGGTATATCTATTTACCTAATGTATGATTGTCTTGAGTTCTGGTCATCTGCCACACAACCTGTAATTAACACTCTTCCACATGTGAACAATGTACTTACGAATATTCACTATTAATAAAAATTTCCTCGCCTCTGTTATGCAGCATTTAGGTTGACCTATGAAATACTCATATGTCAGGCACCACTAGCTTATCTACTACAATTACTGAACAACATGTATTTAATAGACAACTATAATCATTTCGTTATTTTTTTCTTAACACTCAGTTCTTGACTCCAAAATTAATTGTATTCAATTTTTTGTGGTAGAAATCACAATTTCCCTCTAGTAGACACTCCACGGATGTTGCAAATGCAGTTACAACAGATATCCTAAAAAGGTGAATAACCACATTGGATATATCAACATTTTGACATGATCTTTTTGACATGCATACAAACTAATCACAATGTAAATATCATCTACATGCCTGCAAGAAGCAAAAAAAAATCTTCCGCAAAGAAAAATTGCAGCCTGGTTGAGAGAAGGATGACTTATCATATTTGGTTAACTGACGAGGAAACGGAGATACACTGCATCACTCCTTAGACATGGCTCCTAGGCTTGTTAGATTTTGTTTATTTCTTGTAATCATTTGCCTCTGCTTCCTCGATGTAAAGTATTTGGTCAGGTGTATGTTAGCTTTCTGAGCATACAACTAAGCTTAATTCTAAACATATTTTCACCAATTCCTACCAATGTATTTCCCTAATGGATAGGCACAGCAACACGCGCCTACATGATCTAGTAAAATATGTAGGTAAGGAGAATTTACAAAGTTCTAGAGACTTCCATGCATAAACACATCTGTTCTCGGTCACAGCGAACACACGATCGTGTTAGATAATAGCATCGCAGTATCTGAAGTGGCCCTGGAACTTGTTCACACAAACTAACCATCCATGACTATCATTCCTGTTGATGATAACAATCTTGAATTTGAAAATGGCGACTAGAGAGAAATCTTTGTATCCCCCAGCAACTGTCAGAACTTGGCAAATGACTATCTTCTGCAGTTTAGTACGTCGACCTTCATCAGCATCATCCTGAAATGTAAGTGCATAACCTGCGTTCGGTTCAAACCCCGACACTTGCGAAATAACAATCTTGCAATGAGTGTACACATTGACAAGGTACCACATGAAACCGGGCTGCCCGCAACTTCGAAGCAGTCTTTGGATTCCCACGGAATCACCGTCGGGTGAGAATTAAGAACACATGGGCAGCCAAACGGATGAGAAGAAGGCGTAGTTCCGCTCTATTTTGCTGATTTAAGAATATGTTTGGACGAACCGACGAGGCTCGCAGCGGTGGTGGCGTCGCAATGGTTGATGAGTACTTGAATAGGGCCTTCAGTGAACACCTTCTGAAACTGCTCAGGATCTTTATAGACCTTGCTCGATCTCACCATGGAAGGAGGCCGTGGATGGTGTTTTGGGGTCTTTCTTTGGGGTGAGGTGGGGGAGGGAGGGAAGATCATTAGCGTGAGCTAGCGACCGGGGTGCGATGGAGAAGACAAAGGATGATGGTTCATAGTAGTACTCTCTTACTACTAGTACTGCAGAAGGTGGGCGAGTGGGGGTGGGGATCCAATTGAGGCTAGTTGCACAAACCTCCAACAATTAGAGTCGTAGTTGCAAAGAGCTCCATCTGTTGAGCCCCAGGTATGTAAGAAATAATGTTCAGAGGGCTAATCGAGAATTTTGTGCTATGTGCAGCATTCATACCCAAAAGTAATTGTAGTACAGTAGTTTCTTGCAACTAGACTATCTTGATTATCTGGAGTTCCCTGCAATTTCGAATCCAATTGTTGGAGGTTTGTGCAATTTCCACCCTCCTCGTGTTCCGAGGAAGCTCTGTGACCCTATGTTCAAACAAAAAATGATCAAAGACAAACAAAAAAAAGAAAGACCATCTCTCAGGGCTCGTTTGATTTGCAAGATTCTCAAAACATAAGAAGAGGAAACTACAGGAATTTGGATCAAGTATGTGTTTGAATCACAGGGAAAGAAAAGCAATTATACCACGAGGTTGGAGTGGACGGAAATTTTCCTAAAAATAGAGGGTAAAGGAATACTTTGAAGGAATCTCAATTCCCGTGTTTTTCCTATTCCTATATTTTTCCTATCTTGCGTTCCAAACGGGACATAATTCCTACATATTGGAATAATAGCGTAGGATTATTTCCTAAGGGACAAGATCCTTCATAAAACCTTTGAATTTTATTTTAATCAAAGAAGGAATAAAAAAAGGTTTCCTCTCTCGGGAAAAGAAGGAACTCCACCTCTTGGAGAAAAAAAAGGAACTCCACCTCTTGGAGAAAAAAAAGGAACTCCACCTCTTCGAAAATTCATTGTGACGAGAGTAGCTACTAAATTATATGTCTAGTACTAGCTGTAGGGCCCAACCGTAGCATGTTATTTACAAGTAGTATACTAGTACAGTACAATATCAGTCTTTGCAGGTGCCTCGAAGGAAACAAAATAAAGCTCTGCATGTAATAAATGGCCATGGCAATTTCTAAGATACACAATCTTTTGCTTGTTCATTTTGATCTGGGCGACAGCCGGAGGATAGAGGAGTACTAGCTGCTTCGTGTCTTGAGCCATCGAGCTAGAGTAGAAATTTGGATATCTAAAAACCTGACTTCTCCTATCAAACCAATGCTCGTTGCATGCACCTTGACCAAACAGACCTACTGCACTACTTTACTGCGTGTCCGAAAAACTAGGGAGTACAAGAAGTACTAGTACACTAATATTACATAGAGAGTTTTGTTTTGAACAGACACAGAGAGTTCCACATTCATCTTTTAGCGCCAATATAGTACTGTAGTAGTCATATCCAGTTTGCTGATGGCTCAAAAGGTATCGAGCTCGTTGGGGAACCCCAAGAGGAAGGTATGATGAGCATAGCAACAAGTTTTTCCTCAGTTATGAAACCAAGGTTATCGAACCAGTAGGAGCAAGGAAACACCTCCAAGGTATTGTTTCCAACTTGGAATCCTCCACAACGCAACCACAGAACTTTGCCCCCAACTTACAGTGAGATTGTCAATCTCACCGGTTTTGCTGAAAACAAAGGATTAAACATATTGTGTGGAAGATAGTAATTGCTTGCAGAAAGTAAACAGAAAACAGTAAATAGATTGTAGATTGATGGTAAAAGAATGGACCAGGATCCTTAGTTCACTAGAGGTGATTCTCCTTAAGATAGATGACATGTTGGGTGAACAAATTACAGCGGGGCAATTGACAGACACCGAGAAAGTATACATGCATATACTAATCATCTTGACTCCTACGAGATTTGATTGGGCATTACAACATTATACATAGACCGTAACCAAACTGCATCTATGACCAATAATCCACATTCAGGTTATCATCCGAACCTCCTCCAGTATTAAGTTGCAAGCAATGGATAATTGCATTAAGAAAAGTGTGTAAAGTAAGCAATACGATTGCTCCATGAACAAAGGATTGCTGTTTTCTCCCTAGTAGAAACAGCACATCTAGTACCTTAGAGATTTCTGTCACTTCCACAGATTACTAGAGGCATGAACCCACTATCGAGCATAAATACTCCCTCTTGGAGTTGCTAGCATCTATTTGGCCAAGATAGCTACTAAGAACGAAAAGCATGCAAGATCACAAATAACATAGACATGATAGAATCAATAATCAATATGAAATAGCATCTCAATATCCATCGGATCCCCGCAAACACAACATGTAACATTACAAATAGATGATATTGATCATGGACGGAGCTCACAAGATATAAACATGGTAGCACAAAGGAGGAGAACCAACCATCTAGCTACTACATGGACCCGTAGTCCAGGGATGAACTACTCACGCATCACACCGGAGCCAGGCATGGTTGATGGGGATATGCCGAAGGAGGTATGCCCAGCAGGATGTTCCGATTGGGCCGAATGGCCTATGAGTGCGCCTGAAGGACGGCGACTGGCGACTGGAGGCCCAGGAGTGCAATAGAAGCCCAGTCGGATTAGGTCAAAACCTCTGAATCCTTATCTTGTTTGGTTGTAGCTTGTAAACCCTAGCGAGGTGCCTCATATATAAACCTCCCTAGGGTATCCTAGAGACTCACGTTCCATCATACACCCCCTCAAGTGACTCGCTGCTTAGATGCCAAGCTCGTCACCCCTGTAACTCGCTCTCCAATAATCTAATCTAGCAGGAGTAGGTCTTTACCCTCCGGAGGGCCGAACCTGGGTAAACCCATGTGCATCCGCCCCCATCTCGCACCGCAGATGGCCGCCAACTCTTCCTCACGATTCAACCAATCGCTTCTAGTGGTAGCGACTGCCGTGGCCATTTCCACGACAGTGGCGCCCACCGTGGGGCATAGCGGGACTGGCCTGAGTTCTGCGGCGAGACCCTACTCGCCAATCGATCGGCCGCTCGCCACCGGTCACATGATCGCCTTCGGCGGGATCTTACAGATCCGGCCCAACAGCTACATCCTAGCGTCATGCCCGATCACTCACGGTGCAGTGATGCCGGTCGGATCCATCAACCTCTTCGTCGACTTCACCGGCGCAGTTGACCTAGCTGCAACGGTGATCGTCGGCGGATCGCCGCCACACCGCGATTTGCTCTCGGAGGAGAAGGTCCGCTCTATCAGGAGCCTCATCACCGAGTACAACTCGGCTGCCAGCGACGCGGCCGAGACCAACGCCGCCACCAACAATGAGGCCCTAAACAATGACGCCGACTCCGCGACCCCTGCCTCGGTCGACGGATCTATCACCGCCGCATCATGAGAGGACTCCATCACGCGAGTCTCCAACCCGGAGGATTTCGAGGACCCCTCCATCCTTGGGATCTTCGACTCCGACTCCGGCTCGGAGTCGCCTGAAGACTTTCGTGCCAGATCTAATCGCTTCAATGCGATCTACATGGCGGGCAGCATGACTGCCCCGCCAGATCCGTTCGCCACACCGATCCCGCCGACTGCGACGGCCACCGAGGTGGAGGAAGCCCGCGTGCGGCTCGTAGAGGCACAACGCAACGAACTCGCTGAGCGCGAGAAATATCGCCTCGAGCGGGAAACGGCGCGGGAGCTATCGCTCTACCACCAGCGCCGCATCAGGACCCGCCCAAACTCCAACGTCCAGGGCCGCGTCCTGAACTTCAACGACGAAAGCGACCCCGCACGCGTGGCCGAGCGCGAATACTGCGAGAACGCGCCGCCGGGCGGAAGCAATCCCGCAAGACCACCACCCGGTGCACCGGCGACCGGAGCCCCTCCACCACCCATCGGCCGCGTGCCCCCGCCGGACCTGCCGCGGATCATCATCTCGCCTCAAGCCCGCGACGCCAACGGGCTACCACTCTACACCACCCCGATGGACAACGTCGTCGTGGCCGATGCCACGATCGCCAACCTTGACGATCGCCATATCCAGTTTGCGGCATCAAGCGGTCACCCCACCATCGCCAACGTATTGACTTGCCCTCCACCACAACCCTTGGCGAACCAGCCACGGGCCACCAACCCCGCTCTTTCCACCAACGAGCCGCGACCGACGAATAACACGGTCGCCGCCAACGGGCAGCCCATCGATGCCCGAACGAACATCATCAACAACCAGGCATGGTGGGCGCGCTAGCCCAACGACTTGCGGCACACCCTCACCAACCGCGGCCACCCGGAACCAAGAGGCTCGCTCAGTCGAGTCGGTCCGCAATGCTTCGGACCCATGATCCATGGGGAAAAATACCCCGCCAAATTTAAGGTCCCAAGGAGATTGAAAAGTACGACCCGACGTACGATCCCGCTGTATGGCTGGACACATACCTCATGGCAATGGGAATCGCAGGCCACACCGACCTGCTCGCCGCTCGCTACCTCCCCCTGATGATGGAGGGCGCGACTCGGCAATGGATCAACACCCTCCCCGCCGACATCATCGACTCCTGGGAAGAAATGCGGGACGCCTTCATCAGGCACTTCGAGGGCTCCTACACCCGCGCCACCACCATAGAAGACCTGGAGCGATGCATCCAGGGACAACGCGAGTCAACTCGCCACTGGGTTCAAAGATGGCAAGAACTGTGGATCAACGCCTCTGGCATCCACCCAGACACGGCGATACATTGCTTCAAGAACATGTGCCGGTACGAACCCCTGGTCGCCAAGATCAAGAGGGTCTACCGGACACTCGACAACATCCCCGACCTCCTCGAGATCGCCAAGCGCTATGCAGAGGAGGACCCCATCCAAGACTCTAACGACGAGTTGGGAGGAAGACGGCGAACCAGCATCCATGATAGCGGGCGCCTACGCGACATGCGCTACAGCAACACACGCATCACCGGCAAGCGCCGCACAGACGGGCGATTCGACTTCTTCGCCAACGCCGGCTACGGCCATTGTGACCCCAAGAGCTACCTCCACGACGGAGGAAATTACCGCGATAGCGGAAACTACCGCTCCAACAACACAGCGAGGCCGAAATTTGACCCTGTTGCCCTGCTCAACCAGCCCTGCATCTATCATAGCAGGGAGGGAAAACCCGCCACCCACACCACCGTGGATTGCCACTCTCTCAAAGAGATTGAGAAGGCAAGGCGAGCAAGGGAGGACCCCAACAACAACCCACCCCGGGACAACAGGAACGCCGGCAGCTTCGGCACCGCCGTCGGCTCGCTACACACCTTCACCGGACTCGGCACCAAGCGTGAGAGAAATGTGCTCGCCCGCGCGGTCGCTGTCAATGCGGTAACACAGGTCGACATCCCACGCTTCCTCAACTGCTCCGAGCAGAGTATCACTTGGAGTCGCCAGGACCATGCCCCCAGAATCGAGTACCCAGGGTGAGTCGCCCTGGTAGTCAGGCCCAAAGTAGCCGACTACTGGCTACCCAAGACATTGATGGACGGCGGGATCTCCATCAACATCATGTACCTGGACACGTTCAAGAGGCTACAGCTCCCAGAGTCGGCAATACAGCCGACCCTGACAACCTTCCACGGTATCATCCTCGGTCGGAAGGCATACCCGATCGGAAAAGTGACGCTACCCGTCACCTTCGGCACACCGGCGAACTACCGCACCGAGCGAATCGAATTCGAGCTGGTGAACTTCCGCAGCCCCTACCACTGCATGCTGGGACGCCAGATATTTGCCAAATTCATGGCGACCCCCCACTACGCGTACAACATGATGAAGCTCCCAGGGCCAAGCGGCATCATCACCGTCCACGGTGACCCTGACATGGCCGTGGAATGCGAGGACAAAGGAGCCGAGCTCGCCGACACCGTCATTGCCGCGGAGATCGACCATGCGGAGGAGCTCGCGAAATACGCAGGCAACATCAACAAGGACGACCCCACTATCCTGAAGAAACCAACCGCCATGAACTCCACGTTCGAGGAGACCACAACACCCGCACCGTTGAGCTCGTCCCAGTCGACTCTAGCCAAACGGTCACCATCGGGGCGCACATGAGCCCCGCATAGGAAAGCGCGCTCATCGGGTTCCTCCGTGAGAACCGCGACATCTTCGCATGGAAGCCATCTGACATGCCAGGTGTCCCGAGGGAACTCGCTGAGCACAAACTCAACGCTGAGCACAAACTCAACGCCGACCCCAAAGTGCGACCAGTAAAGCAGTCGCTACGGCCCTTCAATGAAGAGCGTCGTCGAGCAATCGCCGAAGAAGTCTAGCGCCTGCTAGCTGCAGGCTTCATCCGGCCAATCAAATACTCCAAGTGGCTGGCAAACCCAATCCTAGTCCTAAAAAAGAACAACACATGGAGAATGTGTATCGACTACACCAACCTCAACAGCGCCTGCCCAAAGGAGGAGTTCATCCTACTACGCATCGATCAGATCATCGACTCGACCGTGGGATCAGAGTCGCTGTGCTTCCTTGACGCTTACTCTGGTTATAGCCAGATCAAGATGGCGGTCGAGGACAAGGAGAAGACGGCGTTCATCATGCCATTCGGTGCCTTCTGCTACACGGCCATGACGTTCGGCCTCAAGAACGCAGGTGCCACATACCAAAGATGCATGCAGGAATGCCTAGCGAGCCAAATTGGCCGCAACATTCACGTCTACATCGACGACGTGGTGGTAAAATCCTCCCGCCAGGACGACCTGCTCGCCGACCTAGCCGAAACCTTCGCAAACCTGCGGAGGTACAACATCAAGCTGAACCCCGGAAAATGCACCTTCGGCGTCCCCACCGAACAGCTCCTGGGATATGTAGTCTCCAAGCGAGGCATCAAAGCCAACCCCACCAAGATCGACAAGGGAAACCCGAGTGCCTGCGCGACGTCCAGAAGTTGGCAGGGCAAGTCGCGGCCCTCAGTCGCTTCATCCCTCGACTAGGCGAGAAGGCAATGCCCCTCTACCGCCTGATGTGCAAGAACCCCACGTTCCAATGGGACGCGGAGGCCGACGACACATTATGGCTCGTGGTTGATGTAGAGCTTGTTGGGAACCCCAAGTGGAAGGTATGATGAGCACAGCAGCAAGTTTCCCTCAGTTATGAAACCAAGGTTTAATCGAACCAGTAGGAGCAAGGAAACACCCCAAAGGTGTTACAAGCAGAGCTTTGGCAGGGCGCACTACCGGTGCTAGTAGCAATGTGGGGACCTGCACAACACAACCACAGAACTTTTTCCCCAACTTGCGATGAGGTTGTCAATCTCACCGTGTTTTGCGGAAAACAAAGGATTAAACGTATCGAATGGAAAGAAGTAAATGTTTGTAGAAAGTAAACACAAAGCAGTAAAAGATTGTAGATTGTATGTAAAGAAAAAGGACCGGGATCCATAGTTCACTAGAGGTGGCTCTCCTTAGATAGATAACATGCTGGGTGAACAAATTACAGCGAGGCAATTGACAAACACCGAGAAAGCAATACATGCATATACTGATCATCCTGACTCCTTTGAGACTTGATTGGGCATTACAACATAATACATAGACCGCCATCCAACTGCATCTATGACTAATAATCCACCTTCAGGTTATCATCCGAAGCCCCTCCCGTATTAAGTTGCAAGCAACAGATTATTGCTTTACGAACTGCGTGTAAAGTAAACAATACGATTGTTCTATGAACAAAGGATTGTTGTTTTCTCCCTAGTAGTAGCAGCACATCTAGTACCTTAGAGATTTTTGTCACTTCCCCAGATTACCAGAGGCATGAACCCACTATCGAGCATAAATTCTAACTCTAGGAGTTGCTAGCATCTACTTGGCCAAGATAGCTACTAACAACGGAAAGCATGCAAGATCACAAATAAAAAAGACATGATAGAATCAATAATCAATCTGAAATAGCATCTCAATATCCATCGGATCCCCGCGAACACAACATGTATGAATTACAAATAGATGATCTTGATCATGAACGGAGCTCACAAGATCTAAACATGAAAGAACAAAGGAGGAGAACCAGCCATCTAGCTACTACATGGATCCGTAGTCCAAGGATGAACTACTCACGCATCACACCGGACGCTTGCATGGTGATGAAGAAGGCCTCCTGGGTGAATTCCCCTCTCTGGTAGGGTGCTGTGAAGAGCTTCAGATCCCTCCCGATCTAGGAATGGAGATGACGGCGGCTACAGACTCTTTCGTGGATTTTTGATCGGGTACCTAGGGTTTTCGTCCTGAGGGCAATATATAGGCGGAAGGAGAGGCCAAGGGGGTGCCGGGAGCGGCCACACCACCCCCTGCCGTGGGCCAGGCCTGGCCGCGCGGCCAGGTGGTGTGGTGGCTCCCTGGCCCTTCTCCGTCTTGTATTCTGGCACTTGATCCCTCCGGAAAAATAGGCACTTTGGCTTTTGACCCGTCCAATTCATTTTCTGACTTTCCTGGAACCAAAAACAGCAGAAAACAGGCAGCTGGCACTGTGGCTTTTGTTAATAGGTTAGTCCAAGAAATCATATGAAAAGTACTCCATAGTTGGAAAAAACACAGGAAAGTGGATAAAACCAAGCATGGAACATCAAAAATTATAGATACATTTGCAATGTATCAACATCCCCAAGCTTAACTCCTGCTCGTCCTCGAGTAGGTAAGTGATAAAAAGAAAGAATAATTTTTGAGGTGACATGCACCATAAAAGACTTGATCGAAGTATCTGCAAAACATTCAAAGCTGGGATCATAGTACTTCAATCATAACATGAAAGACAAAGTTCTAGGAATAAGCAAAGGAACTATGATGCAACATGAAAAGGTACAAACAAAAGATTCATGAATATCAATGCTTTGCAAGATGTTTGTTTGTTTCACATAAAGAAAACATAGCATAAAAGTATTCAGCTTGTCCCTCAATAGAGTAGCAAATATAAATGCATAGGACACCTTCAAAGTTCATAAGAGTGACTAGATACAATAGTTTAAAACAAGCAATATCAAAGTATGCATCAATCAACTAGTCTTGGGACAATGCACATAGAACTAAGAATGGCCACTATGCTCTCAAAGTAGGTCCATAAAGGTAGAAGGTGGAGACTCAATATAATGGTGGAAGAAAGGCCTTTTGTAAAATGAAGTAGGGATTCAAGTCTCATAAAGAGCTTCCAAAGATTATGGTACTTATAGCTTTCAGCTCTCATTGCCCCTATCATAAGCATCTTGAAGTGATTAAGGTTAAAGTGAACAAACTATGGTGTACATGCTTAACGAAGTATAAGTAAGAAATCTCATGTCCCTTGTATACGAGGGCCACTCCTCATGCTACTCAAGTTTAGTCACTGGTAAGTTCTTGTCATTGTAAGTACATGTGTATCATTGAGAACCGCCAACGGGGTACCCCTTGCCCAATGATACGGAAGAATCCCCATATCAAAATGACAAGGCAAGCAGACAACGAGCATCTCCGCATTCTTCTTATTTACCATGGGAATATGGTGCTTTTTTCTCTCTTTCATCTTTTCATAGTATCTCTTTTTTTCTCTTTTTTCTCAATATATGACTCTTTTTTTATAAGAAGAATGCTTCATAGACAGCTCATTATGGTTACGCTACAGGTTTCCACCATGTCATCATGGATTAGACCAGCGGCCCAGGCGTTTCTCTAACACATATACATAACTCCATGGACTTACAAGCTCCCCTTTCATTTCACACCGACGACATCCATATACAAAAGAGCATGATATCAACTAGGTACAAGTACTAAGTGCAATGTTGAAAGCGTTCCCCATGAAAGCATGGTTCTTCTAATTCCCAACAAATAAGTGCAAGCAAATACAACATAGACGACACAATGGTTCAAGTTTATTAAGGGCAAGTAAAGTAAAGTGTGCCATCAAGTTCGTGAGAGTTTTAATCACTAGTTTTCTCATAACAAGTTTAATTTGGAAGGTAAACAAAAGCATGAATATACTTGGAATAGCATAAGCTAGTAGGTAGGTATGGTGGACTCTTTGGAATAACTTGGTTTAGGGAGTTGCATGCATGAGTGGTACTCATACTTGGTTGTGGAGGCTAGCAAAAGACTGGGAGCGACAAACTAAGAGAGCAATAATGGCCATAATCATGCAGAGTGATAAAACATCATTGATGAAAGCATAAAGTGATACTACAAGTTGAAAACTAAAGGATCATAAAGACTATGGTGACTTGAGACAGTCATAACATGGTGTGAGCATGCGCCAAGTCAACCCAAATAAAGCATCAAAGGAGAATACCACTATACTATGCTTTAATATGCTAAAATCACGCATGATTCATCCAAGGAACATTAAGAAATCTCAATTGTTTATAACAAGTCATGCTACAACAAAGAATACTAAGCATAAAGCCAAAACAATATCAAGCATGGCATGACAAAGCATAGGCCATAGTCAAAAACGAGCTCTTTTTACCACATAAGCATGAACTTTCCTACTCTTTTCCAAACCAAACCAAACCATTTGCAAACCAATGAATGAAAGAGGGGGTCCAACCAATTTATTCAGAAAACTAAGCAAACCAAGCAAACTAAAAACCAAAATGAAAACGAAAAAGAAGACGCTCCAAGAACAACACAACTGTACATGAAACAATAAAAATGAAGCGTTTGGAAGAAACCTAGGATTTTTATTGATGAAGAAGGGGATGCCTTGGGCATCCCCAAGCTTTGACGCTTGTACTTCTTCGATATTTCTTGGGGTGACACAAGTGCCATCCACAAGCTTGAGCTTTAGTCCATTCTTCATCTCATTACTCATTCCTTCCATACACCTAAAAATTTCCCTTCATACAAAACTTCACACAATCTCATTAGCAACACCAGTGCACTTAAGATAAATAAGTCTTAAGGTTCAGTTCTAAAACCAAATAAACTGCCATTAGAACACTAGCTACTGTAGCACTTCCTTCAAAAAGCTCAATTCCCCAAAAGAACTAAAAAAGGAACCCACAAGAAGCAAATGCAGAAAATGGCAGAAATCTGTCAAAACAGACCAGCAGGTAAAGACGAATTTGTTCGAAGACCTTCTGTTGCTCAAATCAAAACGTGTTGAACTAACGAAATTTAGATAGCAACCTGGAGAAGAGGCACAAAAAAGTTACAGCTAAATCCGACATACAGAGCTCTCTCACGAATTTTTACGGTGAAGCACAAAAATCTGTTTCGGGACAGCAACTTTCCTAATCATTACTTCACTCTCATTAGAGGTTACTCTTGACACAAAAAGAAAATAAAAAGGATAAGGAGAGTTTATTACTTAGGTAATAAATTCCAAGACTCATCTAAAACTTTTGGGTTATCTCCCAATAGGTTTGGCATAAGAAGCAAAGAAAAAATCAAGTGTTCTCAAATGAAGAAGCATTAAAACCAACTCTCTTGCCCTTACCTATGTTATATTCTTAACCTTTGGGAAAATGTGATTGTTTGGTGGACAAGAAAGGTGCATGGTCCCCTTTCCCACATCTATTATTGCTCCAAAGAGTTCTAATAGGGACCTTCCAAGTGTAATTTGTCCTTTTCCTGCACATTCAATAACAAGATAATCAGTAAAAATCATTTTCCCAAGGATCTTTGTAAACACTCCTTCAGATATTCCAATAGGTAATATGGTAGCATTATTAGCAAGAGATTTCTTTTCCTCCTTCAGTAAGCCCCCAAAGATTCAAAGATTCATAAATATCTTTGGGCATAAGACAAAATTCAGACATGATATCGCAGCGGGCTTGAAAAGTTTCAGTATTTATCTCAATCTTTACTGTAGGGAGCCACTTTGATGGTTCAGACTTTATTGAACATAATTGTGATGCTCCCTAAGCATATTATAGCAATCTTTTAAGCTAGTAGTGCTAGTCTCAAGAGTGTTGAACCTAGCAAATATTTTTGGGAAAGAAATATCAGTTTGGCTAGGCATGTTGTAAGTGAGGATCAATTTCTTTATAGCATTAATAGCATCATCCTCATTACATTGGAGGAAATCTCCTCCCACAATAGCATCTAAAGCATATCTATAGCAAAGAGCAATCCTAAGGTAAAAACTGCTAAGGAACAAGCTTTGAGTCATTTTAGGCTCAGTTTTTTCATGTAGATCAGAGATTCTAGACCAAGCTTCCTTAAAACTTTCCTCGATTCCTTGTTTAACAGTGAAAATCATTTCCTCAGGTGACATAGTGATTGGAGCAAGGATAGACATGAAGGCAACTTAAGATAGGAACTAATTTTTTTGTGTTTTTCAAATAAGAAAGCAAACTAGTAAAACTATTTTTTTGTGTTTTGAAGAACAAAACAAGCAAACAAAGCAAAAAAGAAACTAAGCAAAACAAAAACAACAAAGTAAAGAGATTGGTTATGAGGGACTCCCCTTGTGAAGATGTCCTTGACTCCCCGGCAACGGCGCCAGTAAAGTGCTTGATGGCTCGTGGTTGATGTAGAGCTCATTGGGAACCCCAAGAGGAAGGTATGATGAGCATAGCAGCAAGTTTCCCTCAGTTATGAAACCAAGGTTTAATCGAACTAGTAGGAGCAAGGAAACACCCCAAAGGTGTTACTAGCTGAGCTTTGGCAGGGTGCACTGCCGGTGCTAGTAGCAACATGGAGACCTGCACAACACAACCACAGAACTTTGTCCCCAACTTGCGATGAGGTTGTCAATCTCACTGTGTTTTGCAGAAAACAAAGGATTAAATGTATCGAATGGAAATAAGTTAAAGTTTGCAGAAAGTAAACACAAAGCAGTAAAAGATTGTAGATTGTATGTAAAGAAAAAGGACTAGGATGCATAGTTCACTAGAGGTGACTCTCCTTAGATAGATAACATGCTAGGTGAACAAATTACAGCGGGGCAATTGACAAACACCGAGAAAGCAATACATGCATATACTAATCATCTTGACTCCTTTGAGACTTGATTGGGCATTACAACATAATACATAGACCGCCATCCAACTGCATCTATGACTAATAATCCACCTTCAGGTTATCATACGAACCCCCTCCAGTATTAAGTTCCAAGCAACAGATTATTGCTTTACGAACTGCGTGTAAAGTAAACAATATGATTGTTCTATGAACAAATGATTGTTGTTTTTTCCCTAGTAGGAACAGCACATCTAGTACCTTAGAGATTTCTGTGACTTCCCTGGATTACCAGAGGCATGAACCCACTATCGAGCATAAATACTAACTCTTGGAGTTGCTAGCATCTACTTGGCCAAGATAGCTACTAACAACGGAAAGAATGCAAGATCACAAATAACAAAGACATGATAGAATCAATAATCAATCTGAAATAGCATCTCAATATCCATCGGATCCCCGCAAACACAACATGTATGAATTACAAATAGATGATCTAGATCATGAACGGAGCTCACAAGATCTAAACATGAAAGCACAAAGGAGGAGAACCAGCCATCTAGCTACGACATGGATCCGTAGTCCAAGGATGAACTACTCACGCATCACATAGGACGCTTGCATGGTGATGAAGAAGGCCTCCAGGGTGAATTCCCCTCTCCGGCAGGGTGCCGGGAAGAGCTTCAGATCCCTCCCGATCTAGGGATGGAGATGACGGTGGCTACAGACTCTTTCGTGGATTTTTGATCGGGTACCTAGGGTTTTCGTCCCGAGGGAAATATATAGGCGGAAGGAGAGGCCGAGGGGGTGCCGGGAGCGGCCACACCACCCCCTGGCGCGGACCAGGCCTGGCCGCGCGGCCAGGTGGTGTGGTGGCTCCCTGTCCCTTCTCCGTCTCGTATTCTGGCACTTGATCCCTTTCGGAAAAATAGGCACTTTGGCTTTTGTCCCGTCCAATTCCGAGAATATTCATTTTCTGACTTTCCTGGAACCAAAAAACAGCAGAAAACAGGCAGATGGCACTATGGCTCTTGTTAATAGGTTAGTCCAAGAAATCATATGAAAAGTACTCCAAAGTTGGAACAAAACACAAGAAAGTGGATAAAACCAAGCATGGAACATCAAAAATTATAGATACATTTGCAAAGAAGTGATACACACGGCTCCACTACTTGCTTCCCCACTCGACAAAGAGCCAATGCTCGTCTATGTCGTGGCCTCTACTCGAGTCGTCAGCGCCGTGATGGTCGTCGAACGGCTGGAGGAGGGCAATGAGCGCCTCATACAGCGCCCTGTCTACTACATTAGCGAAGTCCTGACGAACTCTCGACAGCGCTACCCGCAATACCAAAAACTGGTGTACGCAGTATTTCGAGCACATCGGTGACTCCCACACTACTTCCAGGAACACCCAATCATGGTGGTCTCCTCCGCGCCCCTGCAAGACATCATATGCAATCGCGAGGCGACCGGGTGAGTCGCCAAGTGGGCTGTCAAAATCAGCGTCCACAACATCAAATACAAGCCCCGCAAAGCAATCAAGTCACAAGCCCTGGCTGATTTCCTTGCAGACTGGGAAGAAGCACAACAGCCAGAGAAGCTCCCGTACCTCCACTACTGGTCGCTCCATTTTGACGGCTCCAAGAACGCCGATGGCACCGGGGCTGGGGTCATACTGACCTCTCCCAAAGGAGACAAGCTATGCTACGTTCTCCACCTCAACTTCATGCCCTGCACCAACAACATGGCAGAATATGAGGCCCTCCTTCATGGCATGAGAGCCACAAAGGATATGAATGTCAACCGCCTACGATGCTATGGCGACTCCGACCTAGTCGCCGGCAAGTTGCCTGGACGTGCGAAGCCGTCTCCCCAAAAATGATCGTGTACCGCCAAGCTGTCGACCAGTTGGGAGGACACTTCAACGGCTACTCCGTCGAGTGGATCGACAGGCGCACAAACGAGGAGGAAGACGCCCTTTCCTGCATCGGATCGACCCGACTAGCGCCACCAGTCGGCGTCTTCCTTGACATCATCCACAAACCGTCGGTCAGTCCACCAAAAGAGATCGATGTCGGGATACCGCTGCAATCAGAACCGGCCTTAGTCGCCATGGTTGTGGAACCTAGCGACTAGACATCACCATACGTCGCCTTCTTGGAGCACAAAATCCTACCAAGCAACGAGACGCAGCGTGGCCGGCGTCAAGTCCTTCGTCATCATAAACGGCGAGCTCCACAGACATAGCGTGGCCGGCGTGTTCCAGCGCTGCATACAGCCAGAAGAAGGCCGCAAGATCCTCCAGGACATTCACGCCGGCCACTGCGGCCATCACGCTGGCGCCAAGTCGCTAGTCGCCAAGGCCATGCGGCACGGCTTCTACTAGCTCACCACGCATCGTCCAACAATGCGTCGGGTGCCAGAAGTACGCCCACCAGACGCACCTCCCTGGTTCGGCACTCAAGACCATCCCCATCACATGGACATTCACCTTATGGGGCATGGAAATGGGAGGCCCGTACAAGAAGGCCCCATCTGGCTTCACCCATCTCCTGGTCACGGTCGACAAGTTCACCAAATGGGTCGAGGCCAAGCCAATAAAGAAGTGCGACGGCAAGACGGCCACCAAGTTCTTACGCGATCTCATCTACCGATACGGCTACCCGCACAACATCATAACAGACAATGGCACCAACTTTGCCAAGGGGGCCATGGCAGAATTTTGTGAAGAACATGGCATACGACTCGACCTCGCCTCAGTCGCCCACCCGGAGTTGAATGGCCAAGCAGAACGCGCCAACCAAAGTGTCCTCCACGGGCTCAAGCCGCGACTCCAAGTGCCCCTCGAGCGCACCCTAGGGTGTTGGGTCGACGAGCTCCCCTCTGTCATATGGGGAATCCGCACCTCCGTCAATCGCTCCACCGGGTTCACACCCTTCTTCATGGTGTATGGCGCCGAAGTCGTAATGCCAACTGACCTGGAGCATGATTCACCTCGAGTCGCCAACTACGTCGAAGCGACCAACGAGGTCGCAGGCCAAGACAGCATCGATCAACTCGACGAGGCACGTGACCTAGCTCGCTCTCGCACCACCATATACCAGCAAGGACTCCGCCGCTACCATAGCCGCCGAGTACGAACTCGCACATTCCAGGAAGGCGACCTGGTCCTACGACTGGTCCAAGACAAGAAAGGCATGCACAAACTCTCCCTCCCATGGGAGGGGCCATTCGCCATAGGACGAGTCCTCGGCAATGATGCCTACTACCTCATCGACATATGGGGTGACGACCAGCTCGAGGTCGGGATGCCATGGAATGTAAACCTCCTCAAAAAGTTCTACACTTAGAACCTCAAATTGTACTAAGCTGGCATATATAATGAAATTCATTCAGATCACACATATTGTGTCTACTCGCCATATTCTTGTGCCACTCGCACTCGTACATATTAGCAATACGCTACCCACGGAAGTCAACCTCTGGTCGAGCGACCGGCACAGCTAAGTAGTGCGGAACAAGGGCACCGGAAATACTCGGGCCTTGGGTCGTCCACAAAAACGCCAACCCGGAGCCACCATTGGAGTCGCCTAGCCCGACTGGCCCACCGGGCCAAGACGACCAGTACACGCTTCTCACAACGACCTATCCCTCCCATCCTCGCACAGAGCAACTCGAACGGTTAAGTACCACGCATGGGGACTCCGCACAATGGGAACCCCCACGCGGCTCGGGAATACACCAAGTAAGAGAGCTTCCTTAGAGTCGCCAAGCGACTGGCCCTCCGGGCCTGGGGAGGAGACGCGTTACAAACAATGCATTTACAACCTAGAACAGGAACACGACCAATATGGTTGAGCACCACGCTCGGGGACTCGCCTACAAATCAATACTACTCGCGCTTGGGGACTCGCCACTAAGAAGACGCGAGAGATAAAACAACGCACAAACAAAACAAAACAAAAAGTATACAATCGAGTTATACCCCATTAAAGGGCGGACGCGCTCGGGGACTCGCTCAATCAAAAATAAATACACCACACAATCTCGGTCGCAATACGAGTCGATTGACTCCCTTTGGCATACATTACAAAATATATTACAGCAGTCACCACTTGGCATACATCACAAACTGCCCAACTACATTGTTTATTCTACAGGTCCTCACGAAGAAGCACCGTCACCCCCCTTGACACGAACAAAAGGCTACCACGGGTTCGTCGGGTACGTCGTCAGTGACTTCGACAACGCCGACCGGAAGGGCTGCTCTGACTTCATATCACGATGCTCCGGCTCGGGGTCGCCAGGCGCCAACACCGTCTCCTGGTATGGCAGCAGATCCCCCATAGCCAGGACCCGATCGGCATAAGGGGCAGCCTTTGCAGTCAGCTTCAGCACCTCGGACATCTCCACCGTGCCGGTCGCCGATGGGTAGCCACTCATCACGTCATCTAGGTCGAAGTCGTCGGGGAAGTGGACGAGACCCAAACTCAACGCTGTAGTGGCCCCGCACCTGAACGCCGAGCGCGCCATCTACTCCACGACGACAGGCACCTGAAGGGAATATGCCCAAGAGGCAATAATAAAGTGGTTATTATCTTATTCCCTGTTTATGATAAATGTTTATTTTGCATGCTATAATTGTATTGATCGAAAACGTCAATACATGTGTGTTTAATAAACAAAAAGGGTTCCTAGTTATGCCTCTCTTATAGACTAGCTTGTTGATTAACAAGATGATCAAGGTTTCCTGATCATAGACATTGGGTGTTGTTAATAACAAGGTCACACCATTGGTGGAATGATGTGATGAACATTCATCCGAAGTATAGCATTACGATCAAGTCATTATGTTTATATTTCTATAACATCATATGAAGTAATCTTTATCCTTAGACCATGAGATCATGTTAATTGCTAACACCGGAAGAGTATCTTGATAACATCAAACGTCACACCGTAACAGGGTGACTATAAAGATGGGTTCAGTGCTACGAAGGTGTTATGTTGAGGCTCACGGATCAAGAGTGGAATTTGTCAATCCCGATGACGGATAGATATACTCTGGGCCCTCTCGGTGATATCACATTGAGATAGCTTGCAAGCAAGTGATGTGATCACTAGAATGTTATATCACGGGAACGAGAAAAGAGTGCATGTCGGTAACCAGATCAAACTAGGTATGGAGATACCGATGATCGAATCTCGGACATGTAATATATTGCGGGACAAAGGGCTTTAGTTACTAGCATTAAAGGTTCTCATGATCACAGAAGTCATCGTTGAATGTGTAGGAGTCAGTATGGATCTCCAGGTCCCGCTGCTGATTATTGATCGGAGAGGGGTCTCGATCATGTCTGCATTATTCGCGAACCGTAGGGTGACACACTTAAGGTATACCGACACCATTTGGAGCAAATATGTTTCAAAAAAAGATTTAAGAAAGCGTTGGAATTATTTCAATAGACACCAAAACTGTTTCGGGTGAAAATGCTGAAATTGGTTCTGCATGTAATATTGAAATCTTGCAGGGGGTTTTATGTGAATGTTTGTTAATTAAAGTAATTAAAAAAATTCTGAATAAAAATAATAAAAGAGTTTTATTAAATGAGAGAGCATTAAATTTGGAGAAATTTAATGCATTTAAAGTGGAGACTTTAAAAGAGAATGTGAAGGGGCATTTTAATGTGGAGGGGTTACCACCACATGAATGGAGGAGGTGAAGGGTCACCCCCTCCATGCGCCGGCCATGAAGGAGGGGAAACCGCCTCCTCCTGTAAAAGGCCACCACCTCCTCACTTCTCACTCACACCTCCTTGTGAAGGATCTCTCTCCCCCTCTAGTATTATTTCCCCATGGTCTCGGATTAGCGAGATACATGTTCCCGGTGGATTTATCTGGAAAGGAGTTGCTGCTTCTGCTGCTTTGCTAGAGCGAGGGACGGTGGTTGTCGGTGTACCGGACGTGTGTGCGATCACGGATGCACCGCTGCTTTGCGGTGCTAGACTTGGTGGTGCTGGAGCTGGATCTGATGGACGTGCTGGAGCCGAACCTGCTAGACTTCATCCCGATCTTGAGATCGACAATTTTACGACTACATCAACCACGAGTTCCTACTCGTTAACAAAGCTCGTTGTCTACGAGGGTAAGTTCTTGTTGGATGTATGTCCACCCGTTGCTTTGTACCTAGTAGATAGATCTTGGCGTGTAGTTCACACCGTAGGAAATTTTTTGTTTTCTATGCTGCGGACCCAACAGTGGTATCAGAGCCAGATCTATGCGTAGGTGCTTTGCACGGGTAGTACACATATGTTTATATGTGGGCGATGATGATCATGTTATTGCTTCTTTCATGTATTTTGGATATTGGTGGCATAGTGGGATGAAGCGGCCCGGACCAACCTTACATGTCATCGTACATGAGACCGGTTCCACGACTGACATGCAACTTGTTTTGCATAAGTGGCTGGCGGGTGTCTGTCTCTCCTACTATAGTCAATATCTGATTTACAACGAGTTGCTAATAATTTGGTTATCCTCGTTGTGGTTCATGTTTGTAGGTAAGAACTGTTCTATCTCTGAAAGCCCTAAGCCACGTAAAACTTGCAATTGATAAATTAGAGGCGTCTAGTTTAGATCGTTGCTGGGCTAGTGTCTTGATATGGTATTGTTGTAAGTAGATGTATCACAGATACTCTTACAACACATTCAACGTGTAAGTTCCATAGACCTTGGCCTTACACACAAAGGAATGATAGAGATCATACCACGATGCAAATGATAGAGATCAAATGCATGGACCATATCATCTCACTTTACACATTAGATGTTAGCATCTTATACTGCTAGTTTGGCGCTTTCTGTAGCATTGTAAGATGATCCCTCATTTAAATATCAAGATAAAATGTGTTCTTCCTTAAGTATGCACCGTTTTATGGATCGTGTTTCAAGATATCACGTGATGGTCGGGTGTACTCGAATCTACGCTTTCATACAAACGGGTGTAAGACAGTTTTACACATGCGAGTACTAAGGTTCTTACTTGGCGAGCCTAGCATGTACAGACATGGCCTCGGAACACGGACCGAAAGGTTAAGCATGAGTCATATAGTTGATGTGATGACCATATTGATGCTCGCCTTTGAAGCTACACCGACTCACGTGATGATCGGACTTGGTGTAGTGGATTTGGTTCATGTAATCACCAAAAAGGCACGAGGGATGTCATTTTTGAGTGGGAGTTCATTTCTAATTTGGATTAGTCGAACCAAATTTGTCATAAATTAAATCAAAGTGAATTTGCATAGTTTTTTGTAGTCATTGGCATCTGTTCACTACCTTATGCTTAGCTTTAATTGAGATAATAGAACTATAGAATTCTAGATATTTACTTTACAAACTGGTATCGTATTGTTTTTAATGTCAATTTAAAGTTTATAAGTCCTATTGCAAACTTTCAGCAAACTATATTTACTCCATGAAGTTTAATAAGTAGTATTAAATCAAGAGTAAGAATTCCAATGTTAGTATCTAAAGTATCATGTTTGCCTCCATGATTATTGATATTCAAAAGTTGTTTTAATATCAAGATTATACTGGAGCTGGAAATTGTTTCAGAAACCATCATGTGTGAAAGATATTGTGATAACTGAAACAATGTTTTTGGTTGCATTATGATAGAGTATAATTTAGCAAAATACATGTTCTCATATTGTATGAGAATTTCTGAAGGATGGAGATGCTAGGCATCTGAATCTACCAAAAAGGTTTTGGGAACTGATATTATACTCGTGATTCTTCCTTATAGGCTATAGTAGCTTGATCATGAAAGTTGTCATGATAAGGATAAATAGAAGATGTAAGTAAAATGTTTACTACACTAATAGATTACTAAAGAATGGATTTTTGAAAGAACACCAAACATTTGATGATGGTGATCCACTTCAAAGTGCAAGTCCAAAGGTATTAGTATTTGACTATATACGCTTTGTACCATGTGTCATGTTGATGACACCACTATTGATGTTGATAGATTCTTTTAAAAGAAAAAGGAATTGCTGAAAGAGAATCTATAAAATATTTGGCAGAAAATAAAAGGTTGGAGATGTCCAACTTAGGTATATAGAAGATATACATGTTATGGCTATATTCCTTGCTTGTTAAACAATGTGGTTCTTAGGTATTGGATACTGGTATTGGATACCGAATTGGTTGGTATGAAGTGTCATACAGGACAACGCAATTCATGAACTACAATGGCCTAAGTAACCAGCAAGAGAATGAGTGATGATGTTCATCGAAAACAAATAAAGTGTTATTATGTTTTTCGTTGTCATCAAACCAAGCCTTCAAGATTTGTTTAAATAATTGTTATTTTGTTCCGGTATGATGAGAACAATGGCTGTTCAAATAATTACCGTATTCCATAAAGGATGGATGAACTTTTACAAGTCTAGTTGGAGAAATCACATCCATAAACATTATTGCTAAAATGTCGCAAGACAAATGATTAAAAGATCACTTATGAAGTGACATCGTTGTTTTAAATTATATTGGAAATAAAACATGAAGAAACTCCATGTTGATGCATTTTTGGAGTCTTTTGATTTTGATCAATTGACGCATGTGAGACTTTCCTTGAGATAATTGAAACTCTCCCATAGGCTAGGAGGGAGGCGGATGACTAGCTTATTGGAAGTGTGCATAGATCGAAACTCCGTCCATAGGCCGAAGAGAACGGATGACTAAGCTATTGAAATGTGCATCTTGATATGTAGTCCCCCATTATGTGTAGCCATATGCGATGGATCTTTTTGCTTCATATGCTTTCTTCAAAAATTTGAGTGAATATATCTGTATATTTACTTAATAAGGAAGAAGTATGAAACATTTGAAAGTTGTTCAAAGACTTTCAAGATGAAGTGGAAAATCATTGTAACAAGAAAATAAAAGAGTTTATGATTTGATCATAAAGGAAGATATTTGAGTTACAGGTTTAGCAAAACACCTAAGATTTGAGGAATTGTTCCATGATTTGTGTTTTCCTGATAAACCATAGGAGTATGGCATATTCGAGAGATGAAATCAAACCATGTTTGACATGGTAAGATCAAAGGTGTCATTTATAAAACTGCCATTATGTTTTAAAGATTGAAGATTGAAGCTTTAGAGACTACCGCTTTTACTTTGAAAAGAGCACCATCGTGATCCATTGAAATGACACCATATGAGTTATGGTTTGGGATAAAACCCGAATTGTCTTTTCTTAAATTTTGGTATGCTATGCATAAGTAAAATGTTTACAACCAAAGTCGGATAAACACGTCTTTGTAGGTTATCCCAAAGAATTTGTTGGGAACCTCTCCATAACACCAAGGACAAAGAGTTTGTTACTTGGACGTCAAGTTTCTTGAGAAGAATTTTTCGTGAAAAGTTAAGTGGGAGGACAAGAACTTTGATAGAGGTTGTTGAACCTTAGCTATATGTGCTAAGTGCGGCGCCAAAAAGTGTCGATAAGCGTACAATGCTCATGCTCGTGATTACAAAATGTGATCTAGATTAGAGTTCCTATAGAACCGTGTGGGTCGGTAAGAATCAAATAGTTAGATTTGATAAGAAAGTTAATTTTTTGACAATGATGAACGACTACATGCAAAGAAGCGATGATGGGCCACTCCATAAAATGACTAGAAGTCATAGAATCCGTGATAGTATCCATACGAGAAAACAAGTTTACGAACTTGGAAGACCCTCGTGAAAGGCGTGAAGCCTATCGATTGATGTTTGGATCTATAAATAAATAAGACATGGATGTTTAACATCTATGAAATAGTCGACATGTCGGAAAGAAGTTTACGACAATGTTCAAGGAGTTGACTATGACAAGATTTGATCTTTCATAGCGATATATAGTCTTGACGAATTAATGTAGCAACCACTACATATAATTTGGTATATGGTAGTTGAATAAACAAAACAAGGTTCTTCTAATAGAACGGTAACCTAGGACATGTACATGACATGTTCCGAAGGGTTTTGTTAATTCAAAGGGTGCTAAAAGGGCATGTAAACTTCAATAGTTGAAGTAAGCATAGCGGAGTTGGAATCTTCACCATGATGAAACTGTTAAAAGAGTTTAAATTCATCGGAGATGATGAAGATGCTTGCATTTGCAAGAAATTAAGTGGGAGCGCTGACACATATTTCTAATACATTATGTAGAGGACATATTGTTGATTGGAAATGATGTATCTTGTATTGACACAAGTTAAGAATTTCATCAAAATAAGATTTCGATGAAAGACTTGGGCAAACCTGGAATATTAGGCATCAATATCTATATGGATAGATTAAGGCGCTAATATGGTTGTGCCAGACATACATATATGAGATATTGAAAGGGTTCAATATGGAAACAACAAGAAAGGTTCTTGCTGCATGGAAATGATTGTATCAAAATTCAAGTGTTTCAACACTTGGTGAGTAAAATCACATGAAGATTTTGATCGATTATACCATGATATGTATATATCCAGAATGTCCTATGCTCTAAATGTTATGAGAATATACCAGAATGATTCATAAGATGATCATTGGACAATAGTAAAGATATTCTTATGAGCTTTGGAAGAACTAAGAATATATAATGTATAAGTGACAAATAGTTAAAGGTAGTTCATTGTAAAGTGTTACATTGATACTAGTTTTGTCACAAGGTAAGAATTAAATTTATCTCAATTTAAACTATGGGTGGCACAATATAATGGAAAGGATGTTCCATGGTGGATTTGGATGAGTTCCAAAGTTGAGATATTGTGACGGATACTACAACAAAAGGCTAAGTATATGACTGCTATAGTAGCAGCATAGGAGGGCATTTATGTTAAGTAGTTTGTTATCAAACTAGGTGTGGTTCAAAGTGGGCTAATACTATGAAGATATATTGTGTGACAATAATATCAACATATTTTGAGCCGAACGAACTAATGGTCTCACCAAAGGACCAAATTTATACAATGCCATCTCATTTGAGAATGAGTGATGCGTAGAGACGCAAAGACATGCAAATACACACGGACCTGAAACTGTTAGATCCGGAGATTATGTTAACCACTAGCAATAGCGTATATGCAACACCAGAAAGCCATAGGTGTTCAATACGCAAAGTTTTTCAAACTAGATTATTGACTCTAGTGCAAGTGGGAGACTGAAGGGAATATGCCCGAGAGGCAATAATAAAGTGGTTATTATCTTATTCCATGTTTATGATAAATGTTTATTTTGCATGCTATAATTGTATTGATCGGAAATGTCAATACATGTGTGTTTAATAAACAAAAAGGGTTCCTAGTTATGCCTCTCTTATAGACTAGCTTGTTGATTAACAAGATGATCAAGGTTTCCTGATCATAGACATTGGGTGTTGTTAATAACAAGGTCACACCATTGGTGGAATGATGTGATGAACATTCATCCGAAGTATAGCATTACGATCAAGTCATTATGTTTATATTGCTATAACATCATACGAAGTAATCTTTATCCTTAGACCATGAGATCATGTTAATTGCTAACACCGGAAGAGTATCTTGATAACATCAAACGTCACACCGTAACAGGGTGACTATAAAGATGGGTTCAATTACTACGAAGGTGTTATGTTGAGGCTCATGGATCAAGAGTGGAATTTGTCAATCCCGATGACGGATAGATATACTCTGGGCCCTCTCGGTGATATCACATTGAGATAGCTTGCAAGCAAGTGATGTGATCACTAGAATGTTATATCACGGGAACGAGAAAAGAGTGCATGTCGGTAACCAGATCAAACTAGGTATGGAGATACCGATGATCGAATCTCGGACATGTAATATATCGCGGGACAAAGGTATTTAGTTACTAGCGTTAAAGGTTCTCACGATCACAGAAGTCATCGTTGAATGTGTAGGAGTCAGTATGGATCTCCAGGTCCCGCTGCTGATTATTGATCGGAGAGGGGTCTCGATCATGTCTGCATTATTCGCGAACCGTAGGGTGACACACTTAAGGGATACCGACACCATTTGGAGCAAATATGTTTCAAATAAAGATTTAAGAAAGCGTTGGAATTATTTCAATAGACACCGAAACTGTTTCGGGTGAAAATGTTGAAATTGGTTCTGCATGTAATATTGAAATGTTGCAGGGGGTTTTATCTGAATGTTTGTTAATTAAAGTAATTAACAAAATTCTGAATAAAAATAATAAAAGAGTTTTATTAAATGAGAGAGCATTAAATTTGGAGAAATTTAATGCATTTAAAGTGGAGACTTTAAAAGAGAATGTGAAGGGGCATTTTAATGTGGAGGGGTTACCACCACATGAATGGAGGAGGTGAAGGGTTACCCCCTCCATGCGCCCGCGCAAAAAGAAGGGGCAACCCCCTCCTCCTATAAAAGGCCACCCCCTCCTCACTTCTGACTCACACCTCCTTATGAAGGATCTCTCTCCCCCTCTACTATTATTTCCCCATGGTCTCGGATTAGCGAGATACATGTTCCCGGTGGCTTTATCTGGAAAGGAGTTGCTGCTTCCGCTGCTTTGCTAGAGCGAGGGACGGAGGTTGTCGGGGTACCGGACGTGTGTGCGATCACGGATGCACCGCTGCTTTGCGGTGCTGGACTTGGTGGTGCTGGAGCTGGATCTGATGGACGTGCTGGAGCCGGACCTGCTGGACTTCATCACAATCTTGAGATCGGCAAGTGTACGACTACATAAACCACGAGTTCCTTCTCGTTAACAAAGCTCGTTGTCTACAAGGGTAAGTTCTCGTTGGATGTATGTCCACCCGTTGCTTTGTACCTAGTAGATAGATCTTGGCGTGTAGTTCACACCGTAGGAAAAAATTTATTTTCTATGCTGCGGACCCAACAACACCTCCTCCAGATAGCGCCACACCTACATGAGCCCCCCAGGAATAACGTCGGTGGGGGACATGCCTTGGAGAACCGCCTGGACACATAACGCCGAAGCCGTGGCTGTGTTCACCACGGCAGTCACGCACTGTGAAGCATTGAAGGTCTAGACCACCAGGTCGCTTCGACCTATCACAGATGCAAATTTAGAGGTCAGCGAAACTACGGACATCCCCAATCAGGGACTCGCCAAACAAGTCAGGCGAAGACAGAGACTGACCAAGGAGTTTGCGGCAGCTCTCAGTGACATGCTTCTCCATGGCGGCTTGCTCGTTGTGTAGCCCCACGATGATCGAATCCGTAGCTTTGTGTTCTTCCTCAGCCGCAGCAACGGCAGCCTTCACTCGCTCCTCCGAAGAAACTGAGGACGCTTTCGCCTCCTCCAAGTCATGGATCAGGGAGGCAATTCTTCCATTCACCGCGTCCAGCTCGGTGACTGGAACATACCCTTCACGGGCCTTGGAAATCGCAGCTGGGAAACCATCTGAAAGAGAAGCCATCAGCGCGCCATACACAAACAGTTCGTTCCTGACAGAGGAAAGGACAAAAAAGCAGATGCTCACCAATAGTTTCCTGAAGCCGATGGTTCGCCTCCTGCGCTTCGCGCAGATCACGCTCGAAGCGCTCCCTCGTGGCCTGCTGATCGGTCGATTCCCTTTGCTAGCCCTGCAAACAAAGAACACACCTCAGCATTTAACAAAACAATCACCCAGTTCCCAGCCGCCGAAATTCAGCGACCAGGAACTCACGGACTAGAGAGTAGGAAAAAGTTCAATTCCTAGCCACTGAAATTCAGCGACTAGGAATTCGGGGACTGGAGAGGAGAAAGAAGTTCAGTTCCCAGTCGCTGAAATTCAGCGACTAGGAACTCGGGGATTGGACATACCTGAATAGCGGTGCCAAGCATCCTGTGAAGTTCCCCGGCATCAGTTGACGGGATCGTGAAGGAAGTGTGCCCACGACGGGACCCAATGTCCGCATCCACAATCTCCAGACTCTGCGTAGACTGGGTGTCTGCCATGCCTAGAAATCCGCTAGCCATGAAGCACGGGAATGTCGCCGACGCTCTGGCGGGGGCACTGGTTGTCGGGGCCGGCGCTTCCGGCGCGGCCGCAGCCACTTCGTCAGGGACTGCCGCAACGTCAGGCTCCATGGCGCCGTCCTTGGCTGTGGCGCCGTCGGAAGCCCCCTTCTGCTTCTTCGCACCTTCCGTGGTCGCTACATCTCCGGCGAATTTTATCTTCTTGGGGAGATCGTCCTCTCCCGTGGTGGCGGCCGGTGGAATCTTTGCCACCGATGGACGGCCAATATTCTTGGCTCCAGACCTGCCAGAAATTCCCACAGTCAATATAACGACAATACAAAACAAGAGGCGAATCGGAGTGAAGAACCAATACTCACTTAGCGACCGGAAGAACGCGAAACCCGGTGCTGATGTGCGTGGGCTTGTCCAATTCTGGACCCAGCTTGCGAGTGAGCCCCCTCTCGAAGACGTCTGAAGCACACGACACCGCGGGCTTCCTCGACTATGAAGCCGCAGTCGCCGGAATCTCTGGCTCCGAAGACGCGGCCGCTCTTGACGGTAGCGGCGACTTAGACATCACCGCCTTACCCACTTATTAGCTTGGAACCCCCAAGACAATCGGCGCGATCGCCGCCAGGGGAACCTCCACCACTACCTCGGTGTCCTCGCCATCCAACCCCTTCGTCGGGATCGCATCCTTTGGGGCTTTGCGTGAGACTTCAGGGGAATCTTCATCATCGGAGTCGTCATCCGACTCGAACAAAACCACCGATTTCGACGGTGACACTAGCTTCTTCGCTAGTGACTTGGGCTTGCGTGCGGGCTTCGACGACGTAGCAGTACGCCGGGACGTGTGCTCCTACGTGACCTCGTCGCCTCCGTCGTGTTCTTCGAGGCTATAGCTCACCTCGAACTCATGTTGTTTCTGCATACGGGTCTTGCGAGCCTCAGGCGCTGGGGGAGGAACCTCCTCTTCCTCCCGGCCGCTGTCGGAAGAGTCTCCCTCGGAGTCCTCTTCGAATTCCTGGGGAACCTCTTCGTCGAGTGGAGGGAGCCAGCCCTCCAACACCTGAAAAATCTGAAAAACATCACGAGTAAACACCAGGTGCAGCGACTGAGAGTTGAGGTGTGGAAACAGCGACTGAGAAGGAAAACTTACTGTGGGGGCTTCATTCTTCACGGGAGTGTACGGGGAGAGCCTGACCGCCACGCTGGTAAACTCTGTGTCGGTGATCTTTTTTAGGGCGGCCTTGTAGTCCTCGGCCTCCCATGACTCCTTGCTGGTTCGGGAGGGATCGTGCTTCCCACTGTATTCATACATCCAATGCGGCCGAGCCGCCAGTGGAACCAGACGCCACCCGCGCCACCAGTTGTAGAGGTTGATCGAGATCAACCCCTGGTCCTTCAGCTTCTAGATCTGGTCCATCATTTCCGCGTTGGCCATCCGCTGGTCTTCGGGAAGCTTCTTCGGCGCCAACCGGCGAGGCTCGCTCCTCTCGGCGACGAACTCGGGAAGGGCCACCTCGCGGAAGGAGTGGATTCTTTTATGTAGAACCACCTCTTCTTCCACTCGCTGGCGGCTTTCTTTGGCAGGAGAAGCTTGATGAAATTAGCCTTCGGCTTCAGTTGGAAAGTGACGCTGCCTGCAGCCAATATCAGGCCGCCGGACGCCTCACGCCCGATGTGGCCGTGGAGGAGCTCCAACCACAGCGGAAAATACGGCTTGCAACCGAGGTAGCACTCACAGAAGGCGACGAAGATCGCCAGCTGCTCGATGCTGTGCGGGCCGAGATCTGACGGCTTGATCGCGTAATATCCGCAGAAGAGCCAGAAGAAAAGCGAGGTGGGAAACCCCAGACCTCTCTCAAGATGACTGGGGAAGCAGATGAATTCGCCGGCTCTTAGCTTCGGCTCGGTCTCGGGGGAGGGGGAACCCGCCGGTTCCCCTTGCGGAGGACTCTGGCGTCCTCGAAGGACTTGAGCTGGGCTGTGGTGCATTTGGATTTTCCCCATGAGCCTTTGGGAGGCGCCATCGGGTAGGACGTGGAATCGCACGGTGCGGAAAGTACGAGTCGGAAGGTTGAAGGCAGGAAGATCGAGGATAGGAAGAATGCATGTGGGAGAACGAAGAATGCGGGAAGGATTCGCAGAATTGGATCATCACTCCCCTTATATGGGAACGCTACCCGCCAAAATCGGGATAGCCGTTACTCATGGTAATTGCGCCGAAGTTACCGTTGGAAATTCCAACGGATAGTTTGACCAGAATTGATGGTCCAACTCCTCCGTTCCACCCGCTACCCGCTAGTCTTTTCTACTCGCCGAAGCGGCGACTCCGTGGCGATAACATTCATTGGGATGGCGAATGGAAACCTGGGGAAATTCTCCTTGGTTCTGATGGAGTCCATCGCTCACTCGACTGCGTGTCCAAATTGGGCTTGCCTACTCCGAACACCAACAGGACATCTGCGCCTGCATCAACGATGGCCTCGGGGACTACTGATGGGGATATGCCGAAGGGGGTATGCCCAGCAGGATGTTCCGATTGGGCCGAAGGGCCTGTGAGTGCGCCTGAAGGACGGCATGGCGTCGGAGGCCCAGAGTGTGTGAAGCCCAGTCAGATTAGGTCAAAACCTCTGAATCCTTATCTTGTTTGGTTGTAGCTTGTAAACCCTAGCGAGGTGCCTCATATATAAACCTCCCTAGGGTATCCTAGAGACTCACGTTCCATCATACACCCCCTCAAGCGACTCGCTACTTAGACGCCGAGCTCGCCACCCCTGTAACTCGCTCTCCAATAATCTAATCTAGCAGGAGTAGTTCTTTACCCTCCGGGGGCCGAACCTGGGTAAACCCATGTGCATCCGCCCCCATCTCACACCGTAGATGGCCACCAACTCTTCCTCACGATTCAACCAATCGCTTCCAGTGGTAGCGACTGCCGTGGCCATTTCCACGACAGTGGCACCCACCGTGGGGCATAGCGGGACTGGCTTGAGTTCTGTGGCGAGACCCTACTCGCCAATCGATCGACCGCTTGCCATCAGTCACATGATCGCCTTTGGCGGGATCTTACAGATCCTGCCCAGCAGCTACATCCCGGCGTCACGCCCGATCACTCACGGCGCGGTGATGCCGGTCGGCTCCATCAACCTCTTCGTCGGCTTCACCGGCGCGGTCGACCCAGCTGCAACGGTGATCGTCTGCAGATCACTGCCACACCGTGATCTACTCTCGGAGGAGCAGGTCCGCTCTATCAGGAGCCTCATCACCGAGTACAACTCGGCCGCCAGCGACGCGGCCGAGACCAACGCCGCCACCAATGATGAGGCCCTAAACGATGACGCCGACTCTGCGACCCCTGCCTCGGTCGACGGATCTATCACCGCCGCATCACGAGAGGACTCCATCATGCGAGTCTCCAACCCGGAGGATTTCGAGGACCCCTCCATCCTCGGGATCTTCGACTCCGACTCCAGCTCGGAGTCGCCTGAAGACTTCCGTGCCAGATCTAATCGCTTCAACACGATCTACATGGCGGGCAGCACGACTGCCCTGCCAGATCCGTTCGCCACGCTGATCCTGCCGACTGCGACGGCCATAGAGGTGGAGGAAGCCCGTGTGTGGCTCGCAGAGGCGCAACGCAATGAACTTGCCGAGCGCGAGAAATATCGCCTCGAGCGGGAAACGGCGCGGGAGCTATCGCTCTACCACCAGTGCCGCATCAGGACCCGCCTGAACTCCAACGTCCAGGGCCGCGTCCTGAACTTCAATGACGAAAGCGACCCCTTTGAGCTAGGCATAAGAAGCAAGAATCAAGTATTCTCAAATGAAGAAGCATTAAGATCAATACCAGAAATATCTTCAACAAGGCAAGGTATCTCATCCAAATATGTTCTAGAGGATCCTCTCTCAATACTCTTGGGTTCACTATTTTCATCAAACGGGTTTTCAGGAACAATCCAATCAAAATTCTTTTCTAAGCCTTCATGCATTCCTACAAGTTTAAAAGGTATTGGAGTCTTAATTTCCTCCCCATCTTTAGGTGTGGTTTGTCCATCTTTTCTCGTGTACCAATAACATCTACACATGAGCCTAGCATATTAAAACTATCAAAGAGTTTTCTAGCTTCCTTAACAACATCATAGAATTCTTTAAGCAAAGTTTCCACAATAAAATCTCACTTTTCAGTGTCCTCAATATCTCTAAGTTTAAGAAACATTATTTGCATTATGTGGTTAAGGTTAACAAACCTAGCTTCCAACATGTGAACTAAATAAGCTACATCAATTTCATAATTTGGAGCAAGTTCTGCTAGGGATCTATCCTCAATATCCTCATGCTTGCTAACATGATTAAAAAATTCTTCAATATTATCTTTCCCAATTATAGAGCCAATACCTATTGAAGGTCTTTCAGCATGAACTTAGGGGTCAGCATGGTGAGTTAAGAACGAGGTAACTACTATAGAAAGAACTAATTTTTTTGTGTTTTTGATAAAGGAAGCAAACTAGTACAACTAATTTTTTTGTGTTTTTGATAAAAGAAACAAGCAAACAAAGCAGAAATAAACTAAGAAAAACAAATAAAACAAAGTAAAGAGATTGGTTATGAGGGACTCCCCTTATGAATATGTCCTTGACTCCTCGGCAACGGTGCCAGAAAAAGTGCTTGATGGCTCAAAAGGTATCGAGCTCGTTGGGGAATCCCAAGAGGAAGGTATGATGAGCATAGCAGCAAGTTTTCCCTCAGTTATGAAACCAAGGTTATCGAACCAGTAGGAGCAAGGAAACACCTCCAAGGTGTTGTTTCCAACTTGGAATCCTCCACAACACAACCACAGAACTTTACCCCCAACTTACAGTGAGGTTGTCAATCTCACCGGTTTTGCTGAAAACAAAGCATTAAACGTATTGTGTGGAAGATAGTAATTGCTTGAGAAAGTAAACAGAAAATAGTAAATAGATTGTAGATTGATGGTAAAAGAATGGACCAGGGTCCTTAGTTCACTAGAGGTGATTCTCCTTAAGATAGATGACATGTTGGGTGAACTAATTACAGTGGGGCAATTGACAGACACCGAGAAAGCATACATGCATTTACTAATCATCTTGACTCCTACGAGATTTGATTGGGCATTACAACATTATACATAGACCGTAACCCAACTGCATCTATGACTAATAATGCACATTCAGGTTATCATCCGAACCCCCTCCAGTATTAAGTTGCAAGCAATAGATAATTGCATTAAGAAAAGTATGTAAAGTAAGCAATACGATTGCTCCATAAACAAAGGATTGTTGTTTTCTCCCAAGTAGAAACAGCACATCTAGTACCTTAGAGATTTCTGTCACTTCCCCAGATTACTAGAGGCATGAACCCACTATCGAGCATAAATACTCCAGTTGCTAGCATCTACTTGGCCAAGATAGCTACTAAGAACGAAAAACATGCAAGATCACAAATAACATAGACATGATAGAATCAATAATCAATCTGAAATAGCATCTCAATATCCATCGGATCCCCACAAACACAACATGTAAGATTACAAATAGATGATATTGATCACGAACGGAGCTCAAAAGATATAAACATGGTAGAACAAAGGAGGAGAACCAACCATCTAGCTACTACATGGACCCGTAGTCCAGGGATGAACTACTCACGCATCAAACCGGAGGCAGACATGGTTGATGGGGATATGCTGAAGGGGGTATGCCCAGCAGGATGTTCCGATTGGGCCGAAGGGCCTGTGAGTGCGCCTGGAGGATGGAGACTAGCGACTAGAGGCCCAGGAGTGCAACAGAAGCCCAGTTGGATTAGGTCAAAACCTCCGAATCCTTATCTTGTTTGGTTGTAGCTTGTAAACCCTAGCGAGGTGGCTCATATATAAACCTCCCTAGGGTATCCTAGAGACTCACGTTCCATCATACACCCCCTCATGCGAATCGCTGCTTAGATGCCGAGCTCGCCACCCCTGTAACTCGCTCTCCAATAATCTAATCTAGTAGGAGTAGGTCTTTACCCTCTTGGGGGCCGAACTTGGGTAAACCCATGTGCATCCGCCCCCATCTCGCACCGCAGATGGCCGCCAACTCTTCCTCACGATTCAACCAATCGCTAACAGTGGCAGCGACTGCCGTGGCCATTTCCACGACAATGGTGATGAAGAAGGCCTCTAGGGTGCTCTCTCCTCTCTGGCACGGTGCCGGGAATAGCTTGAGATCCATCTCGATCTAGGGATGCAGATGGCGGCGGCTATAGACTCTTTCGTGGAGTTTTGATTGGGTACTTAGGGTTTTCATCCTGGGAGACTTTTATAGGCGAAGGGGAAAGGTCGGTGGAGTATCAGGGGGCCCACACCAGGTGCCGATGCGCCTAGGGCTGGCCGCACCACCGTAGGGTGTGGCTGCCCTGGTACCCCTCTTCGGCTCCGCTCTAGACTCTGTGTTGCTTCGGGTGAAATATTGACTTTGGCTTCTATCCGGTCCAATTCCGAGAATATTTCCTTACTAGCTTTTCTAAAACTAAAAACAGCAGAAAACAGACAACTGGCACTGTGTCATCTTGTTAATAGGTTAGTTCCATAAAATGTGAAAAAATACTCCAAAGTGTGGACAAAAGATAAGAAAGTAGATATAAAACAAGCATGGAACATGATACGTTTAAAACATATCAGTTGCCTTACAGGAAAAAAAATAGTACGATGAGCAACAAGATCTGTCTATTTTTGTACTCCTATTTGTGTATACTAGTAGTACTACTACGTACTCAGGAACGTCACGAGCGTGTGCTCCACTAGTGCGCCTACGCACGTAGGGTAATCCAGTACGGAGTAGATCGCCACCGTATGGTCGCGTGATTATTATGCATTGGTCCATGCTTTAGTCGTGGGCACGTGTCATAGCAGTAAAAAATTGTGAAAAATAGATTACTCATAAATAATTACTCCCTCCATCCTAAAATAGTAGTTACTGACTTTGCTTTGTCTAGATACGCATGTATTTTGATGCATTTTAGTACTTAGATGCTCCCTTATTTCCAAATTAGAAAGCATACTAGGTTTTGTCGAAGTCAATATTTATAAAGTTTGACCAATTATATGTACAAACATACTAACTTACATAATGTCAAATGCATATAATATAAAAACATGATTCGTGATGATTCTGATAACATTGAGTTGATGTCGTAGATATCCATATTATTTCTAGATATTTAGGAAAAATTCCAGGGCAGCCTATCCTGCACGTTGGACCCACGTCGGTGGTCCACACCAGCACAATTTTGATGGCAATCTTGGTTTAAGACTTAAATCAAGTCGAATTGACAAGTTTGGGCATACAATTCCATAATCACTGAGTTAGATGACTAAAATCGAAGCACCTTAAGAACGGTTAGTGTTTTTATCTCTGGTTCATGTCGTAGAAGTGAACAATTACATAAAAGTCGTACTAAACCCCTAAATACTCCGTAATAACATTAGCAACAAACTTAGTTTACATCCAAAATGCATCCTTCCTAGTACCAAAAGAGAACCTACATGCGACTACTACTAGTAAACTGGAGTAGTAAAATAGTACTACTAGTAGTACTATTCATCTGCTAATACACCATTACAGTCTTGATCATCTGCCGTAGTTTAAGATCATTTTTCCTATCGATGCAAATCCAGAAAGATACATGGGTGGACTGTCAAACCTTCATTAGGAACCGCAGCAGCACCCCGAGGTACGTCATGAGCTTGTCGGACAGGAAGTTGGCCGGCGACGAGCTGCTCGTCAGCTTGATTACCGTATTAAGGATCTCGACCATCGACAAGTCCGCTGACCCCGGCGGGCCAGGCGCACACAGTTTTATCGTGTACCGCGGCCACAAGCACCTGTCCTACCTGATGCACACCAAAGACACGACGGCGGCCGGGACGAGCGTGCTGATGGTCAGGCCGAACACGACACTGTCATCCCCATAGAGGAAGCACATGAATCCCATCGTGCTTATTGGTGGTGGAGTATGGATGAGGCAAAAGAAGGCGCTGCCGTAGATGGCCCTAGTTACTATGACCCTGTGGGCCTACTTCATGTGGGGAAGGAGTCCTGCCGGCGAGGCAATGAAATCACAAGCGGAATCAATGCAGGAGACAGGGTCGTGCGAGCACGTGATCTTGTGCTCGTCGAGCTTGTCAAAGGCGACCAAGCTAAAGCAGTCGTCATAGGGGCACTCAATCATCGCCTCAGACTGCACGACATCCATAGTAGCCGGCTCACGGTCGAATCCGCCGACGCCGTATACGGACTTGTGGGAGTGGTTACAGAGGGAAGATCGGCTCGCCGACGTAGTGCCCGCCGGCCAGAAACCCGAGTGGGGTGGGTATACTGAAGAGTATACTGATTGAGTTTCGTACTGTACTGGTACAATTATACAGGAATACGCTAGGCATGGGCGCACCGGCGGCAGCTGCACTTGGCCACTTTTTTCTTAGACAGTGTCCACACGCTGTACATGCTTCGTCAAAACAAAAAGACTACAGAAAGTTGACATGTGAGTAATAAAGCAGTTGTCACGTTGTACTGTACTAGACAGTACAGTACAGATAGAGGGAGAGATCGAGGCAAGAAGATCCAGGTGAGTGAGAGGCAAGAAGATCTACTCCTGAAGAGAGAGGAAAAGCCTGCAGCCTGCTGCAGGGGAGAGACCGAGGACTGCATGCATGTCTTCGACACTAACCTGTAATTAACTTTTTTGGTCTTATCAAATTTAAATAGCCTTGATAATCCTAGACAGAGAGAGTACTAGTAATAGTAGTAGTACTACATCTTAGAACAAATAAGATAAACTAGTACTGCATTTATTAGTGGTACTTTTTTTTGAGAAATTATAATTAGTAGTAGTACTTAGATATGTGAAAAACTAATCCAAGTTACTACTCCAATAGAGAGTACGATCACTTTGTTTTATGGATTCTTGTTTACTATACATACTAGTAGTAAAAGTTAGAATGTAGATTATTTCAGAACAAATTTTGGCTCTACAATATCTAGCATATGCGCAACCCTCAAAAGACACTTCATTGCTTAGTTTCAGGGATCTTGTACTAAATGCATGGACTTGGATGTAATTTTCATTTTTATGAGGTCCTTGATGTAACTTGTACTTCCACCGATCGCATGTTAACTAATAAAGCACCTCGCTCCTATGGGACCTACCACAATTAAAAAATAATTACACTGCCCCGATTATCAGATAAAGTGAACATGGTTTCTTATAACTCCAAAGTTTTTAGAAATAGGATGTTTCAAGCTTCCCAGCTAACTTTGCACACTTTAGTGACTTTTTGCCGATCTAACGAAATTAGGTCAAACATTTGGTACACAAGTAAGGGCAATTGATTTCTATTAAATTAAATGTATTTTTAGAGGTAGATGGGTGATCTAGTAAATAATGTCGCCGCTATTAGTTTCCAACTATCACGAAAGAACATTTAATTCTCAATTTTTCGAGTGATGATGAGATTGTTCTTTTACATAAAGAAACTCCGAAGAATATGGATTTGAATACCACAAGACAAGTTTTCAGACATAAAGAGTGGACTAACATGTTGTACTGACGATACCCATGTTTAATGAGCTTTCAAACTTCTAAGCTAACTCCGCCAAGTTGAATGACTTTATGCCAATTATTTATCGAATTTAGGTCAAATTTGAACTACAAGTAAATTGTAGGTTGCTTTGAAAGTTTTATGAAAACTCTTCCGGAGGTACCTATTCAGGGGACAATTAATATATCATAAACCACTGAGATTTTTGACGAAACGTTCAACTTCATGCTAAGATTTTGCATCTTGAAAATTTAACAAAATTAGATCAAACTTGTGCTACAAGTAAGAGCGAAAGATCGCTCTTGAATTAAATGTTTGTTGGTATTTGAATGACTTCCTAGCTAACTCTGCCCATTTGAATGACTTTATGTCAATTTATTGAAATTAGGTTAATTTTGAAACTAGAAGTAAATTGTAGGTTGGTTTGAAAGTTCTACAAAAAAGTTTTTGGGGCACCCATCAAGGGGTCACAATCAATATGTCAGAACCACCAAGAGTTTTGACGATAATTTCAATTTCTTGCTAAGATTTTGCATCCTGACTATTTAACGAAACTAGGTCAAACTTGAGCTACAAGCAAGTAAGCGCTATAGATTTCTATTGAATTAAATGTATTTTCTAGTGTAGATGGGTGCATCTTCTTGTAGTAAACAATGATGTCAGTGTGAGTTTCCAACTATCGGGAAAGAACATTCTCAATTTTTCAAGTGATATCGAGATTATTCTCTCCTATAAAGGAAGTCCGAAGAATAAGGATCTAAATGCCACAAGCCAAGTTTTCACACATATATAATGGACCAACATATTGTACTTATGATTTCCCGTGTTTTATGAGTTCTCAAACTTCCTATAGCTTATCGCTTTGCCCACTTGAATGACTTTATATGTCGATTAATCACAATTAGGCCAAATTTGAACTATGCACTACAAGTTTTGTAGGTTGCTCTGAAAGTTATACGAGAAATCTTTTGGAGGTACCCGTCGGGGGGTCACAATCAATATATGAGAAACAACCGAGAGTTTTGACAACTGGTTTGACTTTATGCTAAGATTTTGCATCATGACACTATTTAACGAAATTGGGTCAAACTTGAGCTATAAAGTAAGCGCGATAGATTGCTCTTAAAATATATGACTTTTCATAGGTAGATGGGTGTATTTTCTTGTAGTAATAGTGTTGTCGGTGTAATTTTCCAACTATCAGGAAAGAACATTCAATTCTCAATTTTTCGAGTGAAGACGAGCGAGGTTGTTCTTTTCCATAAAGAAATGTCCAAAGAATATTGGATCTGAATGCCAGAAGCCAAGTTTACCAACATATATAGTGGACCAACATGTTGTACCAATGATTCCCATGTTTTATGAGTTTTCAAACTTCCTAGCTAACTCCGTCCATTTGACCGAATGATTTTATGTCGATTCATCAAAATTAGGTCAAATTTGAAACTTCAAGTACATTATAGGTTGCTTTGGTAGTTTTACAAAAAAAACTTTTGGACATACCCATTGACGAGTCACAATTAATATATCATAAAACACTGAGAGTTTTGACGATAGGTTCAACTTCTTGCTAAGATTATTGCATCTTGACAATTTAACGAAATTAGGTCAAACCTGAGATACAATTAATTAAGCGCGATAGATTGCTCTTGACATTAAATGTATTTTCAGAGGTAGATCGGTGCATCTTGTTGTAGTAAACAATGGCGTCAATGTGAGTTTCCAACTATCAGGAAAGAACATTCAATTCTACATTTTCCAAGTGAAGACGAGCGAGGTTGTTCTTTTTCATAAGAAGTCCATAGAATATTGGATGTGAATGCCACACCAAGTTTACAGACATATATAGTGGACCAACATATTGTACCAACGATTCCCATATTTTATTTATGAGTTTTCAAACTTCCTAGCTAACTCTGCCCATTTGACCAAATGACTATATGTCGATTTATTGAAATTAGGTCAAATTTGAAAATATAAGTAAATTGTAGGTTGCTTTAAAAGTTTTAAGAAAAATCTTTTGGAGGTACCCATGAAGGGGTCACAATTAATATATCTGAAAACAACGAGAGTTTTGATGATAGGTTCAACTTCTTGATAAGATTTTGCATCTTGACAATTTAACGAAATTAATTAGGTAAAACTTGAGCTACAAGTAAGCGCGATAGATGGCTCTTGAATTAAATGTCATTTCCGAGGTAGATGGGTGCATTTTCTAGTAGTAAGCAGTGTCGTGGGTGTGAGTATCCAACAACCAGGAAAGAACATTGAATTCTATGTTTTCTGAGTGAAGACGAACGAGGTTAGTTGTTCTTTTCCGTAAAGAGAAGGCCAAAGAATATTGGATGTGGATGCCACAAGCCAAGTTGACAGACATATATATATATATAGTGGATTGACAACATGTTGTACTTGCGATTCTCATGTTTTATGGGTTTTGAAGCTTCCTATCTAACCCCGCACATTTGAATAACTTTATGTCGATATCTCAGAATTAGGTCAGATTTGAAACTACAAGTAAATTGTAGGTTTTGCTTTGATAGATTTACGAAAAAGCTTTTGGATGTACCCATCGAGGGTTCAAAATTAATATACCAGAAACCAGCGAGAGTTTCGATGATAGGTTCAACTTCTTGCTAAGACTTTGCATATTGGTAATTTAATGAAATTAGGTCAAACTTGAGCTAGCTACAAGTAAATATCATAGATTGCTATTGAATTAAATGTCTTTTCATAGGTAGATCATCGGTGCATCTTCTTGTAGTAACAGTGTCATTGGTGTGAGTTTCCAACTATCAAGAAAGAACATTCAATTCTACATTTTCTAAGTGAAGAATACGAGCGAGGTTGTTCTTTTCCTAAAGAAAAGTCCGAAGAATATTGGATCTAAATGCAACAAGTCAAGTTTACATACATATATATTGGACCAACATGTTGTACCAATGATTCCCATGTTTTATGAGTTTTCAAACTTCCCAGCTAACTCTACCCATTAGAATGACTTTATGTCGATTTATCGAAATTAGGTCAAATTTGAAACTACAAGTACTAGTAAATTGCACGTGCACTACACGTGATACTCAGATAATAGACATCTGGCATATCATCACTATATAAAATTATAATAGGTAAAGAGGAAAAAATATAATAGGTAAAATTTGAACTACTACAAGTAAACTGTGTAGGTTGCTTTGAACGTTTTAAGGAAAAGCTCTTAGAGGTACCCATCGGAGGGGGCGCGCGGGGGAGGGGGGTTAATATACTATCAGAAACCAAAGAGAGTTCTAACGACAGGTTCATCTTCTTGCTAAGATTTTGCGTCTTGACAGTTTAATGAAATTAGGTCAAACTTGAGCTACAACTAAGTGCGATAGATTGCTCTTGAATTTAATGAAATTAGATCAAACTTGAAATACAAGTAATAAATTGTAGGTTGCTTTGAAATTTTTATGAAAAAAGGTTTTGGAGGTACCCATCGAGCGGTTAATTAATATATATTAGAAACCATAGAGAGTTTTGAGGAGTGGTTCGACTTCTAGCTAAGATTTTGCATCATGAAAATTTTGAACACCTTTTGAAAATGATCACATGAAATAGGGAGAGTGGGGAAATGATATTTCTATCCTCTATGGGCAACCCACAAGCTTGAGGTGTGATACGTTGCTAACATATCTATAATTTTTGATGTTCCATGCTTGGTTTATATCTACTTTCTTATGTTTTGTCCACACTTTGGAGTACTTTTTATACACTTTCTTGGACTAACCTATTAACAAGATGCCATAGTGCCAGCTACCTATTTTCTGCTGTTTTTGTTTCCAGTAAAGTCAGAAAATGAATATTCTCGGAATTGGACGGGACAAAAGCCGAAGTCAATATTTCACCGAGGGGGACACGGAGCTAGTATACGAGACGGAGAGGGGCCAGGGGCCACCCACACCACCTGGTCGCATGGCCAGGCCTGGCCTGCGCTAGGGGGTGGTGTGGCCGCCTAGGGCACCCCCTCGGCCTCCCATTTCGCCTATAAGATGCCTCCGATACATAAACCCTAAGTACCTGATCAAAAATTCCATGAAAGAGTCTGTAGACGCCATCATCTCCATCCCTAGATCGGGAGGGATCCAAAGCTCTTCCCGGCACCCTACCGGAGGGGAGAATTCACCCTGGAGGCCTTCTTCATCACCATGCAAGCCTCCGGTGTGATGCGTGAGTAGTTCATCCAGTTGGGTCCGCAACATAGAAAACAAAAAATTTCCTACGATGAGAACTATACGCCAAGATCTATCTACTAGATACAGACCAATGGGTGTACATACATCGATGGAGAACTTACCCTCGAAGACAATGAGTTTTGTTAACGAGTAGGAACTCATGGTTGATGTAGTCGTACGCTTTTCGATCTCAAGATCGTGTGGAAGTCCGAGCGCCGCAAATCAGCAGCGCATCTGTCCTCGCATAGACGCTCAAGCCACCGGACAACCTCCACCTCCTCGCTCCAGCGAATCAGCGGAAGCAGCAACTCCTTCCAAACGCAAGGCCACCGGGAACATGTATCTCGCTAATCCAAGACCATGGCGAAATATCTAGAGGGGGAGAGAGATCCTTCACGAGGAGGTGTGCTTTGTGAGGGAGGAGAGGGGGGCCTTTTATAGGATAGGGGGGACTCCTCCCCTACCATGGCCGGCAGCCAAGGAGGGAGCCCCCTCCTCTTCCTCATTCGTGTGGTGGAAGCTCCACTCACATCAATTCAAGCTCCACCCAAACTTCCACTCACATGCATTAAATTTCCACCAAATTTAATGCAACTCTCAATTAATAAAACTCTTTTATTTATTTTATTCAAAATTTTGTTAATTACTTTAATTAACAAACATTCACATAAAATCCCTTGCAACATTTCAATATCACATGCAGAACCACTTTCTGCAATTTCACCCGAAACAATTCCGGTTTCTATCGAAACATTTCCTGCGCTTTGGAAACCTTTTGTTTGAAACATATGTGCTCCTAAATGGTGTCCGGCAACCCTTAAGTGTGTCACCCTATGGTTCACGAATAATGCAGACATGATTGAGACTCCTCTCAAATCAATAATCAGAAGCGGGACCTGGAGATCCATACTGACTCCTGCACATTCAACGATGACTTCTGTGATCATGAGAACCTTTAACGCTAGTAATTTAATCCCTTTGTCTCATGATATAATACATGTCTGAGATTCGATCATCGGTATCCAAATACCTTGTTTGATCTCGTTACCGACATGCACTCTTTTCTCGTTCCCGTGGTATAACTGTCTAGTGATCACATCACTTGCTTGCAAGCTATCTTAATGTGATATCACCTAGAGGGCCCAGAGTATATATATCCGTCATCGGGATTGACAAATTCCACTCTTGATCCATGAGCCTCAACATATAACCTTCGTAGCACTGAACCCACCTTTATAATCACCCTGTTACGGTGTGACGTTTGATGTTATCAAGATACTCTTCCGGTGTTAGCAATTAACATGATCTCATGGTCTAAGGATAAAGATTACTTCGTATGATGTTATAGCAATATAAACATAATGACTTGATCGTAATGCTATACTTCGGATGAATGTTCATCACATCATTTCACAAATGCTGTGACCTCGTTATTAACAACATCCAATGTCCATGATTAGGAAACCTTGATCATCTTGTTAATCAACGAGCTAGTCTTAAAGAGAGGCATAACTAGGAACCCTTTTTCTTTATTAAACACACATGTATTGACGTTTCCTTTCAATACAATTATAGCATGCAAAATAAACATCTATCATATACAAGGAATACATCATAACAACTTTATTATTGCCTCTCAGGGCATATTTCCTTCAGTCTCCCACTTGCACTAAAGACAATAATCTAGTTTACATAGTGATAAATCTAACACCCATGGAGTACTGGTGTTGATCATGTTTTGCCCTAGGGAGAACTTTAGTCAATGGATCTGCTACATTCAGGTCCGTGTGCACTTTACAAATCTCTATATCTCCATCCTTGACATGCTCGCGGATGGAGTGAAACCGGCGCTTAATATGCTTGGAATTCTTGTGAGACCTTGGTTCCTTGGTGTTGGCTATGGCTCCATTGTTGTCACAATAGATCACCATTGGGTCCAATGCACTAGGAACCACACCTAGTTCCGTTATGAACCGCTTCATCCAAACCGCTTCCTGCGCCGCTTCTGAAGCAGCAACATATTCCGCCTCCGTCGTTGATCCAGCCACCACAGGTTGTTTGGAACTCCTCCAACTAACTGCTGTCGCTCAAGAGAAATAATCGATTCGGATTGAGACTTAGAGTCATCCGGATCGGTGTCAAAGCTAGCATCGACATAACACTTAGCGACTAGCTCTTCTTCACCTCCGTATACAAGAAACATATCCTTAGTTCTTCTCAAGTACTTAAGGATATTCTTGACCGCTATCCAGTGTTCCGAACCTGGATCAGATTGGTACCTACTAGTCAAACTAATAGCATGTGCCACATCCGGTCTTGTACATAGCATGGCGTACATTATAGAGCCTATGGCTGAGGCATAGGGGATCTTATCCATTACCTCTCTTTCTTCCGCCGTAGCCGGACTTTGAGTCTTACTCAATGTCTTGCCTTGCAACATAGGTAAGAACCCCTTCTTACTTCCGTCCATATTAAACTTCTTTAATATCTTATCAAGGTATGTACTCTGCGATAGCCCAATTAGGCGTCTTGATCTATCTCTATAGATTTTAATGCCTAATATATATGAATCTTCACCAAGGTCCTTCATCGAAAATTTGTGATACGTCCAAAACGTATCTACTTTCCCGAACACTTTAGCTATTGTTTCTCCTCTATACTTGTGTGATTTGTATGCAACTAATGCAAACTGACGCTGTTTTCAGCAGAATTGCCTTGGTGTCTACTTTTTGTGCAGAAAATCAACTATCAGGAAAATCCCGGAAAAAATGCCAAAAATCCTATTTCACCCGAAGACTCCAGGAGCCAGAATACGAGACGGGGAAGAGCCCTGGGGTGGCCACACCACCTGCTGGCGCGGGCCAGGCCAGGCCCAGGTGGTGTGGGCCCCCAGCACCCTCTCGGCTCTCTCTCTTGCCTATAAGAGCCTTGACCTAAAAACTTCAGGGTTCGGCGTTTTCAAGAAGGAGTTCCGCTCGCCGCCACCACTAGATTCCACAACACCGAAACTCCGTTCGGCACCCTGTGGAATTGAGGAGATCATCGCCATCATCATCACCATCGCTTCTCCATCGACCATCCATGTTTCCCCCATCTATGAGTGAGTAATCCCCCGCTGTAGGCTATGGGGATGGTAGGGATTGGATGAGATCGTTCATGTAATGGCATCAGATTGTTAGGGCATAGTGCCTAGTATCTCTATTAGTGCTTTATGACTTTGTTTCAACCTTGTTGTGCTTAATGCTTGTCACTAGGGCCTGAGTGCCATGATTTCAGATCTGAACTTATTATTGATTCATTATGATAGTATTGTTTTGGGTCTTACCTACAAGTTGTTTACACACGTCGTTGTCCGGAACCTATGGTCCCAAAGTGACAAATTAGGGTAGCCGGAAGGGAAAGGCTTTGATGTGAGGATCACGTGTGTTCATGGAGTGTTAATGCTTTGCTCCGGTGCTTTATTAAAAGGAGCACCTTAATTGCCAGTAGTTCCCTAGAGGCACCGCTGCAAACGGGCTGGCAGGACAAAAGATGTTGTGCAAGTTCTCATTGCGAGCACGTATGACTATATATGGAACGCATGCCTAGGATTGTCTAGTACTTGGGTGCTTTATCATATTTATCTGCAATTGCCCTATGTTCTGATTGCTATGTGAATTGTATTATCCATGCAACGCCCATCCATCCATCCCTATACCTACCGCACTCGAATCCCACTATTTACTGCTTTTGTTACTATTGTCTTAGCTTTACTACTGTTGCTACTTTACTATTCCTACTACAAAAAAGTTGCTACTGATAAACTACTATGAGCAAGATTGTTTCCAGGTGCAGCTGAATTGACAACTCAGTTGTTAAGACTGATAAATATTATTTGGCTCCCCTTGTGTCGAATCAATAAATTGGGTTTCACTTCCCTCGAAAATACTGCGATACACCCCTATACTTGTGGGTCATCAAGACTATTTTCTGGCACCGTAGCCGGGGAGCATAGCTTTATTTATCAAGTTCACTTGGATTCTCTATTGTTCGCTGCTTTCCATCCATCATGGGTAAGTCTCGTGATGGCAAGGTTCCTGTTTTACCATCCACTACAAGAAGAGTTACGGTTCTGAACACCTCTACCGCTCTTGATTCACCGTCTGTTCTGAGTAAGTTCCTTACACCACCACATACACATGCTACACATACTGCTACTACTGTTAAATCTGAAACTTCTGATGCTTATGATGCTACTTCTATTGTGCTTGATAAGAGTGGTTCATTAGGTCCTTTCCTAGATGCTACGATTGCTAGAACTATAGTTGGAAATACCGAAACTCCTAATGAACACACTGCTACACCTGTTAGCTCACCTGAGTCTAGCGAGAGTTATGATGCTGAAGAAGATTATGTTGAGATGACTGATGAGTTTATTGAAGAATGTAGGAACACCCATGATAAGAGCGCTGCTAAGAATCTCCTTGAGAGGCATACTATTAGAGCCAAATTATCTCCTGCTGCTAAGTTTGCTGCTTCTCCCATAAACATTATAGATGAAGATTATGATTTCTCTCTCGATCTATCTTACATAGCTATTATCGAGAAAGAACCTTTTGGCGGAACTAGGAATGAAAGTGTGGTAGCACATATGAATGAACTTTCTACCATGAGTGGCTTGTTTTCTGATGATATTAAAATGCGTACTTACTTTGTTGCTAAGATTTTCCCCTTTTCACTGAAAGGAGAAGCTAAAACTTGGTTTGGTAATTTACCTCCTGGATCTATTGATAGCCCTGAGTGCTTGTTTAATACTTTCCTGCAGAAATATTTTCCTCCTAGTGCTAGACATGCTGTTTTGCAGGAACTTTTTGATTTTAAACAGGGAGAAAAAGAGGTATTTCCCGAATCTTGGGCAAGGTTTTGTGCTTTGATTCATGCACAGGCTGGAAGTCCATTAACTAAGAATGAACTACTTGATATATTTTATAATGGACTAACCGAAGAATCTAGGACATACCTAGATAGTTGTGCTGAATGTGTTTTCAGGAATAGGACCCCCAAGGAAGCTGAGGAATTAATGGCTAAAATAAGCAAGAATTATGAAGATTCGACTCCTCCTAAACAAGCTATACCTGAAGTAATTATACCTGAACCATCTATTCATGTGCCTATTCCAACATCAAAGAAGAGGGGAGTTATTGAATTAAATGATGAAGTGATGAAGGAAGCTAAGAATGTCTTAAGGAGAAGGGAATTAAAGCTGCAGATGTCAAGAATTTACCTCCTATAGAAGAATTATGTAAGCCTATTTCCTACTCATCCACGATTGAGGTACACTCTGTCCAACACTTTGATGAAGGTGATACCCCTTACTTGAAACCTCTTGATCAATGCTTAGAAGAATTTGATATCTTTATTGTTAAGCAAGATAACTTTAATAAAAGGGTGAAAAATCATCTAATGGAAAACACTAGAGCTATTGTTGAGTTGAAAGATATTGTGGAAAGAACCTCTAATGATGTTAAAATGATTGTTAAACACTTTCAAATGGTTCAAACTCAAATAGATCAACTCGTTAAAGTGCAAAACGACTTGCTAGTTAATGCTGCCAAAGAAAAACATGCTTATGAAATTAGAACTAGAAGTGGTGCTGCTACCCAGGATCCTCTATATCCTGAGGGGCATCCCAAAAGAATTGAGCAGGATTATCAACAAGCTAAAAATAGTGGTTCTAGTCGTAAGAAAAGGAAAAAGAAACATAAAACTATTGTAGAACCCTCTGAACCTGCTATAGATCCTAATAGTATATCTATCTCTGATGCTGAAACTGAAAGTGGTAATGAAGAAAATGAAGTGCCTAGTGAAGAAAAAGTTGAAGAAGAACCTGAAAACCACACTAAGAATACTAAATACACTAAAGAAGATTTTATTGCTAAGAAACATGGTAGTGAAAGAGAACCTTGGGTCCAAAAACCTATGCCTTTCCCTAACAAGAAACACAAGTCAAATGAAGATGAACACTATAATAAGTTTTGTGAGTGGATGAAACCTTTATTCTTGCAAATTCCTTTGACTGATGCTATTAAATTGCCTCCTTACTCAAAGTATATGAAGGACATTGTCTCGAATAAAAGGAAGATCCCTAATGAAGAAATCTCTACTTTGCTTGCTAATTATTCCTTCAATGATAAGGTTCCTAAGAAACTTTGAGACCCAGGGATTCCAACTATCCCTTGCTCTATTAAAAACAGTTATGTTAGAACTGCTTTGTGTGATTTGGGAGCTGGAGATAGTGTTATGCCTTTCTCTCTCTATAAGAGACTTCAACTTGAAAAACTGATACCAACTGATATATCTTTGCAAATGGCTGATAAGTCTAACACTATTCCTGTGGGTATATGTGAGGATGTACCTGTTCAGGTGGCTCATAATTGCTTGATATTAACTGATTTTATTGTGCTTGAAATGTCGGAAGATGATAATATGTCTATTATTCTTGGGAGACCTTTTCTTAATACTGCAGGAGCTGTTATTAATTGTAATCAAGGAAAGGTGACCTTCAATGTCAATGACAAGGAACATCCTGTCTATTTCCCCAAGAAGATTGAAAGGACTTATGGTTTAAATTCAATTGAACATGTTGAAGGCATTCAAGTTGGAGAAATATATTGTCCCATACCAAAAGAAAAATTTGAAACTATTATGATTGGGACCATTGCTATCAAAGTTGAGGTAACATAATAATTAGTGGAATACAAAGTTTTGTCTCATATGCAATTGTTTTGGTAGCAAGACTTGATCAACCTTGCTAACAAAAGGATTCCATTGAACAAAACAATGTTTTCATTATGATTATCTCCGTTTATTTATATCCTTTGTATTTTAGTTTTTGCTTTCATTTAGTTTTCTTTGTGTTGTTAGTTTGCTTGCATGCTAGAACTTTTGTAGTTCTAGCCTTGTTTTGTCTTTGCATCATGTTTCCAAAAAGAAAAAAATCTGTCTGTCAGAAAAATCATTCTTCCTTTTCTGAAAAAAGCCCAAAAATAAAGTGTCTCGAAAAATTCTAGAAAATTCATATTAAATTTTTACGTGAAAAAAGGGGCAGAGGAGTACCTGGTAGGTACCAGGGGGACCACCAGGCAGGCACACCACATGGTGGCGCGGCCAGACCTGGGTGGCGCCATGCCCTGGTGTGGGCCACCCCTGGCACCCCACTACCTCTCTCTCCTGCCACTTTCTTCTCTCTCCCGAGTAAGCTCCAGTTCATAGCTCGAAATCGCATTCTCTTTGTGCTTGCCCTTGATTTCTTCGATCTCTTTGCTCATGCCATCTTTCTTGCTGAAATTTGGAGCAATTGTTCCTTGGTATGTGACTCCTCCCCTTGTCCAAGTAGATTTGTGTTTAGTGGATTGTATGTTGAGTATTTTGCTGTTGTAGGTGACTGGTTTTAAAGCTTGTAAGCTTGTTTGATGATTAGAGATATAGTTTTAATGCATGTTTAGGCCTCTTACTAGTCCCTGTGAGTAGAATCCTTCATTATATTTGCTTTGCAATCACTTGTTTAATAGGTGTTTAAATTTCAGAATAGAAGATGAGTGAACACCACCTAAACCAACATGAGCTTTGGGTGCCTGATGTCATGAAGGTCCACCGGGAGGAGGAAGTTTTTCCCTCCATATATCCATGCCTTGAGTTCATGAGAGATGCAGGAATTCTACAAGATTTCTACACTTTGGTTTCTAATGCAGGGTTAGAGCATTTCTTGGAAGATGAACCTTGTCAATTTGTGAAGCTAACCATGTCTTTGGTGCAGGATTTCCAATTTAGTCACTCTTTGCCTAACCCCATGGTCCATTACAAAATTTACAATATTGCTGTCAATATTTCTCTTGATGATTTTTGTGCAGCCATTAAGGTACCTCAATGGGGATCATGTAAGAAGATTAAGGAGAGACCAGAACCACTCATGGATTTATACGCAGAAATTTGTCAAGGGAGTAGCTTCTCAAAGGAGAATGGAAAAATCCATAACATTCATCTTCCCTCCATTCGCTACTTTGCTTACTTTATTGCCAAGTGTGTTCTTGCTAGGAAAACTGCCAATAAGTTATCTTCGTTTGATCTAGCATTTATCTCTGCTGCTCTTAAACGAGATAGGTCTTACAACTTAGGTGCTTTGATAGCCTTCTGTCTTCCTGCTAACCGTGAGAAAGGTGGAATCTGTGGAGGCCTTATTGCTTCTCGTTTACTAGCATTGCATGGTTTAGTGCCTCATCATCTAGACCTTCAGTTTCCCATAGAGAGGCTTGATTTTAATTCCATGGTATAACATAAATTTATTTCCTCGTGGGCTAGCTTGAGTGAGTTATCTTATGAAATAACCTTTCTCAAAGCTGGCTGGAGAAAGAGCAAGTCTGAACGTGTTGTTCTTTTGCCTGCACCTGTTTTGTTTAACCTTGATAACATGGAAGGATGGTCCCTCACTGAGGAGGAGCTTGACACGTACTTGGGAGAGCTCTCCCAACAAGAGCAGGATACTAGAAGGGAGGTCACGGATGATTCGGTCCAGCCCTCGAATGAGGGAGAGTCTTCATATCAGCAGCCCGCTTATGATTGGGGAGCTTCTTCTTCTTCTCATGGACCCAGCTACGACCATTTTTACCAAGATCCACCCGCTTGGAACCCCTATTCATACATGGATTGATACCCACTTAGGCCAAAAGCCTAAGCTTGGGGGAGGTACGCCGACACCGCACTCATCTCCATATCATGTTGCGTCGGTTCTTTGTATATTCATGCTTTCGTTCTTTTTTTTAGTTTTCGTTCTTCTTTGCTTTTGCTTTCTAAAACACAAAAAGACCAAAAATATTTTTGTTGTTTCTCTTTGGTTTGCTTCTTCTTTTTTGCTTTGGTTTGCTTATTCCTTTTTGCTTTGTTTGAACTATTCAAAAACCCAAAAAGATTTTGCTTTGCTTGTTTTTCTCTTTTGGTTTTGTTTAAAAATCGAAAAAACCAAAAATATTTGTCGTTCTTCTTTGGTTTTTGCGAGTTGGCTACAGGGTTCAGTAGTTCTCAGTGGATTATTGGTTTCATATTATTATTCAAGCCACACAAGCGAAGAGCAATAATGAGGATCAATGACAACTTGAGACGTGGTAAGAGGCTGGTAACGAACTCTATTTGTCTTCATTTTTGTACATATGCTCATCTTTGTGAGCCTGCTTAGTCCGTTCATGTAGGGTGTATGTTATCTTTGAATGCTTAGTAGTTCTTGCTTTCTTGTGATTAGCTCCAGCCCGCTAATAGTTTGTAGCATGTCTCATGAAAATGTTTGCTTGCATTACTTTATTCATAAATTGGTATGACACTGTGGTATCCTCCTCTGAATGTTTCATCTGATCGACTTGGCACATGCTCACGCACGCACATGACTGTAATAATCAGTTAAGCCTTCACGATTTATTTTTCCTTGAGGATCTTGAATCATTTTCATACCATGAGTAGTCTTGTTTTGTTGCAAGCATGATAATGACAGCTATTGCTCTCTCGTTTGTCGCTCCCTTACTTTTGCTAGCCTTCACTTCCACTGAGTGTCTTACTCATGTTTCCAATTCCCTAAACCAAATATTTCCAAAGTGTCCACCATACCTACCTATTAGCATCGTTTGCTATCTCCGTGCATATTCAATATGCCATGTTTTCTTCCGAATAAAATGTTTTCTTGTTATGAGAAAGTTAGTTAGTAAAGCTCTCACGAACTTTATGGCACACTTTATTTTCTGCACTTAATAAACCTGAACCATTGCGTCCTTCTTTGTTGCGCATATGCTTGCGCTTTATGAGTTGAAGTTAGCAGAACCATGTATCATGGGGACCGCTTTCAACGCTTCATAGGTACTTTGTACCTAGTTGATATCATGTTCTTTTGCTTACGGATCCCAGAGGTGTGAAATAAAAGTGGAACTTGTAAGATCATGGAGTTTGTATGTATGTTAGAGAAACGCCTGGGCCGCTAGCCTAAGCCATGCCTAATCATGGTCGAAACTTGCAGCATAACCGTAATGAGCATTCTATGAAGCATCCTCAATAAAAATCTATGCACATAGTAAATAAAAAGATCCCTGAGATTGCTCATTGTCTGCTCACCTTGTCATTTTGATTATGGGATAGCTCCTGTATCATATGCAAGGGGTACCCCGTTGGCGGTTCTCTATGATACGTATGTACTTACAATGACAAGAGCTTACTTGTGACTGAAGTTGAGTAGCATGAGGATCGGTCTTTGTAAGTAAGGGGCATGAGACTTCAATTTATAACTTGTCAAGCATATCCTCTTAGTTGTGTCACTTTCACCTTAACCACATTAAAGATGCTTATGATAGGGGCAATGAGAGATCAAAGCTAACAAGTACCATACTTTCAGCATTTGGAAGCCTTTCAAATTATTCAAAACCTTTTTCTTCTACTTGTTGAGTCTCCACATATTCTTTGAGCACCTTCTTGAGAGCATTAGTTGTCATTTTTTGTGTTTGTTCCATTACATGATTACTTGTGTTATGACTTTGATGCCTGTATCTTTGATATCTTTACTTCTAGTCATCACTTGAACTTCAGAGGTGCCTTGACATTCATAATCAAAGGCAAGCGAGATACCACTCTATCATACCTTTCTATGAGCATTGTAATGTTGCTTATGTTTGTGCTTCATGCTACTTATTATTCTTGAGTTGGAATCTCTTCATAGCTTGCAATGACTATTAAGTAGACTTAGTTGCATACTCTTTATTATGAATTATTTAGGTAGTTGATCACATTGCTGAGAATATTTACATCATATGAAGCAAATGTGTTCGTGAAAGTTCTTTTATCGCACTCAGTTTTCAACTGAATTGCTTGAGGACAAGCAATAAGCTAAGCTTGGGGGGAGTTGATGCGTCCAAAACGTATCTACTTTCCCGAACAGTTTTGCTATTGTTTCTCCTCTATACTTGTGTGATTTGGATGCAACTAATGCTAACTGACGTTGTTTTCAGCAGAATTGCCTTGGTGTCTACTTTTTGTGCAGAAAATCAACTATCAGGAAAAATTCCGGAAAATATGCCAAAATTCCTATTTCACCCGAAGACTCCAGGAGCCAGAATACGAGACGGAGAAGAGCCTTGGGGTGGCCACACCACCTACTAGCGCGGGCCAGGCCAGGCCGCGCCAGGGGGTGGTGTGGGCCCCCTAGGCACCCCCTCGGCCTCTCTCTTTGCCTATAAGGAGCCTTCTGACCTAAAAACTTCGGGGGGTTCGACGTTTTTCGAGAAGGAGTTCCGCTCCGCCGCCACCACCAGATTCCACGAAACAGCACCAGAAACTCCGTTCTAGCACCCTGCCAGGATGGGGAATTGGAGGAGATCATCGCCATCATCATCACCATCGCTGCTCCATCGACCATCCATGTTTTCCCCATCTATGAGTGAGTAATCCCCCGCTGTAGGCTATAGGGATGGTAGGGATTGGATGAGATCGTTCATGTAATGGCATCAGATTGTTAGGGCATAGTGCCTAGTATCTCTATTAGTGCTTTACGACTTTGTTGCAGCCTTGTTGTGCTTAATGCTTGTCACTAGGGACCGAGTGCCATGATTTCAGATCTGAACTTATTATTGATTCATTATGATAGTATTGTTTTGGGTCTTATCTACAAGTTGTTTACACACGTCGTTGTCCGGAACCTATGGTCCCGAAGTGACAGAAATCGGGGTAGCCGGAAGGGAAAGGCTTTGATGTGAGGATCACGTGTGTTCATGGAGTGTTAATACTTTGCTCCGATGCTTTATTAAAAGTAGCACCTTAATTGCCAGTAGTTCCCTAGAGGCACCGCTGCAAACGGGCTGGCAGGACAAAAGATGTTGTGCAAGTTCTCATTGCGAGCACGTATGACTATATATGGAACACATGCCTAGGATTTTCTAGTACTTGGGTGCTTTATCTTATTTATCTGCAATTGCCCTATGTTCTGATTGCTATGTGAATTGTCTTATCCATGCAACGCCCGTCCATCCATCCCTATGCCTACCGCACTCGAATCCCACTGTTTACTGCTTTTGTTACTATTGTCTTTGCTTTACTACTATTGCTACTTTACTATTCCTACTACAAAACTGTTGGGACTGATAAACTACTGTGAGCAAGATTTTTTCTAGGTGCAGCTAAATTGACAACTCAGTTGTTAAGGCTGATAAATATTCTTTGGCTCCCCTTATGTCGAATCAATAAATTGGGTTTCACTTCCCTCGAAAATACTGCGATACACCCCCTAAACTTGTGGGTCATCAATTTGCTGTTTAGATAACTTTTAACACTGTTTAAAAGATCTATATCATTTCCAATTAATAATAAGTCATCCACATATAATATTAGAAATGCCACATTGCTCCCACTCACTTTCTTGTCAATACAAGCCTCTCCATAAGTTTGGACAAATCCAAACTCTTTGATCACCTCATCAAAGCGGGGATTCCAACTCCAGGATGCTTGCTTCAGTCCATAGATGGATCGCTGAAGTTTGCATACCTTATCAGCATCCTTAGGATTTACAAAACCCTTAGGTTGTATCATATAAAACTCTTCTTCAATATTACCATTGAGGAACGCAGTTTTGACATCCATCTGCCATATTTCATAATCGAAATATGCAGCAATTGCTAACATAATCCTAACCGACTTTAGCATCGCTACGGGAGAGAATGTCTCATCGTAGTCAACTCCTTGAATTTGTCGAAACCCCTTTGCAACAAGTCGAGCTTTATAGATGGTCACATCACCACCAGCATCAGTTTTTCTTTTGAAAATCCATTTATTCTCAACGGACTTTCGGTCGTGAGGTATGTCCACCAAGGTCCAAACCTGGTTTTCGTACATGGATTCCATCTCGTATTTCATGGCTTCTAGCCATTTGTTGGAATCCGGGCTCATCATCGCTTCTTCATACGTCACAGGGTCATATATTTCATCAATCATGAAATTCATAATAGGATTGCCATACATTTCAGGAGCTGCGCGTGTCCTGCTTGACCTGCGAGGTTCGGTAGTGTCCTCTTTCAGAGTTTCATGATCAATATCATTAGCTCTCTCTTCATTAGGTGAAGTCAACTCCGAAACAACTTCCGGTGCTGTGCTACTCGCCATTTCATGAAGAGAAGGTTCAATAACCTCTTCGAGTTCTACCTTCCGACTACTCACACCTTTTGCGAGAAGCTCCTTCTCAAGAAAGGATCCATTCTTGGCAACAAAAACCTTGCCCTCGGATCTGTGATAGAAGGTATACCCAATCGTTTCCTTAGGGTATCCTATGAAAACACATTTTCCGCTTTGGGTTCGAGTTTATCTAGCTAAAGTTTCTTCACATAAACAGCGCATCCCCAAACTTTAAGAAATGACAGCTTAGTCTCCAAACCATAATTCATACGGTGTTGTTTCAACGGATTTAGATGGTGCCCGAGTTAAAGTGAATATAGCGGTTTCCAGTGCATAACCCTAAAATGACAATGGCAAGTCAGTCAGAGACATCATAGATCGAACCATATCCAATATAGTATGATTACAACGTTCCGACACACCATTACAATGTGGTGTTCCGGCAGGCGTGAGTTGTGAAACTATTCCACAATTTTTCATATGTGTGCTAAACTTGTAACTAAGATACTCTCCTCCACGGTTGGACCGTAGAAATTTGATCTTTCTGTTACGATGATTTTCCACTTCATTCTGAAATTCCTTGAACTTTTCAAAAGTTTCAGACTTGTGTTTCATCAAATAGATATACCCGTATCTACTCAAATCATCCGTGAAAGTAACAAAATAACGATATCCACCTCACGCCGACACACTCATTGGTCCAAACACATCAGTATGTATGATTTCCAATAAATCTGTCGCCCGTTCCATTGAACCAGAAAACGGCGTTCTAGTCATCTTACCCAGAAGGCACGGCTCACATGTATCAAATGATTCAAAATCAAGTGATTTCAAAAGTCCATCAGAATGCAGTTTCTTCATGCGTTTAACACCAATATGACCTAGATGGCAGTGCCACATATATGTAGATATATCATCATCAAGTTTAATCCTTTTAGCATCAACACAATGAATATGCATAATACTACTATCGAGATCCAATAGGAATAAACCATTCAACACAGGTGCATGACCATAAAAGATATTATCCATATAAATCGAACAACCATTGTTTTCAGATTTAAAGGAATAACCACTTCGCACCAAACATGATCCGGATACAATGTTCATGCTTAGTGCAGGCACAAAATAACAATTATTTAGATTTATCACTAATCCCGATGGCATATGGAGAGGTAGGGTTCCGACGGCGATCACATCAACTCTTGATCCATTGTCGACCCGCATCGTGACCTCATACCTTGCTAGTTGTCGCTTGTTCCGCATCCCCTGAATCGAGTTACATATATTAGCAACCGATCCCGTATCAAATACCCAGGTGCTACTACGAGTACTAGTCAAGTACACATCAATAACATGTATATCACATATACCTTTGTTTGCCTTGCTGGCCTTCTTGTCCGCCAAATACTTGGGGCAGTTGCGCTTCCAATGGCCATTCCCCTTGCAATTGTAGCACTCGGTATCAGACTTAGGGCTAGCTCGGGGTTTCTTTTCAGGTGCGGAAACAGATTTACCGCCCTTCTTTCCCTTCTGCTTGCCTTTCTTGTCCTTCTTGAAACCGGTGGTCTTATTGATCATCAAAACTTGATGTTCTTTCCTAATCTCCACTTCTACAGTCTTAAGCATTGACAGAAGCTCGGGAAGAGACTTATTCATGCCCTGCATATTATAGTTCATCACGAAGCTCTTGTAGCTAGGTGGCAGAGATTGGAGAACACGATGTATGCCTAAGTCAACGGGAATCGTTATTCCCAAGGACACAAGCTTATCGGCGTACCCAGACATTTTGAGTACATGCTCACTAACGGAGCTGTTCTCTTCCATCATGCAGCTAAAGAAATTTTCAGAAGCATTATAACTCTCTACGGTAGCATGGGTATCGAAAATCATTTTCAATTCTCCCATGGTATCAAAGGCATTGACATTTTCGAAACGCTTTCAAAGTTCTGGCTCTAGCCCATACAGTATGCCGCAATGGACTAAGTTGTGGTCCTCCTGATGAGTTATATAGACATTCTTTTCCTCGTCAGGGGCATTAGGAGCTGGTGGGGGGCCTAGAGGCGCCTCTAGCACATATTGCTTTTCTGCAGCAGTGAGGATAATCCTCAAATTCATAGCCCAATTGGTGAAGTTGCTACCATTCGCAGCAAGCTTCTCTTTCTCCATGAACACATTGAAATTAAAAGCAGGTGGTGCCATCTACAACAGAATTTGTAAAGTTTATTTAGACTAAGTTTATGATAGGTTGAGTTCAACAAATCCAAATTACTAATGAACTCCCACTCAAAAACGACATCCCTCGTGTCTTTTTGGTGATTACATGAACCAAATCCACTACACCAAGTCCGATCATCACGTGAGTCGGTGTAGCCTCAAAGGTGAGCATCAATATGGGCATCATATCAACTATATGATTCATGCTTAACCTTTCGGTCCATGTTCCGAGGCCATGTCTATACATGCTAGGCTCGTCAAGTAAGAACCTTAGTATTCCGCGTGTGTAAAACTGTCTTACATCCGTTGTATGAAAGCGCGGAGTCGAGTACACCCGATCATCACGTGATGTCTCGAAACACGATCCATAGAACGGTGCATACTGAAGGAAGAACACATTTTATCTTGATATCAAAATGAGGGATCATCTTACAATGCTACCAAAAGCGCCAAACTAGCAGTATAAGATGCTAACATCTAATGTGTAAAGTGAGATGATATGGTCCATGCATTTGATATCTATCATTTGCATCGTGGTATGATCTCTATCATTCCTTTGTGTGTAAGGCCAAGGTCTATGGAACTTACACGTTAAGTGTGTTGTAAGAGTATCCATCACACATCTACTTACAACAATACCATATCAAGACACTAGCCCATCAACAATCTAAACTAGATGCCTCTAATTTATCAATTGCAAGTTTTACGTGGCTTAGGGCTTGCGGAGATAGAACCGGTCTTACCTACGAACATGAACCACAACGAGGATAACCAAGTTATTAGCAACTCGTTGTAAATCAGATATTGACTATAGTAGGAGAGAGAGACACCCGCTAGCCACTTATGCAAAACTAGTTGCATGTCAGTCGTGGAACCGGTCTCATGTACGATGACATGTAAGGTTGGTCTCGGCCGCTTCATCCCACTATGCCACCAATATCCAAAATACATATAAGATGCAATAACATGATCATCATCACCCACATATAAACATATGTGTAGTAGCCGTGCAAAGCACCTACGCATAGATCAGGCTCTGATACCACTATTGGGTCTGTAGGATAGAAAACAAAAAAATTCCTACGATGAGAACTATACGCCAAGATCTATCTACTAGATACAGAGCAACGGGTGGACATACATCCATGGAGAACTTACCCTCGAAGACAACGAGTTTTGTTAACGAGTAGGAACTTGTGGTTGATATAGTCGTACGCTTGCCGATCTCAAGATCGTGTGGAAGTCCGAGCGCCGCAAATCAGCAACGCATCCGTCCTCGCACACACGTTCAAGCCACCGGACAACGTCCACCTCTTCGCTCCAGCGAATCAGCAGAAATAGGAACTCCTTCCAGACACAAGGCCACCGGGAACATGTATCCCGCTAATCCAAGACCATGGGGAAATATCTAGAGGGGGAGAGAGATCCTTCATGAGGAGGTGTGCTTTGTGAGAAAGGAGAGGGGGGCCTTTTATAGGAGAGGGGGGACTCCTCCCCTACCATGGCCGGCGGCCAAGGAGGGAGCCCCACCTCTTCCACATTCATGTGGTGGAAGCTCCACTCACATCAATTCAGGCTCCACCCAAAGTTCCACTCAGATGCATTAAATTTCCAACAAATTTAATGCAACTCTCAATTAATAAAACTCTTTTATTTATTTTATTCAGATTTTTTTTAATTATTTTAGTTAACAAACATTCACATAAAACCCTTGCAACATTTCAATATCACATGCAGAACCACTTTCTGCAATTTCACCCGAAACAATTCCGGTTTCTATCGAAACAATTCCTGTTTCTATCGAAACATTTACTGCGCTTTGCAAACATTTTGTCTGAAACATATGTGCTCCTAAATGGTGTCCGGCAACCCTTAAGTGTGTCACCCTACGGTTCGCGAATAATGCAGAGATGATTGAGACTCCTCTCAGATCAATAATCAGAAGCAGGACCTGGAGATCCATACTGACTCCTGCACATTCAACAATGACTTCTGTGATCGTGAGAACCTTTAATGCTAGTAATTTAATCCCTTTGTCTCATGATATAATACATGTCTGAGATTCGATCATCGGTATCCAAATACCTAGTTTGATCTTGTTACCGACATGCACTCTTTTCTCGTTCCCGTGATATAACATTCTAGTGATCACATCACTTGCTTGCAAGCTATCTTAATGTGATATCACCGAGAGGGCCCAGAGTATATCTATCCATCATCGGGATTGACAAATTCCATTCTTGATCCAGGAGCCTCAACATAACACCGGCGTAGCACTGAACCCACCTTTATAATCACCCTGTTATGGTGTGACGTTTGATGTTATCAAGATACTCTTCCAGTGTTAGCAATTAACATGATCTCACGGTCTAAGGATAAAGATTACTTGATGTTATAGAAATATAAACATAATGACTTGATCGTAATGCTATACTTCGGATGAATGTTCATCACATCATTTCCCAAATGATGTGACCTCGTTATTAACAACATCCAATGTCCATGATCAGGAAACCTTGATCATCTTGTTAATCAACGAGCTAGTCTTAAAGAGAGGCATAACTAGGAACCCTTTTTGTTTATTAAACACACATGTATTGATGTTTCCTTTCAATACAATTATAGCATGCAAAATAAACATCTATCATGTACAAGGAATACATAATAACAACTTTATTATTGCCTCTCAAGGCATATTTCCTTCACATCCTTGGACTACGGGTCCATGTAGTAGCTAGATGGTTGGTTCTTCTCCTTTGTGCTATCATGTTTAGGTCTTGTAAGCTCCGTTCATGATCAAGATCATCTATTTGTAATCATACATGTTGTGTTTGCGGGGATCCGATGGATATTGAGATGCTATTTCAGATTGATTATTGATTCTATCATGTCTTTGTTATTTGTGATCTTGCATGCTCTCCGTTGTTAGTAGATATCTTGGCCGAGTATATGCTAGCAACTCCAAGAGGGATTATTTATGATTGATAGTGGGTTCATGCCTCTAGTAATCTGGGGAAGTGATAGAAATCTCTAAGGTACTAGATGAGTTGTTGCTACTAGGGAGAAAACAATAATCCTTTGTTCATAGAACAATCGGATTGTTTACTTTACATGCAATGCATAATGCAATTATCTGTTGCTTGAAACTTAATACTAGAGGGGGTTCGGATTGATAACCTGAAGGTGGATTATTAGTCATAGATGCAGTTGGATTATGGTCTATGTATAATGTTGTATTGCCCAATCAAATCTCATAGGAGTCAAGATGATTAGTATATGCATGTATGCTTTCTCGATGTTTTTCAATTGCCCCTCTGTAATTTGTTCACCCAACAGTCATCTATCTTAAGGAGAATCACCACTAGTGAACTATCGACCTCGGTCCTTTCTTTTACCATCAATCTACAACTGTTTACTATTTTCTGTTCACTTTCTGCAAGCTATTACTTTCTTCCACACAATACATTTAATCCTTTGTTTTCAGCAAAACCGGTGAGATTGACAACCTCACTGTAAGTTGGGGCAAAGTTCTATGGTTGTGTTGTGCAGGATTCCAAGTTGGAAACAACACATTGGAGGTGTTTCCTTGCTCCTACTGGTTCAACAACCTTGGTTTCATAACTGAGGAAAACTTACTGATGTGCTCATCATACCTTCCTCTTGGGGTTCCCTAACAAGCTCGATATCAACCACGAGGCAACAAGTATTTTTCTGGCGCCATTGCCGGGGAGTCAAGGACATCTTCACAAGGGGAGTCCCTCATAACCAATCTCTTTACTTTGTTGTTTTTGTTTTGCTTAGTTTATTTTTGCCTTGTTTGCTTGTTTCTTTATCAAAAACACAAAAAAATAGTTGTACTAAGTTTGCTTTCTTTATTAAAAACACAAAAAAATTAAGTCTTTCTATAGTTGTTACCTCTTTCTTAGCTCACCATGTTGATCCCTAAATTCACCCTAAAAGACCTTTCAATAGGTAGTGGCTCTATAATTGGAAAAGATAATATTGAAGAATTATTTAATCATGTTAGTAAGCATGAGGATATTGAGGATAGATCCCTTGCAGAACTTGCTCCAAATTATGAAATTGCGGCATATTCTTTAGTTCACATGTTGGAAGCTAGGTTTGTTAACCTTCACCCCTTTATGCAAGTAATGTTTCTTAAACTTAAAGAAATTGAGGACCCTGAAAAGAGAGATTTTATTCTGGAAACCTTGCTTAAAGAATTCTATGATGTTGCTAAGGAAGCTAGAAAAGTCTTTGATCGTTTTAATATGCTAGGCTCATGTGTAGATGTTATTGGTACACGAGAAAAGATGACTAAAACCAAACTTGTAGCATGCATGAAGCAATAGAAAAGAATCTTGATTGGATTGTTCCTGAAAACCTGTTTGATGAAAGTAGTAAACCCAAGAGCATTGAGAGAGGATCCTCTAGAACTTATTTGGATGAGATACCTTCCCTTGTTGAAGATATTTCTGGTATTAATCTTAATGCTTCTTCATTTGAGAACACTTGATGCTTTTCTTGCTTCTTATGCCTAACTTAAAGGCGTTAAAGAAAAGTACTTATTGGGAGATAACCCAAAAGTTTTAGATGAGTCTTGGAAGTTATTACCTCTGTAATAACCGCTCCTTATCCTTTTTTTTTGTGCCAAGAGTAACCTCTAATGAGAGAGAAGTAATGCTTGGGAAAGTTGCTGTCCCGAAACAGATTTTTGTGTTTCACTATAAAAATTCATGTAACATCTCTGTACGTCGTTTTGAGGAGTGAATTTTTGTGATTCTACCCCAGGTTTTTATATAACTTTCGTTAGTTCAACACTTTTCGATTTGAGCAACAGAAGGTCTTCGAAAAAATTGGTTTTTACCTGCTGGTCTGTTTTGACAGATTTGTGCCATTATTTGCATTTGCTTCTTGTTGGTTCCTTTTTGGGTTCCTTTTGGGGAATTGAGCTTTTTGAGGGAAGTACTACAGTATTTTGTTTTTTATTGGAAGTTTTATTGGTGTTGAAAATGAACCCAAAGACTTAATCTTGAGTACACTAATGTTGCTAATAAAGATTGTGTGAAGTTTTGTATGAAGGAAAAAATTTCAGGTGTATGAAGAGATTGATGTAATGAGATGAAGAATGGACTAAAGATCAAGCTTGGGGATTCCACGCGTGTCACCCCAAGAAATATCGAAGAAGTACAAGCGTCAAAGCTTAGGGATGCCCACGGCATCCCCTTCTTCATCAAGAAAAATCTCAGGTTCTTCTAAACACTTCATTTTTATTGTTTCAGGCACAGTTGTGTTGTTCTTGGAGCGTCTTCATTTTTCGTTTTTCATTTGCTTGGTTTGCTTAGTTTGCTTGAATAAATTGATTGGACCCCCTCTTTCATACATTAGTATTCAAATAGTTTGGTTTGGTTTGGAAAAGAGTAGGAAAAGTTCATGCTTAAGTGGTAAAAGGAGCTTGTTTTTGACTGTGGCCTATGCTTTGTCATGTAATGCTTGATATTGTTTTGGCATTATGCTTAGTGATTTTAGCGGTAGCATGACATGTTATAAACAATTGAGATTGCTTAATGTGCCTTGTAAGAATCATGCGTTGTTTTAGCATATTAAAGCATAGTATAGTGGTATTCTCCTTTGATGCTTTATTTGGGTTGACTTGGCGCATGCTCACACCATGTTATGACTATCCCAAGTCACCATAGCCTTTATGATCCTTTAGTTTTCGAATTGTAATCTCACTTTATGCTTTAATTAATGATGTTTTATCACTTTGCATGATTATGGCCATTATTGCTCTCTTAGTTGGTCGCTCCCAGTCTTTCGCTAGCCTCCATAACCAAGTATAAGTTCCACTCATGCATCCAACTCCAAATAAAACCAAGTTGTTCCAAAGAGTCCACCATACCTACCGATTAGCATTTGCTATTCCATGTATATTCATGTTTTTATATACCTTCCGAATTAAACTTGTTATGTGAAAACTAGTGATTAAAGCTCTCACGAACTTGATGGCATACTTTACTTTGTTGCACTTAATAATCTTGAACCATTGCTTCCATCTTTGTTGCGTATGTTCTTGCGCTTTATAAGTTGAAGTTATCAGAACCATGTATCATGGGGAACGCTTTCAACATTGCACTTATTATTCCGTTGATATCATGATTCTTTTGCTTATGGATCCCGACGGTGTGAAATAAAAGGGGAACTTGTAAGATCATGGAGTTTGTAAATGTGTTAGAGAAACTCCTAGGCCGCTAGCCTAAGCCATGCCTAATCATGGTGGAAACTTGCATCATAACCATAATGAGCACTCTATGAAGCATCCTCAATAAAAACCTATGCAAATAGCAAATAAAAAGATCGTTGAGATGCTCATTGTCTGATATCCTTGTCATTTTCATTATGGGATAGCTCCTATATCATGTCCAAGGGGTACCTCGCTGGCCGTTCTCTATGATACATATGTACTTACAATGACAAGAGATTACTTGTGACTGAAGTTGAGTAGCACGAGGTTCGGTACTCGTAAGTAAGGGGCATGAGATTTCAACTTATAACTTGCCAAGCAGATCCTCTTAGTTGTGTCACTTTAACTTTAATCACCTAAAGATTCTTATGATAGGGGCAATGAGAGCTGAAAGCTAATAAGTACCACAATTTTTGGAAGCTCTTTATGAGACTTGAATCCCTGCTTCCTTCTATGAAGGCCTTTCTTTTACTTTTATGTTGAGTATCCATCTTATATCTTTATGCACCTATTGAGAGAGCATAGTGGTCATTCTTAGTTTAATGTTCATTGTCCCAAGACTTCTTGATTGATGCATAGGATTGATATTGCTTGTTCTTAAACTATTTGTATCTAGTCACCCTTATGAACTTTGAAGGTGTCCTATGCATTTATGTTTGCTACTCTATGGGGGACAAGCTGAATGCCACTATGCTATGTTTTCTTTATGTGAAACAAACAAACGTCTTGCAAAGCATTATTATTCATGAATCTTTTGTTTGTGCCTTTTCATGTTACAACATAGTTGCTATGTCTTATTGTTAGAACTATATCTTTCATGCTATGTTAAAGTACTATGATCCTAGCTATCAATGTTTTACAAATACTTTGATCAAGTTAATGATGGTGCATGTCACCTCAAAAATTATTCTTTCTTTTTATCACTCACCTACTTGAGGACGAGCATGAGTTAAGCTTGGGGATGTTGATACGTTTCTAACGTATCTATAATTTTTGATGTTCCATGCTTGGTTTATATCTACTTTCTTATGTTTTGTCCACACTTTGGAGTACTTTTTATACACTTTCTTGGACTAACCTATTAACAAGATGCCACAGTGCCAGTTGCCTGTTTTCTGCTCTTTTGGTTCCAGGAAAGTCAGAAAATGAATATTCTCGGATTGGACGGGACAAAAGCTGAAGTCAATATTTCACCGAGGGGGACATGAAGCCAGAATACGAGACGAAGAGGGGCCAGGGGCCGCCCACACCACCTGGCCAAGCGGCCAGGCCTGGCCCGCACCAGGGGGTGGTGTGGCCACCTAGGGCACCCCCTCGGCCTCCCCTTTCGCCTATAAGATGCCTCCGATACAGAAACCCTAAGTACCCTATCAAAATTTCCACGAAAGAGTCTGTAGCCACCGTCGTCTCCATGCTTAGATCAGGAGGGATCTGAAGCTCTTCCCGGCACCCTGTCAGAGGGGAGAATTCACACTGGAGGCCTTCTTCATCACCATGCAAGCCTCTGGTGTGATACATGAGTAGTTCATCCTTGGACTACGGGTCCATATAGTAGCTAGATGGTTGGTTCTTCTCCTTTGTGCTATCATGTTTAGATCTTGTGAGCTCCGTTCATGATCAAGATCATCTATTTGTAATCACACATGTTGTGTTTGCGGGGATCCGATGGATATTGAGATGTTATTTCCAATTGATTATTGATTCTATCATGTCTTTGTTATTTGTGATCTTGCATGCTCTCCGTTGTTAGTAGATATCTTGGCCGAGTATATGCTAGCAACTCCAAGAGGGATTATTTATGATTGATAGTGGGTTCATGCCTCTAGTAATCTGGGGAAGTGATAGAAATCTCTAAGGTACTAGATGTGTTGTTGCTACTAGGGAGAAAACAACAATCCTTTGTTCATAGAACAATCGTATTGTTTACTTTACATGCAATGCATAATGCAATTATCTGTTGCTTGCAACTTAATACTAGAGGGGGTTCGGATTGATAACCTGAAGGTGGATTATTAGTCATAGATGCAGTTGGATTATGGTCTATGTATAATGTTGTATTGCCCAATCAAATCTCATAGGAGTCAAGATGATTAGTATATGCATGTATGCTTTCTCGATGTTTGTCAATTGCCCCTCTGTAATTTGTTCACCCAACAGTCATCTATCTTAAGGAGAATCACCACTAGTGAACTATCGACCTCGGTCCTTTCTTTTACCATCAATCTACAACTGTTTACTATTTTCTGTTCACTTTCTGCAAGCTATTACTTTCTTCCACACAATACGTTTAATCCTTTGTTTTCAGCAAAACCGGTGAGATAGACAACCTCACTGTAAGTTGGGGCAAAGTTCTATGGTTGTGTTGTGCAGGATTACAAGTTGGAAACAACACATTGGAGGTGTTTCCTTGCTCCTACTGGTTCAACAACCTTGGTTTCATAACTGAGGAAAACTTACTGATGTGCTCATCATACCTTCCTCTTGGGGTTCCCTAACAAGCTCGATATCAACCACGAGGCAACAAGTATTTTTCTGGCGCCATTGCCGGGGAGTCAAGGACATCTTCACAAGGGGAGTCCCTCATAACCAATCTCTTTACTTTGTTGTTTTTGTTTTGCTTAGTTTATTTTTGCTTTGTTTGCTTGTTTCTTTATCAAAAACACAAAAAAATAGTTGTACTAAGTTTGCTTTCTTTATTAAAAACACAAAAAAATTAAGTCTTTCTATAGTTGTTACCTCTTTCTTAGCTCACCATGTTGATCCCTAAATTCACCCTAAAAGACCTTTCAATAGGTAGTGGCTCTATAATTGGAAAAGATAATATTGAAGAATTATTTAATCATGTTAGTAAGCATGAGGATATTGAGGATAGATCCCTTGCAGAACTTGCTCCAAATTATGAAATTGCGGCATCTTCTTTAGTTCACATGTTGGAAGCTAGGTTTGTTAACCTTCACCCCTTTATGCAAGTAATGTTTCTTAAACTTAAAGAAATTGAGGACCCTGAAAAGAGAGATTTTATTCTGGAAACCTTGCTTAAAGAATTCTATGATGTTGCTAAGGAAGCTAGAAAAGTCTTCGATCGTTTTAATATGCTAGGCTCATGTGTAGATGTTATTGGTACACGAGAAAAGATGACTAAAACCGAACTTGTAGCATGCATGAAGCAATAGAAAAGAATCTTGATTGGATTGTTCCTGAAAACCTGTTTGATGAAAGTAGTAAACCCAAGAGCATTGAGAGAGGATCCTCTAGAACTTATTTGGATGAGATACCTTGCCTTGTTGAAGATATTTCTGGTATTAATCTTAATGCTTCTTCATTTGAGAACACTTGATGCTTTTCTTGCTTCTTATGCCTAACTTAAAGGCGTCAAAGAAAAGTACTTATTGGGAGATAACCCAAAAGTTTTAGATGAGTCTTGGAAGTTATTACCTCTGTAATAACCGCTCCTTATCCTTTTTTTTGTGCCAAGAGTAACCTCTAATGAGAGAGAAGTAATGCTTGGGAAAGTTGCTGTCCCGAAACAGATTTTTGTGTTTCACTATAAAAATTCGTGTAACATCTCTGTACGTCGTTTTGAGGAGTGAATTTTTGTGATTCTACCCCAGGTTTTTATATAACTTTCGTTAGTTCAACACTTTTCGATTTGAGCAACAGAAGGTCTTCGAAAAAATTGGTTTTTACCTGCTGGTCTGTTTTGACAGATTTGTGCCATTATTTGCATTTGCTTCTTGTTGGTTCCTTTTTGGGTTCCTTTTGGGGAAATCTCTAAGGTACTAGATGTGTTGTTGCTACTAGGGAGAAAACAGCAATCCCTTGTTCACAGAACAATCGTATTGTTTAACTTACACGCAATGCGTAATGCAATTATCTGTTGCTTGCAACTTAATACTGGAGGGGTTTCAGATTGATAACCTGAAGGTGGATTATTAGTCATAGATGAAGTTGGATTATGGTCTATGTATAATGTTGTATTCCCCAATCAAATCTCATAGGAGTCAAGATGATTAGTATATGCATGTATGCTTTCTAGATGTTTGTCAATTGCCCCGTTGTAATTTGTTCACCCAACATGTCATCTATCTTAAGGAGAATCACCACTAGTGAACATGTCATCTATCTTTTACCATCAACCTACAACTGTTTACTGTTTTCCGTTTACTTTCTGCAAGCTATTACTTTCTTCCACACAATACGTTTAATACTTTGTTTTCAGCAAAACCGGTGAGATTAACAACCTCACTGTATGTTGGGGAAAGTTCTATGGTTGTGTTATGTAGGATTGTAAGTTAGAAACAACACCTTGGAGGTGTTTCCTTGCTCCTACTGGTTTGATAACCTTGGTTTCATAACTGAGGGAAACTTACTGTTGTGCTCATCATACCTTCCTCTTGGGGTTCCCCAACGAGCTCGACATAAACCACGAGCCAGCAAGGTGCACCTTAGGCTTAAAGATAACTTTAATTTTTCCATTATGTATAAGCTGAACCTTAGTTGATGCCACATAGTAGGCCATTTTTTTTGAACGGGTAGTAGGCCATATTAAGGTGTGCTTTTTTACACAATGCGGGAGTAGTATATTTCTTTGCTTATACATATGGTCACCTCTGTCCACGCGTTGTACATGCTAATAGAATAAAATGTTGGCAGGGGAAGAGGGCAGCAGCGAAGAGAAGTTGAAGGCGGTTCCATGTCAAAGCAAAGTTATGATGGGTTTCTGACACGAGGTACTCCTGTGGCCTTATAGTGTACTACACTATGCTAGTACTAGTAAATTTCAGGACCTATGCATGCAAAACAAATTGTGTGTTTTCTCTCTCCTTCGCTGCCTCTCACCATCCATCCTCCCTCTCTCCTACCCTTTCCCCTCGCGCACCGGCCCGGCTGATCTCTCCCTCGTCCACAGCGTGGTGCTGCGCACGTGTGCCTTGGTACGGCGGCTCTGTGTCTCTGGCGTGTTCGGCAGCCGCGTTGGTGTGGAGTAGGGACGAGGAGTACATAGGATGGAAACCACTTTGGTCCTTGGCGGCAAACAAATTCAAACTTTTCCGGTTTTCAAAATTTTCACTTTCTTCCCAAACATCGGGAGGGAAGGTTACTCGAAAGATCAACCATTCACAATACTTCTTATCTTATCTTATCTCTTACAATACCATACCATACCACTATATAGTGTAGGGATAACTTCGAACATTGACCGTTAGATCAAGACCGGCAAATCCAAACATTGCTAACTATTGGATCTTCTTTTCCATTCTTATCATCTACAAAGATTCTACTAATAGTCTTTAGCATGATGAACACTATTATGCGCAAACCTCAAAACACACACTTCATTGCTCAGTTTTAGGGTCCTTGTGCTAAATGCATGGACTTGGGTGCAATTTTCATTTTTATGAGGTCCTTGATGTAACTTGTACTTCCACCTACCGTGTTAACTCTCAAGCACCTCGCTCCTACGAAACCTACCACGGTTAAAAGAAAATGCAACCGCCCCAATTATCAAACAACCTGGACCACAGTTTCTTATACGTAATACCCAAGTTTTTAGTACTAGGATTTTTCAAGCTTCCTAGATAACTTTGCACACTTCAATGACTTCTTGTCGATTAACGAAATTAGGTTAAACTTGAGCTACAAGTAAGCGCGATAGATTGCTCTTGAATTAAATGTTTTTTCAGAGGTAGATGGGTGCATCTTCTTGTAGTAAACAATGTTGTCAGTGTGAGTTTCCAACTACCAGGAAATAAAATTCTCAGTTTTCCGAGTGATGAAGAGATGGTTCTTTTCTGTAAAGAAAGCTCGAAGAAGAATATGGATCTCAATGCCATAAGCCAAGCTTATAGACATATTAAGTGGACCAACGTGTTTTACTTACGATTCCCATTTGTTTTTTGAGTTTTCAAACTCCCTAGCTAATTAACTCCACCCACTTGAATGACTACATGTTGATTTATCGAAATTAGGTCAAACTTGATCTATAACTAAATTGTAGGTTGCTCTGAAAGTTTTACGAAAAAGCTTTTGGAGGTACCGTACCGATTGGCCGGTGTCACAATCAATATATAAGAAACAACCGAGAGTTTTGACAACAGGTTTGACTTCTTGCTAAGATTTTGCATCGCATGACACTCTTTAACGAAATTGGGTCAAACTTGAGCTACAAGTAAGCGCGATAGATTACTGATGAAATATATGACTTTTCAGAGAGGTAGATGTGTGCATTTTCTTGTACTAAACAGTGCCGTCGGTACGGTGTGATTTTCGAACTATATCAGGAAAGAAGATTCAATTATTCTCAATTTTTCGAGTGATGATGAGCGAGGTTATTCTTTTCTGGAAAGAAATGTCCGAAAAATAATATTGGATCCAATGTTAAGGATATCGTTTATCGTTAACTTCTCGGCCAGCCTGAAATTAGCGATTTTTGGGTGTATCAGATGATTTATCGGGCGATAAATCAATTTATCGGGCAATAAATAGATTTATCGGGCGATAAATTGATTAATCGGCTTATCCGTCACCCAGTGATAAGCGATAAATCGGTCGATTAATCAACATATCTGATGATTTTTTGAACAGTGATTGGATCTGAATTCCAGAAGCCAAGTTTACCGACATATATAGTGGACCAACATGTTGTACCAACGATTTCCATGTTTTATTTATGAGTTTTCAGACTTCCTAGCTAACTCTTCCCATTTGACCGGATGACTTCATGTCGATTTATTGAAATTAGGTCAAATTTAAAACTACAAGTAAATTGTGGGTTGCTTTGAAATTTTAACAAAAAATCTTTTGGAGGTACCCATTGAGGGGTCACAATTAATATATCATAAAACACCGAGAGTTTTGACGATATGTTCAACTTCTTGCTAAGATTTTGCATCTTGACAATAACGAAATTAGGTCAAACTTGAGCTACAAGTAAGCACAATAGATTGCCCTTGAATTAAATGTATTTTCAGAGGTAGATCGATGCACCTTGTTGTAGTAAACAATGTCGTTAGTGTGAGTTTCCAACTATCAGGAAAGAACATTCAATTCTATATTTTCTGACTGAAGATGAGCGAGGCTACTAGTTGTTATTTTCCATAAAGATAAGTCCAAAGAATATTGGATGTGGATGCCACAAGCCAAGTTGACAGACATATATAGTCGATTGACAACATGTTGTACTTGCGATTCCCATGTTTTATGAGCTTTCAAACTTCCTAGCTAACTCTGCCCATTTTAATGACTTTAAGTCGATTATTGAAATTTGGTCAAATTTGAAATTACAAGTAAATTGTAGGTTTTTCTTTGTAATTTTTTTGAAAAAGCTTTTAATTTGGAGGTACCCATCGAGGGGTCACAATTAATATATCTAAAAACAATGAGAGTTTTGACGATAGGTTCAACTTCTTGCTAAGATTTTGCATCATGCGAATTTAACGAAATTAATTAGGTCAAACTTTAGTTACAATTAAGTGCGATAGATAACTCTTGAATTAAATGTCATTTCAGAGGTAGATGGGTGCATTTTCTAGTAGTAAGCATTGTCGTGGGTGTGAGTGTCCAACTACCAGGAAAGAACATTGAATTGTATGTTTTCCGAGTGAAGACGAACGAGGTTAGTTGTTCTTTTCTATAAAGAGAAGTCCAAAGAATATTGGATGTGGATGCCACAAGCCAAGTTGACAGATATATATATATATATATAGTGGATCGACGACATGTTGTACTTGCGATTCCCATGTTTTATGGGTTTTGAAGCTTCCTATAGCTAACCCCACACATTTGAATAACTTTATATCGATATCTCGGAATTAGGTCAAATTTGAAACTACAAGTAAATTGTAGGTTTTTCTTTGATAGATTTATGAAAAAGCTTTTGGACGTACCCATCGAGGGTTCAAAATTAATACACCAGAAACCAGCAAGAGTTTCGACGATAGGTTCAACTTCTTGCTAAGACTTTGCATATTGATAATTTAACGAAATTAGGTCAAACTTGAGCTATATACAAGTAAACACCATAGATTGCTCTTGAATTAAATGTCTTTTCATAGGTAGATCATCGGTGCATCTTCTTATAGTAAAAAGTGTCGTTGGTGTGAGTTTCCAACTATCAAGAAAGAACATTCAATTCTACATTTTCGGAGTGAAGAATACGAGCGAGGTTATTCTTTTTCCTAAAGAAAAGTCTGAAGAATATTGGATCTGAATGCCACAAGCTAAGTTTACATACATATATATTGGACCAACATGTTGTACAACCGATTCCCATGTTTTATGAGTTTTCAAACTTCCCAGGTAACTCTGCCCATTAGATTTATCGAAATTAGGTCAAATTTGAAACTATAAGTACAAGTAAATTGCACGTGACCTACATGTGAGACTCATATAATAGACATCTGGCATATCATCACTATATAAAATTATAATAGGCAAGGCGGAAAAAATATAATAGGTAAAATTTGAACTACTATAAGTAAACTGTGTAGGTTGCTTTGAAAGTTTTACAGAAAAGCTCTTAGAGGTACCCATCAAAGGGGGCGTGTGGTGGGGTCAATTAATATACTATCAGAAACCTAAAGAGAGTTATGACGACATGTTCATCTTCTTGCTGAGATTTTGCATCTTGATAGTTTAATGAAATTAGGTCAAACTTGAGCTACAACAAAGTGCGATAGATTCCTCTTGAATTTAATGAAATTAGGTCAAACTTGAACTACAAGTAATATATTGTAGGTTACTTTGAAAGTTTTATCAAAAAAACTTTTGGAGGTACCCATCGAGTGGTTAATTAATATATCAAAAACCATAGAGAGTTTTGACGAGTGGTTCGACTTCTAGCTAAGACTTTGCATCATGAAAATTTTGATCACCTTTTGAAAATGATCCCACGCATCCCAACATAGTTCATGCCCCAAAATTTCAGATACTTTGAAATTCCCATTCGACCCCTATTAAATTCCGTAGGTGGCGGGCTTCACTCATAATTTTCCCAGTATAGTGCTAGCAGTACCTAAACCCAACCCCCTTCCCCTCACTCTCCTCCAGGAATACGTCACCGGCCAGAAAATCCCCACTGCACATTAGCCGGCGTACCAACACATCTGATCTGCTCAACGAACCCACTTGTCCGGCACGCTGACCACATCATCGACCGCCTAGGATCTACTCCACGAACACCATGGTCTAGCGTTCTGCTCGTATCTTCGCTCTCCCAAGATCTACTTCCCCGTCATCGACACCCACTATGACCGTAGCACCTTCGGCGACCTTGACGTGACCCGTGAGGATGTAGAGGAGGCCTACACGCCGCCCCGACCGAGGTAAAACCATATCTCCCTACGTGATTTGTTTGTTGGCAATGCACTGTATTCGTGCTAAATTTCCTAACTAGCAGGTTCTTTACTTGACATACACCTGTTATGTACTCCCTCTATTTCAAAATAATAAGATGCTTCCGCTTTGTGAAAGAAGTGTATCCAGACTCATTTTAGTGTGTAGGTTCACTCCAAACCTAGATGAACCTACACACTAAAAGAGGTCTAGATGCACTCTTTTCACAGAGCTAAAACATCTTATATTTTGAAACGGAGGGAGTACTAAATTAACCTGTTGTGGTTACGCTTAAAATCCATGCATTGAACTGCTTTTATGTACTGTACTATTTATTTGTGAATTATTAGTCACTTAACATATTTGTTTACATTCTCTTCTATAACTGTCCACATGAGATATGATTATATAATATCTCTCTCACTCGCTGATTTATGAACTATAGTATTTTCATCGTGCTATTGTCTTGTTATCCTATACTACACGTTTACACACGTCAAACTATTTGACCATTATGTACTATCGATTTGATCCCTCTTAACCTATGGCTCAAACTGTTTGTTGTTATTATGCAAGGAGAAGCCTCAGTTTGCACACAATATCATAGAGTGAATGGCTCCTATAATCTCGTAAGACCCCATCACTTTTGTTTCACTTCATGCCAACGTATATCATGTTGGAACCTGTTTGTATTTACAGTTGGCCTTACCTTTATGCAGAGAAGCAACAATGGAGTACAAACTCCGCCCGTCCACAAGAGCCATCGTAAATCTCGTGTAACACCTACTGTAAGGCCCCCCACCCAAAGTTTGGTCCTTGCCACATTTTTGTTTGCTTCAATTTACCATTTGTCTTTCTTGTTTTCATATGTTTTTGCCAAAAATTAGCGTCAAACATTTTAGCCCCACTATGGTCTGCTTTTGTTCCATGTGCTTAGTTCAATTTCCTAGATATGGAGAGGCCGAGTGTATTGCATCTGAGTTGTCTGATAATAAGAACAAGACCACACTAGCGATAAGATCCACACATGTATCATAAGGAACTATGTGCAGTTCATCTCACTCTTGTATCTACTGTGTATCATAGTTACATGAACTGGCTATTTTAATATGAGGCACTTGATGGTTCAGTTTCTTGTTCTCAGGCTACTGATGTGTTGAAATTATGTGGCTATTCATGAATAATTCAATGTATGATTGTTTGATTCATTGTTTGTCCAAAATTATCTAGCTAGCATATTCGAGGCTCACAATTGATGTGTTTTTATTGGCTAAGTTACTCTTTTTTTTTGTCTATGATTAAATCAGTGGCAGATTTCGTTGTGTAGTTCCTAGCTAGTTTATATATGAGCAACATAATGGCTTAGTTTTAATATTCATTTTATTCATGTTCTGCACATTCTAGTTTGAGCAATCTACATCAGGTACTTTGGTTGATTGCTCGCATTGTTATTCAAAATGAACATATAGTTTGTTTCCCAAGTCTTTTGTTTAAGTAACTTGTTTTGTCTTGGTCTCACCAATCTTCAAGTAGAGCTGTCATTTCACAGAGCAGCACATGCTCGCATCGCTCCATGGCGCCAGCTGGTCCACTTATTCAAGAAGAAATAGATGTATTAGCCACCACTGTTAATTGCTTCCTTCCTTATATATTACCGCATTGACACATTTATAATTCATGGTGGTGTGATTGCATGGTAGTGCTGTTATAACTTGATTTGTGTTTGTTTCAGGCTGCAAATGACCCTCTAAATGCCGAACAAAGACCCGCTTCTCCAAGTTTAGATTTTTTTTCACACAACAGGAGTGACAATACCTATTGCTCATGGCACTCCGCTTCAACTGATCCTCGTTTTTCAGCCGAAAGATTATTTGAGGATGCCCTCCAAGGTGCCCATGATATTGTTGAGCAAGAAGCCAACAAAACAGATTCAGTAATCACCATAGCATGCAAAGACTTATGTGAATTGAAAAACAGACAAGCTTTAACATAGAACATACTTAATAATCTCATCTATAGCTCTCATGGGAAGCCGGTTGTTACATGTCTCGGGACGCAAGCTCCATAGAGACCTTTTCTATAACACCAGTTATGGTGTTTTTTTAGTTGTCTGGTCTCTGATGCAACTTTTATGCTTCATTTTATTACTATCAAGTTACTGAGTATTGTAATAATGTACTGTAATTTGCAGTTGTAAGTTGTTTGAGGATTGTTACAAACTGAGCATCTATCAGAATTACTACACACACATGCAAAAACAGTGAAATTGTAAGAGGTACAACACACGATCTACCGGAATAGGGAGAACGTCCATTGTATTACACGGGCACCATATAACTTGCAAAATTCATAGACATTCACTCAACAAAGTGTACACATAAAGAGATGACCTGAAGAGAATACATCAGGAGCAGACCCACACAATCCATCAATCTGATGGATAGCCGTCGTAGTAATCGTAGTAGGTGGTACCATCCTCGTCATATGGAGGCACCATTTGCAGCTTCGAATGCTCGACGGTTCTGCAATACTCCGCCAACAATACTCCATACCCATATACAACGCTTGGCTCCTCTTCCCACGCAAGAGCCTCAAAGTTGTAAAATCTAATCTTAGATAGGTCCGCAGAGTATATGATGTCGGCCTGCAGCATGGGTACCCTGGCACTATCGACGCGGACGCACCGATTGTTAGCAACGAAGAGAGCACGACTTCCAATGCCTCTGACCGGCTGAAGGACACGGTTCTGGGTATCAACCCGGTAAACAACTGGCCTGCCGCCATATATCGGTCCACTCACAACAAACAGCAACTCCCCGTTGGACTCGAGGAGGTAAAAACAATTCTCTAGGAACTGGCATCTCGGAACAGGGCCTTCAACAGTGGGATACATCTCCAGGGTTCATGCGGAGCGCTGTAGCTGGACATCTCCATGAGCAGCATCACACATAGTCGAGAGGACAAACCCGTATGTGTCTATGACAAAAACATCACCGGCGTAAGAAGTCATGCTCTAGAGTTCCGCAACGTCATACGGCGAGTACCACCCTTCACCAAAGACCGGGCGACTCCCTTCCTCCGTCCTCTCATCCAACCACCGAATGGTGGTGTTCTGATGGTTTGATGTAAACACCATCAACGACTGGAACATCGTCATAGCGACAGAAGCCACCTGCTTGGTTGGTATCTCCACCCTCAGGTGCTTGATAGCGCCCGAGAAGGGGTTGTACAACTGGGTCTTGTACGGCTGCACCCTCTATCCAAGCACAAGGAGGCCGCTGGTTGTGCTACCGACATAAAAGTACCTTCCAGAGATAGAGGGAGGAGAAACAGAGATTCAGTCAAGGTAAACAGACTGAAATTCAATCAAGGTAAACCATGGAGCAAAACCTTGGGCAACAAGTGGACGAATAATTAGAACTTGAAAAACAGATAGTATAGGATGTGAATGCAAAAAAAGGAACGCATATATACAGATGAATATAAAGAAAGCACCTGCAAATAACCCGGCTAATCTTCTTCTCAAGGTGGCGGCTAGTTGTCACGTTCAGCAACGTGATGGCGGCGTCTTCTACCCGATACTCCTCCGACAACTGGTGCTCTAGAACAATCCAGTTGGCTGGCATAAAGCGCCCCTCCGTGAAGCCGCGCCAGGTGTTGTAGACTACCCGAAAGGCGGCACAGTAGTTGAAGTCGTCCGTCGAAAGGAAGATGTCACCTATCTTCTGGACGAGTCCCTCAGGGAGACCAGCCCATGGCGAGTCCTCCTGCTTCTTGCCGGCCATGGATGATGGCGTTCGTGTGGTTTCGGTCCCACCGACTGGCATAGGAAGCGGTTCCAGAGCCACACATTTAAACAAAGGCCTGGGAAAGCCAAGCGAATCATGTGGAAATGAGACGAAGGCATGCACACAACAACCGCCAGCGTGTTTCATCAAACTGGCACAGGAACGCGCACTAATTATGGTACAACGGTCGTGCGCACACTAGCTTACGACTCCTAGGAGCACGCGAGTGTGTAGGTGTAGGATGATACTAGTAGTAGTAGTATCATAGACTCATTGTATTTAGTTATCCCAAAATCTAAGAAGAAAACCTGTGCTCCCTGGTCCCTCATGGCACACGCAAACGCATGACATTTTCCATTTTTTGCATGGCATTTTCCATTTTTCAATTTCGCTTTTTGGCTGTGCCCTTGGATGCTACCCATGTAGCCGGATGGGGTGTATGCTTCGTGGAGCTAAAAACCTCATGTTCTCTCAATAGCACGGTCGTTAAATATTGAGGTATATACATTTTTAGTCCCACAACTTGCACCGCGGGAGTGTTGTAGTCCCACATCTTGCAAAGTGAGCAACACTAGCCCCATAACATGTAACCAGGAACATTTTAGTCCAATTCAATCAAATTTCTGTGATTTTGTCCGAATTCATCGTAACTAATTCTGGAAGTGACATGTGGCCTCATAATTTTTGCAAAATGACCCTTGTTTATTTTATGCCTACCAGTTGTCACCTTGGTACGACTTGACAGGAGGATCTGAATAAGAAAACAAATAAGAAAAACTACCAATGCATTTTAGGGTATCAAACTGATTACCTGCGCTATTGAAGAAATCAACCTTTCCACTACAACATGCATACAAAAGTGATTAACTGAAGAGCACTTTGGTTAATGTGTTATTTATTTTGGATATTCAAAAATATGTGTTCTGGGGTACAATAAGAACTCAACTTTATTCCTTTCATTTTTGCGAATAAGAAAAAACTGAAGTTTATTCCAGACACTGCAGCTAGCTACTAGGTTAACGACAAATCTATACAATTGATATTATGGACCGTGCCAACATAGACGTGAGCATTTTTTGCGTTCGTATGCGCTTTTTTATTGTATAAATAATTACTTCCCCAAGTACTCCTCGTCTGGCATAATTACGTCCCATCAAGTACTCCTCGTCTCCTATGAGTATTCGTGGGCATCTACCGGCATAGTGGCTTGTGGGTGTGTGTGTGTCGTTGTACAAACGTGTTAAGTTCAAATCGATTCTCCTATTAGATATTTAACTATTTTATTTGTACGTCTACTAACAGGTGGCCCACTTATCAGTCCGCGTAGGGACACAAATGACATAAAAAATATAGAGGGGTCATTTTAAAAAATCAACGTCATTTGCGGAAAATTAAGTCAAATTCATTGAAATTCCATTAAATTGGACTAAAATGCTCTCAAGATATAAGTTGAGGGACTAGTATTTCTCATTTTTCAATATGTGGGACTAAAACGCTCTCGCAATGCAAGATGTGGGAATAAAGGTGTATATACCTCTTAATTATTTTACAACCTCAATTGCTAGGTCGGAGGACCAATTAAGGCTCCTAGTTTTGCTCAATTACTCCTCTAGTTGACCGTAAAATATAAATCACCACGTCGTGTAATGCTCCTGGCCGATCATATTGTTAAAACGGGAGTGCATCCATTAGCTTGCATGTTTTTAATTTGATACGGTGGCCATGTGCATTGGCTGGATTTTAGGATTACTACTGCATGCAATAACTAGCTATAAAGCAAGTAGGTGAAGTTAATTCTCCGAACTAGTACTACTCCGACCTAGTAATACTGAACATAGGGAGTACTGTACCTCAAGTGTGGTTATATGGATGATTAGTTGATGTGACTCTCGGCCATGAATTCCTGACTATATAGCCATACGTTCTACCACCTTTTTTACTACTAATACTAGTAGTACGTGGATGCTAGCAAAATTGAAAATCTCAACCGAGCGGCAAGAGCACACACACCGACTTCAAAGAATTTCCCGCCTAACCATTTCAAAAACTTTGAGCCAAAATCTACCACCTAGGGAATACCATTTTTATATTATTATTATCAGATGGGCACTTGTCAAATTCAAAATCTCAATCAAGCGACAAAACCGCACACCGACTTTGAAGCATTTCCTGCCCCTCCGTTTCAAAAACTTTGAGGCAAAATCTCCCACCGGGGTTGTACCATTTTTGTATTATTATCAGATGGGCGCTTATCAAATTCAAAATCTCAATCGAGTGGCTAAACTATACACTGACTTTGAAGCATCTCCCGCCCCTCAGTTTCAAAAACTTTGAGGCAAAATATCCCACCGAGACAGTACCATTATGGACGGTCGCCAAAATCAATATCTCAATCAAGCGGCAAAATCACACACCGATCTTAAAGCATTTCCCGCTCCTCAGTTTAGAAAACTTTTGACTTTAAAATCCTGATTCTACCCATTGTTCTGACGCCCTATGGGCAAGCTAAAGTCGGTAGCTTGGGGGCACGATCATAATTTATGTTTCTGTTCACCTCCTTAGTCTAGATTCGCCCAGATTTTCCCGCTGGTCCTTCCAAAAATCCCAGCCCCCTCTCTCCCACGCCCTCACCTCCACGACCACGATGCGCACCAGCCGGTGGCAATTCCACGGCGGCCGGACCCGCTTGAGCGGCGGTCTCGTGCACCGCCGCAAAGCCGCTTCACCGATGCTCACCCACCGGATTTGGTTCACCGGGTCTCTCTTCTATTGCACCGGAGCTGCGGTGTCGTTCACCATGCCGATGGCTTCATTGATCGCCCATGCTCTACTTCTCAGCCACCGAAAGCTACCCAACCGTACGGGATCCGCTTCAATGGTGTACACCGGACGTGATCTAGTTTAGGGAGTTCCATGTCCACCGCTCTAGACCAGCTACTCGGCCATCGCTGTTCATTGCAGTGGATCTGCCTCAGCGACGCTCTCGTCCACCCCGCTCAAGCCGGAATCTACCGCCCAAGATCTCCTTCCTCGACGCCAACATCCACCACAACCGCAGCACCCTTGGTGACCTGGACGTGACCCGCACAGTACCGACGATGCTTAGACGCCTCTCCGACCAAGGTTAACCAAATCTGCAACCTGTTTTTGTTTTGTCAGCAGTATAGCAGGTTCAAGCCTGTCGCGGTGAACTGGATTTTTGACATCATGCTCGTATATATAAGTCAGTGGGCATGCCTGTTCTTCGTACTAGTACATACAAGGTCATTAGACATGTTGGTTTGCATGCGCTACTCACAAATTTTAAGTCATGGACATGTCTGTTATTTTTTCATACACATGTTCTTACCTACTCCATACAAGCGTAATTTCCTGCTGCCGTGTAATTCTTGCAAAATCTAAAGACAGCGGAAAAGATTAGTGTGGATTCCCTGCTGTATAGTTGCTGAATCTATCTGGTTCGTCATGAGATCAGTTCCTGCTATTATTTCCTCCTTGGCATCGTTCTGCTATCCTGTAGTAGCCGATTAAACTCTTCGTACTAATTCGATTATAATTTTATTGTTGCCATCTGCTTCTTCAAAATCTGCATCACTAACTATTTCCTTTTTCTTGCATATAGCTCAAAATGGAACAATGAACATGTTGGTTTGCATAGCCTATTCTACAGGTTCACAAGGGATGCCATTAATTCCTTATCTGGTGCTAGTTCGTCCTGACAACGGCATAACTGTCATCTACTATGTAGTTCACTCGTGGTTTGCATTCATGCTCTAGACGTTCTCTTATGATGCCATTATAATTTCTATCTGGTTGATTCTTAGCTATGACAGTAACTACATGCCATTGTGTAGCTCACCGCAAATTCTGAGTCACCCAACAACTATGCATTCTAGGAGATGCCACTACTTGCATATATATATTTGCTGAAATGACCTCGCTTATTTATATTTGCAGAAATTCTAAGAAACACTTTTTTTGATTAATCATTTCATTCTAGGCACACTTGTCTAATGCTTGTTTGTCCTGCTCTACAGGTTTACGAGCGACGCCATTATATCTTGCATCTAGTTCTAGGTCTGGTTCGTCCTAAGACACGACATAACTATCCTCTACAATATATAGTTCATTCGTGGTTTGCAACCCTGCTCTACAAGTTCTCGTATGATGCGATTATAATTTCTATTTGGTTCATTTTTCGCTATGACAGTAACTGCATGCCATTTTGTGTCTTACTGCAAATTTCGAGTCAACCGACGTCTCTTGCATTTTACGGTATAGAACTGCTTCCATATATATTTGTTGAAATGACATGGCTAGTTTATTTTTTCTATTATTCTAAGCCACACACACACATTTTTTGATTGCTTGTTTCATAGTAGGGACACTTGTTTAATGCATGCTTGCTTGTCCTGTTTGTTTGACGTGTTGGTCAATAATTGAACCATTGACCAGTTGTAAACTCCAGATCATAGCTCTTGTCATATTAGTCAAATGAGTAGTTTGTCTTGTTTGATGTATTAACTTGTTATTACTTAGTTTCAGGGTTGTCATGGTGGTGTCACGGCAGATGCCATGGATAGGCTAAAGGTGGGGACTAATACACGCTAGGGGAATCCAGGGAGGGTTAGTGGAGTGATTCTCCATAGAGAAGCTAGTATTGATTTCCTTTGCAGATTACAAGTGCTCCTAGAGCTGTATTGGCGAGAGGAGGAAGAAGGGGCTCTCTTACTCTTGCCTACTGTTTTTCCCTAGAACCCTAGATCAACTAGAACTCAATCAACCCCTTCTACTGGAACCCTAGCCCCCCTTATATAGGGGAGGATTGGTCCCTGCCTAGGGCATACGTGGAGGCATATTCCTAATAATATGCCTCCTCTCAAAGTGGTAACCCGACCGGGGTGCTTTTCCCCCGTGTCATACATGCTTTAGCGACGTAAGCCTCTGCAGCGCCCACGTCAGCCGACATGGGCGTCGTCACCCTTGTCGGCCATGACCCGGTGGTCCTGCCCTTTCTTTCTTCGCTCATGCAGTGCATACCGGACCTTCTTTTTGACCAGAGAGATTCCTTCCTTCTCCCAGAAGCTAAGCAGGGACGCGGATCATAGTAGATCCGGCCACACCTGTTCCTGCATATAAGTTAGACAAGCACTTCCGACTTACTCCTTAAGTCGGCTGAGACTATGTTAGGTGACCCCCCTGGTCCGGCCTGTCTTGAGGTGACCCGTCCAGCATCCGCTTTGACCTTGCCGAACCTCGGCTAACTCGGCCCTTATACCCCGGAGTGACCCTACCCGGGGGTATCCCCCCAACAAGGGTGCAATTATTGTTATCGCCACCAAAGAGGCGGTTGCAAGATCATGTCTCCTCCAATGTAGCTGTCACACTCAAAGGAAGGTGTAGATGATCAATTAAGGACTCTACTATCAACTTGATTGTCAACTGAAATGCTGATTTTTCTTTCCCTTGATTTGATAATATGTAATAATTTTAAGAAGTTTGCAGTTGATGTAATATCTAGATAACTCGCGTAGGCCATGCATGCATTTAGTTGACGCCGTCCACATATGCGTTAGTCGTTACGGTAACTACGTCAGGCAGGTCGATTAGGGAACAGTACCGTGCTTTGTTATTGGCCCGTCGTGTATTCGGCCGACGATGAACAATAAAAATGCTAGATTATATAGACGTTTAATGATATTGGCATGGGCTTCAGAAAAGGCAGAAACTGTAAAAGGCCATAAACGTAATGGGCCAACCTACAAGTTGTAACTAGATGTAACAGTAACAGGTCGTAATGGTAACAGGCCGCAAGAGTAACAGGTCATAACTGCAACATGCCATAATAGTAACAGGCCTTAATAGTAGAAGGCCGTAATAGAAACAACCCATCGCAGTAACAGGCAAGAAACCGTGAAATCCCAGAACAGTAACAGGCCAAAACAGTAACCGGTCTCAACAGTAAAGGGACGCAACAGTGAAAGGCCAGATAGTGACAAGCCAGAACAGTAACGGCCCAAGAAATTTCTAGGCGAGGGCAGTAACAGGCCGACACATTTACCAGACTAGAACAGTAAAGGGCCGCTTGTTGGCCTGAACAGGTAAAGCCCGAAATAGTGAAAGGCCAGAACAGTAACAGGCCTGAACAGTAACGGGCCATCTCAGAAAGGGCCGTCAGTAGGTCCCCCATGATGTGCTGCGATAAATAGTGATGGGCCGCCCACAGACCTTAAATGTATAGGAGCGACTTGGCGCAGGCTACTAATGGGCTGCCGAGTGTTGGACCGTCATGGGCCTTCTTTAGGCCAAAACAGAATTGGGCCTGAAAGTTCGCGGGCCGCTGCTAGCTGCAACTTTGGACCCATTTCAAACAGTGTAGGACAAAACATTAATGAGCCATCTTCTTATTGGGCTCCCCTAATGGGTCGGCCCAGTTAGTATTTAGCAGCCTTGCTGGGCACAGCCACGCCACGGTTTCTATGGCCGTGCTTGGCGTCATGGCCAGCGGCGCTTCAACATGATCAAGTGGCGAACATATCTACGATGGAACAAGTTTTAGTGGCTGAAGGTTGTGATCCACCACGGTCCGAAAAAACCCGTGGTAGATTCTGCTGTGATGGGGCTTTTACCACGAAGGGCATCCGTCGTAGAAGACTTTTTAGCCACGAAAGGCCTTCAACCACAAAAATCGTCCGTTGTAAAAGACAACTTTTCTTGTAGTGGGGGTCCCCTTGCCCCATGATACAGGAGATATCCCATATCAAAATGACAAGGCAACAGACAATGAGCATCTCAGCGATCTTTTTATTTCCTATTTGCATAGGTTTTTATTGAGGATGCTTCACAGAATGGTCACTATGGTTATGTTGCAAGTTTCCACCATGATTAGGCATGGCTTAGGCTAGCCGCCTAGGAGTTTCTCTAACACATATACAAACTCCATGAGCTTACAGGTTCCCCTTTTATTTCACACCGCCGGGATCCATAAACAAAAGAACATGATATCAACTGAATAATAAGTGCAATGTTGAAAGCGTTCCCCATGATAGCATGGTTCTGCTAATTCTCAACTTATAAAGTGCAAGCATATACGCAACATAGATGGACACAATGGTTCAAGTTTATTAAGTACAAGAAAGTAAAGTGTGCCATCAAGTTTGTGAGAGCTTTACTAACTAATTTTCACATGACAAGCAAACATTTTTATTGGAAGAAAACAAAGCATAATAAATATGCAAGGAATAGCAAAGATGCTAATAGGTAGATATGGTGGAATCTTTTTGACAATTTTGGTTTTGGGGAGATGGATACACAAGTAAAACATATACTCAACGCAAGTGAAGGCTAGCAATAGAAAGGCAGCGACAATCGAGAGAGGAGTAGTTGTCATAATTATGCTTGCGACAAAACAAAATTAATAGTGGCATAAAAGTGACACAAGAATTCTGAGGCAAAATAAATCATCGAAACATGACTGACCTTTTGTTTAGTCATATGCATGCATGGGCATGTTCCAAGTCAATTCAAGTTAAACATTCACAGGAGGATACCACAATGTCATACCAAGTTATGAATAGAACAATGCAAGAAAACATTTATATGATATGCTACAAACTATTAGTGGATTGGAACTGATAATAAGAGAGTAAGAACTACTAAGCATCCATTAAATATCATACACCTTACATGAACAGACTAAGCATGCGCACAATGATGAGTATATGTACAAAAATGAAAACAAATAGAGTTCATGCTAGCTTCTTACCACACCTCGAGTTGTCGTAATCATCATTGCCCTTCACTTGTGTGACTTGAATAATAAGATAAAACCAAACTCCAAGGAGTCACTAAGGCCCGCTGAACCTTGCAACAAACTTTACAAAACCAAAGAAGAACAACAAATATTTTTGGGTTTTCGATTTTTAAAGACAAGAACCGAACGAAAGAGCAATCAAAGCAAAATCTTTTTGGTTTTTTTCAAATAATCAAAACGAAGCTAAAAAGGATGAAGCAAACCAAGGCTAAAATATAAAGAAGCAAACAAAGAGAAATAACGAAAATATTTTTGGTCCTTTTGTGTTTTGGAAAGCAAAAATAAAGCAAGAACAAAAACTAAAAAGAAAGCGAAACATGGATATGCAAAGTACCAACAGAACATGATATGTAGATGAGTGTGATGTCGGCATACCTCCCCCCAAGCTTAGGGTTTTGGCCTAAGTGGGTATCAATCCCAAGCTGGCCAGGAAGGAGCTCCTCCGTAGTATGACAAAGAAGTGCCTTCGTCCAGATACGAACTCGAGGGCGCCCCAGCATAGTGTGCAGAGTAATCGTAAGAGGGCGCATCCCCCTGGTGCTGCCCGTGGAAACCAAGGAAGTGAAGCTGCTCGTCCACCTCCTCCTTGGAGCGTGACCATGGCATCCTGCAAATACTGAACAAAGTGGACTATGGCAAGGGAATTTCCTTCTCGCCTACGTCAGTAAACAACATCATGTAAACTAAACTCTCTGTACTAGAGTCAGCAGTAACAAAGTGATGTGTTTTCATAGCAACGAGATCAAGCCTTTGTGGAGTCAGCACAGTATCATTAGGATCAACAGAAAGTTCTAAAGCAACAACCATGCGCACAGCGATGATGCCCCCATAAATGGGTCCTCTAGCAGCTAGACGACGAGCAACGAGAGAGCCAATATTATACTTGGTTGTATTATTAAGTGCGGCATCAAGAAAGGCTAAATGATAATTAGAAATATTACTAGTGTTCTCCCTACCAAGAATGCTAGTGGCAAGATAATGAGCAAAATATCTAAGAGCTGGGAGTTGAATGTTCCTTATCTTCCCGCGCTGAGTTGTGCGGTCATCGTCATTTGTCACACTTCGGTAGAGCTCCAGCAAATCAGCGGGTCGACCATGGATCTTCTTCACTGTCCCAATCATGCATATGCCTATAATGCTGCAAAATATTTCCAATGACATGGTAATAGGCATATTATAAATTTTGAACAAAACAGTTGATCGATAAGGGGTTTTAATGAAACTGAAACTTTCAACGAAAGTTTTGGTGAGCACGGCATATTGCTCACTCTCATCCTGCATGTAAGTGGTTAGACCAACCCTCTGAACAAGAAGTAGGAAATCATCAAGGATCCCTGCAGCTTGCAAAAAGGCAAAACAAGGGAAGGTAGATGGGTGAGCATCTCCCTCATTGCCAAAGGACGACGTAGTAAGATCTTCATTATATGATGGCCTAAATTGAGAAGCTAATCTCGAAGGCCTTGCCCTCCTAGGTGTGTCTCTCTCAAATACTTCTCCAAAAGTATGGTTGTCCGTCTCTCCTTATTCTAAAATTTTAGACAACCATCACAAAAAATGATTGCAAAGTGATTACATAATGAAAGAAACTACTTATAGGGACTTGCAAGAGGGCTAAACACGCATCAAGAAATTTCTCTAAACATAGAACAAGCATGCAAGCTCACATAACCTATCACCTATAGTAGCAAAATACTCAAGATATAACCCACTAATCACAAATCTACTTGGACAAGCGGAGGAGTCACATACCGGAGAACAAATGCTCCAAATCTCAACAACAAAGATGGGTTGAGCAAGGAGATCAAAAATCGCGAGCAAGAACAGCAGGAACACGAGTTTGAGCAATGAACTGGTATTTTCTCGAGAGAGAGAGAGAGAGAGAGAGAAGTGGCAGGTGGGAGAATAAGTGGAGGGCCAGGAGTTGCCCACACCATGGCCAGGCGCGCCCCTGGTGTGGCCGTGCCACCAGGTGGTGTGCCTGCCTGGTGGCCCCCCTGCGTCACTCCGAGTACTTCTCTGCCCCTCTTTTGACATAAAAATTTAAAATGATTTTTTTGGAATTTTTAGAGGAACTTTATTTTTAGCAATATCAGGTATTGATGAATGATATTCTGGAAGAAAGATAATTTTGGTATGATGCAATAAAAAAACAAAACTAAAACTTCAGAAGTTCTAAGACACTATAATATGCAAGAAACTAGCAATAGAAAAATAAACTAAGTGAAAACAAAAATTAAAATGGATAAAATAAAAGTGAGCAAGGATAATCATGGTTGAAACATTGTTTTATTCATTAGAATCCCTTTGTTAACAAGGTTGATCAGGTCTTGTTACCAAAACAATTTTATATGAAACAAAACTTTGTATTCCACTAAATGATTATGTTACCTCAACCTTGATAGTAATGGTCCCAATCATAATAATTTCATAGTTTTCTCGTGGTATGGGACAATATATTTATCCAACTTGGATGCCCTCAATATTTTCAATTGAATTTAGGCCATAAGTCTTATGAATCTTCTTGGGGAAATAGATAGTATGCTCCTTGTCATTAACATTAAAAGTTACCTTTCCTTGATTACAAATAACGACAGCACCTGCAGTATTAAGAAAAGGTCTCCCGAGAATAATAGACAGATTATCATCTTCAGACATTTCAAGCACAACAAAGTCAATTAATATCAAGAAATTATGAGCCACTTGAACAGGAACATCCTCACATATACCAACAGGAATAGTAGTAGATTTATCAGCCATTTGCAAACATATATCAGTTGGTATTAATTTCTCCAATTGAAGTCTCTTGTAGAGAGAAAAAGGCATAACACTAACTCCTGCTCCCAAATCACACAAAGTAGTTCTAACATAATTATTTTTAATAGAACATGGAAAAGTTGGAATCCCTGGGTCTCCAAGTTTCTTTGGAACCTTACCATTAAAGGAATAATTAGCAAGCAAAGTAGAAATTTCCTCATTAGGGATCTTCCTTTTATTAGAGAAAATATCCTTCATATACTTTGAATAAGGAGGCAATTTAATAGCATTAGTCAAAGGAATTTGCAAAAATAAAGGTTTCATCCACTCATAAAACTTATTATAATGTTCGTCTTCCTTTGACTTGTGTTTCTTATCAGGAAAAGGCATTGGTTTTTGAAACCAGGGCTCTCTTTCACTACCATGTTTATTAGCAACAAAATCTTCCTTAGTGTACTTAGTATTCTTAGTATGCCTTTCAGGTTCTTCTTCAATTTCTTCTTTATCAGGAGCATCATTTTTCTCATTACCACTCTCAGTTTCAGCATTCGAGGCAGATATACTATTAGGATCTTTAGCAGGTTTAGAAGATTCTACAACCGTTTTATGTTTCTTTTTATTTCTCTTAGAAGAAGTACCTCTATTTTCAGTTTGTTGAGAATCCTGCTCAATTCTTTTAGGATGTCTTTCAGGATATAAAGGATCCTGAGTGAGAGCTCTACTCCTAGTTCTAATTTCATAAGCATGTTTTTATTTACAAGCATTAACTAGCAAATCTTTTTGTACTTTAGTAAGCTAATCAATTTGCGTTTGAACCATTTGGAAATGTTTCACAAGAACTTTAACATCATTGGAAGTTCTTTCCATAATATCTCTCAACTCATTAATAGCTCTAGAGTTTTCCATTAAATGATTCTGCACTCTCTTATTAAAATTATCTTACTTAACAACAAAGATATCAAATTCTTCTAAGCATTGATCAGGAGGTTTAGAATAAGGAATATCACCTTTATCAAAATGTTGGAGAGAGTGTACCTCAATAGTGCATGAGTGGGAGATTGGCTTACGTAACTCTTCTCTAGGAGGTAGATTCTTCACATCTTCAGATTTAATACCCTTCTCCTTGAGACATTTCTTAGCTTCCTTCATCACTTCATCATTTAGTTCAATCAATCCCCTCTTCCTTGGTGTTGGTGGTGACCTAGGAACAATTTGCTCAGGTGTAGTTGAGTCAGGTGTCCAGTCATCAAATTTTTTGCTTATTTTAGCCATTAATTCCTCAGCTTCTTCGAGAGATCTCTTCCTGAAAACACAATGAGCAAAACTATCCAGGTATGTCCTAGATTCATCAGTAAGTCCATTATAATATATATCAAGGAGCTCATTTTTAGGTAATGGACATCCAGGATGTGCGTGAATTAAAGCACAAAACCTTGCCCATGATTCAGGCAATTTCTCCTCTTCTCTCTGTTTAAAATCAAAAAGTTCCTGCAAAATGGCATGTCGAGTACTAGGAGGGAAATACTTCCGAAAGAAAGTATCAATCAAGTAATTAGGGTTATCAATAGATCCAGGAGGTAAATTATTAAACCAAGTTTTAGCTTCTCCTTTCAGTGAAAAAAGGAAAATTTTAGCAACAAAGTAGGTGCACATCTTAATATCATTAGAAAATAAGCCACTCATGGTAGAAAGCTCAGTCATATGTGCTACAACACTTCCATTTTCAGTTCCACAAAAAGGTTCTTTCTCAACAATGGTTATGTAAGATAAATCAAGCGAGAAATCATAATCCTTATCTTTAATGTCTATGGGAGATGTAGCAAACTTAGCATTAGGAGATAATTTAGGTTTAACAGTATGTCTCTCAAGAAGACTCTTAATGGCACTTGTACCATGAGTGTTTTGACATTCTTCAATAAATTCATCGGTCATTTCAATATAACCGTCATCAAGATCATAGCTCTCTCTAGGCTTAGGTGAACTAACAGGTGTAGCAGTATCTTCATTAGGAGTTCCAGTGTTTCCATCCATAGTTCTAGCAATCATAGCATCTAGGAAACTCCAAGAAAAGTTGGCTTTTACAACAGAAGATTTCCGTGGTTGAAGGCCCATTTTTCGTAGCCAAAGAGTCTTGCGGGACGGATGGCCTTCATGGTAAAAGCCAGGTGGCAGCCGCCATTAGCGACTGGTTACCGATGTTAACGGCCATAGAAACCGTGGCAGAAGCCAGGCCCAGCCAAGGCCTGCTAAATACTAATTGGGCTGGTCCATAAGGGGAGTCCAATAAGAAGATGGACCGTTACTGTTTTGTCCTGTACTGTTCGAAATGGGCCCAAAAATACAGCCAGCAACTACCCGCGAACTTTCAGGCTTGATTCTGTTTTGGCCTACATAAGGCCCATATTGGTCCAACACTGTGCGGCCCATTAGCAGCCTGTGCCAAGTCGCTCCTGTAAACATAAGGCCTGCGGTCAGCTCATCACTGTTATCGCAGCCCATCATTGACCGCCTACTGATTGCCCTTCTCTATGATGGTCTGTTATTGTTCTGGCCTTTTATTGTTCTGTCCTTTAGCTGTTTAGGCCCACAAAATGCCCTTTACTGTTCTAGCCTGGTAAATTTCTCGGCCTGTTACTACCCTCGTTTAGGAATTTCTCGGCCCGTACTGTTCAGGCTCGTCACTATTCTGGCCATTTACTGTTGTGGCACGCTACTGTTTTGGCCTATTACTATTTTGCGATTTGTGCAGTTTCTTGCCTGTTACTATAATGAGTTGTTTCTGTTCCACATTACGGCCTGCTAGACGATGTTTACATTACAGCCTGTTAGGCCTGTTACCACATGCGCATTGGCCCGTTACGTTTACGGCCTTTTGCAGTTTCGTCAGTTCTGAAGCCCATGACAATATCATAAAACGTGTATAATAATCTGATGACCCACAAGTATAGGGGGTGTATCGCAGTATTTTCGAGGGAAGTGAAACCCAATTTATTGATTCGACACAAGCGGAGCCAAAGAATATTTATAAGCCTTAACAACTGAGTTGTCAATTCAGCTGCACCTATAAACAATCTTGCTCATAGTAGTTTATTAGTAGCAACAGTTTTGTAGTAGGAATAGCAAAGTAGCAGCAGTAGTAAAGTAAAGACAGCAGTAACAATTGCAGTAAACAGTAGGATTCGAGTGCGGTGGGCATAGGGATGGATGGACGGGCGTTGCATGGACAAGACAATTCACATATCAATCAGAACATAGGGCAATTGCAGATAAATAAGATAAAGCATCCAAGTACTAGATAATACTAGGCATGTGTTCCATATATAGTCATACGTGCTCGCAATGAGAACTTGCACAACATCTTTTGTCCTACCAGCCCGTTTGCAGCGGGGCCTTAAGGGAACTACTGGCAATTAAGGTGCTCCTTTTAATAGAGCACCGAAGCAAAGCATTAACACTCCATGAACACATGTGATCCTCACATCAAAGCCATTCCCTCCGGTTATCCCGATTTCTATCACTTCGGGGCCATTGGTTCTGGACAACAACGTGTGTATACAAGTTGTAGATAAGACCATAAACAATGTTATCATAATGAATCAATAACATGTTCAGATCTGAAATCATGGCACTCGGGCCCTAGTGACAAGCATTAAGCACAACAAGTCGCAACAAAGTTATAACGCACTAATAGAAGATACTAGGCACCATGCCCTAACAATCTGATGCCATTACATGAACGATCTCATCCAATCCCTAACATCCCCATAGCCTACAACGGGGGATTACTCACTCATAGATGGGGGAAACACGGATGGTCGATGGAGAAGCGATGGTGATGATGGTGGCGATGATCTCCTCCAATTCCTCGTCCCGGCAGGGTGCCAGAACGGAGTTTCTGGTGCTGTTTCATGGAATCTGGTGGTGGTGGCGGAGCGGAACTCCTTCTGGAAAAACGTTGACCCCCCCGGAGTTTTTAGGTCAGAAGGCTTCTTATAGGTGAAGAGGCAGACTAAGGGGGTTCCTGGGGGGGCCCACACCATGTCGTGGCGCAGCCAGGCCCAGCCCGCGCCTGGGGGTGGTGTGGCCAGCCCTGGCCCTCCTCCGTCTTGTATTCTGGCTCCGTGAGTCTTCTAGAAAAATAGGCATTTTGGCTTTTGTCCCGTCCAATTCCGAGAATATTCATTTTCTAACTTTCCTGGAACCAAAAACAGCAGAAAACAGGCACCTGGCACTATGGCTCTTGTTAATAGGTTAGTCCAAGAAATCATATGAAAAGTACTCCAAGTGTACAAAACACAAGAAAATGAATAAAACCAAGCATGGAACATAAAAAATTATAGATATATTTGCAATGTATCATAATCCATCAATTTTTACTGTTCGTTGTCGGCCGAATACAGCACGGTACTATCCCCTAATCGACCTGCCAGGCGTAGTTACCGTAACGACTACCGCAATGTGTGGACAACGTCAACTAAATGCCTACATGGCCTACATGAGTTATCTAGATATTACATCAGCTGCAAACTTCTTAAAATTATTACATATTATCAACTCAGGGGAAAGAAAAATCGGCATTTCAGTTGACAATCAAGTTGATAGCAGAGTCCTCAATTTGATTTCTCCATCGATCACCTACATCTTCCATTGAGTGTGACAGCTACATTGCAGCCCCCTTTTTGGTGGGGCTAGCAATAATTGCAGTCTGAAACAAAGTAATGAAAAGTTAATATATCAAACAAGACAAACTACTCATTTGGCTGATATGACAGGAGCAATGAACTGGAGTAATCAAGTATTGACCAACTGGTCAATGGTTCAATTATTGACCAACACGTCAAACAAACATGACAAGCAAGCACGCATTAAACAAGTGTGACTACAGTGAAACGAGCAATCAAAAAATATGTGTGTGTGGCTTAGAATTTCAACAGATATAAACTAGCCAGGTCATTTTGAACAAATATATATGGAAGCAGTTCTATACCCTAAAATGCAAGAGAGATTAGGTTACTCAGAATTTGCGCTGAGCCACAAAATGGCATGCAGTTATTGTCATAGCGAAGAATGAACTAGATAGAAATTATAACCGCATCATACGAGAACCTGTAGAGAAGGAATGCAAACCACGGATGAACTATATATTGTAGAGGATAGTTATGTCATGACTTAGGACGAACCAGACCCAGAACCAGATGCAAGATATAATGGCGTCGCTCGTGAACCTGCAGAATAGGACAAACAAGCATTAGACAAGTGTGCCTAGAATGAAATGAGCAATCAAACAAAGTGTTTCTTAGAATTTCAGCAAATATATATGGAAGCTGTGGCATCTCTTGGAATGCATAGAGTCGTTGGGTGACTCAAAATTTGCGGTGAGCTACACAATGGCTAGTAGTTCCTATCATAGATAAAAATCAACTAGATAGAAATTATAATGGCATCATAAGAGAAATTCTAGAGTAGGAATGCAAACCACGAGTGAACTATATAGTAGAGGACAGTTATGACGTTGCTCAGGACGAACCAGCGCCAGATAAGGAAGTAATGGCATCCCTTGTTGTCGTTGTGTTGGGAACGTCAGTACCTAAGAAGGTTAGATAGAGGTGTGGGGACTAGCAGGGAAGCTATCGACAGCGTCCGCGGGCGGGATTGGATACAAGCAAGCGTAGCTGGACGCACAAAGTACCCAAGTTCGGAGCCCTCGTGGTGAGCTAAAACTCCTACTCCTACCGATCTGACTATGAGCAATATACGAGCTACAAGTGCTCCTCGAGTTGTATTCTCTAGCTACTGTCTTAAATGCACTGAGACCAACCTATGTCTATATCCGTCTATGTGTGCCCGAGTGAGCGAGCTAGCTAGCAGAAAGTGAGAGCGAGCTAGCTAGCTACAATCGATGTGTGTCTCCCTCTTTGAATGAGTTCCCTCCCCGGTGCCTTATATTGAGTCCCAAGGGACAAATGTGGGACCTGCTGCCTAACTAGTAATATACATGGTGTCATCTGATTGAGGTACAATATGTCACGCATAGTGTATACTATTTGCTACATCATCTGACTAGTAGAGGCATGGCAACAGTGATCTTGTCTTCTCGTTGTCTGATGCTCCTCGCTGTCCTTCTTCTGGAGGATCCAATGCACCGTATCCTGGTCCTAATCGATAGTAGTAGCAAGGGGAAACCGACTGAGCGGAGGGAGTCGGCCAGGACCGAACTGGCCGCCTCGATCCGGAACTGGGGGGCGCTGGAGATCGAGGAGCCCTGGCGGTGGCGATCGATTCGCTCATCCCTCGCGTCGTCCAGCCCAACCGGACGGGAGTGAAGGAGGCGGCCCAGCCAGGGGCGCGGCCCACGTGGGCGAGGTGAAAAGCACGCCCAGCTGGGAAGGCGCCCAGCCGGGGCGGGCTAGGCGGAAGCGGACCCCACGGGGGTGGCGACCCAGCTGGGAGGGCGACCGGGTGGCGCAGGCGGCCCACCCGAGAAGGCTCTGGTTCGGTCGGGGATGCCAGTTGGAGGCGTGGGGCTGAGCGGACCGGCTGGGGCGGCCCAGCCGGAAATGTTACTGCAGGCCGACTGGGGGCTTCTAGCCAGCCCAGGGCGCCCGGAACTGCCGTTTTCTTTATTCTTTTATCTGTTTGTGCCTTTTTCGTCTGTCTTGGAGCGTCTTTGGGGTACCCGGGACAGTCCCCCTGACACTAGCCCCCGAGCGCGCGCTGATTCACCCGGAGGGGGAAATTCGCACGAGCTCCACAAAACTTGGCATTGTCGTTGTAGATGAAATGCATGAATAGCGACCGGAGGGACACCTCCGGCTCGGAAGCAACACAACCACCACGGGGGCACGCGAGCGCACCCACGGGGTGTAGCCCCCGAGATTCGGAGTAGCTGATGGAGACAGGTGCTTCGAATCTTCATCCGTACTTTGAAATCCGACTCGGTACAGTCGTGCAAAATAAACAAACAGAAGTGAATTTGTTGTCAATACATCAACATATAGTACACGTGCTATCAACCGGATAACGGTTTTATTTTCAAAAATTAGCTCGTGCTTTTCTGAATACTTAGTCACTTTCCCGTGCGCTCTGTTGTTTTCGCTGTGTCCTTGCCAGCCAGCCGGAGCCGGAACCAAAGGGGCAGCTAACAGTACATTGCACACGGTACTGGGGGCTGAGCAGCCAGAAAAAACTAACTAGGCACAAGGAAGGAATGTCCGATCTTTCACACCCTTCGCCATTTTTCATGTGGGATGCCTCAGGATTTTGCTCTTGCTAGCCGGATAGCTGTGTTGCGGTCTGTAGCTGAGACGAAGCGTGGGCCTCTGACACTGTCGCACACTACTCAGTCAGTTTACGGGTTTAGCAGGCCGGGCCAACCGGCGAGCCCCCGGGTAGGGGTTGCCAGCACCGGAAAACTGAAAGCAGGAAGGAAAACAACATCTAGCGAGACCTCGAGGGTTGCTCGAGGTCGTAAAAACACTCACATTGTAGCTGTCGGTGTTGTAGGGTCGAAGACGCGATTCCGTAGATGTTGCGGCTTCTGAAACGGTCCAGCTGGTGTTCCAGCCGGATAGCCTGGCTCCAGCCGGATAGGCAACCAAACGCGGCGTAGCCGGATTCGGTTCCTAGCCGCCAGGCAGCCAAACGCGCCAGAAACTGGCCGCCCCGATCTAGAACTGGGGGGCGCTGGCGATCGAGGAGCCCTAGCGGTGGCGATCGATTCGCTCATCCCTAGCGTCATCTAGCCCAACCGGACGGGAGTGAAGGAGGTGGCCCAGCCGGGGGCGCGGCCCACGCGGGCAAGGCGGAAAGCAGGCCCAGCCGGGGCGGGCTAGGCGGAAGCGGGCCCCACGGGGGTGGCGGCCCAGCCGGGATGGCGACCGGGTGGCGCATGCGGCCCACCCGGGAAGGCTCTGGTCTGGCCGGGAGGGGACCGCCTGGCCCAGCCGAAAATGGCACTGCAGGCCAGCTGGGGGCTTCTAGCCGGCCCAGGGCGCCCGGAACTGCCGTTCTCTTTATTCTTTTATCTGGTTTTGCCTTTTTCGTCTGTCTTGGAGTGTCTTTGGGGTACCCGGGGACAGTCCCACTGACACTTGTGAACCTGTAGAATAGGCTATGCAAACCAACATGTTCATTGTTCCATTTTGAGCTCTATGCAAGAAAAAGGAAATAGTTAGTGACGCAGCTTTTGAGGAGAGAGATGGCATTATGGAAAACACAAAATTACAATCGAATTAGTACGAAGATTTAAACTGCTGCTACTGGATAGGAGAACGACGCTAAGGAGGAAATAATAGCAGGAACTGATCTCTGGACGAACCAGATAGATTCAGCAACTGTAGAGCAGGGAATCCACACCAATATTTTCCACTGACTGCAGATTTTACAAGAATTACACGGTAGCAGGCAATTACTATTGTACGGAGTAGCTAAGAACATGTGCATGACAAAATAACAGACATGTGCATGACTTGAAATTTTTAGAGAAGCGAATGCAAACCAACATGTCTAATGACCTTGCATGTACTAGCACGAAGAACAGGCGTGCCTAGTGAATTGTATATACTAGAACGATTACAAAAATGCAGTTCACTACGACAGGCTTGAACCTGCTATACTACTGACAAAACAAAAACAGGTAGGAGATTAGGTTAACCTTGGTCGGAGAGGCGTCTAAGCATCGTCGATACTGTGCGAGTGATGTCCAGGTCACCAAGGGTGCTGCGGTTCCGGTGGTTGTTGGCATCGGGGAAGCAGATCTTGGACGGTCGATGTCGGCTTGAACGCGGTGGATGAGAGCATCGCTGAGGCAGATCTGGTGCAGTGAACGGCGACGGCCGTGCAACTGGTCTGAGCGGTGGACATGGAACTCCTTGAACTAGATCACGTCAGGTGGACACCAGTGAAGCGGATCCGGTACGGTTGGGTAGCTTTTGGCGGTGAGGAAGCAGATCTTGGGCGGTCGATGATGCTATCAGCGGCGAGGAAGCAAAGCTTGGGCGGTCGATGACACCATCGGCATGGTGAACGACACCGCAGCTCCGGTGTAGTGGCAGAGAGACCCGGTGAATTAGATCCGGCGGGTGAGGGTCGGTGAAGCGGCTCTGCGGCGGCGCACGAGACCAGAGATCAAGCCGGTGCACGCGGTGGCCGTGGAGGCGACAGAGGAGCTTGGGATTTTTGGAGGGCCACGGGAAAACTGTGCAAATCGGGACCATAGTATAGGTGAACAGCAATATAATTATGATCGTGCTCCCGAGGTACTAACTTTAGCATGCCCATCTATCGTCTAAACAATGGGTAGAACAAGAAATTTAAAGATAAATTTTTTTGAAACAGAGGGGCGCGAAATGCTTCAAGGTTGGTGTGTGATATTGCTGCTCGATTGAGATTTGAATTTGGCCCGCATCCAGCTAATAATAATAGAAAATGGTACTATCTAGTGGGAGATTCTAGCTCAAATGTTTTGAATCGGTGGGGCAGGAAATGGTTCAAGGTTGGTGGGTGATTTTGCCGCTCGATTCCGATTTTGAATTTGGCTAGCGTCCATCTAGTAATAGAAAAAGGTAGTAGACCTTAACCTATCTGTCCAGGAAATCAAAGCCGAGAGTCACATCAACTGATCATCCATATCCATACTAGTAAAAGGCACGTGACACAATTTCCATACCACTATATAGTGCTTGACACTTCTTTTCAAAACAAAAAATGACTATGTTGCTTCACAATTTCCATACCACTATATAGTGTACGAATAACTTCAAATATCGGCAGTTGGATATAGATTGGCAAAACCCGACATTGTTGACCATTGGATCTCTTTCAGTACATTTGATTATGTCATGTCTAGCATATAGAGGATCCCATTATTGTTGGCCTCTAGCACCATGATTATACTATGCACAAAAAGTACAGAGAACATGGTTTTGAATGCCACAAGCCAAATTTCTAGATACAGTGGACAATGTTTTATGTACGATTCCCATGTTTTATGAGTTTTCAAAGCTTCCAAGCTAACTCGGACCACTCAAATGACTTTATGTCTGTATTAACAAAAATCATGTCATATTTGAACTAGAAGCTCTAGAAAGTGGTAGATTTCTATCGATGTTCTACAAAAAGCTTTTGGTGGTACGCATCAGGTAGTTAATATATCAAAAACAATCGAGAGTTTGACAAATTCAACTTCCTGCTAAGAGTTTGTATCTTGACAATTTTCAACATGTTTTGAAACAATCGCATGTAATAAAGAAAAACAGAAAAACAAATATTTACGCATGGCATCCTATCACGTCATGTGTACAGCCTGCCAGGAAACTGATAACCATGGGAATTGACAACTTCTGGAAACCAGCCACGCCATATTTTCCTACCATGTATGAATATTATTAGGTTTCAACCTTGATGACCAAAAAAGGTCATGGCCATATCGACATCATAGTTAATGTACTGTTCCCATATTAATTTGGTATATGGGTGCATCTTGGCATAGTAGGAAATGTTGCCAGTGGGAGTCTCAACATTGGGCCTATTTTTTTGTTTTTTTAACGGGCAAGGGATAAGTTTGCCCTTTTTCTCCGAACACACTCCATCATTGGAGCAAGCAGGACTGACAATTAAGTCTGCATTTGTGTGCATACCTCGTTCTTACATCAATGCATGTGTGACCAACATATATGCAACCCAAGAAGCCCAGACCTCATCTAGATTGAGAAGGCCATGTTTCAAAAGAAAAGCAAAACAATCTACTGCCATTGATCAAAACAAGTACCGGTACAAGAGTATTAGTTCTACAAAATACTTTAATAATAGCAACATCAGCACATTTGATAGATTCAGTAGCTTTTGAAAGATTCAGCAGTACAGGCCATATTCTGCACTCGATCTGAACAATACCCAGTACATAGGAATTATTACAAAATATATTAGCAGTTGCAGAACTCCATACAAAATACTCGGTAGAAGTATAAAACTAATCTTAGTAGAACCTTAATCTAGCTAGGAACGATTACATGTCCCATCATATACTCCAAACATGCATGAGAGAAAGAGAGAGGTCAGAATCACCACAAGATCTGTATGCCAACGATTCAGCGTGTCCAGGTCATGGCTGGGTAGCGCTTGCTTCCCGCCTGGCATGCTTCTCTCGTTTTATCGTTGTCTCTGGATCCTCGTAATAGGCTTTCGCCTGTTCACACTTAGCAAGATAGATGTAAAATTCACGAACCTTTCTAGACATTTCCACCACTCTGATTGCGAAAGGAATCTTCCACTAAAATAAATAAAGTAATTAATATTAGAACAGAGGGACTAGAAAATTACATATATATTAATATTAGGATCATCCGGAGAATATTAAGATGTGATATCTCACAATGGGTTGATGTCGTCGTCGATCCAACATTGGAACTCCACGAGGAACTCCGAATAAAAATTGAGGAGCTTGACAATAAGTCCTCGCTAGCGACAGGTAATAGTTGAGCTCCTCCAGCGCTGCTTCGGCTGGCGGCTGCCCAAACTTTGGCTCAGTATCGAACTCGAGCGGATAGAACCCACGACAATCGACCAATGATGATATCCTCACCTTGTAGTCCTCTAATTCCCATGTTGCGGACCTTACGCGGCTAACGGACAGGACAATCTTCGTGTTGTGCCCGTCAATCTGGCTGATGAACAGCATGCCCGTCTTCCCGATGCCGACGACATTTGTTCTCCGCGAGCACCCTGCAGGCACCGGCATAGACGGGTCCCATTGTTTGACGCTATAGAGGAATGTGGGCACCTCGATCGAGTGGGTGGGATTTGAGGTGCAGATACAATGTTAATTTGTTGTCGACCTAGTTGCATCCTGGCTCCGTGCAGATAAACGGGCTGTGGATGCAGGAGATCATGTGGCCATAGAGTTCGTTGAAGGAGACCACTTCCAGGCAGTTGTAGTTCGGGCAGCTGTAACCTTCTCCGCCGACGACTTGGCAGTGTAGCTCCTTGGAGCATGCGGCCAGTCGGACGGCGCTTTTAGTGTCGAGACGCTCAGCGATTTGGTTGACGACATCATCGCCGACCTTGTTAAAGCCGCTGCACCACCGACTCTCCCTCGAACCTCTCCAAATTTTGTACAGATGATCCACCATCGCGTCGACGAGGATTGGGGGTGAGGGCGGATCTATATTGAACTGTTTGGGGGTTTTTTTGGAGGAGAGGGGAGATGGTCTGGAAGGAGAGATGCACCGGGCAAGATGGCATGGAAAATGTGTGATCAACACAGTGGAGAGGATCCCAAATGCGGCCAGACGGCATCGGCGAGTGTGGATAAACTAAACGGAGATGGGGAAGATGTGATGGCTCTTTGAAAGAGGTTTTTTCTTTTCTTGTAATAAATTAACCATGTCACCTCCTGGCACAGTATAGTCTCATCACGTCGGTTTGACTAGACACATTATTTATTTATAGGTCCTATTGTAGTACTGTTTGCATAAGTAGGAGCGCGAAGTAGGAGTAGTAGGTAGGAGTATTACTCTACCTTCGTCCCGAGGAATAATAAGGCGTCCTCGTTTTGGGTGTTTTTTCTTTGACCAAGATTTACTCTAAATATATAGTATAAAGAACGTTGGTAGAAAATTAGCATTATTGGAAAGTTTTACTCTACCTCCAATAGTGTGAGTACTAATTTTACACAAATTAATCAAGTGTATTAGTTACTCTATTTATTTAGTCAAATTTAACACAATGTAATCAAGTATGTATCTTCTCGGCATCCCCGCGCACACCTACTAGTTAATCTCTCCCTCATCCGGAGTGTGGCGCTCAGCACATGTGCCATGGTTATGGTTGCGATCGGGATCCCGCGAAAGTCCTGCCTCTAGGTCATTTTGAAGTTTCTATAGGAGTACTTCAAAATGAACTATAAGCGGAACTTCTGCGGGATGCCGCTTTCAAGTATAACATTGGTACGATGTCTATGTGTCTGTCTATCGTGTGTTCATCAGCTATGTTGTGTTGGTGTGCATATGAAGGAACCAATTTGGGCATTGGGTTGGGGCGGCGGAAAAAAGTAGTCGCGGATCAAACTTTTCGGGTTTCGATTTTTTCACTTGCTTCATCCCAAAGATCGCATGGAAGGTTATTACAAGGATCAACACTCACAACACTAGAGACGGGATATTGTACTTGGTATGTATATATAAATATATACATGTAGGAAGCCTGAGAGAAGGCATCCCAAGAGGGCTACAGCGAAGGTTATTACAAACAACTATAGAAGAGATTATGGGGTTAGAGAAGGCAGCCCGAGAGGGCTGCAGCGAAGAGGTGTTGAAAGCGGTTCGATGTTAGCGAAAAGTTCTGAAATAAAAGATAGAAACAGAGCCTCCGTAGTACCATGGTACACGTGTGTAGCGCCACACTGTGGACGAGGGAGATATCAGCTAGAGGATGAGTGTGATGCAGCAAAGGAGAGAGTAGTATATAGTTTATTTTCCTTGCATACAGGAGGAGTAGCACACTGTAAGGATGCAGGAGTGAGCACCACGCTGATTTTCTTTGTTAAGTAAGTACAAGTGGACCTCATAAAAAAAATGAAAATTGCATCCAAGTCCATGCATTTAGCACAAGGACCCTGAAACTTAGCAATCAAGTGTGTGTTTTGAGGTTTGCGCATACTAGTCTTCATCATGCTAAAGTAGAATCTTTCTAGATGCTAAGAATGGAAAAGAAGATCCAATGGTTAGCAATGTTTGGATTTTCCTATCTTGATCAAAGATTCATTATTCCGTACACCATGCAGTGGTATATATGGTATTGTGAGAGATAAGAGACAAGATAAAGATAAGATAAGAAGTACTGCGAATGGCTGATCTAACTTTAGGTCTCGTAGGAGTGAGGTGCTCGAGAGTTAACACGGTTGGTGGAAGTACATGTTACATCAAGGACCTCGTAAAAAATAAAAAAGTTACATCCAAGTCCATGCATTTAGCACAAGGACCCTGAAACTGAGCAATGAAGTGTGTGTTTTGAGGTTTGCGCATACTAGCGTTCATCCTGCTAAAGACTTTCAGTAGAATCTTTCTATATGCTAAGAATGGAAAATAAGATCCAATGGTTGTTAGCAATGTTTGGATTTGCCAGTCTTGATCAAACGGTCAATGGTTTGTATACTCTATAGTGAAGGTATGATATTGTAAGAGATAAGAGAAGATAAAGATTAGATAAGAAGTATTATGAATGGCTGATCTAATGGTAGGTTTCGTAGGAGCGAGGTGCTTGAGAGTTAACACGGTCGGTGGAAGTACAAGTTACATCAAGGACCTCATGAAAATGATAATTATTGGATCCAAGTCCATGCATTTATTAGAACAAAGACCCTGAAACTAAGAGCAATGAATTGTGTGTTTTGAGGTTTGCACAGATACTAGCGTTCATCGTGCTAAAAACTATCAGTAGAATCTTTCTAGATGCTAAGAATGGAAAAGAAGATCCAGCAGTTGGCAATGTTTGGATTTGCTACTCTTGATCCAACGATCAATGTTCAAAGTTAATTCGTACACTATGAAGTGGTTCATTGTATTGTAAGAGATAAGACACGATAGAGAGAAGATAAGAAGTACTGCGAATGGCCTATCAAATATTAGATCTCGTAGGAGAGAGGTTCTTGAGAGTTAACACAGTCGGTGGAAGTACAAGTTGCATTAAGGACCTCATAAAAATGAAAATTGCGTCCAAATCCACGCATTTATTGGAACAATGACCTTGAAAACTGATCAATGGAGTTTGTGTTTTGAGGTTTGTGCATACTAGCGTTCATCGTGCTAAAGTACTCCCTCCGACCCAAATTGGTTGACTTAGTTTTATCTAGATTCAGATGTATCTAACACTAAAAAAAGTCTAGGTACATTCGAATCTAGACAAATCTAGGTCAACTCATTTGGGTTAGAGGGAGTAGAATCTTTCTAGATGCTAACAATGGAAAAGAAGATCTAGCATTTGGTAATGTTTGTATTTGCAAGACTTGATCCAACGGTCAATGTTCAAAGTTAATCCATACACTATGCAGTGATTTATTTTATTGTAAGAGATAAGACACGATAAAGAGAAGATAATAAGTACTGCGAATGGCCTACCAAATGGTAGGTATCATAGGAGAGAGGTGCTTGAGAGTTAACACGGTCAGTGGAAGTACAAGTTACATCAAGGACCTCATAAAAATGAAAATTGCATCCAAGTTCAAGCATTTATTAGCACAAGGACCCTGAAAACTGAGTAATGGAGTTTGTGTTTTTAGGTTTACGCATAGTAGCATTTATCGTGCTAAAGTAGAATCTTTCTAGATGCTAAGAATGGAAAAGATGATCAAGAGGTTGGCAATGTTTGGATTTGATAGTCTTGGTCCAACGGTCAATGTTCAAAGTTAATTCGTACACTATGAAGTGGTTTATTGGATTGTAAGAGATAAGACACGATAAAGAGAAGATAAGAAGTACTGTGAATGGCTATCAAATGGTAGGTCTCGTAGGAGAGAGATGCTTGAGAGTTAACACGGTCGGTGGAAGTACAAGTTACATCAAGGACCTCATAAAAATGAAAATTGCATCCAAGTCCATGCATTTATTAGCACAGGGACCCTAAAAACTGAGCAATGGAGTTTGTGTTTTTAGGTTTGCGCATAGTAGCATTCATCATGCTAAAGTAGAATCTTTCTAGATGCTAAGAATGGAAAAGAAGATCAAGAGGTTGGCAATGTTTTGATTTGGTAGTCTTGATCCAACGGTCAATATTCGAACTTAATCTGTACACTATGAAGTGGTTTATTGTATTGTAAGAGATAAGACATGATAAAGAGAATATAAGAAGTACTGCGCATGGATATCAAATGGTAGGTCTCGTAGGAGAGAGGTGCTTGAGAGTTAACACGGTCGGTGGAAGTACAAGTTACATCAAGGACCCCATAAAAATGAAAATTGCACCCAAGTCAATGCATTTATTAGCACAGGGACCCTGAAAACTGAGCAATGGAGTTTGAGTTTTTAGGTTTGCACATACTAGTGTTTATCGTGCTAAAGACTATCAATAGATTGAATCTTTCTCGATGCTAAGAATGGAAAAAAGATCCAATGGTTAGCAATGTTTGGATTTGCTAGACTTGATCCAACGGTTAATTTGTTCAAAGTTAATCCCAACACTATGTAGTGGTATGGTATTGTAAGAGATATGACACAAGATAAAAGATAAGATAAGAAGTACTACGAATGGCCGATCTTATGGTAGGTCTCGTAAGAGCGAGGTGCTTGAGAGTTAACACGGTGGGTAGAATTACAATTACATCAAGGACCTCATAAAAATGAAAATTGCATCCAAGTTCATGCATTTATCACAAGGACCCTGAAACCGAGTAATGAAGTACTGTGTGTTTTGAGGTTTTCACATACTAGTGTTCATCATGCTAAAGACTATCAATAGAATCTTTATAGATTCTAAGAATGGAAAAGAAGATCCAACAGTTAACAATCTTTGGATTTGCCAGTCTTGAGATCCAACGGTCAATGTTCAAAATAACTTAATCCCTACACTATGTAGTGGTGGTATATATGGTATTGTAAGAGATAAGAGATAAGATAAAAATAAGAAGTACTGCAAATGGCCGATCTAATGGTAGGTCTCGTAAGAGAGAGGTGCTCGAGTGGTCGGTGGAAGTACAAGTTACATCAAGGACCTCATAAAAAATGAAAATTACATCCAAGTCCGTGCATTTGGCACAAGACCGAGTAATAATGAAGTACTGTGTGTTTTGAGGTTTCTGCATACTATTGTTCATCGTGCTAAAGACTATCAGTAGAATCTTTCTAGATGCTAAGAATGGAAAAGAAGATCAAGCGAATGGCAATGTTTTGATTTGCTAGTCTTGATCCAACGGTCAGTGTTCAAAGTTAATCGGTTAGCAAAGTTTGACCTAATTTCATTAAATAGTTAGGATGCAAAATCTTAGAAAGAAGATGAACCTGTCATCAAAACTCTCGGTGGTTTCTGATATATATTAATTAACCCTTCCCCCTGATGGGTACCTACAAGAGCTTTTCGTAAAACTTTCAAAGTGACCTACAATTTACCTGTAGATGATCTTGGTCGTTTGGGTTGAAATAAACCAGATAGTGTCCATACACATGGTAGGACAATATTGTGAAGCTATTTTTCCAAAACTTATATAATACCATGATTACAGTTTTCATGGCACGTGGTGCACAAGACAAGATAGGACATCATGAGTAAAACTTTTGTTTTTTGTTTTTCGTTTATTCAATGTGATCAATGTTCAAACTGGTTCAAAATTGCCTTTCCTCCCGATGTTTGGCCCATATTTTGGATAACCTTCCCTCCTGATGTTTGGGAAGCAAGTGAAAATTTTGAAAACTGGAAAAGTTTGAATTTTTGTGCCGCCAAGGACCAAAGTGGTTTCCTTCCTATGTACCCCTCCTTGTGCCTACTCCACACCAATGCGCGGCGGCCGAACACGCCAGAGACATAGAGCCACCGTACCAAGGCACATGTGCACAGTGCCACACTGTGGACGAGGGGAGAGAGATCAGCCGCATCGGTGCGCGATGGGAAAGGGGAGGAGAGATGGAGCATAGGGAAGGAGAGAGAAAACCCACGATTTGTTTTGCGTGCATAGGTCCTAAAATTTACAACTAGTAGAGTGTACACTGTAAGGCTGTAGGAGTACCTCGTGTCAGAAACCCATCATAACTTTGCTCTGACATGGAACCGCCTTCAACTTCTCTTCGCTGCTGCCCTCTTCCCCTGCCAACGTTTTATTCTCTCAGCATGTACAGCGTGTGGACAGAGGTGACCATATGTCTAAGCAAAGAAATATACTACTCCCGCATTGTGTAAAAAAGCACACCTTAATAAGGCTTAGATAGTAAATCGTATGACATATCATCACTATATAAAATTATAATTGGTAAAGCACAAAAAATTATAAATTTGATCAACATCTACTGTAGAAAGTATGGATGTATATTTGGTCCTTGTACTTTGTATCATCATGTGTAGAAGTCAAAGATTATTAGCTACCTAACACTTGAAATTTTTGGTAACATGGTCTAGAGAAACGAGGGAGAAGATTCTAGTATGATCGAGAAGTGTGTTTGGAGAGGTTTATGCATAGTGCATTCATTGTGTTCAAGACTATAAATAGAATCTTCTAGATGCTAGAATGGAAAAGAAGATCCAACGGCTAGAAATGCTAGGATTCGCGAGTCTTGATCCAACGGTCAACATTCAAAGTTATTCGTAGACTAATCTCATCATCACTCGGAAAATTGAGAATGTTCTTTCCTGATAGTTGGAAACTCACACCAGCGGTACTGACTACTACAAGAAGATGCATCCATCTACCTCCAAATATACATTTAATTAAAGAAAAATATATCGTGCCTACTTGTAGCTCAAGTTTGAGATAATTTTTCGTTAAATTGTCAAGATGAAAAATCTGAATTAGAAAGGAGTTAACCAGGAATTTGATCAACATCTATAAATTGGTAAAGAACAAAAAAAATATAAATTTGATCAACATCTATAAAGTATGGGTGTATATATTTGGTCCTTGTACTTTGTATCATCATGTAGAAGTAAAAGATTATTAGCTACCCAACATGGGTATACCCTGCAGGTACTCGAGTTTGGTATATACGGTCTAGATACGGTGGAATCCCACGGTGTTGCCATGGCCCGATGAAGACTTCGAGTGGCCCACGGACTCTCGATTACTTGTGAGACAAGAAGAAGCTTAAAGATAGAAAGTTTAAAGGGAAAACCCTAATCTGTAACCGACTCGACCTGCTACCCGATACCTAGCCTATCTATATAAAGGCCAGGAGGGGGCGGCGAGGAGGACACACGCAACCCTAGTTTCCACAACTCTTGCCAAATTGCATCTGCGCGCCCCTGTAACCTTCGATTCCTCCATTAATTCCAAGAGCAGACAAGCAGGAGTAGGGACCTCTACGAGGCCTGATCCTGGGTAAACCTTGCGTCCCTGTGTGCTTGTTTGCTAGTCGAATGATGCCTCCAGCGCTCCCTCCTTCTCCAAAACCCAAGTGCATAACAATGGACACTGATGAGTTAAACCCTCGTCACGCCGTCTGTGGGAATTGGGAGTGCTGATGTTGCGGATTCTTCGGCCCCATCAACCGCGATCTACAACTCCGCAACAGCGGTGATTCGCCAGCTCTTCGGCGTGTTCGACTTCACCGTCCATACACCGGCCAATCGCCCGGATTTCGAGTCCGTGGGCGACAGAATCAGCCTGGCGATCGGGAGCTTCCGCTTCCAAGTTGGTTAGATGGGCACGCTTCGCATGCCTGACCAGCCAACAGCATCCACGATTACTCTAGCATCGTGGTTCCTGCCACCAATCGGCGCCCTCAGTGAGCTCAACACCTCAGCAGCAGCTGAGAGCACGGACAGCGACAGCAGTCGCAGATCTGATCTGGGTGACCTAGCGACGGAGGATGGAGTCTACGGCTCCAGATCCAAAATTTGCGGAAGCAACAGCTTCCCCAACCACTTCATGTGCGCCGTCATCAACGCCGGCGAAACCAGCGCCAATCGCGAAAACGGTGGTAACGGGCCTGATCCGCGCAATGGCAGCACACCTAACGGCGGACCACACAACGGTGGTCCCACTAACGGTGGCAATGGCGTGCCCGTCAACAATGGAGGGGCAGTCGAACGTCCAACCATGGTGAACGAACACACTGGTGAACGTGTCGTGATCAGACTCAACGATCTCGAGTGGGCCCATTGCCGAGAAGCTCTGCGAGGCAATCCTCTGCCCCCCGGAACGCCGCAAGATCTGCTGATGGGCTATCATTGGATACTAAAGGAGGAGTACATACGCCAGTTACAAAAAATCGCTCAACTCGAAGCGTGTAAAAAGGCGGCGGATGAGTCAAGTCTTCGACGGGTCAGGCTCTCCTCCCACGGAGGATCCTCCTCCGAGGGCAATGAGTACGTGGCCAACAAGAGGCGATCTCGAATGGCCCACCTCGCCGAGCAGGAGCGCATAGAAGCTGCGAAAGTCCTCGACTTCAGCTCTATGACCGTCGACACACGGGGCAATGTGGTCCCAAAGACACCGCAAGCTGCGGTAACGGCGGCCACCATGTACCTCCTCAACAATCAGCCGCCGGCCGGAGATCCTCGAGCTGCCATGCACCGATCTACGATCGCGGGCTTGGGGTTAATCGAGGCCACTCTCGACAAAGAACTGACACCGGAGCCGAAAAAAGGCAAGGCTCTGGCAAAACGCTACTCCTCACCCTCGTCCAGCGATGACAGTCACGATCTGTATCGACGTTGCCGCTCACGGTGGCATGACCACGACTACGATGTGCGTGATGACCTCATGTAGTGCAAAATCAACAAGTTAAGGGCACGATGCGCCCGTTCGACCAACTCAGAAGACGAAGATGTGGAGCTCTATGGCGCCAGATGCTTCAACAAAGCTATTAGGCAGAAGCGAATGCCAAAGGGGTTCAAGCTCCCATCGAAAAACCCATAGTTTCACGGTCTGCAGGACCCGAAAATCTGGTTGGAGGACCACATCTCCTCCGTCAGGCTCCATGGCGAGAGTCGAAGCACGACCATGCAATGCCTGGAGCTACAGCTGCAGGGCGCCGCCTGAGCATGGCTTAACAATCTCCCGCGCGGATCCATTTGCAGCTGGGAAGAGATGGTGTATAGCTTTCTGTGCAATTTCAAGGGCACTTACAAAAGGCTCGCATCGATCGAAGAATTGAGAAGTTGTCAGCGAAGATCGGGCAAATTGCTACGCTCGTACATCCAGAGGTGGTCCATCATCAAAAACTCCGCAGAAAATATCGCGGAGGATCACGCAATCGACGCATTCAACAGCAGCGTTCACCGCATAGAGCTCAGGGAAGAGCTGGGCCGCTCGAAGCGCAAAACAATTGACCACCTGATGGAAATTGTGAATCGATGGGCGGATGGAGAGGATTCGGTGAAAAACCGCACCTACTCTGACGACGACGATGACTTCGGGCGCAAACGTGACCGTCGAGGCAAGCGGTGAATGCGTGTTTACAAGGACCGCGATGACGTTAATATGGTCGCAGCAGGCTACCTGACAAACACGATGACATCCACAACAGTGGCTACCACAGTGGTGGATACCGCGACCCCGGGAAAACCACGCAGGTATGGCAACACCGCACTCGTGAAGAGGCACCCGCAACAAAAAATGAGGACAAACTGTCCGGGCCGTGCAACGTGCACTTCTACATCGACAGGCACGATGGCAAGAAAAAATCCAGCCACCTCCTCAAGGACTGCCGCGAGTTCCTCAAACTCCATGAGGGCCTGGCTCGGATGAATCGCGATGCGATCAATAGGGGCTACGAAACCACCCCAGGCGCCGTGGCACATGGATCTCCTCCACCACCAACCGGACCACCACCGCCCGTGGCTGCGCCAGACCAGCACCACGGAGGCGAGCCGTACACACGGGCCGTAGGCAATATGATGATCCAAAAGGGACGCCCCTCAAATCTAGTGCAGAAGGCCATCACTCGGCAAGTCAACTTGGCGACAAACTCTCCGCCCTCCACCACTGAGTACCTCAGTGGAAGCCACTCCTGCATCACCTTCGACAAGCGCGACCATCCACGCCAAGTCCCTCATCCAGGCCATTGTCCCCTCGTACTCGAGGCGCAGATCGGAGGCTTCGACATGAGTCGCGTCTTCATGGATGGCGGGAGCGACATCGACCTCATGTTCGCAAGTACCCTGCACGCGATGAGGATCCCTCTGACATGTCTAGAGGTCTTGGATATAACATTCCATGGCATCGTCCCAAGCAAGGGCATATATCCCCTAGGCAAAATCAACCTCGACGTCATCTTCGGCATGCCGAAATACTTTCGATGCGAACGCATCGACTTCAAAGTCGTCGACTGGCCCTCACAGTACCACTACATCCTCGGACGCGTCATGTTTGCTAGGTTCATGGCAGTGCCACACTACGCCTACCTGCAGATGAAAATGCCAGGTCCAAACGGCATCATCAGAATCAACAGGAGCTTCGAAAGGTCCGACAGCTGCGACAGGGAATTCAACAAAATCTCCCAGTCCTTCGGCATGCAGGAGGAGATCGCAAGATTGAAGGAGTCGACAGATAACAGTCTGCCTCCCCTGAGCCGACTAAGTTCACTCGACATGTCCTTCGACTTGTCGGTGCACACGAAGAAAGTCTAGGTCCACCCATCAGACCCGACAAAGACGGCCCTCATCGCCAACAACTTGAGTTCTGCATAGGAACTCGCGCTCGTCGAATTCCTCCGAGAGCACTGGGAAATCTTTGCCTGGTGTCCAGCAGACATGCCAGGGGTTCCTAGGGAATTCGTCGACCACGCACTCAATGTCAACCCAGACGTAAGGCCAGTCAAACAGACAATTCGGCGACTGTCCGAACCAAGGGAAAAGGCGGTCGGAATGGAGATCAACAGACTCCTCGACACAAAATTCATACGCGAGATCAAGGAAAGCACTTGGCTCGCCAACATGGTGCTGGTACCTAAAAAAGACACGGATATCCTGCGGATGTGCATGGACTTTACCTCCTTGAACAAGCACTGCCCAAAAGATCACTTTCCTCTTCCACGAATCGACCAAATTATCGACTCCACCACGGGATGTGAGCGCCTCTACTTCCTCGACGCCTACTCGGTCTATAATAAGATTCAAATGAATGAGGAGGATCAAGAAAAAACGGCGTTTACAATGCCTTTTGGTGTGTTCTGCTACAACACAATTCCCTTTGGGCTAAAAAACGCAGGAGCCACCTATCAACGGTGCATGCAGGTTTGCCTCAAGGATCAACTTGGTCGCAATATCCAAGTCTACATCGACGACATCGTCATCAAAACAAAGGAGGAAGCCTCGCTAATCGATGATTTACGCGAAACCTTCACCAACCTCGACCGCTACCGGATCAAGCTCAATCCGGACAAGTGCACCTTCGGCGTACCATCTGGGCAGTAACTTGGGTATCTCATCTCTGCGAGGGGAATTGAGGTGAACCCGAAGAAAATAAAAGCCATACTAGCCATGGAGAAGCCGAAGAATATAAGAGGCGTACAACAACTGGCTGGTGAATCACGGCGCTCAGTCGATTTATCAGTCGAATGGGCGAAAAGGCACTGCCCTTCTACCAACTTCTCCACAAAACTGACAAGTTCAAGTGGACCGACCAAGCACATGAGGCATTCGAAGACCTCAAGTGTCTACTATCTACCTCACCAGTACTGGTGACTCCACGCAAAAGAGAACCATTGCTGCTATACATCTCCGCCACCAACCAGGTGGTCAGCATAGTACTCGTGGTGGAACGAGCCAAAGAAAACAAAGTCCACGGGGTGCAGCGCCCAGTCTACTACCTCAGCGAGGTGCTCACGCCAACAAAGCAGCAGTACCCGCACTACCAAAAGCTGGCATACGGCGTCTTCATTACAGCCAGGCGACTGCGCCACTACTTCCAGGAGCACCCAATCGTGGTGGTCAATGACGCCCCACTTGGGCATATTCTCAACAACCCTGATGCCACCGGACAAGTCGCACTCTGGGGAATCGAGTTGTCTCCACGAGACATTACATACGAGAAGTATGATGCGATCAAGTCGCAAGTCCTCCCTGATTTCCTCGTACACTGGATGGAGAACTAGCTCCCTGAAAATCCAGATATGTCTTACCTCTGGACGATGCACTTCAATGGATCAAAGCGTAACGATGGGGCTGGCGCAGGTGTCATACTGACATCGCCCCAAGGAGAAAAGCTGAAATACATTCTACGAATGCAGTTCACCGCCTCCAACAACGAAGCTGAATATGAGGCCTTGTTGCACAGGATGCGGATGGCAAAAGCCTGCGGCGCCAAGAGGCTCATCATCTACGGCGACTCCAAGCTGGTTGTCAACCAGACAATGCACGAGTGCGACGCACTGAACGACAATATGATTGCTTACTGCGACCTCTATGACACAATCGAAGGGGACTTCGACGGCTGCGAGCTGCGGCATGTAGGCCGCGAAAGCAATGAATAGGTGGACGCACTCGCCAACATTGGCTCCACCTGCACCCCCATACCACCTGGGGTATTTCTCGAGCGTATCTGTAAACGCTCCATCAAGCCAAAGGCCGTAGAGAAGAAAACAAGTGCAACAACGGACTCAGGGGCTAGGCCACCCAATGAGCCAATGGCACTCGATGACCTAGAGCTTGACAGAGGACTTGAGGGACCAATGGGGGTCATGATGATCGAGCCATCTTGGACTCAACCCTACATCACATATCTTCTCAGCAAGAGGCTATCGGACGACCCGACTGACGCGCGACACATCGCATGGCGATCCAAGGCATTCGTCGTCATCAACGGTGAACTATACAAGCACAACATCACAGGAGTACTCCAACGGTGCGTCTCCAATGCGGACGGAAGGGACGTCCTCCTCGCCATACATGAAGGGACTTGCGGGCACCACGCCGGCAGTCGCGCCCTCGTCGCCAAAGCTCTACGAGATGGATTCAACTGGCCAACGGCCATGCGCGACACCAAGGACATCGTCCAGAGATGTAACGCTTGTCAGCGATTCGCGGACAAACAGCACGCACCTGGCGCGGAACTTCGGCTAATATCATTGGCTCTGCCCTTTGCGCAATGGGGACTCGACATGGTCGGCAAGCTCCCAAATTCCTCGCGAGGAGGATATGTCTACCTCCGTGTCGCAATCGACAAATTCACGAAGTGGATAGAGGCCATGTCGGTGACAAACCAGTCAGGAGCCAGTGCCGTCAAGTTCTTCGAGTCCATTGTCTATCGCTTTGGAGTGCCACACAACATCATCACGGACAATGGAACGAACTTCACCTCTAAGGAGTTCCTGGGTTTCTGCGAGAACCTGGGAATCAACATAAGCTATGCCTCCGTAGCTCATCCACAGACCAACGGTCAAGTCGAAAAGGCCAACGGCCTCGTCTGTAGTGGAATCAAGAAGAGACTCCTCGGGCCACTCGAACAAGCTACCGGATGCTGGCCAGACGAGCTACAGTCCGTACTGTGGAGCCTGTGCACAACGCCAAATAGCACCACATGATATACCCCGTTCTTCATGGTGCACGGCGCCGAAGCAGTGTTACCCGTAGAAGTATGCTTTAAATCCCCATGGGTAGTCGCATACAGCGAGCAGTAGTCAACACTTGCACTCGAAGACTCCGTCGATCTCCTTGACAAGGCATGGGACATCGTAGCAGAAAGATCGATGATCTACTAGCAGAACCTACGCAACTACCACAGCAGAAGGCTACGCCCCAGATCCTTCGTCGAAGGAGACCTGGTCCTACGATTGAAGCAGCAAGGGCACCTCAAGCTCGAGTCCCCTTGGGAAGGACCATACATGATTACAGAAGTAATCCCAGGTGGCGCCTATCGCCTCAAATATTTCGAGACAGGAGTCGCATACTCCAACCCCTGGAACGTCGCGCAGCTGCGGCGCTTCTACCCTTAGTCATCCTTTTTTTTCTTACATTGCAAATAAGGCTATTCAGCCAGGCTACTTAGCCACACATTATACCTCACACTGATTCTGCGAATAAATAAAGCTAAGTGCCCCGAAACTCTATGTTTTCCTCATTGTTCTAGCAATTTTATCACTCGGGGGCTACGCCATCCTTTACACCCTCGTTCTACGAACAATATGCAGTATCCCGAGTAGCTGACACAACAACAATCGAACCCATGATACACCAACCCAGTTGCAATGCACCTGACAGGTTGGCAAGGCGCTGAGATAAAATAAGTAAGGCTAACGAAAAGGAACTGTAGAGTACAAAATACACTCACAAAACATATGAGCTAGCAAGCTCTTTACATATCAATATCAATCTATTAAATACAACATACACATACAAACTTTACAACACTCGTATACCTATGTGCAGGATACAAATCAAAACTACTACTATAGTAGAAGAACGTTTTTCTGTTCCTCAAAGAAGTCGACAATTTCCTCTGCTGGGCGGTCCACCGCCTGGTAATGCGGAACCATGTTCTAGGTCGAACCTGCTGGTGGAGTCGGCGACCCAGCAGCAACAGCCGCAATGTCCACATCAGGCCTATGCAGTCGCACCAGCGAGAGGGCAGCCTTGGCACCAGCCACTAACTTCTGCCGCACGCACTCACGAACTGCACTCAAATCCTGGAATCTTACCAGAAGGGCCAACAGGCTTGAAGGGACAGCGTCTAGTGGAAACATCGTCTGGTAAATGTGCCTGAGGCACGACTATGCTTTATTTAGAAAATGAAGCACTCGAGAAGCACGATCCTGCAGGGTCGCAAGTGTAATTGCACGGTCATGATCCACCCAGAAGTACCCACTCGCCTGTAGTTGCTCCTGGGTCAAATCATTCATTCGAACAGCGATCCAATCTTTTTCATCCTGCGGATGGCAACCATTGACAACTGCACCACACAAAAACAAAGTGTGAAAGAAAGGAATCGTTGCGACTGGCTAAAGGAAAAGATAAGAGGATAGAAGGCTAACACTTGAACTACTCATTCAGCTAGGCCACCTCCTCCAATAGGTACTTCTCGCGAGCAGAGGCTTTCTCCGCCTTCGACTTACATACATCGGTGCAACCATGGAGGATGGGCAAGTCACACTCCAGTTGCTTAATACGATCGCGCAGTCACGAGAGAAACGACAACTCCTCCACCTTCGAACGAGGCTGCACCAAGTTCTCATCGGCAGAAGGAGGATCACAAGGATCACTCAAAGGAGCATTCGATGTACCCTAACACGAATCAAGTAAAAAGCAAATAGGAGACCAAGAATACATTTGGCAAAGGGCATACATGCATTCAGACAAAGGAAAAGTTTCGATTGGGACACCCCCACAAAATCATTGTTCCATAAAGCAAAAGGCTAAGCCACTACAGCTATTACAGAAGGATACTAAAGCGCAGCATGTTTCTTCGACTTGGACTTAGGCCTCTGGGGCTTCATCGCATCTGTGGCTGTCTCCGATGCCATGGACTTGCCGGCAGTACCCCTAGAAGCCCCAGCCTTCGCAACCTTCACCTGACGTCGCTCTTCGGAGTACTTGGCGAGTGTCTTGATACGCTGGGGACGGTAATTTTTGCATTTACCAGCATAGGGAGCAAAAACTACCTGCTGGCCTCCATCTTCGACAGGCATTGCCTCAGAGATAGCTATGGGATCCATCTCCACGCCATGGGCCTGGACCATTGTGAGTGCCATGGTGGCACCGACGGAGCGCTACGAATTTTTGAAGTCCGCATGGATTCCTCTAGCCAGGGATTCCACCAGGTCGCCAAGGTTGTCGACCATCCCAGCCTTCAGAGTCAAGTCCTCACGGATGCGACTGAGCACATCCTTGGCCTTCCCCAACGTCTCCTAGAGGGAAACGCTGCGGTCCTCGACTGCGGCGATGGCACCAGCCAAAGCATCTGCACAGTGCAGATATTGGGCATCGAAACTCAAGCCGCTGGCATCTGCATACAAAAAGCATTAATACAACAATCATACGTCAAAGCGCAGAAGAGCAAGATATATCCAGATGAAACAGGTCATACCTAAGAGGGACTTGGCAATCAAGAGAAGCTGCTCCTTGAACATCTTCTCCCTCTCAGCAGTGGAGGCAAGGAGATCCTGCTCTCGCCTCCGCGACTCCTCCAAGGCTGCGACTGCCTCGTCACGATTCTTCATCGCCGCGGCCAATGTCTTCTCCAATCCAGCAGCATGGCGAAGTAATTCATTATGCTCAGCTGCAACAAACAGAGAGTGTTACCAAACCGAATCAATAATATTTGCCAAAAGACAATGACGAAGTCAAAACTTACTTTCGACAACACGATGGCAATTGTCCAGTCACACATGCTGTCGACCCATGTTAAGAACCTGCTCTGCTAGGCGGGTGGCTTCCATCATGATGAGCTGCATCAGAGACATTCCAAGTTCAAGTAAAAGAACGCGAGAATAAATTCGACTGCCAACTACACGATACTTACATGATCCTCCACAAACTTCGAAGAAGGCTGTTGCACAGTCATCCGGGTAACCATCTGATGCTCCCTAGCATGCGGGGAACTCGATGAGTTATTCCCGGAGTGGGCCGCCAATGGAGGAGAAGGAGACCGCGAGGCCACCTTCTTAGACTTGGAGTCCGCGACTCCGGAGTCCTTCAAAAACTGGATGTCATCAGAAGACGATGTCGCCACTTGACTGAAACACTCAATCAAACAAGAGCTTCAAGATAGATGACAACTCAAAGAAGAAACAAAAATGAATTTGCGAATATAGGACTTACTAGTCAAATCTATCAAAATCGAAGGACTGCTCCTCCGACTCCGACGACTCCTTCGGCAGCCGCATCTTCTTGTGAGAAGATGGCGCCATAGAGCTTACAGGAACAGAAGGAATCGGCTCCGCTTCACCAATGGATGGGCCTTCTGGAGTCGACAGAGAGGAAGCATCTGAATCCTTGCTGCAAGAACGCTTGCGAGTGTCCGGACCACTGGACTCGGGGGCTTCCTCCTCCTCTTCAAGTGGCTTGGTCGATTCTGACTCGTCCTCTTCATCCACTTCGCGAGGAATAACCCCCTCAGGAAGAGGACCAAACTGGAAGACACCTTCCAATCCTGCATACAGAAAACAATTCAGTATACGTCAAGAAATCAAAAGTAATCGACAAATAAAGCTACTTCGTAGCACAATCATACCTCATGAGGAGGGTTAGAGGCATCAAAGGGAGGCACGACTGGTTCACTGGGGAGAACATCCTTGGTGGTGTACTTGGTCACCAGTCGCACCCCCTTATCTACTTCACCCGTGGAAATGCCATCGAGAGAAACACGAGTGACATCGTCCGCACTAGCCCATTGGAACATGGGGTGGACTCTCGCCTGCAGAGGCTGGATGCGACGATGCAACCATGTGCGAATGAGGGTGGCGCCTCCCTCTTCTTTACGCATGTGACTCTCGAGGTCATAGACGCGCTTGTACAGCACTTCTGTCTCCTTGGACTCGCCAGGCATGACCACGTTCTTCCAAGAACGCCTCCTCCTGCATGGCATCGCGGGGTCGAAGGGCGCGAGTCCGTATTGCTCTCCGTCGGCCTTCTGGTCACGGATGTAGAACAACTTGTCTCTCCACCCTTGGATGGACGCCGTGAGCTTGATGTCGAAGTAGGTAATGGAGGAGTCGACATGAATCCCGCAGCCGCCTACGTTGTAGACTAACGAGCGAGAAGTTGACTGATGCTTCAGCTTGAAAAGCCGCTTGAAGTGACCAAAGTGTGGCTCGACTCCGAGCCAGCACTCGCAAAGTGTGATATAGCACGCAATGTGAAGAAGAGAGTTTGGGGACAGCTGGTGCAGTTGGAGCCCATAGAAACAAAGAAGGCCCCTAACAAAGGGATGTAGGGGCAGAGACAGACCACGAATGATGAATGCGAGGAACATCACCCGGAAACCTGATGGAGGACAGGGGGTTACCTCATCACCATGCACACGCGAATCGTCTTTGGCGCGCCTAAGAACTCCATCTGGGCGCAAAAGACGGAGTTCAGAGGCCTTGATGGTGGATGCGCGCCAGGCGCCATTGGTGACGCGAGTGCCCGCACCTTTGTTCTTGCCGGCACCGGCAGCGCTGGTGCCCACGGCGGCGGAGCCACCTTTCTTCTTGGCTATGACGGTGGCGGCAGCAGACCCAGTGGCGGCGCCTCCCTTATTTTTCCCCATCTTGCGTGTAGGGAATATGCCCGAGAGGCAATAATAAAGTGGTTATTATCTTATTCCATGTTTATGATAAATGTTTATTTTGCATGCTATAATTGTATTAATTGGAAACGTTAATACATGTGTGTTTAATAAACAAAATACAAAGTTCCTAGTAATGCCTCTCATATAAACTAGCTCATTGATTAACAAGATGATCAAGGTTTCCTGATCATGGACATTGGATGTTGTTAATAACAAGGTCACAACATTTGTGGAATGATGTGATGAACATTCATCCAAAGTATAGCATTACGATTAGAGTCATTATGTTTATATTGCTATAACATCATACGAAGTAATCTTAGTCCTTAGACCATGAGATCCTGTTAATTGCTAACACCGGAAGAGTATCTTGATAACATCAAACGTCACACCGTAACAGGGTGACTATAAAGGTGGGTTCAGTGCTACGAAGGTGTTATGTTGAGGCTCATGGATCAAGAGTGGGATTTGTCCATCCCGATGATGGATAGATATACTCTGGGCTCTCTCGGTGATATCACATTGAAATAGTTTGCAAGCAAGTGATGTGATCACTAGAATGTTATATCACAGGAACAAGAAAAGAGTGCATGTCGGTAACGAGATCAAACTAGGTATTTGGATGCCAATGATCGAATCTCGGACATGTAATATATCACGAGACAAAGGGATTTAGTTACAACGTTAAAGGTTCACACGATCACAAGAGTCATCGTTGAATATGTGGGAGTCAGTACGGATCTCCAAGTCCTCATCGATTATTGATCGGAGAGGGGTCTCGATCATGTCTGCATTATTCGCGAACCGTAGGGTGAGACACTTAAGGGATACTGACACCATTTGGAGCAAATATGTTTCAGATAAAGATTTAAGAAAGCGCTAGAATTATTTCAATAGACACCAAAACTGTTTCGAGTGAAATTGCTGAAATTGGTTCTGCATGTAATATTGAAATGTTGCAGGGGGTTTTATGTGAATGTTTGTTAATTAAAGTAATTAACAAAATTCTGAATAAAATTAATAAAAGAGCTTTATTAAATGAGAGAGCATTAAATTTTTAGAAATTTAATGCATTTAAAGTGGAGACTTTAAAAGAGAATGTGAAGGGGCATTTTAACGTGGAGGGGGTTACCACCAAATGAATGGGGGAGGTGAAGGGACACCCTCCCCTCCTCCTATAAAAGGCCCCCCTCTCACACCTTCATACTCACACCTCCTCGTGAAGGATCTCTCTCCCTCTCTAGTATTATTCCCCCATGGTCTCGGATTAGCGAGATACATGTTCCCGGTGGCTTTATCTGGAAAGGAGTTGCTGCTTCCGCTGCTTTGCTGGAGCGAGGGACGGAGGTTGTCGGGGTACCGGACGTGTGTGCGATCACAGATGCACCGCTGCTTTGCGGTGCTGGACTTGGTGGTGTTGGACTTGCTGGAGCTGGATATGAAGGAAGTGCTGGAGCCGGACCTGCTCGGACTTCCACACGATCTTGAGATCGGCAAGTGTACGACTACATCAACCACGAGTTCCTACTCGTTAACAAAACTCGTTGTCTTCGAGGGTAAGTTCTCGATGGATGTATGTCCACCCGTTGCTCTGTACCTAGTAGATAGATCATGGTGTATAGTTCTCATCGTAGGAAACTTTTTGTTTTCTATGCTGCGGACCCAACAGTGGTATCAGAGCCTGATCTATGCGTAGGTTCTTTGCACAGGTAGTACACATATGTTTATATGTGGGCGATGATGATCATGTTATTGCATATTTCATGTATTTTGGATATTGGTTGCATAATGGGATGAAGCGGCCCGGACCAACCTTACATGTCATCGCACATGAGACCGGTTCCATGACTGACATGCAACTTGTTTTGCATAAGTGGCTGGCGGGTGTCTATCTCTCCTACTATAGTCAATATCTGATTTACATCGAGTTTCTAATAACTTGGTTATCCTCGTTGTTGTTCATGTTCGTAGGTAAGAACGGTTCTATCTCCGAAAGCCCTAAGCCACGTAAAACTTGCAATTGATAAATTACAGGCGTCTAGTTTAGGTCGTTGCTGGGCTAGTGTATTGATATGGTATTGTTGTAAGTAGATGTATGATAGATACTCTTACAACACACTCAACGTGTAAGTTCCATAGACCTTGGCCTTACACACAAAGGAATGATAGAGATCGTACCACGATGCAAATGATAGAGATCAAATGCATGGACCATATCATCTCACTTTACACATTAGATTTTAGCATCTTATACTGCTAGTTTGGCGCTTTTTGTAGCATTGTAAGATGATCCCTCATTTAGATTACAAGATAAAAATGTGTTCCTCCTTAAGTATGCACCATTTTATGGATCGTGTTTCGAGACATCACGTGATGATCGGGTGTACTCAACTCTACGCTTTCATACAAACGGGTGTAAGACAGTTTTACACATGCGAGTACTAAGGTTCTTACTTGGCGAGCCTAGCATGTATAGACATGGCCTCGGAACACGGACCGAAAGGTTAAGCATGAGTCATATAGTTTATATGATGCCCATATAGATGCTCGCCTTTAAAGCTACATCAACTCACGTGATGATCGAACTTCGTGTAGTGGATTTGGTTCATGTAATCACCAAAAGGACATGAGGGATGTCGTTTTTGAGTGGGAGTTTATTTCTAATTTGGATTAGTAGAACTCAAGTTGTCATAAAATAAATCAAAGTGAATTTGCATAATTTGTTGTAGTCATTGGCATCTGTTCACTACCTTATGCTTAGTTTTAATTGAGATAATAGAACTATAGAATTCTGGATATTTACTTTTCAAACTGGTATCGTATTGTTTTGAATGTCAATTTAAATTTTATAAGTCCTATTGCAAACTTTCAGCAAACTCTATTTACTCCATGAAGTTTAATAAGTAGTATTAAATCAAGAGTAAGAATTCCAATGTTAGTATCTAAAGTATCATGTCTGCCTCCATGATTATTGATATTCAAAAGTTGTTTTAATATCAAGATTATATTGGAGCTGAAAATTGTTTCAGAAACCATCATGTTTGAAAGATATTGTGGTATCTGAGACAATGTTTTTGGTTGCATTATGATAGAGTATAATTTAGCAAAATACATGTTCTCATGATGTATGAGAATTTGTGAAGGATGGAGATGCTAGGCATCTGAATCTTCCAAAAGGTTTCGGGAACTAACATTATAATCGCGATTCTTCCTTATAGGCTATAGTAGCTTGATCATGAAAGTTGTCATGATAAGGGTGAATAGAAGATGTAAGTAAAAATTTTACTACACTAAAATATTACTAAAGAATGGATTTTTGAAAGAATACTAAACATTTGATGATGGTGATCCACTTCAAGGTGCAAGTCCAAAGGTATTAGTATTTGACTATATACGCTTTGTACTATGTGTCATGTGAATGACACCACTATTGATGTTGATAGATTCTTTTAAAAGGAAAATGAATTGCTGAAAGAGAATCTATAAAATATTTGGCAGAAAAATAAAAGGTTAGAGATGTCCAACTTAGGTATATAGAAAAGATATACATGTTATGGCTGTATTCCTTGCTTGTTAAACAATGTGGTTCTAAGGTATTGGATATCGATATTGGGTACCGAATTGGTTAGTGTGAAGTGTCATACATAACAACACAATTCATGAACTGCAATGGCCTAAGTAACTGGCAAAAGAATAAGTGATGATGTTCATCAAAAACAAATAAAGTGTTATTGTGTTTTTCGTTGTCGTCAAACCTAGACTTCAAGATTTGTTTTAATAATTGTTATTTTGTTCCGGTATTATGATAACAATGGTTGTTCAAATAATTAGCGTATTCCATAAAGGATGGATGAACTTTTACAAGTCTAGTTGAAGAAATCACATCCATAAACACAATTGCTAAAATGTCGCAAGACAAATGATTGAAAGATCACTTATGAAGTGACATCGCTGTTTAAATTATATTGAAAAGAAGACATGAAGAAACTCCATGTTGATGGATTTTTGAAGTCTTTGATTTCGATCAATTGACGCTTGTGAGACTTTTCGCGAGATAACTGAAACTCCGTTCATAGGCCAAAGAGGAACGGATGACTAACTTATTGGATATTATGCATGTATGTATATAGTCCATTATATGTAGCCATATGTGATGGATCTTTTTGCTTCATATGCTTTCTCTAGAAATTTAAGTAAATACGGTCTATATATTTACTTAATAAGGAAGAAGTATGAAACATTTGAAAATATTTCAAAGACTTTCAAGATGAAGTGGAAAATCATTGTAACAAGAAAATAAAGAGTTTATGATTCAATCATAAAGGAAGATATTTGAGTTACATGTTTAGCAAAACACTTAAGATTTGAGGAATTCTTCCATGATTTGTGTTTCCCGATAAACCATAGGAGTATGGCATATTCGAGAGATGAAATCAAACCATGTTTGATATGGTAAGATCAAAGGTGTCATTTATAAAACTGCCATTATGTTGTAAGGATTGAAGCTTTAGAGACTATCGCTTTTACACTGAAAAGAGCACCATCGTGATCCGTTGAAATGACACCATATAAGTTATGGTTTGGGATAAAACACGAATTGTCTTTTCTTAAATTTTGGTATGCTATGCATAAGTAAAATGTTTACCACCAAAGTCGGATAAGCACGTCTTTGTATGTTATCCCAAAGAATTTGTTGGGAATTCCTCCATAACACCGAGGACAAAAGAGTTTGTCGCTTGGAACGTCAAGTTTCTTGAGAAGGAATTTTCGCGAAAAGTTAAGTGGGAGGACAATAGAACTTTAATAAGGTTGTTGAACCTTAGCCATATGTGCTAAGTAGCACAGCGCCGGAAAGTGTCCCGGTGGCGGCCACAATGCTCATGGCTTCTGTGATTACAAAGGGTGTGATCTTGGAGATTAGAGTTCCTATTGAACCATGTGGGTTGGTAAGAATCAAATAGTAAGATTTGTAACAGAAGTCGTTATTGTTTTGACAATGATGAACCGACTGCATGCAAAGAAGCGATGATGGGCCCTGACTCCATAAAATGACTAGAATTCATAAAATCCGTGATAGAATCCATACACGAGAAATCAAGTTTCTAAACTTGGAAAACCCTCCGGAAAGGCGTGAAGCCTATCGGTCGTGTTTGGATCTATAATGAAATAGACATGGATGTTTAACATCTATGAAATAGTCGACATGTCAGAAAGAAGTTTACGACAATGTTCAAGGAGTTGACTATGACACGATTTGATCTTTCATAGCGATATTTAGTCTTGACGGATTAATGTAGCAACCACTACATATAATTTGATGTATGGTAGTTGAACAAACAAAACAATGTTCTTCTAATAGAATGGTTACCTAGGACATGTACAAGAGGCGGTCCGAAGGGTTTTGTTAATTCAAAGGGTGCTAAAAGGGCATGCAAACTTCAATAGTTGAAGTAAGCATAGCGGAGTTGGAATCTTCATCATGATGAAACTGTTAAAAGAGTTTAAATTCATCGGAGATGATGAAGATGCTTGCATTTGCAAGAAATTAAGTGGGGGCGCTGAGACATATTTCTAATACATTATGTAGAGAACATATTGTTGATTGGAAATGATGTATCTTTTATTGGCACAAGTTAAGAATTTCATTAAAATAGGATTTCCATGAAAGACTTGGGCAAAACCGGAATATTTGGCATCAATATCTATATGGATAGATTGAGGCACTAATAAGGTTGTGCCAGACATACATATATGAGATATTGAAAGGGTTCAATATGGAAACAACAAGAAAGGTCCTTGCTGCATGGAAAGGATTGTATCAAGATACAAGTGTTTCAACACTTGGTGAGTAAAATCACATGAAGATTTTGATCGATTATACCGTGATATGTATATATCCAGAATGTCCTATGCTCTAAATGTTATGAGCACATACCAGAATGATTCATAAGATGATCATTGGACAATAGTAAAGATATTGTTATGAGCTTTGGAAGAACTAAGAATATATCATGTATAAGTGACAAATAGTTAAAGGTACTTCATTGTAAAGTGTTACATTGCTACTAGTTTTGTCACAAGATACAAATTAAATTTATCTCAATTTAGACTATGGGTGGCACAATGTAATGGAAAGGATGTTCCATGATGGATTTGGATGAGTTCCAAAGTTGAGACATTGTGACAGATACTACAACAAAAGGCTAAGTATATAACTGCTATAATAGCAGCAAAGGAGGGCATTTGTGTTAAGTAGTTTGTTATCAAACTAGGTGTGGTTCAAAGTGGGCTAATACTATGAAGATATATTGTATGACAATAATATCAACATATTTTAACCCGAACAAACTAAAGGTCTCACCAAAGGACCAAATTTATACAATGCCATCTCATTTGAGAATGAGTGATGCGTAGAGACACAAAGACATGCAAATACACACGGACCTGAAAGTGTCAGATCTGGAGATTATATTAAGCACTAGCAAACGCGTATATTCAACACCTAGGTGTTGTATATACAACTTTACAAACTAGATTATTGACTCTAGTGCAAGTGGGAGACTGAAGGGAATATGGCCGAGAGGCAATAATAAAATGGTTATTATCTTATTCCATGTTTATGATAAATGTTTATTTTGCGTGCTATAATTGTATTAATTGGAAACGTTAATACATGTGTGTTTAATAAACAAAATACAAAGTTCCTAGTAATGCCTCTCATATAAACTAGCTCGTTGATTAAAAGATGATCAAGGTTTCCTGATCATGGACACTGGATGTTGTTAATAACGAGGTCACAACATTTGTGGAATGATGTGATGAACATTCATCCAAAGTATAGCATTACGGTCAGAGTCATTATGTTTATATTGCTATAACATCATACGAAGTAATCTTAGTCCTTAGACCATGAGATCATGTTAATTGCTAACACTAGAAGAGTATCTTGATAACATCAAACGTCACACCGTAACAGGGTCACTATAAAGGTGGGTTCAGTGCTACGAAGGTGTTATGTTGAGGCTCATGGATAAAGAGTGGGATTTGTCCATCCCGATGACGGATAGATATACTCTGGGCATTCTCGGTGATATCACATTGAAATAGCTTGCAAGCAAGTGATGTGATCACTAGAATGTTATATCACGGGAACGGGAAAAGAGTGCATGTCGGTAACGAGATCAAACTAGGTATTTGGATGCCAATGATCGAATCTCGGACATGTAATATATCGCGAGACAAAGGGATTTAGTTACGACGTTAAAGGTTCACACGATCACAAGAGTCATCATTGAATATGTGGGCGTCAGTATGGATCTCAAGGTCCCTCTATTGATTATTGATCGGAGAGGGGTCTCGATCATGTCTGCATTATTCGCGAACCGTAGGGTGACACACTTAAGGGATACCGACACCATTTGGAGCAAATATGTTTCAGATAAAGATTTAAGAAAGCGCTGGAATGATTTCAATAGACACCGAAACTGTTTCAGGTGAAATTGCTGAAATTGGTTCTGCATGTAATATTGAAATGTTGCAGGGGGTTTTATGTGAATGTTTGTTAATTAAAGTAATTAACAAAATTCTTAATAAAATTAATAAAAGAGTTTTATTAAATGAGAGAGCATTAAATTTGGAGAAATTTAATGCATTTAAAGTGGAGACTTTAAAAGAGAATGTGAAGGGGAATTTTAATGTGGAGGGGGTTACCACCACATGAATGGGGGAGGTGAAGGGACACCCTCCCCTCCTCCTATAAAAGGCCCCCCTCTCACACCTTCATACTCACACCTCCTCGTGAAGGATCTTTCTCCCCCTCTAGTATTATTCCCCCATGGTCTCAAATTAGCGAGATACATGTTCCCGGTGGCTTTATCTGGAAAGGAGTTGCTGCTTCCGCTGCTTTGCTAGAGCGAGGGACGGAGGTTGTCGGGATACCGGACGTGTGTGAGATCACGGATGCACCGCTGCTTTGCAGTGCTGGACTTGGTGGTGCTGGACTTGCTGGAGCTGGATCTGAAGGAAGTGCTGGAGCCAGACCTGCTCAGACTTCCACACGATCTTGAGATCGGCAAGTGTACGACTACATCAACCACGAGTTCCTACTCGTTAACAAAACTCGTTGTCTTCGAGGGTAAGTTCTCGATGGATGTATGTCCACCCGTTGCTCTATACCTAGTAGATAGATCTTGGCGTATAGTTCTCATCGTAGGAAATTTTTTGTTTTCTATGCCGCGGACCCAACATTGCGATGGTGGTGCGAGCGGAGGAAATAGCTCGAGAACACGTGGAGTTGGTCCAGCGCCGTGAAGAGGAAGAGCTCTAGGAAGCAGAGAGCAGTGGCAATGGTGATGGAAGCACAAGCAGAGAAAAGAGCAGATGGGAAAATTACCGTAGCTGTGCTGCTACTTAACCCCCTTGCGGATGCAATCCAACGGCCAGCAGAAACCCTATTGGACGCGTGGCGCACATCGTGGTCGACACGTGGAGATGCCAAAGCATGAACCGTCCCCCACTATCTCCATTACGCACGAAAATCGAGGAGGCGCAGTTAAAACGGAAGATTACGCACGCCCGGTTAAATCAAAGTCAAAAAATGGGACCTACCGCTCATCACATCCCGTCAAAGCCGCTCACGCAGGTAATTGAGATCATCACATTGTCAGCACTGATGTCATCAAGTTGAGCACTAGAAGACTTGCTCGAGTATTTGACTCCACCAAACACTAGGGGGCTACTCCCATAGGGAGCGGTGGTCGTGCACCCTACGATTTTATTTTTATGCAGGAATATGGACATTCAAAGCTTACCCAACCACTCAAATCTACGATTCGACTATGGATCATGGGTTACTCCCATAGGGAGCGCTGGAAACAAATTCGACTGAAACAAGCAAACAAAAGACGGCAGCAGTCGCGAAAGTTCTTTAGTCCCTGCCTGAGTCTTCGACTCAACTAGGCACTCGGGGGCTACTCCCATAGGGAGCGCTGGTCGCGCACCCTATGATTATTTGTACATCGTACTGTGTGTTGATAACATCCACACTCGAAGTCTATGGTGACACCGCCTCATATTTTTCCCTACAAAGAAACTGCGTCTCCTGGGCCGCCCGAATTATCTCCACGATGACAAAAATTCGGATGTCGTGCTTGCAGCGTGAAGATAAGACAAGAGTAAGGCCTGGCAACGCATTTGCTGTGCACTACCAGAAATATATCCGTGCCTACAGGTACGATGAACATTCCTTGACGGACGCGTCGAGTGCTCACGCCCATATACTGGAATTCGACTTCTGTAAGACCTCCACGACTAGAGTCTAATTACACCAGCACTTTTCCAAATTCGAGTCCGGGGACTCGACTTCGAGTAGATTGCGTTGTTTTGCCCTAAGGCAGTTAACTGATACCGATACATCGATTAAATCAGGCACGCATATCAACAATCCCTATGACATAAACAAAACATTCGAAAAAAATACCCAGTCATGCACTCAAAAGGCTTCATAGAGTCCCTAGTCGAATCTACGATAACACTGGACACTCGGGGCCTACTGACATGGGTATACCCTGCAGGTACTCGAGTTTGATATATATGGTCCAGATACGGTGGAAGCCCACGGTGTTGCCATGGCCGGATGAAGACTTCGAGTGGCCCACGGACTCTCGATTACTTGCGAGACAAGAAGAAACTTAAAAATAGAAAGTTTTAAGGGAAAACTCTAATCTGTAACCGACTCAACCTGCTACCCGAGACCTAGCCTATCTATATAAAGGCCAGGAGGGGGCGGTGAGGAGGACACACGCAACCCTAGTTTCCACAACACTCGCCAGATTGCATCTGCGCGCCCCTGTAACCTTCGATTCCTCCATTAATTCCAAGAGTAGACAAGCATGAGTAGGGACCTCTACAAGGCCTGAACTTAGGTAAACCTTGCGTCCCTGTGTGCTCGTTTGCTAGCCGAATTATTCCTCCAGCGCTCCCTCCTTCTCCAAAACCCAAGTCCATAACAATGGGCATTGATGAGTTAATCCCTCGTCACTACCTAACACACGAAATTTTTGATAACATGGTCTAGAGAAACAAGGGAGAAGATTCTAGTATGATGGTGACATGGGTATACCCTACAGGTACTCGAGCTTGGTATATACGGTCCAAATACATACAGGCCCACGGTGTCGCCAAGGCCCGGAGGGAGGGACTGGAGTAACCTACGGACTCTCGATTGCTTGAAGGACAAGAAGAAGCTAAAGATAGAAAGTTTGAAAGGGAAAACCCTAACTTGTAACCGACTCGACCTGCTACCTAAGAGCTAGCCTATAAGGGCTAGGAGGGGGCGGCGAGGAGACACACGCAACCCTAGTTTCCACAACCCTCGCCAGATTTCATCTGTGCACCATTGTAACTTTCGACTCCTTCGATAATTCCACGAGCAGACAAGCAGGAGTAGGGACCTCTACGAGGCCTAAACCTGGGTAAATCCTTTGTCCCCTGTGTGCTTGTTTGCTAGCCGATAGATGTCTCCAGCACTCCCTCCTTCTCCAAAACCCAAGTCCATAAGAATGGGCATTGACGAGTTTAACCCTCGTCAATTGGCACTGTCTGTGGGAGCTGGGAGTGCTGATGTTGCGGCTTCTTCGGCCCCATCAAACGCGATCTACAACTTTGCAACAACAGAGATTCGCCAGCTTTTCGGTGCCTTCGACTTCACCATCCACACGCCGGTTACTCGCCCGGCCTTCGAGTCCGTGGGCGACGGAATCAGCCTGGCGATTGGGAGCTTCTGCTTCCAAGTTGGTCAGATGGGCACGCTTCGCATGCCCGATCAGCCGACAGCACCGGCGATTGCCCCAGCATCATGGTTCCCTCCATCGATCGGCACCCTCAGCAAGCTCAATGCTCCAGCGGCGGTCGGGAACCTGATCAGCGACAGCAGTCGCGACTCCGATCTAAGCGATCTGGCCACTGAAGATGGAACCTACGGTTCCGGATCTGAAAGTTGTGGAAGCAACAGCTTCCCAAATCACTTCATGTGCGCCGTCATCAATGCGGGCGACACCTCTGCCAACCGCGGCAACAATTGTAACACCAGCAACGACACCGAACCCCAGCATAATCAACGAGCAAACCGGCGAGCGCGTCGTGATCAGGCTCAACGAGCAAGAGTGGGAACGCTGTCGTGAAGCCCTACAAGGTGCACCTCTACCCTTCGGGTCCCCTCATGAACTACTGATGGGTTACCCCTGGCTCCTAAAGGAGGAATTCAAACGCCAGAAACAAGCAATCGCGCAACTCGAGGCGCGTAAAAAGGCGGCGGACAAGTCAAGCCTTCGTTGCACCGGGCTCTCCTCCTATGGAGGATCCTCCTCAAGAGGCAACGAGCATCTCGCCAGGAAGAGGCAATCGTGGATGGCTCACCTCACCGAGCAAGAATGCATAGACACCGCGAAAGTCCTCGACTTCGGCTCTATGACAGTTGACACAAGAGGCAACGTGGTTCCCAGGATGCCACAGGCCGCAGTGACAGCGGCCACCATGTACCTTCTCAATAACCAGCCACCGGCTGGAGATCCCCGAACGGCCATGCACCGATATACGATCGCGGGCCTTGGGCCGCCCTCGACAAAGAACCAGCACTAGACCCAAAAAAGGGCAAAGCTTTAGCAAAACGCTACTCCTCGTCCTCGTCAAGTGATGACAGTCACGACCTGTCTCGGCGTCGTCGTTCACGATGACACGATCGCGACTACGATGCACGCGACGAGCTCACACAGCGCAAGATCGACAAGTCAAGGGCACGACGTGCTCGGTCGACTGATTCGGAAGAAGAAGATGGAGAGCTCTGCGGCGCCAGATGCTTCAGCAGATCCATCAGGCAAAAGCGAATGCCTAAAGGGTTCAAACTCCCATCGGAGAACCCGAAATTTGACGGTCCACAAGACCCCAAGATCTGGCTGGAGGATCACATCTCCTCAGTCAGGCTGCACGGAGGCAGTCGAAGTACTGCCATGCAATGCTTGCAGCTACAGCTGCAGAGCATCGCCCGGGCATGGCTCAATAACCTCCCGCGCAGATCCATTTGCAGCTGGGATGAGCTGGTCTACAGCTTCGTACGCAACTTCAAGGGCACGTACAAACGCCCCGCTTCAATCGAAGAACTGAGATGCTGCCAACAAAAATCTGGCGAATCGCTGCGCTCTTACATCCAAAGATGGTCCATCATCAAGAACTCCGCAGAGAACATCTCGGAAGATCGCGCGATTGATGCATTCAACGGTGGTGTCCGCCGCATGGAACTCAGGGAGGAGCTAGGCCGCTCAAAGCCCAAGACCATCGACCACCTGATGGAGATCGTGAATCGGTGGGCTGATGGAGAAGATTTGTTGAAGAATCGCGTTCACTCTGACGAGGAGGCAGAACTCGAACGAAGACGCGACCGCCGGAGTAAACGTCGTATGCGCGTCTACAACAATCGCGATGACGTCAACATGGTCGCAGCCGGCTACGCCGATAGACGCAACGATAACCGCAACAGCGGATACCGCAGCGGCGGATACCGCGACTCCGGGAAAACCACACAAGTATGGCAACGCCGCACTCGCGATGAAGCACCCGCGACCTCTGTCGAAGACAAATTGTCCGGACCATGCACGGTACACTTCTACATCGACAAGCATGACGGCAAGAGAAAGTCCAGTCACCTCCTCAAGGACTGCCGCGAGTTCCTCAAGCTACATGAGGGGTTGGTTTGGATGAACCGCAAGCCAGTCGAAAGAGGCTACGGAACCGCTCCAGGCGCAGTGGCACATGGCGCACCACCACCACCACCACCTGGGCCACCTCCGAATGGAGCTGCACCGGACCAGCATCACGGAGGCGAACCATACCTATGAGCCATGGGTACCATGATGATCCAAAAGGGACGCCCCTCCAATAGGGTGCAGAAGGCCATCACTCGCCAAGTCAATTTGGCCACACACTCGCCACCGTCCACCACTGAGTACCTCAGTGGTAGTGAGTCGTGCATTACCTTCGACAAACGCGACCACCCGCCTCAAGTACCTCGCCCAGGTCATTGCCCCCTCGTACTCGAGGCGCAAATTGGAGGCTTCGACATGAGTCACGTCTTCATGGATGGCGGAAGAGGTATCAATCTCATATTCGCGAGTACCTTGCGAGCAATGAGGATCCCTCTAACCTGCTTGGAGGCATCGGACACAATGTTCCACGGCATCGTCCCAGGAAAAGGCGTATACCCCCTGGGCAAAATCAACCTCGACGTCATATTCGGCACGCCGAAGAACTTCCGACGCGAGCGCATCGACTTTGAAGTTGTCGACTGACCCTCACAATACCACTGCATCCTCGGGCGCGTCGCGTTCGCTAGGTTCATGGCAGTACCCCACTACGCCTACCTGCAGATGAAAATGCCAGATCCCAACGGCGTCATCACGACCAACGGGAATTTCGAGCGATCTGGCAGTTGCGACAGGGAATTCAACAAAATCTCCCAGTCCTTCGGCATGCAGGAGGAACTCGCGTGATTGAAGGAAACGACAGACAACAGTCTGCCCCCCTGAGTAGGCCAAGCTCACCTGACCTCTCCTTCGACTCATCTGTGCACACAAGGAAGGTGCAGGTCCATCCATCAGATCCCGCTAAAACGGCCCTCATCGCCAACAACTTGAGTCCCGCATAGGAACTCGCGCTCGTCGAATTCCTCCGTGAGCACTGGGAAATTTTCGCCTGGTGTCCTGCGGACATGCCAGGAGTTCCCAGGGAATTCGCCGAGCACGCACTCAACGTCAACCCCGACGCAAGGCCAGTCAAACAAACAATCAGGCGACTGTCTGAGCTACGAGCACAGGCAGTCGGAATGGAGATCAACAGACTCCTCGAGGCCAGATTCATACGCGAGATCAAGGAAAGCACTTGGCTTGCCAATACGGTGCTGGTGCCAAAAAAGGACACGGATATCCTGCGGATGTGCGTGGACTTCACTTCTCTAAACAAGCACTGCCCAAAAGATCACCTCCCGCTACCACGGATCGATCAAATCATCGACTCCACTGCTAGATGCGAGCGCCTCTGCTTCCTCGACGCCTACTCAGGCTATAACCAAATTCGAATGAAGGAGGAAGACTAGGAGAAGACCGCGTTTACAACGTCCTTCGGCGTGTTCTGCTACAACACAATGCCCTTCGGGCTAAAAAACGCTAGAGCCACGTACCAGCGGTGCATGCATGCCTGCCTCAAGGAACAACTTGGTCGCAACATCCAAGTCTATGTCGACGACATAGTAATCAAGACCAAGGAAGAAGCCTCTTTAATTGACGACTTGCGCGAAACCTTCGCCAACCTCGATCGCTACCGGATAAAGCTCAATCCGGACAAATGCGCCTTCGGCGTACCCTCTAGGAAACTGCTCGGGTATCTCATCTCCACGAGAGGGATTGAGGCAAACCCGAAAAAGATAAAGGCCATACTTGCCATGGAAAAGCCAAAGAACATAAGAGGCGTTCAACAACTAGCCGGGCGAATCGCGGCCCTCAGTCGATTTATCAGTCAAATGGGAGAAAAGGCGCTGCCCTTCTATTAGCTCCTCCGCAAAGCTGACAAATTCGAGTGGACCAATGAAGCGCAAGAAGCATTCAAGGACCTCAAGCGCCTACTATCCACCTCGCCAGTATTGGTAACTCCACGAGAAAGGGAACCACTGCTGCTATACATCTCCGCCACCAACCAAGTGGTTACCACAGTGCTCGTCGTCGAACGGGCCGAGGAAAACAAGGTCCATGGCGTACAACGCCCGGTATACTACCTCAGCGAGGTCCTCACGCCAACAAAACAGCGGTACCCGCACTACCAGAAGCTGGCGTACGGCGTCTTTATGACCGCCCGGCGACTGCGCCATTACTTCCAGGAACACCAAATCGTGGTAGTCAACGATGCCCACAGGGCGAGTCGCTCTTTGGGGAATCGAACTGTCTCCACAAGATATCACATACGAAAAGTGCGGCGCAATCAAGTCACAAGTTCTCCCTGACTTCCTCGTACATTGGATGGAAAACCAACTCCCGGACAAACCAGACATGTCCTACCTCTGGACAATGCACTTCGATGGGTCCAAGAGAAAAGATGGAGCAGGAGCAGGTGTCATACTGACATCGCCTCAAGGGTACAAGCTGAAATACGTCCTACAAATGCAGTTCACAGCCTCAAACAACGAGGTTGAATATGAGGCCCTGTTACACGGGATGAGGATGGCAAAAGCCTGCGGCGCAAAGAGGCTAATCATATATGGCGACTCCAAGTTGGTCGTCAACCAAACAATGCACGAGTGCGACGCACTAAACGACAACATGATCGCTTACCGCGACCTCTACGACACACTCGAAGGAGACTTTGATGGTTGCGAGTTGTGACACATAGGTCGCGAAAGCAATGAGGAGGCGGACGCACTCGCCAACATAGGCTCCACCTGCGCACCCATACCACCTGGGGTATTTCTCGAGCGCATATGCGAACGCTCCATCAAGCCAAAGGCCGCAGAGAAGAAAACAAGCGCAGCAACGGACTCGGGGGCTACGCCACCCAATGAGCCAATGACAATCGATGATTTGGAGCTCGACACAGGACTCGAGGGACCAATGAGCGTCATGATGATCGAACAATCCTGGATGCAGTCGTACATTACGTACCTCCTCAGTAAGCGCCTACCGGATGACCCAACAGACGCACGACACATCGCGCGACGCTCCAAGGCATTCGCCGTTATCAACGATGAACTGTATAAACGCAGCATCACAGGCGTGTTACAGCGATGCGTCTCCCTAGCCGATGGAAAAGCAGTACTCCTTGACATCCATGAAGGGACATGTGGGCACCATGCCGGCAGTCGCGCCCTCGTTGCCAAAGCTCTACGAGCTGGATTTTACTGGCCCACGGCCATGCGCGACGCCAAAGACATAGTCCAAAAGTGCAATGCTTGCCAGCGATTCGCGGACAAGCCACACGCACCAGGCGCAGAACTACGGCCTATTCCATTGGCCTGGCCCTTCGCGCAGTGGGGACTCGAGATGGTTGGAAAACTTCCAAGGTCCTCGCAAGGAGGCTACGTCTACCTCTTGGTCGCAGTCAACAAATTCACCAAGTGGATTGAGGCCATGCCGGTGACCAAGCAATCAGGGCACAACGCAGTCAAGTTCTTCGAGTCCATCGTCTATCGCTTCGGCGTGCCACACAGCATCATCACCGACAACGGAACGAACTTTACATCCAAGGAATTCCAAGATTTCTGCGAGAACCTGGGGATCAACATCAGCTACGCCTCAATAGCACACCCACAGACCAAGCGGTCGGTGGAAAAACAAGCAGGCTCGTCTGCGGCATCAAGCGACTCCTCGGCCACTCGAACAAGCCCTGGCTGCTGGCCAAGCAACTGTAGTCCAGACTGGAGCTGCGTACAACTCCAAACAGCGCCACCGGCTACACACCATTCTTTATGGTACATGGAGCGAGCAGTATTACCCGCCGAGTGCAGTGCAGGCGCCACGCGTAGTCGCCTACGGCAAGAAGGAGTCATCCCTCGCACTCGAAGACTCCGTCGACCTCCTTGACGAAGCAAGAGAAATCGCCGCAGAAAGATCTACGATCTACCAGCAGAACCTGCGCAACTACCATAGCAGAAGGCTTCACCCAAGATCCTTCGTGGAAGGTGACCTGGTCCTACGACTGAAGCAGCAGGGGCATCTCAAGCTCGAGTCCCCCTGGGAAGGACCGTACGTGATTACAGAAGTAATCCCAGGTGGCGCCTATCGCCTTCAAGATTTAGAGACAGGAGTCGCATACTCCAACCCTTGGAACGTCGCTGGCTGCGCTTCTACCCTTAGTCGTTTTCCTTTACTTTTGCATCGCAAATAAGGCTATTCAGCCAAGGCTACTTAGCCGCACGTTGTACTACATACTGTTCTCCGAATTAATAAAAGCTAAGTGCCCCAAAACTCCGTATTCTCCTTTCTTTTGTCAACTTTCATACTCGGGGGCTACGCCACCCTATACACATATGTTCTTCGAACAACAACGCGACATCCTGAGTAGCTGGCACATCAATCGAACCCCTTAACACAAACTCAACCCAGCTGCAACGCACCTGACAGGTTGACAAGAGAACAATACAAGGATGGCCAGGCTAACGAAAAGGACTCACATAAGTGCAACGCACCCCATGCTTATAAAGCTATTTTGTATACACTCAACAATAAGTTATCTACAAATATATATGAGCTTTACAACACCAGTACACTTATATGCAGGATACATATTTGGCTACCCTTGCAACAGAAGAACATTAGTATGTTCCTCGAAGAAGTCGACAATCTCCTCGGCCGGACGATCCACCTGCTGATAGTGTGACACCATGTTCCAGGAAGATCCTGCTGGTGGCACCGGTGGCCCAGATGCAATAGCGGCGACATCCACGTCAGGCCTGTGCAAACGCAACACGGAGAGGGCAGCCTTGGCACCAGCCACCAACTGCTGCCTCACGCACTCGCGAACCACGGACATATCTTGAAATTTCATTAGAAGGGCCAGCAGGCTTGATGGAGTATCATCTAGTGGGAACATCGCCCGATAGATGTTCTTCAAACATGACTGGGACTTCTTCAGAAAGAGCAGCACTCGCGAGGCGCGATCCTGCAGGGTCGCTAACCCAGGCGCACGATCATGATCTACCCAGAAGTATCCACTCTCCTGAAGTTTCTCTTGGGTGAGACCATGAAGGCGGATAGCAATCCTATCCCTCTCCTCTTGCGGACAGCGTGCGCTAACAACTACATGAAGCAGCATCAGCAGCATGAGTACAATGTACCATTGCGATTAACTACAAAGGAAAAGACGAGGATGAGCAAACTAACACTTAAACTGGTCGCCCAGCTGCATCACCTCGCCAAGCAGATATTGCTCGCGGGCGGCGGCTTTTTTAGCCTTTGACTTCCACACGTCCGCGCTACCACGGATCAAGGGCAACTCACGCTCCAGTTGCTTAACGCGATCACGAAGTCGTGAAAGCAAGGAAAGCTCCTCTACCCTGGAGCAGGATGGTGCCATTGTATCCCCAAGAGATGGCGAGTCTGGGGTTCCCCCCACAGGGCCACTTGACGTACCCTACCAAAAATCAAGCCAGAGGCAAAATAAGGCGACGAACTCAAAAGTCAAAAGTAACAGGTGCATTCAGGATCAATAAAAGTATCTACAAACACATTCACCAACAGGCATGTTCTCCAATCAAAAGAGCAAATTCATCAGCTATTACAAGGAACTAACTATGGAGCAGCTGGCTTCTTCGACTTCGATGACCTCGGGGGCTTCATCAAGTCCGTGGCGATGTCGGATGCCATCGACTTTCGCCGCCCCGAGGTCAAGTTTTCGCCGCCTTCTTTGCGCGATTGAGCTCCTCCGAATACTTGGCAACAGTGCTTATCAAGGAATGGCCATATTTGGCACAGGCAGTCGCAAAGGGAGCGAATACTACCTGCTGACCATCCGCGCCAACAGGCATCGTCTTTGACACCACAGAGGGATCCACTTTGACTCCGTGGGCTTGCACCATGGCAAGCGACATGGTCGCGCCAGCTGCGCGGAGGGAATCCTTCTACGTGGAAGGCACACCCCCAGCGAGCGACTCCACCATCTCCTCCACATTGTCGACCAGCTCCGCCTTCGGCATCAGCTCCTCCCGGAGGCGACTCAGGGTGGCCTTGGCTTTGGACAACGTATTTTGGAAAGCGGCGCTACGATCTTCGACCGCAGATACCGCGCCCGCCAGAGCGTCATCGCGACCAAGGGCTTGTGGATCAAAACTCAAGCCGCCAGCATCTACACCAAAATACACACACGGATCAAACTTCTAATGCCACCAGCACTACAGAGGAAGAGAAGAACATCAATAATTTATCTACCAAGTAAAGGTACCTGAGAGGGCCTTGGTGACTGAGAATAGTTGCTCTTCGAACAACTTCTCCCTGGCCGCAAAGGAGGCACGCAGATCCTCTTCGCGCTTCTGGGCTTCATCATGAGCCATGATTGCCTCGTCACGCCCTTCACAGCTGCGGCCAGCGTCTTCTCCAACATGGAGACATCGCGCAGTAAAGCATTATGCTCGGCTACAGGGCAGTAAAAAATTTGGCTATCAGTCGATTATACCAAAATACAGAGAAGACGAAAAGAATAAGTATAGAACACTCACTCTCAACCACGCGGTGGCACGTCTCCAGCATTGCATGCTGGCGACCTATCGCCATCACCTGCTCCGCCACTTGTGCGGCTTCCTTTACAAGGAGCTGTCGCACAAAACAAGAAGTCAGCAGAGGGCAACATAAGGGCATTGACTGTCAAATGATAAAAGAAAGAAAGATATACTTACATGGTCCTCCAGCGACTCCGAAGAAGATTGTTGAATCGTCATCCGAGCAACTACTCGATGCTCCCCTACGTGAGGAGAGCTCGAAGAATTGTGCCCGGAGGGGGCCGCCGCCGGAGGAGAAGGAGGGCGCTCGACCTCTATCTTGGCCTTTGAGGTCGTGACTCCTGATTCCTTCAGAACTTCGACGTCGCCAGAAGATGACGATGCCTCTTGACTGCAAGACAAAATGCGCACTCAGAAAGGGCAATCTCCAGGGCAAAGCTAACAAAAAAGAAAACAAGAGAAGAATGAACGCGCTAGCAAACCTACCAGTTAAATCTGTCAAGATCAAACGTGGCCTCCGTCGACTCGGCTCCTTGGGCAATCGCATCTTCTTACGAGAAGACGGTGCCACAGCCCTCACAGGAACGGCGGGAATTGGCGACTCCGCGCCCACAGCTGCGCCTCCTAGAGTTGAAGGAGTCAACACGTCGGAATCCCCGCTACGCGAACGCTTGCGAGTATCCAGACTTTCAGACTCGGGGGCTTCCTCTTCCACATCGGAAGGGACAGTCGACTCAGACTCGTCCTCTTCCAAAGCTTCACGAGGAATAATCCCCTCAGGGAGGGGAGGCATGCAAGGCGACACCGCCCACTCCTGCATACAAAAGTAAAACAGATAAGCAACAGAAGACGCAATCGAGAAAATAAGCTACTACGTAGCACAACCATACCCCAGGAGGAGGATTCGAAGCATCGAAAGGAGGAGCGACTGGCTCGTTCGGAAGCACATCCTTGAGGGTATACTTCATGACCAGTCGCACCCTCTTATCTACCTCACTCGTGGACATGCCATCAGCAGACACGCGAGTGGGATCATCAGCGCCACCCCATTGGAACATGGGATGGACCCTGGCCTGGAGAGGCTGGACGCGGCAACGCAGCCAAGTCCTGACGAGGGTGCAGCCTCCCTCTTCTGCGCCTATGCGACTCTCGAGGTCGCAGACGCGCTGATATAACACGTCTGTTTCCGCGAGTTCGGAAGGCATGATCACGTTCTTCCAAGAACGCATCTTCTTGCAGGGAGTCACGGGATCGAAGGGTGCGAGTCCAAAATGCTCGTCCTTGGCCTTCTGGTCGTGCACATAGAACCATTTGTCCCTCCATCCCTAGACGGACTTGGTGAGCTTGATATCGAAGTAGGTGGCGGATGGGTCAACATGGATTCCGCAACCACCTACGTCATAAACTAAAGAGCCAGATGCGGACTGACGCTTCAATTTAAAGATGTGTTTGAAAAGACCAAAGTGCGGCTCGATTCCGAGACAGCACTCGTAGAGAGTGATGAAACAAGTGATGTGGAGGAGAGAATTTGGGGACAGCTGATGGAGATGGAGCCCATAGAAACAAAGAAGACCCAGAAGAAAGGGTTGAATAGGCAAGGGAAGACCGCGAATGATGAATGCAAGGAACATCACTCGATAACCAGCGGGAGGAGCAGGAATGGTCTCACCGCTGGGGACGTGTGAATCGGCGACTGCTACAGAAATCACTCCGTCTTGGCGAAGAAGACGGAGATCCGACGCCTTGATGATAGAGGGGCGCCATGCACCATTGGTCATGCGGGTGCCCGCGACTTTCTTCTTCCCGACGGCGGCGGCACTGGTGCCTGCAGCGGCAGAGCCACCTTTCTTCCTTGTTGCAACGAGGGTGGTCGTGGAATCAGCGGTAGCGCCTCCCTTCTTCTTCCCCATTGCGCGGCAGCGATGAGAACGAAGAAAATAGCTTGGGAATGAACGGAGCTGGTCCAGCGTTGTGGGGAAGATGAGCGCAGAAAAGCAAACGGCAATGGTGATGGCAGCAAAGAAGAAAGAGCACAAATGGGAAATTACCGCCGCAGCATCGCTACTTAACCCCTGGGAGATGCAATCCAATGGCTGACAAAAACCCTATTGGACGCGTGGCACGCATCGTGTAGGACACGTGGCGAAGAGGAAGCGCGAACCGTCCCGCCACTTCTACCATTACGCGCGGAAATCGAGGAGGCACAGTTAAAAATAAGATTACGCACGCCTAGTCAAATCAAAGTCAGAAAGTGGGACCCACCGCTCATCACATCCCGTCAAAACCGCTCACGTGGGCAACTAAGGTCATACAAGCATCAGCACTGACGTCACCAAGGCTATGCAGTGGAAAACTTCGACTATTTTTAGTCCTTGCTGGAGTCTTCGACTCCACCAAGCACTCGGGGGCTACTCCCATAGGGAGCGCTGGTCGCGCACCCTATGACTTTCTTTTTCTTGTTGCAGGAACATGGACAATCACAAAAGCAAATCCAACCACTCCAAACATAGTTCGATTATGGACATTTGTTACTCCCATAGGGAGCGCCGGAAACAAGCAGGCAAAAAAGGCGACGGGATCGAAAAATATTTTAGTCCCTGCCTGAGTCATCGACTGAAACAAGCAGGCAAAAGATGACAGCAGTCGCGAAAGTGTTTTAGTACCTGTCTGAGTTATCGACTGAACAAGCAAGCAAAAGACGACAAGCAGTCGCAAAAGTTCTTTAGTCCCTGCCTGAGTCTTCGACTCAACCAGGCACTCGGTGGCTACTCCCATACGGAGCGCTCGCCGCGCACCCTATGATTATTTGTGCAAGAAAAACTATGTGTTGATAAACATCCACACTCGAACTCATGGCAACACCGCCTCATAATTTTTCCCTGCAAAGAGACTGCGTCTCCTGGGTTACCCGAATCGTCTCCGCGATGATAAAATTCGGATGCCGCGCCTACGACGTGAAGGTAAGACCTGAATAAGGCCTGGCAACGCATTTAATCGCACTACCGAAACATATCCGTGTCTCTGAGCACGATGAACATGCCTTGATGGACGCCGTCAAGTGCTCACACCCATATAACTGGAATTGACTCACTGTAAGACCTCCGGCTGAGTCGAATTACACCAGCACTTTTCGGATTGAGTCCGGGACTCAATTTGAGTAGATTGCGTTGTTTCACCCTAAGGTGGTTAAGCGATACCGATACTTGATTTATATCGAACACGTATATCAACAATCCCTATGATGCAAATAAAAGCAATCGAAATGTACTCATTTAGGCACTCGAAGGCTTCAAAAGTCCCCAATCGAATCTGTGATTCCACTGGGCACTCGGGGGCTACTGACATGGGTATACCCTACAGGTACTCGAGCTTGGTATATACGGTCCAAATACATACAGGACCACGGTGTCGCCAAGGCCAGGAGGGAGGGACTCGAGTAACCTACAGACTCTCGATTGCTTGAAGGACAAGAAGAAGCTAAAGATAGAAAGTTTGAAAGGGAAAACCCTAACTTGTAACCGACTCGACCTGCTACCTGAGACCTAGCCTATCTATATAAGGGATAGGAGGGGGTGGCGAGGAGACACACGCAACCCTAGTTTCCACAACCCTCGCCAGATTTCATCTGTGCACCATTGTAACTTTTGAATCCTTCGATAATTCCACGAGCAGACAAGCAGTAGTAGGGACCTATACGAGGCCTGAACCTGGGTAAATCCTTTTTCCCCTGTGTGCTTGTTTGCTAGCCGATAGATGTCTCCAGTGCTCCCTCCTTCTCCAAAACCCAAGTCCATAACAATGGGCATTGACGAGTTAAACCCTCGTTAGATGGAGAAGTGTTATTTGAGGTGGTGCATAGCATTCATTATGCCGAAGACTATCAATAGAATCTTCTAGATGATAGGATGGAAAAGAAGATCCAACGGCTCAAAAAGCTGGGATTCATGAGTCTTGATACAACGGTCAACATTCAAAGTTATTCGAACACTATATAGTGGTTTGTAATGAAGACTATCAATAGAATCTTCAAGATGCTTGAACGGAAAAGAAGATCCAGTGACTAGAAATGTTGGGATTTGCGAGTCTTGATCCAACGGTCAATATTCAAAGTTGTTTGTACACTATATAGTGGCAAGATCATGCAGAAGTCAACATTTATTAGCTACTAGTAAGTTGCACGTGAGGCTCAGATAGTAGACGTATGACATATCATCACTATATACAATTATAATTGGTAAATGACAAAAAAATATAAATTTGATCGACATCTATAAAGTATGGGTGTACATTTGGTCCTTGTACTTTGTATCATCATGTAGAAGTCAAAGATTATTAGCTACCTAACACATGGTATTTTTATAACATGGTCTAGAGAAACAAGGGAGAAGCTTGTAGTATGACAGAGAAGTGTGTTTTGAGGTTTGTGCCTAGCATTCATTATGCCGAAGACTATCAATAGAATCTTCTAGATGCTAGAATGGAAAAGAAGATCCAACGGCTAGAAATGTTGGGATTCGCGAGTCTTGTTCCAACGGTCAACATGCAAAGTTAACAGTACACTATATAGTGGTAAGATAAGATAAGATAAGATCATGTAGAAGTCAACGATTATTAGCTACTAGGGAGAAGATTCTAGTATGATGGAGAAGTGTGTTTGAGGTTTGTGCATAGCATTAATTATGCTGAATACTATCAATAGAATCTTCTAGATGCTAGAATGGAAAAGAAGATCCAACAGCTGGAAATGTTGGGATTCACGAGTCTTGATCCAATGGTCAATATTCAAAGTTATTCGTACACTATATAGTCATAATATAAGATAAGAAAAGATAAGATATCTCTATCTCTACTACTATAGTGGAGCAGTTTTGAATTGGATCCATAGCACCAATCCTGACCATTGGGTTGTTGGATCCAATGGTTCAAAGAAGCTGGATTCGTGTGGAATAGTACCTAGAGCAAACTCCACCATGATGTTCTAGAACCATCATGTCACCACCCCCAAAATTTCATAGCACAGTAGACAACATTCTCTCTACTTATACTACTATAGTGGAGTAGTTTTGAATTGGATCCATAGCACTAATCATGACCGTTGGGATGTTAGATCCAATGGTTCAGAGTAACTAGATTCGTGTTGAATAGTACTCCCTAGGACAAAATATAAGGCGCCTAAGGATTAGTCAAAAGTCAACATTTTTTTAAGTTTGACCATGATTATACACAAAAATATAAAAAATTTAGAGTACTAAATAAATAACAATAGATTCACCATAAAGTATATTTTCTTAATATGTCCATTCAATATTGTAGATGTAGATATTTTTTTTCTAAATATTTGGTCAAAGTTAGTAAGATTTGACTTTTGACCAATCCTTAGGTGCCTTATGTTTTGGGATGGAGCGAGGGAGTACAGACCTAGATGCTAGAATGGAAAAGAAGATCCAACGGTTAGCAATGTTTGGATTTGCCAGTGTTGATCCAATGGTCAATGTTCAAATAAGTTAATCCCTACACTATTTAGTGGTGGTATGCATGGTAATGTAAGAGATAAGAGACAAGATAAAGGTAAGATAAGAAGTATTTCGAATGGACGATCTAATGGTAGATCTCGTAGGAGCGAGGTGATTGAGAGTTAACACGGTTGGTGGAAGTACAAGTTACATCAAGAACCTCGTAAAAATGAAAATTGCATCCAAGTCCATGCATTTTAGCACAAGGACCCTGGCACTGAGCAATGAAGTACTATGTGTTTTTAGGTTTGCACATACTAGCATTCATCGTGCTAAATACTATCAATAGATCAAATCTTTCTCAATGCTAAGAATGGAAAAAGATCCAATGGTTAGCAATGTTTGGATTTGCTAGTCTTGATCCAACGGTTAATATGTTCAAAGTTAATCCCTAAACTATGTAGTGGTATGGTATTGTAAGAGATATGAGACAAGATAAAACATAAGACAAGAAGTACTGCAAATGGATGATCTTATGGTAGGTCTTGTAAGAGAAACGTGCTTGAGAGTTAACACGGTGGGTAGAATGATAATTTACATCAAGGACCTCATAAAAAATGAAAATTGCATCCAAGTCCATGCATTTATCACAAGGACCCTGAAACCGAGTAATGAAGTACTGTGTGTTTTGAGTATTGCGCATACTAGTGTTCATCATGCTAAAGACTATCAATAGAAACTTTATAGATGCTAAGAATGGAAAAGAAGATCCAATGGTTAGCAATGTTTGGATTTGCGAGTCTTGAGATCCAACGGTCAATGTTCAAAATAAGTTAATCCCTACACTATGTAGTGGTGGTATATTTGGTATTGTAAGAGATAAGAGGTTAGATAAAGATAAGAAGTACTACAAATGGTTGATCTAATGGTAGGTCTCATAAGAGCGAGGTGCTCGAGTGGTCGGTGGAAGTACAAGTTACATCAAGGACCTCATAAAAATGAAACTTCCATCCAAGTCCGTGCATTTGGCACAACACCTAGTAATAATGAAGTTCTGTATGTTTTGAGGTTTGCGCATACTAGTGTTCATCGTGCTAAAGACTATCAGTACAATATTTCTAGATGCTAAGAATGGAAAAGAAGATCAAGAGGTTGGCAATGTTTTGATTTGCTAGTCTTGATCCAACGGTCAATGTTCAAACTTAATCGGTTAGCAAAGTTTGACCTAATTTCATGAAACAGTGAGCAAAGTTTGACCTAATTTCATTAAATAGTTAGGATGCAAAATCTTAGAAGATGAACCTATCATCCAAACTCTCAGTGGTTTCTGATATATATTAGTTGACCCTTCCCCCCGATGGGTACCTCCAAGAGCTTTTTCGTAAAACTTTCAAAGCGACCTACAATTTACCTATAGATGACCTTGGTCGTTCTAGTTAAAATAAACCCGCTAGTGTCCATACACATGGTAGGACAATATTGTGAAGCTATTTTTCCAAAACTTATCTAATCCCATGATTACAATTTTCATGGCACGTCGTGCACAAGACATGATAGGACATCATGAGTAAAACGTTTGGTTTTTTGTTTTTCGTTTATTCAATGTGATCAATGTTCAAAACTGGTTCAAAATTGCCTTCCCTCCCGATGTTTGGCCGATCTTTTGGATAACCTTCCCTCCTGATATTTGGGAAGCAAGTGAAAATTTCAAAAACCAGAAAAGTTTGAATTTTTGTGCCGCCAAGGACCAAAGTGGTTTCCTTCCTATGTACTCATCCTCGTTCCTACTCCACACCAACGCGCGGCTGCCGAACATGCCAGAGACACAGAGCCACCGTACCAAGGCACACGTGCGCAGCGCCATGCTGTGGACGAGGGGAGAGAGATCAGCCGGACCGGTGCGCGAGGGGAAAGGGGAGGAGAGATGGTGCATAGGGAAGGAGAGAGAAAACCCACAATTTGTTTTGCGTGCATAGGTCCTAAAATTATCTACTAATAGAGTGTAGACTGTAAGGCCGCAGGAGAACCATGTGTCAGAAACCCATCATAACTTTGCTCTAACATGGAACTGTCTTCAACTTCTCTTTGCTACTCCCCTCTTCCCCTGCCAACGTTTTATTCTCTCAGCATGTACAGTGCGTGGATAGAGGTGACCATATGTCTAAGCAAAGAAATATACTACTCCCGCATTGTGTAAAAAATCACACCTTAATAAGGCTCAGATAGTAAATCGTATGAAATATCATTCCTATATAAAATTATAATTGGTAAAGCACAAAAAATATAAATTTGATCAACATCTACTATATAAAGTATGGGTGTATATTTGGTCCTTGTACTTTGTATCATCATGCGTAGAAGTCAAAGATTATTAGCTACCTAACACTTGAAATTTTTGGTAACATCGTCTAGAGAAACGAGGGAGAAGATTCTAGTATGATTGAGAAGTGTGTTTGGAGAGGTTTATGCATAGTGAATTCATTGTGTTCAAGACTATCAATAGGATCTTCTAGATGCTAGAACGGAAAAGAAGATCCAACGGCAAGAAATGCTGGGATTTGTGAGTCTTGATCCAACGGTCAACATTCAAAGTTATTTGTACACTAATATCATCATAAGTCGGAAAATTGAGATTGTTCTTTCCTGATAGTTGGAAACTCACACCAGCGGTACTGATTACTACAAGAAGATGCATCCATCTACCTCCAAAGAGACATTTAATTAAATAAAAATCTATCGCGCTTACTTGTTGCTCAAGTTTGAGCTAATTTTTCATAAAATTGTCAAGATGCAAAATCTTAATTAGAAAGGAGTTAACCAGGAATTTGATCAACATCTATAAATTGGTAAAGCACAAAAAAATATAAATTTGATCAACATATATAAAGTATGGGTGTATATATTTGGTCCTTGTACTTTGTATCATCATGTAGAAGTAAAAGATTATTATCTACCTAACACATGATTTTTTTTGATAACAAGGTCTAGAGAAACAAGGGAGAAGATTCTAGTATGATGGAGAAGCGTGTTTTGAGGTTGTGCAGAGCATTCATTATGCCGAAGACTATCAATAGAATCTTCTAGCTGATATGATGGAAAAGAAGATCCAACGGCTCGAAAAGCTGGGATTCGCGAGTCTTGATCCAACGGTCAACATTCAAAGTTATTCGTACACTATATAGTGGTTTGTAATGAAGACTATCAATAGAATCTTCAAGGTGCTAGAATGGAAAAGAAGATCGAACGATCGGAAATGTTGGGTCGCGAGTCTTGATCCAATGGTCAATATTCAAAGTTGTTTGTACACTATATAGTGGTAAGATCATGTAGAAGTCAACGATTAGTAGCTACTAGTAAGTTGCACGTGAGACTCGAGTAGTAGTCATATGACATATCATCATCACTATATACAATTATAATTGGTAAAGCACAAAATAATATAAATTTGATCATGTTGGGGGATACCCCCGGGTAGGGTCACTCCAGGGTATAACGGCCGAGTTAGCCGAGGTCCGGCAAGGACAAAGCGGATGCTGACTGGGTCACCTCAAGGCAGTCCGAATCATGAAGTAACCCGGACCAGGGGGGTCGCCTAACATTGTCTCATACGACTTAAGGAGTAAGTCGGGAGTGCTTGTCTAACTTATATGCAGGAACAGGTGTGGCCAGATCTACTATGATCCGGATCCTCGCTTAGCTTCTGGGAGATGGAAGGAATCTCTCTAGTCAAAAAAGAAGGTCCGGTACGTACTGCATGAGCGAATAAAGCAAGGGCAGGACCACCGGGTCATGGCCGACAAGGGTGGCGACGCTCATGTTGGCTGACGCGGGCGCCGCAGAGGCTTACGTTGCTAAAGCATGTGTGACGCGGGGGAAAAGCACCCCGGTCGGTTTACCACTTTGGGAGGGGGCATATTCTTAGGAATATGCCTCCACGTATGCCCTAGGCCAGGACCGAACCTCCTCTATATAAGGGGGGTTAGGGTCCTGGTAGAGGGGGTTGGTTGAGCACGAGTAGGTTTGGCAGTTCCATAGCACTAGTTGATCTAGGGTTCTTGGGCAAGATAGTAGGCAAGAGTAAGAGAGCACCTTCTTCCTCCTCTCGCCAATACAGCTCAAGGAGCACTTGTAATCTGGGAGATATAGCAATACAAACTTCTGTGTGGAGAATCACTCCACTATCCCTCCCTGGATTCCCCTAGCACATATTAGTCCCCATCTTTAGCCTATCCATGGCATCTGCCGTGACACCACCACGACAGTTGGCGCCCACCGTGGGGCTAGCGGCGCTAGCAGGGGTGAAGATACGGACGGGAAACTTCATCGACCGCGAACGACGCCGTCTGAGCTCGTTCAACGCTTTGGAGCGCTGGATTTCGTCAGCGACAACGCTGGCTGCTTCGGCACGCGCCCGCTTCCGTGCAACGGCCTCTTCGTCAAGCTCGGCACGCACAAGGTCTACGTTGTTGTGGATGTTTCGTGCGTTCATCCGCGTCGCGTCGTTGATGCGGGGGAACCACCCCTCACTGTGGCTCGCGGGGTGCGTATCGTTCGCTCCCCGGACCATGCGAAGGTGATGATGACTGCGCCAGATGCAGGCGCAAGTAAGGACCCAGCGCTAGACCCAGAGGTAACACCCAAGGCACCGAGGAAAGGTAGAGGACCTCCCCTAGAGAGGCTTGAGAACGTACTGAGGGAAGCTATGGATAGCTTGGCTAACCCGGTAGCAGCAGTGGTAGATCTGGCTTAGGCACAGGCCGAGCTAGAGGAAACTCGGCAAAAGATACTGGAGGGCGCAAAGAAAATTGCCGCAGTTCAGCAGTCGCTGAACATGACGTTGCGTGAGTATGCAAAGGGAAACAAAGTTGATGCGGTGAAAGTAAAGGGAAGAAATCTCATAAGCGAGATGGACAAAGAAGGTGATGATGGAGCAGAAGGGTCGGAAAACTATCTGTCTGTGGGGTTGCAGAGGTATAGCACCCCGGCGAAGAACCTGAGAGCAGCAGATGCGGCTGCATCTGAGCTAAAGGGTCTGACGGGTGAGGCCCGTCAAAGACAGCAAGACAGGTTTAACGAGCTGGTTCGGATTGCGAACAGGCAGAACGAGGAGCTGCTGAGAGCTAACCCGGAGAGAGCTAGGGCCTCCAAGATCGTCCATTCGGTGATGGGTAACCCGGAGAAATCCGCTGGAGCCGCATCATCGCCTCATGGTGGTCCGAGGAGAGAAGAGGTAGTAACCTCGGCCAGACGGAACAAACAGATCGTCCCGTATGACCCAACGCGTGCGGGAAAAGAAAAAGAGATGCGGAAGAATGATGATCGACGGAGTGTGAGCCGAGGTGAAGATGGCCGAGGTAATCACAACCAAGGCAATGCCGGTCAAGGGAACGCTGCCAACGGCAATGCCGGACAGCACAACTCCACAGGAGCAGGACAACCGCAGCAGCGGAATATACCGAGGCAAGAGCAAAGCGCCGGCCGAGGTATGCAGCAGAAAGGTGCACAACAAGAGCAAAACGGTACAACGACGGTGATTCGGAGATTGTGAACGCAGGGTATCCCAGACCGGACTATCATGTGATAGGGTCGAGATTGGGAAGCAGGGATTTGACGCCGGTTGACGCCAGATTAAAACTGGATCAGCTGTATCGGTCAGAACAGATCGAATGTCAAGGTCCTCCGGGTCCAGCGTGCTTCGGACCCCGGATCATGAAAGAACCACCCGTACCAAACTTCCAGTTACCCAGAGGCACGAAGACGTATGACGGCAGCACCAAGCCAGAGGATTGGCTAATAAACTACGCTACGGCGGTGAAAATTGCAACTGGCAACTTGAGATGGGATGTGCGTTACGTGCCCCAGATGTTCGAAGGCCCGGCCAGAGTATGGCTAAATAACTTGCCACCCGGAAGCATCAACTGCTAGATAGATTTTGAAGAAATGTTTATCAGCAACTTCTCAAGTACATATGAGAGGCCGAATAGACCGCAGACCCTGGCAATGTGCAAGCAAAGACCTAACGAGACGGATCGTGAATTCTTGACCCGGTGGTGTACCGTGAGAAACTCGTGTGAAGGTGTCATAGAGTCGCAGGCCATAGCGTCGTTTGCGCAAGGGTGCAGATATGACAGCGAGCTGTGGATGAAGCTGCAAAGGAAAATGCCAGTTACACTGGCAGAGATGATACGGATTGCTGATTCGTATGCTTTGGGAGATCCGACTCAACCTAGGCTCGCGTCAAGCGAGTCAAACAAGGAGTACTATCAGAGGGATGGAGCGAGGTCATCCCGGAGGAATGATTACAGAGGAAAGAGGAGAGATGATAGACCGGATCATCGCTACAGTTCGCAACAAGTTGTAGCCGTGAATCAAGATCAACCCGGATCAGGGAGCAACCAACGCCAGAGAACTGGAGGGCAATGGACTCCAAGAAATGATGGCAAGCAAACATGGACTCCGGAGCAGAAGAAACAGTGGCAGGAAAAGAAAGACCGTCCGAGGTATACCTATGAGTCGATGCTAGACCAGCCGTGTAAGTTTCACATGCTAAATCCGAATAGCCCAGCGGGTCACACCACGAGGCAATGTGAGTGGATGCGTAAGATAGAGCAATGTGGTTCAGGGAATGCTCAGGAACCCCGGAATGATCAACCTCGGTAGGAGTTACCCCGACAGCAATTGCTCTTCGGAGTGAACACGCAGCAGCTAATGTTGCCTCCCCCTCCGCCGAGGTATGACAACAATGAGAGAAGGGATGCGGTGCATCAGGTGGAAAATCAGCAACAACCGGATCAGAGGTACCCCGGAAACGAGGAAAGGAATGAGTACATGGAACATCAGCAGAATTATTGTGTGTTCACGACTGAGGAAACAGATAGAAAGAGCTTGCAGCGCCGACATATGGAGGTCAATGCGGTCATGCCAGCGGTAACTGGGTACATGCCTTGGTCAGACCAGGAAATCACCTAGAACATCAAAGATCATCCTAAACTTATGCCGAGCCTAGGTTCGTATGCACTAGTGCTAGATCCGACATTCATTGGACCGAACATCAACATGAGGTTCTCCAAGGTTTTGATTGATAATGGCAGTAGCATTAACATCATGTATGCGGATACGATGCGCAAGTTGGGAATCTCGGAGAACATGCTCCAGGCTACGAGAACAACTTTCCATGGCATTGTACCAGGCATTTCGTGGGAGCCCATAGGCAAAGTCCGGGTCGACGTGCTATTCGGAACGAGGGATAACTGCCGAACTGAAAATCTGGAGTTTGAAGTGGTGAACTTGGAAAGTGCATATCATGCATTACTCGGAAGACCAGCATTGAACAGATTCCTGGCAAGCTGTCACATCAGTTATCTAAAGATGAAGTTGCCCGGGCCAAATGGAGCGATTACCATTGCTGGAGATTTCCTACGTTCCATGGAGTGTGCTTCAGCCGGGTCTAACCTAGCCGAGTCACTCGTGATTGCGCAAGAGAAAAGAAAAATCCAAGAGGTGGCCGCATTAGCTCAGTCCGCGCAGCAATATATGCCGGCATTAAGTAACCCGCATGGCAGCGTTTCATTTCAAGCCGCAAAGGACACCAAGAAGATTCCAGTTGATAACATGTTTCCGGAGCGCACCGTAACAATTGGTGCCGGGTTAACTGACAAATAGGAAAGCGAGCTCGTCAACTTCCTCCATGAGAATCGGGATATTTTTGCTTGGTCTACACAGGACCTGCAAGGTGTTCCGAGGGAGTTGGCTGAGCACTCTTTGAACGTAAGACCCGGAGCAAGGCCGGTGAAGGAACCTCTCCGCCGCTTCGCCGAGGATAGGAGAAAATTCATTGGAGACGAGATAGCTCGGTTACTGGCAGCAGGATTCATCATGGAGGTACTATACCCGGATTGGCTCTCTAATCCGGTGCTGGTTGAGAAGAACAAGGACGATCCGAACGTGGCAGTGGTTTGGCGCATGTGTATCGATTACACGAACCTGAACAAGGCGTGTCCAAAAGATCCATTTCCACTGCCGAGGATAGATCAGGTCATAGACTCAACCGCGGGATGCGAACTGTTGTCATTCATTGATGCATATTCTGGCTTCCACCGGATACCTCTAAACGCGGATGATCAAATAAAAACGGCGTTTATTACCCCGTACGGGGCTTACTGCTATCGCACTATGCCGTTCGGTTTACGTAATGCAGGTGCAACGTACCAAAGATGTATGCAAAAATGTTTGCACGACCAAATAGGTCAAAACATACAAGTATACGTGGATGATGTGGTTATCAAGACCAACGAAAGCGCAACGCTCCTTGACGACATAAGGCAAACATTCACGAACTTGAGAAGGTTCCGGATGAAGCTTAACCCGGAAAAGTTTACCTTCGGTGTCCCGGCTGGAAAGTTACTCGGATTTCTCGTCTCCAGTCGAGGTATCGAAGTTAATCCAACAAAGATCCGAGCCATCGAACGAATGGAGCTGGCGAAGTGTCTTAACGATGTCCAGAAGTTCACGGGATGCCTGGCATCGTTGAGTCGGTTTGTATGTCGGTTGGGAGAAAAGGCACTGCCTCTCTACCAACTCATGAAAAAGTCAGATAAATTCGTTTGGACGCCACAGGACGATGAAGCCTTTGCCCACTTGAAAAAGATGTTGGCCACTGCGCCAGTGTTAGCCTCTCCACTATCAAAGGAGCCAATGTTGCTCTACGTAGCCGCAACCAACCGAGTTGTAAGTGCAGTAATCGTAGTGGAACGCAATGAAGAGGGTAAGTCGGTGCAGAGGCCAGTGTATTACCTGAGCGAGGTATTGTCTGCCTCAAAACAGAACTACCCACACTTTCAAAAGGTGGCATACGGTGTCTATATGGCGGCGAAGAAGTTAAAGCATTACTTTGAGGAGCACCCAATCAAAGTAATATGTGAGGCTCCCATATCCGAGATAATGGGTAACAAGGATGCGAGTGGCAGGATCGCAAAATGGGCAATTGAGCTAGCCCCTTATGCGCCCCAATATGACAGAAGAGAAGCGATCAAATCTCAGGCTGTGGCGGACTTTTTTGTGGATTGGGCCGAGGTACAATACGAACCACCGCCACCAGATCTGAACTACTGGAGGATGCACTTTGACGGGTCGAAAACCAAAACCGGATTAGGCGCCGGGGTTGTGCTTACCTCGCCAAAGAAGGATCAGCTAAAGTACGTATTGCAGATCCATTTTGCGGCATCAAACAATGTCGCTGTGTATTAGGCTCTGGCGCATGGGCTCAAAGTGGCAAAGGAGATTGGCATACGTCAGATAATATGCTTTGGCGACTCGGGCCTGGTGGTACAGCAGGTGTCCGGAGTGTGGGACGCCCTGGATCCAAACATGGCACTATACAAATTTCACGTGCAGAAGATATCTGGTTACTTCGAGGGGTGTGAATTTCACCATGTACCCCGGGCGGAAAACGAGGTCGCCGACATGTTGTCGAAGCTCGGATCGACCAGACAGGCAATTCCACCGGGTGTAGCATTGGAACACCTCAGAAAACGATCTATCAGGCTGTCCCCAGGAACCGACTCAATCTATGTCCCGGAAAATACGGAATCCGGAGCTGAACCCATGGACATTGACATGGGAGGTAGTACCCGGGGACTACATCAGCAAATCCGGGGACTGCCTCGGCAAACCCGGGGACTACCTCGCTAGACCCGGGGACTGCTCAGCGTGAGCCGGCTGAAGTTATGCCGGTAGATCAGATGGAAATTGATGAAGAGATATTCCCTCCCTGAGCCATACCAGCTTGGGCACTGCCTATATTCCAATTCCTGAAAGACGGAACGTTACCCACTGAAGAGGTGTAAGCCAGGCAAACTCTGAGGAGAGCAAAAGCATACACAATCATCAATTCCGAGTTGTACAAACGGAGTGTAACCAATGTCCTCCAAAGATGCGTTGACCCGGAAGAAAGGCTTGACATCCTCCGAGATATACACCAAGGAGAATGCGGGCATCATGCCTCATCCCAAGCCTTGGTGGCAAAGGCGTTCCGGCATGGATTCTACTGGCCAAGTGCCTTGGAACAAGCGGAAGATCTGGTGAGAAAATGCAATGGTTGTCAGAGGTACGCCACCAAGACACATATGCCTATGTCGGAACTCAAGACCATACCAATTACGTGGCCATTTGCTGTATGGTGCTTGGATATGGTTGGCCCGTTCAAACCGGCGAGAGGAAACATGATACACATTTTGGTCATGGTGGACAAGTTTATGAAATGGATTGAAGTGAAACCTATAAGAAAATGTGATGGAGCTACGGCCGTGACATTTCTCAAAGACATCATCTTGAGATACAGTTATCCACACAGTATTATAACTGACAATGGAACAAATTTTGCGGAAGGAGCATTTGCGCGTTTCTGCCGAGATAAGAAGATCCGACTCGACGTCGCCTCAGTAGCCCACCACGCATCGAACGGACAAGTGGAAAGATCCAAAGGATTAGTATTATCCGGGATAAAACCCCGGCTCATTAAGCCGCTGCAAAGATCAGCGGGGTGCTGGATAGAAGAACAACCAGCGGTACTATGGAGCTTAAGAACAACTCCGAATCGATCAACAGGCTATACGCCATTTTTTCTGGTATATGGGGAAAAAGCTGTATTACCAGCCGACATAGAGCATGATTCACCTAGGGTCACCCAATACACAGAAGCCAAAGTGCAAGAAGCCTAGCAAAATGATGTTGATCTGCTGGAAGAAGCGAGAGAACTGGCGCTATCCAGATCACCCATATATCAGCAAAATCTCCGACGCTATCATAGCCGGAAAGTGTGCCCCCGAGTCTTCCGCGAAGGCGATCTGGTGCTCCGGTTGGTACAATATACTACTGGCATGCATAAATTGTCCCCCCATGGGAAGGGCCGTTCATTGTGAGCAAAGCATTTCACAATGATTCTTACTATCTTATAGATGCAAAGCCACAGGAAAAGAACAAGGCGGACAGGTCCGGAGAGGAATCCAAGCGACCGTGGAATGTAGCACTACTTCGTCCTTTCTACACTTAGCTAAGAAGTGTATGTATCCGAGTCATCTCATATGTCGGTATGTATGTCGGCAATGAGCTTATCAATGAAATAGCAGCGCCTTGAGCAATAACTCGGGGACTGCCTTAATAATATTTATCGTAATTTCTTATGCGGTAGCTGGAATAAGTCGTTCTACTTAACCCGGATTAGTAATGTGTGAGCACCAAAAACCCAACCCTTTGACTTGCTGCTGTCCAATAAGAATTGGCTTCATGGCAAGCAAGGGAACAAGTTTGGAATTGCGTAGCACATGAAAAACGACTAAGGAAACGAATTTATTCGAGCTAACGTTTGTTTCTTCGGACTAACCCTGTATTTATTTTCAAGTTATTATGCTGAATTATTTTGAGCCAAGCCTCAAAGTTTCTAAGTACTTTTAAGACAATTTTTGAAGCTCGGATTCGTAAGTCGTAAAACCGAATCAAGGTAGACACGGACCGAGCCAAAGAATTGGACGAACAAGAAAATGAAACTCGGGGACTACGCCAAAGTTAATCCGGCATAAAAACATAGTAGCAAAATATCACATATCCAGCATACAATTGCACCCGGCATACCGGGGATCTGATAAATTTTCATGTTTTTTAGAACTAAGGAGCAGCAGGAGGAGCAGGTTCGGCGTCGTCGTCAATGTCTTCAATATCTGAAGCATCATCTTCCCCGTCCTCATCCGACCCATCTTCAACATTCTCGTTTTGCTCGTCCCCAGTGGATTCCAGGAATCTCGGCCCTTCAATCCAGTCATGAATAGGAGAATATTTGACAAGGCTGTAGGCGCAGGCCTAGCACCGAGCTACCCACTCCGGATCATCGGTCCATCTGGATCCGGCATACCGCGCAGAGGAGGCTGAGGTCGATCTTCTCGTACCATGTGAGAATATGATGAAGGATGGTGTCAGCTGCAGCACGACCGACAGATTCTCTCCAGAGGTCAAGCTGGGTCTCAACTTCCATTAATTTCTTGACGAGAGTTGCGATGGTCTCCAGGCTACTCTCTCCGGGCCAGAATGTATTGAAGATGCGAATTGCAACGTCGAGGATATCCTTGCCATAATTCTTGATGGTCTCCACGCGAGAGGACAAGCTGACCAATAGGTCCTCCATGTCCAAGGGAATGTTCTCACCATCAAGAGCAATGGGAGTACCCCTCTCTCGGCGAAACTTGGCAATGGCAGCGCTGGCAATCGCAGTACCCTCTGGAAAGTGGTCTGGAAACAAGGCAAAAGAAGAAGGTAAAGAAAAGACATATGAGGTAACCCGGAGAGTTATGTCTGACAAGGGAAAGGAACTTACGAGAAATATGGCTATGGATCCGGGTCAACTCCTTGATGCAGGCATCGCGTCTTTTGCGAAGTTGCTCAAGATCAGCGTTTGCCGACCCAAGCTGGACGTCGGATTCTCTGAGTAGGTCCTACCCTTTGAGATCTGGAGAGTAAGGCACTCACGCTCTTCGGTGAAGTTCTGGCCAACTTTTCGTAGCTCGGTTTTGTGTTGCGCCTTCATCTTCTCCATCTCAGCCTTGAGCCTTGCTATCTCGTCATCCTTGGTCCGGAGGAGGGCAAGCTCATCATTCTTCTTCTTCAGCTCAGCTTGATGCCGCCCTGCTTGTTCGAGAAAATGCAGCATCATATCAGGCACGGGCACACTATCCTCAAGCGATGCTGAAATAGTATGTTGACCCGGCAAAGCCAAGGAGTGAATGTTTGCCGAGCCAAGGAGAAGAAGAAATGGAAAACACAACAAGGTCGGACAAAAGAGGACATACCCCGGATTTCCTCCAAGTTCTTCCGCATAATTTTGTTCTCAGCCTCCACCCCAGCTACAAAAACCGAATGAGGAGATTAGTCCGGTGGAAACAAGTAAAGAAAAACGGAGAGGTGCCGAGGGAGAAAATTACCTCTCTTTTCATGTTCTGCACCAAGTGCAACATGTTTTGCGCGCAAGATCTTGTGGGTATCAAGAAGGCGTTGGAATTCGGCACTCCCGCGATTGGTAGTTACCTGAAAAAAGTACAGAAGTGTAAAATTAGCTTGGTGCATATTCGAAGTGTGCAAGATCCGGGCCAAGTGGAACTTAACCTGGCTCTAGGTGTGTGCATATTCGAAGTGTACAAGATCCGGGCCAAGTGGAACTTAACCCGGCTCTAGGTATGTGCATATTCGAAGTGTGTAAGATCCGGGCCAAGTGGAACTTAACCCGGCTCTAGGTGTGTGCATATTCGAAGTGTGTAAGATCCGGGCCAAGTGGAACTTAACCCGGCTCTAGGTGTGTGCATATTCGAAGTGTACAAGACCCGGGCCAAGTGGAACTTAACCCGGCTCTAGGTGTGTGCATATTCGAAGTGTGTAAGATCCGGGCCAAGTGGAACTTAACCCGGCTCTAGGTGTGTGCATATTTGAAGTTTACATGCAGCTACGTTGATTTTCTAATGAGCATCCGGCCGAGTAACAAGCTACTCCACCAGAGGCTCGGGGACTAATGGTTATTATCTACAGCATGTAAAGGAGAAACGACATACCTCCATCATTCGTCCCACGAGGTTAATTGCCTTGGCGGCAGTATTCATTTGGGCAGAAAATTCTGCGGGGCCGAACTTTTCCGGGAGATCGTCGTTGTAGACGAACTCCGCCTTGTTCCAGTTCATGACGAACTCGATAAGGCTCGGAGGGTACCGTTTGCCAGTGGGCATGTGGGGTGCCACCAAGCCCTTCGCATGATCTTCCTTCCTCTCAATTAGGGCAAGAGCTGGGTTGGTGTGAAGAACCATCTGCTGCGCATTGGTTGGCTCGGCAGGAAGATCCTTCGCCGCTGGTGATTTCTTCGGAAGCATTGACGATAGAGTTCACTGCCCGGCCTCGATGGATGCAGATTTGGTAGTATCCGGGGCCTTATTGCCTTTAACTTGCTCGGAAGAAGTAACTGCGGTGGACTTCCCTTTATAAGCTGCTGGAATAGTTCCTCACCGAGGCTGAGATGACTCGGACGAGGCAGAAGAACTTGGCACTGGAGCTGCTGTGGGTTTCCTTGGTGCCAGGACAGGAGCTGGCTCGGTAGCTGGTACTGGAGCTGCTGCTGGTGCTGGTGTTGCGATAGACTCGGTGGTTGCTGGTTGCGGCAATGCCGAAGTGGTGGACGCCGTCGCCTCGGCCGAACTGACCCCTCCCGCTCCGAGGTTGCGTTCCTCTCGATGAGGTACTGCGGAACCCGGAGTAGCCGTAGAGCCCTCTAGAATAGGGCTCAGCGGGCGTGACTCGTCCTCACGAGGAGGAGAAGGACCAGACCGAAGGGGAGAAGAGATGCTCGATCCGCTCTGAGGGACCTCCACAGGAGGCCTGAAAAAGAGAATAAAGTCAGGTGTGAAATTACCGCGATGCAAGGAAAAGTGAGTTACACAATGAGAAATGACTGACGCATCCGAGGTCTCGGCCTCCTTGGGTTTCCGGGCCCTCCGTGCCGGGGCTTTGCCTGCCTGCTTGGAGGCAGTCTTGTCTCCGGCCTTCTTTTGCCTTTTTGTGGGCTGAGAAGGTTCGGAGGAAGAACTTGATGCGGATCCGCGCTTCTTCTTCGACGCCACCGGAACCGGCTCACCTGTGGCAAGTGGAGGATCCTCGTGGATATGCCCATCGAGGTTAGCTGATGCCGGAAAGGCAAAAGAAAGAGGGACAGCCTCAACGGGTTCAATCACGTTGATATCCGAGTCATCGTCATCATCGGGCCAATCTCTAAGAGAAGATAGTTTACCGCTGGGACGTTTGGTGGCATCGGTCATAGGAAGGAACATCTCCTGGTCCGGCTCCTCCTCATCCGGGATCTCTCGGTCCGGCGCCCACTTAAGGGTCAGATCCGTGCCATCCTCGAGAGTTTGCTGAAGAAACATCTGAGAAAAAGCACAAAGAGCAGAGTCAAAAATATGACAAAAACCAACACATACTTGATCCGAAATAAGTTTACCCCGCGAAGCATACCGCGGGAGGGAGCCTGTCACGGCAGTAATGCTCGATTCCCCACGTCCATTCGGCGGAGAAATCCTTGTGGGTAGTGAAAAGAGCCTTGACCCGGTGAAAGATCTCTATGTTGCTCAATTCAAAGGAGGAGGTTCGGTTGGGGTCGCGGCCGAAGCTCATGTGGCACAACTTGTGGGTGCGCTTCTGGAGGGGAGAGATTCGGTTGCGCACGAACGTGATCATAGCATCCTCGTTGCACAATTTGAGCTTCTTCAGCTCCGCGAACCTCTTGTTAACTTGGTTGGCCAGAGCTGTAGGTTTCTTGGGGACCTCCTCCCAGAAATCCGTGTCAGGTAGGCCCGGAGCGTAGGGACGCAACCGAATCAAATCTTCGGTACCCTCGTTCCGGACGTAGAAGAAGGTTCGGGCCCATCCTTTACAGGAGTCAAGCCCGGTGACCCGGGGAAAGATTGAAAATCTCCGGGGCAAGATGGAGGCAGCTCCGAACTGGGTGAGCTGCTTGTCCTCCGACTCACCGTGGATATTAGGGACAACGTTGCGATGGATGCCGAAGAACCGAATCCACAGCTCCTTCGTGGGCCATAGTCCGGTGTAGCCCTTGATCGTGGAGGCAAAGGTGGAAAGAGAGGTGATGGCGTTTGCTGGGAGATGGTGCGGCTGCAGGTGGTATGTCCTAACCCAATCTCGGAAGAAATCGCTCACCGGGAGACCAAATCCTTGTTGGAAGTGGGACAAGAATACAACAAAGTCACCCGGATTGGGTGAGGGGGCCTGTTCGGCGGAGGGGAGACGAGCGGCGACGCCAGCGGGAATATGCCTGGTCTGGTAGAGCCAGTCAATGTCGTCTTGACAGACCCACGAAGCGGCCCACGCATGATCCGCCAAGGCCAAGGCCCTCCTCCATCTCCTGCTCGGCGACGACGAGTTCCTCCTCCTTCATCTCGTATCCGCTGTCCTCGCTAGAGCTATCGGCGGAGGGGATTTGAGGCCTAGATTAGCGTGGACCCGTGGCTGAGAAGCTACGCAGCGGTGGCTGCGATGCGGAGGCACGGGGAGGTGCGGCGGCGGCGCTGCTGCTAGAAAGCACCGACGGCGGCGTGGTCACAGGGAAAACGAAGGAGAAAACACAACGGGCGAAGGGGCGCAGAGGTGGAAAAACGCTAAGGGACGCGCCCCTCCCCTATTTAACCACCCCCAGTGATCGATGAGTGGGACCGCGCTGCGCCGACGAGCCACACGTGTGGCCGTGTATCACCGACATCAGCCAATCAGAGAAAAGCCACACAGGGGGCCACAGAGTAGATGTGCTCCCATGACACGACGTGCTGTTGTGGTAAACGAGGAGGCAGGCATGACGTGACCCACGCACAGTGAAACTGACAATTACTGCGGCGGTTACTGTGGAGGCCCTTAAAATAAGACAAGGTAATGATTAGCCTCCACGTGGGTTGGCGTATGAGAGAAGGAAACGGGGCCCGGGTCAAACCATGACAACCATGGGATCCGAGCCAAAGTGGTGACCCGGCCGGCAAGTGAAAACTTGGAACGTGCGAAGGGAACGTAAATCCATATAATCTGAGATAAGGAGCTAACCCGGAATTAAACGTCCGAGGCTCGAACATAAATGAACCTGATGTGGCCTTAGCGGCCGAGGCAGCTAAGACCACACCAGCTTTGGGGAGTAATGTTGGGGGGATACCCCCGGGTAGGGTCACTCCAGGGTATAACGGCCGAGTTAGCCGAGGTCCGGCAAGGTCAAAGCGGATGCTGACCGGGTCACCTCAAGGCAGTCCGAATCACAGAGTAACCCGGACCAGGGGGGTCGCCTAACATTGTCTCATCCGACTTAAGGAGTAAGTCGAGAGTGCTTGTCTTACTTATATGCAGGAACAGGTGTGGTCGGATCTACTATGATCCGGATCCTCGCTTAGCTTCTAGGAGAAGGAAGGAGTCTCTCTGGTCAAAACAGAAGGTCCGGTACGTACTGCATGAGCGAATAAAGCAAGAGCAGAACCACCGGGTCATGGCCGACAAGGGTGGCGACGCTCACGTCGGCTGACGTGGGCGCCACAGAGGCTTACGTCGCTAAAGCATGTGTGACGCGGGGAAAAAGCACCCCGGTCGGGTTACCACTTTGGGAGGGGCATATTCTTAGGAGTATGCCTCCACGTATGCCCTAGGCCAGGACAGAACCTCCTCTATATAAGGGGGGTTAGGGTCCTGGTTGAGCACGAGTAGGTTTGGCAGTTCCATAGCACTAGTTGATCTAGGGTTCTTGGGCAAGATAGTAGGCAAGAGTAAGAGAGCACCTTCTTCCTCCTCTTGCCAATACAGCTCAAGGAGCACTTGTAATCTTGGAGATATAGCAATACAAACTTCTGTGTGGAGAATCACTCCACTATCCCTCCCTGGATTCCCCTAGCGCATATTAGTCCCCACCACGATAGATCAACATCTATAAAGTATGGGTGTATATTTGGTCCTTGTACTTTGTATCATCATGTAGAAATCCAACATTATTTAGCTACCTAAAACATGAAATTTTTGATAGCATGGTCTAGAGAAACAAGGGAGAAGATTCTAGTATGATGGAGAAGTGTGTTTTGAGGTTTGTGCATAGCATTGATTATGTCGAAGACTATCAATAGATTCTTCTAGAAGCTATAATGGAAAAGAAGATCCAACGACTAGAAACACTGGGATCCGCGAGTCTTGATCCAACGGTTAATATTCAAAGTTATTCATACACTATATAGTGGTAAGATAAGATAAGATAAGATAAGATAAGGTATGAACGCAAGACAAGTTGTGTTTTCTCTCTCCTTCACACTACCTCATCACCTTCCACACACACCTCGACCGGCTAACCTCTTCATCATCCACAACATGGTGCTTCCCACGTGCGTCGACCTGCCTTGTTGTTACATTTCACACCCTTCAAAGAGAAAGCACAAGGCACACCCCAGCACGCTCGTTCGAAAGTGTGAGGAGCGTTTTTGTGTGTGTGTGAAGCAAGTACACACTAGTACGAAGGGTATATGGCTAAGTTGCTCTCTCGATAAGGACCAAACTGCTTTTCCTTGCTTATCTTTAGAGCCCTTTATGCTAAATTTATGGACCTCTATGTAATTTTTTTAGGTCTTCGATGCAAATCATACTTTCTCCCACCGCCCATATCAAATTTTAACTACTAGTATGCGCGATAAATAGATTCCTCTTAAAATGTCCCAACAAAATTTTGAAGCTCTAACCAGGAATTCAGTACATCCAAAACCACCGAAATCTTTTTCATAAAACTTCCAAAGCAATCTATAATTTAATTGTAGTTTAAATTTGACCTAATTTCGATAATGGGCATAGAGTCTCATTCAAGTCGGTAGAGTTAGCTAGGAAGTTTTAAAATTTGCAAAACATGGGCAACTTGAGAATGTTCTTTCCTGATAGTTGGAAACTCACACCTAGAACATCGTTTACTAAAAGAAGATGCACCCATCTACCTTTGACAAGACAACTAATCCAAGATCTATCTATCACACGGTTACTTCTAACTCAAGTTTGACCGAATATAATTTTGTTAAGTTGTCAAGATGTAGAATCTTAGGAAGAAGTTGCACCTATTGTCAAAATTTCGGGACCTTTACTATATATATGCACGCAAAACAAATTGTGTTTTCTCTCTCCTTTCCTGCCTCATCACCATCCACACACACCCTGCTGGCCTGCTGATCTCTCATCTACAACGTGGCGCTGCCCATGTGCGTCGACCTGCATTGTTGTTCCATTTCACACCCTGCAAAGAGGAAGCACCAAGCACACCCCCAGCACGCTGGTTCGAAAGTGTGAGGAGTGTTTTGTGTGTTTGTGTGTAGAAAATATAGTAGTACGAAGGGTATGGCTCAGATTCTCGCTCGAGAAGGACCAGAGTGCTTTTCCTTGCTTAACTTTAGGGCCCTTTGTGCTAAGTTTATGGACCTCTTTGTAATTTTCTCTTTTTTGAGGTCTTCGATGTAAACCGTACTCCCACCGACCATGTAAAATTTTAACTACAAGTAAGCACGATAGATAGATTGCTCTTAAAATTTTCCAAATACTTTTTAGGATAACCAGGAATTCAGTAGTACATCGAAAGCTTTTTCTTAAAACCTCCCAGCTTATAGACAAATTCTGCCACCATACGTGATACCCTAATACTAGTATGAAAATAGAAGCTAACCTGACAAGAAAGTACTGCGCTAGGAAGTGACATGTTTAATTTATTGCACAGGGGATCGTTTTACACGCATTCACGCTTAGCCGGCATCCTCGATGCAGCCGCTTCTTATAGAAGAAGAAAAGAAAAAACCTCTTTCAAAGAGCCATCCTATCTTCCCCATCTCCGTTTAGTTTATCCCCACTCGCCGACGCCACCTAGCCGCATCTTAGGCGCGTGCTTGACACATTTTATTCTCCATCTTGCACGCTGCATCACTCGCTCCAGCCCCCTCCTCCAAAAACCACCTACAACTCTACATAGATCCACCCTCGCCCCCAATCCGTCCGGACAGGATGGCGGATTCGAGGTGCAACCCACGACATTGCGGCTGGAGCAAGGTCGGCGACGACATCTTCAACAAAATCACTATGCGTTTAGACACTATCAACGTCGTTAGGCTGGCCACATGCTCTAAGGAGCTGTACCACCAGGTCGCCAGCGAAAAAGGTAGTAGGTTCCCCAACGACCGCTGTTGTTCACTGGTCTCCTACAATGACGTCTACGAGCACAAGATCCAGTGCTGCTACGCCCCGTGCGCAGCCTGCATGGAGCGAGGATGCGAGTTCATACGCCAGCCATTGACTTTGCACAAGCTCTTTGACCACTTGAAACTTTCCCACAAGATGTACTATTTGCCCCAAGTGACCTACTCCAACAAGTACTAGTACCCGACTAACCGGGTGCATCCACCAGAGATCATCGACATTGGGAAAGAGGGAACGGAGTTTGCCGCCCTAATTGGAGGGTACACCACGGACATCTTCCTATCCGTAAGGTATGTCAGGTCGGCGGCGTGCGAATCACCGCGGTACAAGGTGATGTTATGGTCGCTGCCATCATGGAATAAGCTCCATTCGGTCGAAATGGCAGCATCATCTGAGCAGACGAGCAGGCCTTCGTTGGCTGAAGTCGCGCTGAAAGGGCTCATGTCGTACCTATCGAAACCGAGGCGTTACCTGCGAGCTTCTCAAGATGTTGTCGGAATTCCCCCTGGATTACAAGAATATCAACCAAGAGTGAGTTAACACATATAAATCTTCTTGTGATGATCCTAATATGAATATATGTAATGTCGTACTAATTAATTACTTTATGTTGGTGACAGACCCAATTGGTATGGGCTGTCCAGCCAAATATGTCTTCATGTTCAATGCTCGCTGATGCAGTCCAATGGAACTAAGTGGTGACTAGCTGTGAGTTTGCCGCAATTCCGTTTGTGCTTGACTCCCACCTCAGAGAAGCCCACGCCATGAGGTTACGCATTTTACACTATGATAGGAAAGGCTGATACATCTCTCATACGGTGCCGGCACTAGGCTCGCAAAATGTAGATATCGGCTAATCGCATTCGATAACACGGTGTTCTGCGTGCTACTCGACGGGCGCGATGATGTCATCTTGATACCTATCGTGTGCGTCAGGCCGCCGCGCGCGTGTTGCCGCAGGTCATGGTGAAGTTGAGCTCTACACATCCAAATGGCTTGTGTGAGAAGGTATTCTATGTGAATTCTAAAGCCACTTGCTCTTTTTTGGTTTGTCGGTCTAATCTGGTCGCTCGTCGTTGGAATCGACCATCAGAGTTCACCGTGGAATACAAGCTTCGTATCGACAAGATTATTACCGTAGATACAGAGGTGGGATATGTGGGAGACTTATAAACTAACTCTAAACTAAGTGGGATAAGCGGGATAAGTGAGATTTGTTAAATCCTGCTTGTCCCACTTCTCCCACTTAGTTTAGAGTTAGCCTAGGGGTCTAAAATTAAGGATCCCGCATGTCCCATTTGTCCCACTTCTGCATCCCTATTTCTTAGCGATTAACCCATCTTTATCTTCGTGTGATGATCCTAACTTGAACACATGTACTCCTCGACCATATTTTTCTTACCATTTTGGGACATGTGGTTCCTAGCTTAAGGTAGTTCTGAGTATTTTGTATGGACTTCTGTTACATCTAATCTATTTTGTAGTAGGAGTAATACCTATGTACTGGTACTTGTTCAGATCGACGGATTTAGTGCAGAATAAGGTCTCTCTTTCCTTTTCAATCATGGCCTTGCTACATCTATCGAATTTCAATGTCCGCATTGCTGAATCTGTCAATTCCTTTGGTCATTATTTGTACTGCTAAATCAGTCACTTTGAAATGGTGCTAAATCAATCAAGTGCCGCTTATTATGAATTGGGAATCTGATGATATCTTGCTGTCTTATTTAGTACTGCTGAATCTTTCCAGTGCCATTGAATCTGTCGAACGTTCTTTTGTTGCTATTACTAAAATATTTTTTAGAACTAATAGTGATGTATTGGTACTTGTTTAGATCAAGACAAGTAGATGGTCTTGCTCTTATTTTGGAACATGGCTAGAATATGTTCTCTCTTTCCTTTTGAGTTATGGCCTTGCTATATCTATTGGATTTCAATGTCTGCATTGTTAAATCTATCAATACTTTTGGTCATTATCTATAGCTCTAAATCGGTCACATTGAAATGCTGTTGAATCTGTCAAGTGTCGCTGATTATGTGTTTGGAATCTATTGATATTTTTCTGTTTTATTCAGTGCTGCTGAAACTTTCAAATGGTAGTGAATCTGTCAAATGTTCTATCATTTTTATTACAGTACTAAAGTATCTTGTAGAACTAATACTAACTTACTGATACTTTTCTAGATCAAGGGAAGTAGATGGTCTTACTGTTCTTTTGAAACATGGCATTGCCACAATCTAGATGAGGCTTGGGGCATTTTGGTTTGCATATGTGGGTCACACAGTGATTGATGTGAGTAGAAAGTATGCACAGAAAAGCAGGCTTGATGGTCAGTTTTGCTTGCTCTGATGATCGAGTGTGTTCGGAGAAAAGTGACTGATCCCGCACCAAGGTTTTTAGTGCTGAAACAAGAATTGATTCTCGCTGTTCTATTATTGAATTTCAGAGTCTGTCTTGCTGAATCGGTCACTTTCAAATGCTGCTAAATATGAACTGGGAACCTGTCGTTATTTCACCAAGCATGATGCAATTTAGGCCGTGGGTTGTTGCCTTTCTAGAAGTTTCAGCAATTTTAGCAGGCTTGCCAATCTTTGCAAAGGGGTACCTTTCTAGAAAGTTCATATGAGGTTCAACATCTTGGTATTTTGGTACGTACTATGAAGTACCAAAAAACATAAGTGACTCAACTTAAAATTACTCGGTCTAACTGATGTGAATCTAGACAAATTTGACGCCATTAGAATACGAATTGGAGGGAGTAGTATAAAATGGAAGCAGTAAATAAGTCATCTCTCAGTTCTAATAACTGAGATGTGATGAGAGAACAATCCATGGCATCGTGCTAGTCTAGAGTACCTATTGTAGTACTCCCTACTCCATAACTCTAGTCGGCGTGCTCGATGTAGTACGCCTGGCAGAAGACAACCGTAGGAGCACGGGAAAACCCCCTCCTTAAGAGCCATTCCCAACTCCGACAGGCCGCATTTGGAACTTCTCTAGCACACACTTCACACATTTTTCTCGCCATATCACCCGCTATATCGATCCTTCCAGGACGCCACCCATCTCCTCCAAATAAGCCCAACAGTCATACATAGATCCGCCCTTGCCCCCAATCATTCGGACGTGATGGCTTTCGATTCGAGGAACAACCGGTTGAACAACGTCTAGATGAATGTCAGGGACGACGTCTTCAACAAAATAGCTAAGCGTCTGGACACTACCAGCACCGTACGGCTGGCCGCATGATCCAAGGAGCTGTACCGCCAAGTCGCTGGCGGAAAAGGTAGTAGATGCCCCAATGACATCTGCTAGACTTTGGTCTCCTACAAGGACATCTATGACCACAAGATCATGTGCAACTACCACCGGTGTGTCTGCATGGAGCCAGGATGCGAGTTCACCAGCGTCAAGAAAGTGTTCGTCGAGCACCTCATATCTACCCACTCAATGACAGTACCTAGATACAACCCCCAAAAATGGGACCCGTCTGTGTTGGTTCGTGCACCGGGCTCACTCAGAGCTGAGGTCATCGGCATCGGGAAGGAGGGCAAGCTGTTCGTTGCCCAAATTGACAGGCATAACACAGACTTGCTCCTTTCCATCGGGCCAGTCAGGTTGGCGGCGTGCGAATCGCCACTGTACGAGGTGAGGTTTTGGTCGTTGGTCTTGTTCGCTAGTTTTAATCAGGTTGTAGTAAAGAGGTCACCCGAGACAACGATTAGGCCGTCGCCGGCTAATGCTGCGCAGGAAGTGCTCATGTCTTTTATGTCCAAGCCGCGTCTTTAATAGCATACAACTGAACCTGTAGTCGCACAAGATTCACCTGTGAGATATCACATCTTAATCCTCTTGTGATGATCCTACTGTGAGTGTATGTAATGTTGTACTAATTAGCTAGTTTATATTGGTGGTAGATTCCCTTCATAATTTGAATTGCCGAAATTAAGGATCCCAAACTTCCTGGTTTGTTGTATGAATTTTACATGAAAGCTGCTGACCTAGAGGCCGACAGTCCACAATGAAACGAGAGACGCATCCCAAGCAGGAAGTCAAGGGTGCAGCCCGGCCAGCACTTTGACACGCTGAAGCATTCTCGGTTCTTTGAGTACGTATGATGGGACATGTAGTGGTTCCTAGCTTAGTGTAAGCTTGTAGTTCTACACTTCTACTAAGTATTTTGTATGGAGTTCAGCTACTTCTAATCTATTTTGTAGTAATACCTATGTACTTGGACTTATTCAGATCAAGTGGAGAAAATGCACGGTCATGCTTTCCTTTTGAAACTTTGCTTTGCCACATTACTGTACATCCATTAAATTTCAATGTCGACATTGCTAAATCTGTCAATTCTTTTGGACATTTTCTACCACTGTCGAATCGGTCACTTTAAATTGCTGTTGAATCTGTCATGTGCTGCTGAATGTGAAACAGACGAGTGCTCGTCGCCTTTGTACATGGCCGTGTCACAATCTAGATGAGACTTGGGAATTTTGGGTTGCATATGGGGGTCACACAGGCATTGATGTGACAATTAAGGTACTCACAACAGACTTGATGGTCAGTTTTGCTTGCTCCAATGGTCGAGTGTTATTGGTGAAAACGACAAACTAATCGCGTGACAAGGTTTTTAGAGCTGAAATAAAAACTGGTTCTCTCTGTACTGCTATTTGTATTTCATTGTCTGTATTGCTGAATTTGTCACTTTTGAAATGCTGCTGAATTGGTCAAGTGCTCCTGAATATGAACTTCGAATCTGTTGATAATTTTTCTCCCTTATTTTGTACTGCTGAATTTTGACATGAATAGCTGCCAAAAAGAATTATCGCTTTTCCCCCTCCCTCTCTGAGGTCTTTGTTTTGAATCTGGCCGAGCATATCACAATGCAATTTTTATTAACCAGGAGAAGAAATCTAGTACTCCGTAGCTCATTTGGCCCCTTTTTAGCCCAGAACATTTTTATTCGGTCTTTTTGGGGTCATGGGACTGCTGACCACATCCCAGTGAAATTTGAGAAAGGAGCCCATGGTGCATAGCCGAGAACATATTAATTCGGCCTTTTAGGGTCAGGGGACTGCTGAGCACAGCCCACTAAAATTTGAGAATGAAGCCCACGGAGCCTGCCCTATGGAGTATAACCCACGTAGAGCATCCTATGTAGAATAGCCAAACTCTTTTTAATTTGGCCTTTTGGGCATTGCCCCTACCTCTCAAAAAAACTCTGCCTACCCATGTTTTTAAGAAAATACTCCATTATGTGGCATTTTATAAATTGAGATGCCAAGAGCGCTGCCCTTTTATATTTTAAAAGAGATAAACATAGACACCTAAAATATTTTTAAGAAGACTAATACATAAATTGTAGTACTAATAAAAGTTTAATGATATTTATTCTATAAATACTTTTGCTGTAGTGGAAACACACTCAGTTTATGTTTATTTGATTTGAAGGTCTTTTGTTCGAATTGTATCTTGCATTTATAGTTTTTTCTTCTAGCAATATTGCATTACGGAGAGGATGACATCACGGATCCACCAGCCTGCAGCGTCCCTGGAGTTTGTTTTGAGGGTGGGTTTGAAACAAAAGTTTAAATACTTGTACAGAGAGGCTCGCATCAGGGACCCACCAGACAAAACATACAAGGCTGCATAGGGGATCCACAAGCTAGAACATGCCAGAGAGGCTGACATAAGGGCCCCAACAGTAAGACCATACACGGTTGCCACGATGAAAACAGCTGACGCAGCCAAAAAAAAGTCCATCATACACACGTTGCACTTATAGAGAAGCTGACATGTCGGACCCAGCAGGGCCAAGCATAGCCCATAAAATTAGCCTATCAGCCCCAAGCATAGACAATACCTTCTAATTCGGCCTTTCCGTGATCTTGTGGCCACCGACCATAGCCCATTCAACTTAGGAGTGAGCCCATGGAATATAATCCATGACAAATAGGGCATCCGCCCCGAGTTTAGCCCAGAATCTTTTTAATTCAGCCTTTATGAGCATTTTTTGTACTCTGAGGCTGACATCTGGGACCTGAAGAAATAGTCCAACATACACACGTTTTTTTCAAATAGAGGCTATCAGATGGGACCCAGCATATACACGTTTCCTACACAGAGGTGGTTGACATCTAGGACCCAGCAAGTTCCCAAGGTCAAAATAGTGTACATGGCCAAAAAAGTCCATCATACGCATGTTTCATTTACAGAGAGGCTAATATGTGGGACCCAGCAGCGCGACCTTATACATATGCTGCATCGAGCAACGTAGACAGTTCGAAACAGGGAGGCACGAGAAAGAAAAAAGTTCAGCATGTACACGTTTTTTTTAATGAGAGGCTGAAATGGGGGACCGAGTAACGTGAGCAAACGGCAGATTCGTCGAGCAATGCTATCTAGTTCGGAACATGGTAGCTCTACAGAAGAAAAAATTCCATCGTACCCATGATACTTCTAATGTGAGGCTGACATGTCGGGCCCACCAGCCTATATAAATGGCTGAAGCAGCGAGCAACGCTATCAAGTTCGAAACACGAAGGCACGATAGAGGGTAAAAAATCCATCATACACACGTTTCTTCTAATGAGAGGATGACATGTGGGGCCCAACGTCGTGATTAAATGGTACATGCATCCAAAAATTCTATCAAGTTTGGAACAGGGTAGCGCGGGCAAAGGAAAAAATCCATCATATACACGTTTCTTCTAATGAGAGGATCACATGTGGGGCTCAGGAGGTTGGTTAAACGGTAAATGCGTTGAGCAGCGCTATCAACTCGGAATGGGGTAGCGCCAGCGAAGGAAAAAATTTCATCATACATACGTTTCTTCTAATGAGAGGATGACATGTGGGTCTCAGGAGTTTGATTAGACGGTAGATGCATCGAGCAGCTCTATCAACTTCGGAACAGGGTAGCGCGAGCGAAGGAAAAAAATTCCATCATACACACGATCCTTCTAATGAGAGGCTGACATGTGGGACCTAGCAGCCTGACTAAACGGCAGACGCCTCGAGCTACGTTATCGAGTTCAAATCAGGGAGGCGCGACCAAAAAGTATGGTCCGCTAGAGACACTGATGTCCGGGACCCACGCCAAAAAGACTTCATGAGTCAACATCGCGCGAGGAAACGAAAATCTTGCTTCTGCCACGCGCCAGCCGAGCTTCCTCCATGTTTTTAGCATATCCGTCGTAGTAGAGGGCCGCGAAATCGAACAATTTTTTTTCCATCGGCCACGGCCGTCGGGGAAGACGCGTCTTCTACCACGTGCCAATTCGTTGCAGAAGGAAACTTTTCTTGTAGTGAAAGGACCCAATGAACCACTCTCATCAAGCACAGTAGAAGTAGCATCATAAGTATCAGAAGCAATTTCAGATTCAGCAGAAGTAGCAGTATGTGTAGCATGTGTATGTGGTGGTGGTGTAAGGAGCTTACTCATCACAGATGGTGAATTAAGAGCAACAGAGGTGTTCAGAACTGTACCTCTCCTTGTAGTGGATGGTAATATAGGAACTTTTCCATCACGATTTTTACCCATGATGAATGGATAAAAGCAAACAATAATGATTCCACGTGAACTTGATAAATACAGCTATGCTCCTCGGCAACAGCGCCAGAAAATAGTCTTATGACCCACAAGTATAGGGGATCGCAACAGTCTTTGAGGCAAGTAAAACCCAATTTATTGATTCGACACAAGGGGTGACAAAGAATATTTATAAGCCTTAACAACTGAGTTCTCAATTCAGCTGCACCTAGAAACAATCTTGCTTGCAGTAGTTTATCAGTAGTAACAGTTTTGTAGTGGCAATAGCAAAGTGATAGCAGTAGTAACAGTAAAGACAGTAGTAACAATTGCAGTAAATAGTAGGATTAAAGTGCAGTAGGCATAGGGATGGATGGACGGGCGTCGCATGGACAAGACAATTCATATAACAATCAAGATATAGGGCATTTGCAGATAAATAAGATAAAGCATCCAAGTACTAAATAATCATAGGCATGTGTTCCATATATAGTCATACGTGCTCGCAATAAGAACTTTCACAACATCTTTTGTCCTGCCAGCCCGTTGCAGCGGGGCATCAAGGGAATCTACTGGCAATTAAGGTGCTCCTTTTAATAGAGCACCGTAGCAAAGCATTAACACTCCATGAACACACGTGATCCTCACATGATAGCTATCCCCTCCAGTTATCCCGATTTACGTCACTTCGGGGCCTCAAGTTCCGTACAATAATGTGTGTATACTACTTGTAGGTAAGATCATAAACAATACTATCATCATTAATCAATAACATGTTCATATCTGAAATCATGGCACTCGGGCCCTAGTGACAAGCATTAAGCATAACAAGTTGCAACAAAGTCAAAAAGCACTACAATAGATACTAGGCACCATGCCCTAACAATATGATGCCATTACATGAACGATCTCATCCAATCCCTACCATCCCCATAGCCTACTACGGGGGATTACTCACTCATGGACGGGGGAATCATGGATGGTTGATGGAGAAGCGTTGGTGATGATGGTGGCAATGATCTCCTCCAATTCCCCGTCCCGGTAGGGTGCCAGAACGGACTTTCTGGTTCCAAATCGTGGTTTCTGGTGGTGGCGGCGCAGCGGAACTCTATCTGGAAAAATGTTGAACCCCCCTTTGTTTTTAGGTTAGAGGTCTTATATAGGCGAAAGGAGAGGTCGAGGTGGAGACCAAGGAAGCCACATCACCTCGTGGCGCGGCTTGGCATGGCCCGCGTGGCCAGGTGGTGTGGGCCCCTCGTGGCCCCACTCCGTCTTGTCTTCTGGCTCCGTGAGTCTTTTGGTAAAATAGGGTTTTTGCGATATTTTCCGGGATTTTTCCTGAAAGTTGATTTCCTGCACAAAAACGAGACACCAAAGCAATTCTGCTGAAAAAAGCGTTAGTCCGCATTAGTTGTATCCAAATCATACAAATTAGAGAAGAAACAATAACAAAAGTGCTTGGGAAAGTAGATACGTTTTGGACGTATCAGAGGAACAATAAAGTAAAGTAAAACAACTGAATACACAAAATAAGTATCACGTATGTAAGAGAGATTGGAACTGCAATAGGGAAAAAGCGTTCTCAAGGAGTAGTGAATACACCACTAGCATTATAAGGAGGTAAGATAAAGACTATAATCATGAACATTCTCAACTATGTATGTGTGGGAGGAACTCCGTATTTGGACAAATAAGCAACAACCGCTGCTCACATCAACCTCATAACCACAACAGACAGCAATCGACATCAATCGAATTACTACGCTATTAATGGACGTAATCCCGTAGGACGTATCTCATGGCATGGATAGTGTTCCGTGAGTTTCCTCGGTTTCCCAAGTTGATACGCAAGGAGTGGCAACAACTTTATAGGCATTGTAAGTGCTAGCATACCTCCGTCTACCAACAAGTAGTTTCCTCCATCAAATCCCCATAAGAGGCAAATATTGAGAGGTCGACTTTTCTCAACATCAAGATAAAGACAATCTAACACGTGGTCACAGCGAAGAATATCATAATAAACTTTATCTTATTTCAATCTCATACTAGGGTTTCTCCATCTCCCCAAGAACTAATGATCTACTCAGACATGGAGGCAATCAACATCATGGAAAATAACAATGGAATCTATCATAGATGAATATTACTTGTATAAATCCACAACGAGTACAGAAATTACAACAAGATCTAGACAAGATGTAGATGGGATGGATGGAGATGGTCGAGATTTACTGGTGGATGATGAAGATCGATGCCTTAGCCTCCCGGATCTGTGCATGGCGAAGATGGATCCCCGATAGATGAGTTCCCCCTCCAGATGCCTTCCGGAGGTGAGATTTCAGCGATTTATAGATGTTCTATATGTCGTCTCTCTGATCTAGTTGCACGGGGTGAAACTATTTGAGGAGGTGGTGGTGGCGCTAACTATACGACCGAACCATACAACCGAAAAATTTATTCCGCTTGTATAGTTGGTCGTTGAACCATCTGTCTCCTTTATTTGCTTCAGGTATTCTTCTGGTATTATTAATATTTCCCAAATAAGCGATTTATGTTGTTTTTTACTCCTTTTCTCCTAAGTACAATTTTCCGAGAATTGTATCCATTGGATCCATCATCTATCCTGATCCTAGCGAAAACAGACATAAAATGTGTGCGCGAGCGCTGTAAAATACCAAGATCGTACATCTACAATGCAAAATAATAATGTAAAACATGATGCAAATATGCACTCATTAGCTGGCCCCCTCGCAAGTCTGGCTCGGCTGCCAGGACGGTGGCAATCTTGTGTTGGGGCTCCTTTTCTTTACCCTTGGATGAACTGGAGGCCTTAGGAGTGACTTCCGCCTCCGCGGGGCCGAATATCCGCCCCGCCTCGGCTTTGGCGCACTTCTCGTCCATGAAGAAGAGCTCGGCAGTGGTGGTGAGGCTCTCTCCCTGAATCCCGATTTTTCTCTCATCTTGACATCCTTCACGCCCTCGGAGAAGGCAGTGATGATGTTGCAGTCTGAGATCTTGGGAATCTTATTGCAGACTCGACTGAACCTTTTGCAGGAACTTGAAGAGGGTCTCCCTAGGCTGCTGGCGTATCTGGCGGAGGTCGAAGTAGGTGATCAGGAACTCGTAGGTCCCCTTGAAGTTGGAGATGAAGAGGGAGCTGAGCTCCGCCCATGAGTCGATCGATTCCTCGGGGAGGTTCATCAGCCAGGTGCTGGCCGCCTCCTTCAGGCACAGGGGAAAAAGTTTGCCATGACACGGTCGTCTCCTCTCGCTGCTTTGACACCCATGGTGTAAAGCTAGTGGAACTCACACGGGTATGTGGTGTCGCCGTAGCGCACCGGAGTTTCCAGGAAGAACTCGTGCGGCCAGACCATGCGGCGGAGGTTCTTGGTGAAGGTGAGGCAGCCTTTGGCCTGGACCGCCATACCGTTGTCGAGGGATGCACGGTTCTGCAGCCCCGCGACTGCGATTACCTCGGCGAGGCGGTCCTCGCGCTCGCGTGGTGGTGCCATGGCGAGAGGAGGGGAGATGATCTGGTAGCTATTCGCAGGTTTTCACGATGCCTCGCTCGGCTTGGCTGCACCCCCGCGCCGTCGGGGTGGGACCGAGCCCCTAGCCCCTAGCACCCTTCCCATGGTTCGAGCCCCCAGGACCTCCGGGGAGAGGGTGGCGGCATTGAGGAGCTCGGTGATATGGTCGTGCCACTTCTCTTGGCTCTGCTCGACCGGCAGGTGGTCCAGGAGCTCACACACCATGCGCTGGGTTGCCTCCAAGGTGAGCGGCTCGAGGTGGCCGCGAGAAGACTCGGTGCGGGAGAGCGACATGACACCGTGTGAGGAGGGGGCTGGCTCCTGTGACGGGCGGTAGGAGGAGCCACCCTCATCCTCCGACCACGGGACCTGCTCGGAGGTGGCGCGCTCTCGGGACGGCTCCGTCCAGACCTTGCTTGCCGCACGCCGAAGGGCCCGCTCAGCGTGCGTCTCGTTGCCGCCCGACATGCAGTTGAGGTCGTCGAAGATCTTGAAAATGTGCCTCAGGCCCCTACCTGGCATGCCAAATGTTGGATATTTGTCCCGCAAAGGAACTAGGGTCCAATGATCCCTTGGTTCGTGAGGGGGCTGAACTCACGAGTCCGAAGGAGTCCGGTGACGGACACGGTGATGGAATGGGTGCACGACAAAGATATTACATAGGTTTTTTTACCCAGGTTCGGGACCCTCGTGAGGAGTTAAAGCCCCTATGCCTACTTGGTTGTACTGCTTGCTTGCCTCGCGAGGTTACAATGGTGGGTGAAAGTCTAAGGTTTTAGATCTCTAGGATCCCTCCTCTACTAGGTAGGAGAAGGGATCCTTATATAGGGAGGCATCAGGCCTCTCCCCCTGGTCCACAGATGGGGAGGGTCGCCACAGTTCTACCCCTCGTGATCTCGGTCCAGGAGGCTACTTTACATGAACATCTCAGCTCGTCGTGCTCCACCCCATCCTCTTGTAAATGTGTCCTTCATCAACCTCGTTTGGCTTTATCCGAAGCTCTTAGCTTTTCCCTCCTTTGCACCAGAACGGCAATTGTGGGAACCTCGTGCCACGAGATCGCATGTCATTGCCCTAGCAAAGGAGGGTGGATGGGGTCTTATTTTCTGATGCGGCTGATGCTACGATGGTCACGTGCTGGCTGTACTTTCTGTCAGGGCCGTAGCCCCCACTCCTCGCGGTGTAGTTACCATTCTACCCCAGACGCACTCAGGGGTATCCGATGCTCGGGGACACCACGCGAGGCCGCGGTAGCTTCCTCAGGTAGATAACCTCGCGAAGACTATTCAGGCTCATTCCTTGGAGGGGCACCCCTCCTCTTGAGGATGTCCTTCCTCTTGAAGGTGGGGGGCCTTACACTGTAGGCGCCGTCCACCACGGAGACATGGCACCCTGGATGCCAGGGCTCCGACAGGTCCCTCAAGGAGGAGGTCATAGGCTTTGTACGTTTGGTTCTGCCCCATAAGTACCTCGAGGAGGTGACCGTAGGGAGCATACTTTCCCTGTATAGTCCCTTGGAGAGGTAACCGTAGGTTTTGCATGCCGATTGAGGGGTAGTCTCAAGGATCTCCCCGCATGTCCCCCGTTGGGGAGGTCGCGAGGCTTGTACATGTCCTGTAGGTGCCACAAGGAGGAAGCCATAGGCTCCGTACGTTCGGTTCCGCCCGTAAGTCCCTCGAGGAGGTTACCGTAGGGCGTATACTTTCCATGTGTAGTCCCTTAGATAGGTAACCATAGGTTTCGCACGGTGTATGCTTTCCCTTTGCGCATCGCGTGAGGATTATCAAGGACCGGGAATCGTGGGTGAGGTGATTTATTACTAGAGCCAGTCCGCAAGTTCAGAGCTCAACACTTTAGGCCCCAGGACTGAATGAGGGTGGCAACGGCGGTAGGTACCGTGTCTAGCCCCTGCTCACACGGTGTGCAAAAGGGAGAAACACCACAAAATAAGCAAAGATGCAAATGAGGAAGTCAACAGGAAAGACTGAAAAAACAAGCCTTTGTTCCTGAATTTTCACACCATCCTAGGGGAGAGTTATTTGTTACCGCTTCCGCCATGTGCGGAACTCATTGGTAGAACTTGCGAAGATGCTGGATGTTCAAGGCATTGGAGATCGGGATACCTGCCTCCGTTTCCAGTCATGTCACGCCTAGCCTTGTGACATGCGCTGCCCGGAAAGGGCCATCCCACATTGGAGAGCTTGTGGAGACCCTCGTGAGAGAGGATGCAGCGAAGGACAAGGCCCCCCACCTCCAAGGTGCGTGCTTGTATGTTGCGATAGTGGTACCGGCATAGTGCTTGTTGGTACCTAGCTGCCCATACGTTGACCTTGTGGCGGGCTTCCTCTTGTCTCGTCTCATTGAAGTCGATAACCTAGGGGAGCCATGCTTGAGATTAGCAGGGATGACAGCCTCAACACCGTAAATGAGGAAGAAAGGGGTCTCACCTGTTGGCTTGGTTGCAGTGGTGCGGATGGACCACAACACCCCTAGGAGGGTGTCCTGCCACCCTCGCCCACAATCTTTGAGCTTGTGGCAGAAACTCTTGATCTTGAGCCCCTTTAGGACCTCCATGCTTGCTCGTTGCGCTTGTCCATTACCGAGGGGGTGGGCGACTGATGCGTAGTAGATCTTGGTGCCGATGTCCTCGCAGTAGGACCGAAATAGTCCATTGGTGAACTGGCTGCCGTTGTCAGCGATGATGCAGTTGGGTACACCGAAGCGGCATACCATGCCTTGGATGAACTTTACCTATGACCGTGCCTGGATATTTCTGACCAGTTCTACCTCGGCCCACTTGGTGAATTTGTCGATGGCGACATAGAGGTATCAGTAGCCCCCGGGCACCACAGGAAGGGCCCCAAGATGTCCAGTCCCTAGACCACGAAGGGCCATGAGAGCGGAATGGTTTGTAGCTGCTGTGTTGGCTGGTGTTTTATCTTGGGGTGGAACTAGCAGGCCTCGCACGACTTTCACCAGCTCCGTGGCATCATTGAGCGTGGTGGGCTAATAGAAGCTACTGCGAAAGGCCTTCCCCATAAGAGCACATGCCGAGGAGTGGTGGCCGTATTCCCCAGCGTGGATGTCGGTCAGTAGCTCGTGTCCCTTGTCATTAGAGATGCATCGGAGGGCAACACCGTTGGGATGACGGCAGTATAGGTCTCCATCCACGATGTAGTACTTCTTCGCCTGGCGTACGAGACTTTCCACCATGTACTCACTGTCCAGGAGGATGCCGTCCTGGAGATAGATCTTGAGCTACCCGAGTCTTGGGTTGTGGCTGCCAGGACAAGCCTGCTTCCCAAGGGCAGTCCGCAGTTGGGGGCGCCTGACGAGGGCGGGGGCAGGAGCTCCTCTAGGTGGGATGTATCCTTTCCAGGGAGGGTAGCCGAGGGTTTGAACAACCTTTCCTCGAATACCTCTGACTGCTAGGACTCCTGTATGGACACGCGCTTAGCGATTTTGTCCGCCTCGTGGTTGTCTCCGCAAGGGATGTGGAGCAGATCCATGCCTACAAAAAACTTCTCCAGCCTTCGCACTTTCTCCAGGTACGCCGCCATGTGCTCGTCCTTGGGACGGTAGGTTTTGTTGGATAAGTTGACCAGGAGTAGCGAATCTCCCTGGAGCATGATGCGCTTGGTGCTGAGGGCGATGGCTGCCTTGAGGCCAGCGATCAAACCCTCATACTCGGCGCTGTTGTTGGAGCGCTTGTCTCCATCCTTGAAGCACAGTTGTACAACGTAGGAGAGTTTGTCGCCAACGGGATATATGAGTGTTCAGAATATGCCCTAGAGGAAATCATGTATGATGTTATTCCCAATGTGTTCATAAACTTATTGTCCATGTATGAACTACTTATATGTATCATTGAATATGTGATTCGATTGTGGAACTACATATTCATGTTGTTCATACTAATTGTCCTTGGTTGTTGACGTTGTGCTGGACACACAACTTAGACTAATGTGAAAGTCGATAGATGACTTGGTTCCACTTGTCATGGGCATGGCGATGCTATTCCGACTTACACAGATTTGCCTAAAGATTTTAGCGAGTCGCACTGACCCATATTGAGATGCAACGAACAAGTCGTCATTTGAATGTCTCAATCAATGTAATCCTTAGACCTGAGGTTATTGCACAATCCGAGTTGAGGATCACCGACTTAGGTTCTGTCAAATGTTCTTTCGTGATGTCTGTGATAATACAACACTTTTTAGCAATATAAATTGTGTCATTTTCCTATCATATCATGCTCCATCTAACTATTGCAATGCCCGATATGCATGATTACTTGTTTTTATTAAATTCAATATGAGCTTTGGACATTTAGCAGTTTAGGTAGAATTTTATCCCTCTTCCTTGTCTTTGACATGTGTGTAGGTGTTGAAGATGATTATGGATGAAACAAAGGTAAAAGAAACAAAGAGAGCATAGTATGGAGGAGCTACAAGGACCAGACTTAGCCATTTGAGAGGTTGGAAACGTGATTTTTTCCAACTTCTCAAAATAAATATCCAAGAGTTTGGGGTTGTAACCCTCGACGATACGAACTCAAAGATCCCAAGAACACCCAAAACGGAGTTCGTATGAAGAAATGGCGACCAAAATACTAAACAGTACACACGGTTTAACGAGCAACTATACGACCAGAGCAATAATTCCTGCCGTATAGTTGCGCCCGTATAGTTGTAAAACGGGTCGAAAACGATGGGATTTCTCCCCAGAGAAGCTCTAGAACCTTCCCTAAGTCATATGATGGTATTGGGGGAACCCTTGGGCACCCTCAAGGCCTATATAAACGAGGGAGGACCCGGAGGAAGCCACAATACACCATATACAAGATCTAGATCCCATCCACCGAGAATATAATTTTGCGGCCCAAGAGTTGAGGCGTCTAGGCAACGCGGTACCCAAGTTGCCTGTAATCAGCCTTGATGACCACAGTTTGCGTGCCAAATGCTCAGAGAGTCTTTTTCGGCATGAATTCAACTTTATGTTTGAATACAAAATATCAGGCTAACGCCCATCAAATTGGGCCCCCTATCAGTTTTCACCGTTATATTGCTACCGTCGTGACTGCCATGTAGGCTTGCAGTGTTAGCGCCTACATCCATTACGCGTCTTCTTCTTCCTTGGAGCGGCAATCTCTGGTCGCGGCCATGGCGCAAAGCTGGGACATGGACGAACCTGCTCAGCCTCGTTGTCCTCCATGTAGGCTTGCAGCGTTGGCGCCTGCATCCATTACGCGTCTTCTTCCCCGGAGCCTCAATGTGCACGGCCATGGCGCGGAGCTAGGTCGTGGAAGAACCTGCTCGGCCCCGCTCTCCTCCCCATCCCGAGTCGGAGCTCGCCCTCACCATGGCACAGCACGGGGACAAGAATTGGTTCCTGGTGAGATCTGTCACCGCGTCGACCATGCTCGGTCATGTTTTCCTCCTCCAGAATCCGAGCTCGCTGTCGCCATGGTCGCACCCGCGCCAATTCTACCACCCCTACCGAGGTCTTTGTGGGAGCTATACCCTCAGTAGCTCAAGTTCTGTCATGTTGAACCTGTTAGCGTATTCGGAGCTGGGCGACGGCAACCCGTTGTTGAACCTGTAATGAATTTGCTGAAGGCTGCATGCCGCACCAAGGTCTTTGGCTGATGCCTTAGGCCTCAGCTTCTGCCAACGTCCATCGCTGATGTGAGATCATTTAGTTACTTCAATACGAAATTTCGTCCAATTTAACTTGTTGAAGCATTCCTTGACAATTATAATATAATCGAACACTAGAAATATTTGGTAGTGTGCATGAGCATGATCAGTAATATAATTGAACACTAGAAATTTTAAGGCACTCCATATAAAGGAATAGATTAATACATTGTCTTACATCCAACACACAGGTAATAATTAACTAAAACAAAATAAAAGCATGGGTAGCAGCAGGAGGCCGGGACACGGAGACGCCTAGCAGGGCAGGGGCAGCCTAGTCAAGGGGATACATGCCAGTCCTGACATAATCCCGGAGGAATTTGCCGAAGGCTGCGTGCCGCGCCAAGGTAATCGGCCTATGCCTTCTGCATCCACCTCTAGCAATGCCCACTGCATGCTGGATCATGCTATCGAGGTCCACGTTGATTGCTCTGCCACAGAATGGGCAAAACAATCTCCCCTACGGTAGAAACGGATTTGCCCACACCATAACCGCCTCAGCACGTAGCGGCTCTTGTTGTCCCTGGATTCCTTGCTATCGTCCACGTCATCATCATCCTCCTATTGATTTTTAAGAACATAACTTAGAACTCATACATATGATTGAATTGTATTACAACTCAAGAATTGACAACATATATATGTAAGAGAATATTAAGTTGATGCCAAAGAGAAAGCATCTCAACAACAGTTTGATCAGTTCATATATCATTTCATCTCAACAAAATTACAATTAATTGGATCAGAGTGTATGTAGAATAAATCTAAGGCCCTCATAAGTTTCTTCAGGGATGGCGTGAGTGAACCAAGTAACAATTGCACAACCTATATTGTTCTTATACATCGCCCCAGGTTCGCTAACTCATCCCTGAAAAAATCTGACACCAATGTGTCTGCCTCTATTTTGGGGCAAATTTGAATCATTGGCCACAATAAGAAATTGAAATGTAATCGTACAAAACAATATTCAGGGATATACATAGTCAGGTACAAAAACAAGCCTAAATATTGTAATTATAAATAAAAACCAAACAATTAATCTTCAGGTACATGTTAAAAATACTTATGATCAAAACCATTCATATACATATGCATCATACGAATCATTCAAAGATCAGAAACAATTCAAGGATCATATATGTAGTTCCATATGAGAATAAATCAAGGGCCTCATAATTTTTTTCAGAGATGGAGTTGGCGAACCAAAGTACCAAGAGCACAACCTATATTGTTTGTGTGCATTGCTGCCTCAGGTTCACCAACCCATCCCTCAAACACGACACCATCATATGTGTCTCCCCTTGAACTCTTTTGGGGCAAATTTCAATCATAGGCCTCGGTGACAAACTGAAATGTAATTCTTATACACTATGAATGCATGGAATACATAATTCAAATATCATAGTTCTCTGAATGTAGAATAAAGATTGTGGCCTCACAAGTTTCTTCAGGGATGGTGACATGGGTATACCCTGCAGGTACTCGAGCTTAGTATATACGGTCTAGATATGGTGGAAGCCCACAGCGTTGCCACGGCCCGATGAAGACTTAGAGTGGCCCGCGGACTCTCGATTACTTGCGAGACAAGAAGAAGCTTAAAGATAGAAAGTTTAAAGGGAAAACCCTAATCTGTAACCGACTCGACCTGCTACCCGAGACCTAGCCTATCTATATAAAGGCTAGGAGGGGGCAGCGAGGAGGACACACGCAACCCTAGTTCCCACAACTCTCGCCAGATTGCATCTGCGTGCCCCTATAATCGTCGATTCCTCCATTAATTCCAAGAGCAGACAAGCAGGAGTAGGGACCTCTATGAGGCCTGAACCTGGGTAAACCTTGCGTCCCTGTGTGCTTGTTTGCTAGCCGACTGATGCCTCCAGCGCTCCCTCCTTCTCCAAAACCCATGTCCATAACAATGGGAATTGATGAGTTAAACCCTCGTCAATTGGCACCGTCTATGGGAATTGGGAGTGCTGATGTTGCGGCTTCTTCGGCCCCATCAACCGCGATCTATAACTCCACAACAGCGGAGATTCGCCAGCTCTTCGGCGCGTTCGACTTCACCGTCCATACGCCGGCCACTCGCCCGGCTTTTGAGTCCGTGGACGATGGAATCAGCCTGGCGATCGGGAGCTTCTGCTTCCAAGTTGGTCAGATGGGCACCCTTCGCATGCCTGATCAGCCAACAGCATCCGCAATTGCTCCACCATCGGGGTTCTCGCCACGAATCGGTGCCCTCAGCAAGCTCAACACCTCAGCAACAGCTGAGAGCACGAACAGCGACAGTAGTCGCGGATCCGATATGAGTGACCTAGCGACGGAGGATGTAGTCTACGGCTCCGGATCCGAAAGTTGCGGAAGCAACAGCTTCCCCAACAACTTCATGTGCGCCTTCATCAACACCAGCGAAACCAGCGCCAATCGCGAAAACGGTGGCAACGGGCCTGATCCGCCCAACGGCAGCACACCTAACGGCGGACCGCCCAACGGTGGCCACACTAACGGTGGCAATGGCGCACCCGTCAACAATGGAGGGGCAGTCAAACCTCCAACCATGGTGAACAAACACACTGGTGAATGTGTTGTGATCAGACTCAACGATCTCGAGTGGGCCCGTTGTCGAGAAGCTCTGCGAGGCAATCCTCTGCCCCCGGCACGCCGCAAGATCTGTGGATGGGCTATCATTGGCTACTAAAGGAGGAGTACAGAAGCCAGTTACAAATGATCGTGCAACTCGAAGCGTGTAAAAAGGCGGCGGATGAGTCAAGTCTTCGACGCGCTGGGCTCTCCTCCCACGGAGGATCCTCCTCCAAGCGCAACGAGTACGTGGCCAACAAGAGGCGATCTCGAATGGCCCACCTCACCGAGAAGGAGCGCATAGAAGATGCAAAAGTCCTCGACTTCAGCTCTATGACAGTCGACACACGGGGCAACGTGGTCCTAAAGACATCGCAAGCTGCGGTAACGGCGGCCACCATGTACCTCCTCAACAATCAGCCGCCGGCCGGAGATCCTCGAGCTGCCATTCACCGATCTACGATCGCGGGCTTGAGGTTAATCGAGGCTTCTCTCAACAAAGAACCGACGCCGGAGCCAAAAAAAGGCAAGGCTCTGGCAAAATGCTACTCCTCACCCTCGTCCAACAACGACAGTCACGATCTGTCTCGACGTCGCCGCTCACGGCGGTACGACCACAACTACAATGCGCGTGATGACCTCACGCTGCGCAAAATCGACAAGTCAAGGGCACGATGCGCCCGTTCAACTGACTCAGAAGACGAAGATGTGGAACTCTATGGTGCCAGATGCTTCAGAAGAGCTATGAGGGAGGAGCGAATGCTAAAGGGGTTCAAGCTCCCATCGGAAAACCCAAAGTTTGACAGTTTGCAGGACCCGAAAATCTGGTTGGAGGACCACATCTCCTCCGTCAGGCTCCACGGTGGGAGTCGAAGCACGACGATGCAATGCCTGCAGCTACAGCTGCAGGGCGCCGCCCGAGTATGGCTTAACAATCTCCCGCGCGGATCCATTCGCAGCTGGGAAGAGCTGGTGTACAGCTTTGTGCGCAATTTCAAGGGCACATACAAAAGGCCCGCATCGATCGAAGAACTGAGAAGCTGCCAGCAAAGATCGGGCGAATTGCTACGCTCGTACATCCAGAGGTGGTCCATCATCAAGAACTTCGCAGAAAATATCTCGGAGGATCGCACAATCAACGCATTCAACGGCGGCGTTCGGCGCATAGAGCTTAGGGAAGAGCTGGGCCGCTCGAAGCCCAAAACAATTGACCACCTGATGGAAATTGCAAATCGGTGGCCTGATGGAGAGGATTCGGTGAAAAACCACACCTACTCCGACGATGACGATGTCCTCGGGCGCAGACGCGACCGTCGAAGCAGGCGGCAAATGCGTGTTACGATGACCGCGATGACGTCAATATGGTCGCAGCAGGCTACGCCGACAAACGCAACAACAACCGCAATAGCGGCTACCGCAGCGGTGGATACCGCGACCCCGGGAAAACCATGCAGGTATGGCAACATCGCACTCGCGAAGAGGCTCCCGCAACAACAATTGTGGACATACTGTCCGGGCCATGCAACGTGCACTTCTACATCGACAAGCACGACGGCAAGAAAAAATCCAGCCACCTTCTCCAGGACTGCTGCGAGTTTCTCAAACTCCATGAGGGTCTAGCTCGGATGAATGGTGACCCGATTAACAGGGGCTATGAAACCGCCCCAGGCGCCGTGGCACATGGAGCTCCTCCACCACCGCCTGCGGCTGCGCCATACCAGCACCACGGAGAAGAAGGGACGCCCCTCACGGGTCGTAGGCAATATGATGATCCAAAAGGGACGCCCCTCAAATCGGGTGTAGAAGGCCATCACTCGCCTCAACTTGGCGACAAACTCTCCGCCCCCACCACTAAGTACCTCAGTGGAAGCGACTCCTACATCACCTTCGACAAGCGCGACCATCCGCGCCAAGTCCCTCGTCCAGGCCATTGTCCCCTCGTACTCGAGGCGCAGATCGAAGGCTTCGACATGAGTTGAGTCTTCATTGATGGTGGGAGCGACATCAACCTCATGTTCCCAAGTACCCTGCGCGCGATGAGGATCCCTCTCACATGTCTAGAGGTCTCGGATACGACATTCCACGGCATTGTCCTAGGCAAGGGCATATATCCCCTGGGCAAAATCAATCTCGACGTCATCTTCGGCACGCCGAAAAACTTTCGACTTGAACGCATCGACTGGCCCTCATAGTACCACTGCATCCTCGGACGCGTCACGTTCACTAGGTTCATGGAAGTGCCGCACTACGCCTACCTGCAGATGAAAATGCCAGGTCCAAACGGCGTCATCACAATCAACGGGAGCTTCGAAAGGTCCGACAACTACGTTAGGGAATTCAACAGAACCTCCCAGTCCTTCGGCATGCAGGAGGAGCTTGGAAGATTGAAGGAGTCGATAGACAACAGTCTGCCTCCCCTGAGCCGACCAAGTTCACCTGACCTGTCCTTCGACTCGTCGGTTCACATGAAGAAAGTCCAGGTCCACCCATTGGACCCGATAAAGACGGCCCTCAACGCCAACAACTTGAGTTCCGCATAGGAACTCGAGCTTGTCGAATTCCTCCGAGAGCACTGGGAAATCTTTGCGTGGTGTCCAGTGGACATGCCAGGGGTTCCCAGGGAATTCACCGAGCACGCACTCAACGTCAACCCAGATGCAAGGCCAGTCAAACAAACAATTCGGCGACTGTCCGAACCAAGAGCAAGGGCGGTCGGAATGGAGATCAACAGACTCCTCAACGCCAAATTCATACGCGAGATCAAGGAAAGCACTTGGCTCACCAACAGGGTTCTGGTACCTAAAAAAGACACGGATATCCTGGGATGTGCGTGGACTTTACCTCCCTAAACAAGCACTGCCCAAAAGATCACTTTCGCTTCCATGAATCGACCAAATTATCGACTCCACCGCGGGATGTGAGCGCCTCTACTTCCTCGACGCCTACTCAGGCTATAATAAGATTTGAATGAAGAAGGAGGATCAAGAGAAAACGGCGTTTATAATGCCTTTTGGTGTGTTCTGCTACAACATAATGCCCTTCGGGCTCAAAAACGCAAGAGCCACCCATCAACGGTGCATGCATGCTTGCCTCAAGGATCAACTTGGTCACAACATCCAAGTCTACGTCGACGACATCGTCATGCCTCGCTAATCGATGATTTACATGAAACCTTCGCCAACCTCGACCGCTATCGGATCAAGCTCAATCCGGACAAGTGCGCCTTTGGCGTAACATTTGGGAAGTTACTTGGGTATCTCATCTCCACGAGGGGAATTGAGGCGAACCCGAAGAAAATTAAAGCCATACTGGCCATGGAGAAGCCGAAGAATATAAGAGGCGTACAACATCTGGCTGGGGGAATCTCGGCGCTCAAACGATTCATCAGTCGAATGGGCGAAAAGGAACTGCCCTTCTACCAACTTGTCCGCAAAACTGGCAAGTTCGAGTGGACCGACAAAGCGCAGGAGGCATTCGAAGTCCTCAAGCGTCTACTATCTACCTCACCAGTACTAGTGACTCCACGCGAAAGTGAACCATTGTTGCTATACATCTCCGCCACCAACCAGGTGGTCAGCACAGTACTCGTGGTGGAACGAGCCGAAGAAAACAAAGTCCTCGGAGTGCAGCGCCCAGTCTACTACATCAGCGAGGTGCTCACGCCAACAAAGTAGCGGTACCCGCACTACCAGAAGCTAGCATATGGTATCTTCATGACAGCCAGGCGACTCTGCCACTACTTCCAGGAGCACCCAATCATGGTGGTCAATGACGCCCCACTTGGGCATATTCTCAACAACCCCGACACCACCGGACGATTCGTGCTCTAGGGAATCGAGCTGTCTCCACGAGACATTACATACGAGAAGCGCGACGCGATCAAGTCGCAAGTCCTCCCAGATTTCGTCGTGCACTGGATGGAGAACTAGCTCCCCGAAAAGCCTGATATGTCTTACCTCTGGACGATGCACTTCGATGGATCAAAGCGTAAGGATGGGGCTGGCGCAAGTGTCATACTGACATCGCCCCAAGGAGACAAGATGAAATACATTCTGCGAATGCAGTTCACCGCCTCCAACAACGAAGCTGAATACGAGGCCCTATTGCACGGGATGCGGATGGCAAAAGCCTGCGGCGCCAAGAGGCTCATCATCTATGGCGACTCCAAGCTGGTCGTCAACTAGACAATACACGAGTGCGACGCACTGAACGACAATATGATCAGTTACCGCGACCTCTACGACACACTCGAAGGCGACTTTGACGGCTACGAGCTGCGGCACGTATGCCACGAAAGCAATGAAGAGGCGGACGCACTCGCCAACATTGGCTCCACCTGCACCCCCATACCACCTGGGGTATTTCGCGAGCGTATCTGCGAACGCTCCATCAAGCCAAAGGCCGCAAAGAAGAAAACAAGCGCAACAACGGACTCGGGGGATACGCCACCCAATGATCCAATGGCACTCGACGACCTGGATCTTGACACATGACTCGAGGGACCAATGGGGGTCATGATGATCAAGCCATCTTGCACTCAACGCTACGTCACATATCTTCTCAACTGACGCGTGACACATCGCATGGCGATCCAAGGCATTCACCGACATCAATGGCAAACTATACAAGCCCAGCATCACAGGAGTACTCCAATGGTGCGTCTCCAACGCGGATGGAAGGGCCGTCCTCCTCGACATACATGAAGGGACTTGCGGGCACCACGCCAGCAGTCGTGCCCTCGTCGCAAAAGCTCTATGAGGTGCATTCTATTGGCCAATGGCCATGCGCGATGCCAAGGACATCGTCCAGAGATGGAACACTTGTCAGCGATTCGCGGACAAACCGCACGAACCTGGCGCAGAACTCCGGCCAATACCATTGGTTAGGCCCTTTGCGCAATGGGGACTCGACATGGTTGGCAAGCTCCCAAAGTCCTCGCGAGGAGGATATGTCTACATCCTGGTCGCAGTCCACAAATTCACCAAGTGGATAGAGGCCATGCCGGTGACAAACCAGTCAGGAGCTAGTGCCATCAAGTTCTTCGAGTCCATTGTCTATCTCTTCGGAGTGCCACACAGCATCATCACGGACAATGGAACAGACTTCACCTCTAAGAAGTTCTAGGGTTTCTGCGAGAACCTAGGAATCAACATAAGCTATGCCTCCATAGCTCATCCACAGACCAACGGTCAAGTCGAAAAGGCCAACGGCCTCGTCTGCGGTGGAATCAAGAAGCGACTCCTCAGGCCACTCGAACAAGTCGCCGGATGCTGGCCAGACGAGCTGCAGTCCGTACTTTGGAGCCTGCGCACAACCCCAAACAGTGCCAAGGGATATACCCCGTTCTTCATGGTGCACGATGCTGAAGCAGTGCTACCCGCAGAAGTACGCTTTAAAGCCCCACGGGTGGTCGCGTACAGCAAGCAGGAATCAACACTTGCAATCGAAGACTCCGTCGATCTCCTCGACGAGGCGTGGGACATCGCAGTAGAAAGATTGACGATCTACCAGCAGAACCTGCACAACTACCATAGCAGAAGGCTACCACCCAGATCCTTCGTCGAAGGAGACTTGGTCCTGCGATTGAAGCAGCAAGGGAACCTCAAGCTCGAGTCCCCTTGGGAAGGACCATACGTGATTACAGAAGTAATCTTAGGTGGGGCCTATCGCCTCAAAGATTTCGAGACAGGAGTCGCATACTCCAACCCCTGGAACGTCGCGCATCTGTGGTGCTTCTACCCTTAGTCGTCCCTTTTTTTCTTACATTGCAAATAAGGCTATTCAGCTAGGCTACTTAGCCACATATTGTACCTCGTACTGATTCTGCGAAAAAATAAAGCTAAGTGCCCCGAAACTCTATGTTTTCCTCATTTTTCTAGCAATTTTATCACTCGGGGACTACGCCACCCTTTACACCCTCGTTCTACGAAAAATACGCAGTATCCCGAGTAGCTGACACAACAACAATTGAACCCTTGATACACCAATCCAGTTGCAACGCACCTGACAGGTTGGCAAGGCCCTGAGATAAAATAAGTTAGGCTAACGAAAAGGAACTACAGAGTACAAAATACACTCGCAAAACATATGAGCTAGCAAGCTCTTTACATATCAATATCAATCTATTACATACAGCATACACATACGAAATTTACAACACTAGTATACCTATGTGCAGGATACAAATCAAAACAACTACTGCAGTAGACGAACGTTTGTTTGTTCCTCAAAGTAGTCGACAATTTCCTCTGCTGGGTGGTCCACGCCTGGTAATGCGGAACCATGTTCCAGGTCGAACCTGCCGGTGGAGTCGGCGGCCTAGCAGCAACAGCCGCAATGTCCACATCAGGCCTATGCAGTCGCACCAGCGAGAGGGCAGCCTTGGCACCAGCCACTAACTGCTGCCGCACGCACTGACGAACTGCACTCAAATCCTGGAATCTCGCCAGAAGGGCCACCAGGCTTGAAGGGACAGCGTCTAGTGGAAACATCGTCTGGTAAATGTGCCTGAGGCACGACTGCTCTTTCTTCAGAAAATGAAGCACTCGAGAAGCACGATCCTGTAGGGTCGCAAGTGTAATTGCACGGTCATGATCCACCCCGAAGTACCCACTCACCTGCAGTTTCTCCTTGGTAAAATCATTCATTCGAACAACCATCCGATCTTTTTCATCCTACGGATGGCGAGCACTGACAACTCCACCACACAAAAAATGAAGTGTGGAAGAAAGGCATCGCTGTGACTGACTAAAGGAAAAGATAAGAGGATAGAAGGCTAACACTTGAACTGCTCATTCAGCTAGGCCACCTTCTCCAATAGGTACTTCTCGCGAGCAGAGGCTTTCTCTCCCTTCGACTTCCATACATCGGTGCTACCACGGAGGATGGGCAACTCACGCTCCAGTTGCTTAATACGATTGCGCAGTCGCGAGAGCAACGACAACTCCTCCACCTTCGAACGAGGTTGCGCCAAGTTCTTATCCTCAGAAGGAGGATCACAAGGATCACTCGAAGGAGCACTCGATGTACCCTAACACAAATCAAGTAAAAAGCAAATAAGAGACCAAGAATACATTTGGCAAAGGGTGTACATGCATTCAAACAAAGGAAAAGTTTCGATTGGGACACCCCCACAAAATCATTGTTCCATAAAGCAAAAGGCTAAGCCACTACAGCTATTACAGAAGGATACTAAGGCGCATCATGTTTCTTCGACTTGGACTTAGGCCTCGGGGGCTTCATCGCATCCGTGGCTGTCTCCGACGCCACGGACTTGCCGTCTGTACCCCTAGAAGTCGCAGCCTTCGCAGCCTTCGCCCGACGCCGCTCTTCGGAGTACTTGGCGAGTGTCTCGATAAGATGGGGACCATAATTTTTGCATTTACCAACATAGGGAGCAAAAACTACCTGCTGGCCTCCAGTGTCGACATGCGTCGCCTTAGAGATAGCTGCGGGATCCATCTCCACGCCATGGGCCTGCACCATTGCGAGTTCCATGGTGGCGCCGATAGAGCGCTGTGAATTTTTTAAGTCCGCAGGGATTCCTCCAGCCAGGGATTCAACCAGGTCGCCGAGGTTGTCGTTCATCCCAGCCTTCGGAGTCAAGTCCTCATGGATGTGACTGAGCACATCCTTGGCCTTCCCTAGTGTCTCCTGGAGGGAAATGCTACGGTCCTCGACTACAGCGATGGCACCAGCTTAAGCATCCACACGACAAAGATATTGGGCATCGAAACTCAAGGGGATGGCATCTGCATACAAAAAGCATTAATACAGCAATCATACATCAAAGCTCAAAAGAGCAAGACATATCCAGATGAAAAAGGTCATACCTGAGAGGGAGATCCTGATCTCGTCTCCGTGACTCCTCCAAGGCTGTGACTGCCTCGTCACGATTCTTCATCGCCGCGGCCAATGTCTTCTCCAATGCAGCAGCATGGCGAAGTAATTCATTGTGCTCAGCTACAAAAAACATAGAGTGTTACCAAACCGAATCAATAATATTCGCCAAAAGACAAGGACGAAGTCAAAACTTACTTTCGACAACACGATGGTGATTATCCAGTCGCGCATCCTGTCGACCCATGTTAAGAACCTGCTCCACCAGGCGGGCGGCTTCCTTAACTATGAGCTGCATCAGAGACATTCCAAGTTCAAGTAAAAGCACGCCAAGAATAAATTCGACTGCCAACTATAAGATACTTACACGATCCTCCACAGACTCCGAAGAAGGCAGTTGCACAGTCATCCGGGTAACCATCTGATGCTCCCCAGCATGCGGGGAACTCGATGAGTTATGCCTGGAGTGGGCCGCCAATGGAGGAGAAGGAGATCGTGAGGCCACCTTCTTGGACTTGGAGTCCACGACTCCGGACTCCTTCAAAAACTGGACGTCATCATAAGACGACGTCGCCACTTGACTGAAACGTACAATTAAACAAGAGATTGAAGAGAGATGACAACTCATAGAAGAAACAAAAACGAATTTGCGAATATAGGACTTACCAGTCAAATTTATCAAGATCGAAGGACCGCTCCTCTGACACTGATGACTCCTTTGGTAGCTGCATCTTCTTGCGAGCAGATGGTGCCATAGAGCTTACAGGAACAGCAGGAATCAGCTCCTCTGCACCAATGGGTGGGCCTTCTAGATTCGACGGAGAGGAAGCATATGAATCCTCATTGCGAGAACGCTTGCGAGTGTCCAGACCACTGGACTCGGGGGCTTCCTCCTCCTCTTCAAGTGGGACGGTCGATTCTGACTCGTCCTCTTCATCCACTTCGCGAGGAATAACCCCCTCAAGAAGAGGGGGCAAACTGGGAGACACCTTCTAATCCTGCATACAGAAAACAATTCAGTATACGTCAAGAAATCAGAAGCAATCGACAAATAAAGCTACTTCGTAGCACAATCATACCTCATGAGGAGGGTTAGAGGCATTGAAGGGAGGCACGACTGGTTCACTGGGGAGAACATCCTTGGTGGTGTACTTGGTCACCAGTCGCACCCCCTTATCTACTTCACCCGCGGAAATGCCATCGGCAGATACGCGAGTGACATCGTCTGCACCAGCCCATTGGAACATGGGGTGGACTCTAGCCTACAGAGGCTGGATGCGACGATGCAACCATGTGCGAATGAGGGCGGCGCCTCCCTCTTCTTTACCCATGCGACTCTCGAGGTCGCAGACACGCTCGTACAATACTTCTGTCTCCTCGGACTTGCCACGCATAACCACGTTCTTCCAAGAACGCCTCCTCCTGCACAGTGTCGTGGGGTCGAAGGGCGCGAGTCCGTAGTGCTCTTCGTCGGCCTTCTGGTCGCAGATGTAGAACCACTTGTCTCTCCACCCTTGGACGGACGCCGTGAGCTTGATGCCGAAGTAGGTAACGGAGGAGTCGACATGAATCCCGCAGCCACCTACGTCATTAACTAACGAGCCAGAAGTTGATTGACGCTTCACCTTGAAAAGCCGCTTGAAGAGACCAAAGTGTGGCTCGACTCCGAGCCAGCACTCGCAAAGTGTGATATAGCACGCAATGTGAAGAAGAGAGTTTGGGGACAGCTGGTGTAGCTGGAGCCCATAGAAACAAAGAAGGCCCCTGACAAGGGGATGCAGGGGCAGAGATAGGCCACGAATGATGAACGCGAGGAACATCACCCAGAAACCTGATGGAGGACATGGGGTTACCTCGTCACCAGGCACACGCGAATCGTCTTCGGCACGCGGAAGAACTCCATCTTGGCACAAAAGACTGATTTCAGAGGCCCTGATGGTGGATGCGTGCCACGCGCCATTGGTGACGCGAGTGCCCACGGCGGCGGAGCCACCTTTCTTCTTGGCGATGATGGTGGCGGCAGCAGACCCAGTGGCGACGCCTCCCTTCTTTTTCCCCATCTTATGATGGCGGTGCGAGCGGAGGAAATAGCTCGGGAACATGCGGAGTTGGTCCAGCGTCGCAAAGAGGAAGAGCTCTAGGAAGCAGAGAGCAGCGGCAATGGCGATGGAAGCACAAGCAGAGAAAAGAGCAGATGGGAAAATTACCACAGTTGTGCTGCTACTTAACCCCCTTGCGGATGCAATCCAATGGCTAGCAGAAACCCTATTGGACGTGTGGCGCACATCGCGGTCGACACGTGGAGAGGCCAAAGCACGAACCGTCCCCCACTATCTCCATTACGTGCGGAAATCGAGGAGGCGCAGTTAAAACGGAAGATTACGCACGCCGGGTCAAATCAAAGTCAGAAAATGGGACACACCGCTCGTCACGTCCCGTCAAAGCCGCTCACACGAGAAACTGAGGACATCACATTGTCAGCACTAATGTCATCAACTTGAGCACTACAGGACTTTGACTACTTTAGTCCTTGCTCGAGTCTTCGACTCCACCAAGCATTCGAGGGCTACTCCCATAGCGAGCGTTGGTCGCGCACCCTACGATTTTCTTTTTATGCAGGAATATGGGCATTCAAAGCTTACCCAACCACTCGAATCTACGATTCGACTATGGATCATGGGTTACTCCCATAGGGAGCGCTGGAAACAAATTCGACTGAAACAAGCAAACAAAAGACGACATTAGTCGTGAAAGTTCTTTAGTCCCTGCCTGACTCTTCTACTCAACCAGGCACTCGGGGGCTAATCCCATAGGGAGCGCTGGTCACGCACCCTATGATTATTTGTACGTCGTACTATGTGTTGATAACATCCACACTCGAAGTCTATGGCGATGCCACCTCATATTTTTCCCTACAAAGAGACTGCGTCTCCTGGGCCGCCCGAATCATCTCCGCGAAGACAAAAATTCGGATGCCGCGCTTGCAGCATGAAGATAAGACCTGATTAAGGCCTGGCAACGCATTTGCTATGCACTACCAGAAATATATCCGTGCCTACAGGTACGATGAACATGCCTTGACGGACGCGTCGAGTGCTCACATCCATATACTGGAATTCGACTCATGTAAGACCTCCGCGGCTTGAGTCAAATTACACCAGCACTTTTCCGAAAAGTCCGAGGACTCGAGTTCGAGTAGATTGCATTGTTTTGCCCTAAGGCAGTTAACTGATTCCGATACATCGGTTAAATCAGGCACGCATATCAACAATCCCTATGACATAAACAGAACACTCGAAAAAATACATAGTCATGCAGTCGAAAGGCTTCATAAAGTCCCTAGTCGAATCTACGATTCGACTGGACACTCGGGGGCTACTGACATGGGTATACCCTGCAGGTACTCGAGCTTAGTATATATGGTCCGGATACGGTGGAAGCCCATGGCATTGCCACGGCCCGATGAAGAGTTCGAGTGGCCCACGGACTCTCGATTACTCGCGAGACAAGAAGAAGCTTAAAGATAGAAAGTTTAAAGGGAAAACCCTAATTTGTAACCGACTCGACCTGCTACCCGAGACCTATCCTATCTATATAAAGGCCAGGAGGGGGCGGAGAGGAGGACACACGCGACCCTAGTTTCCACAACTCTCGCCAGATTGAATCTGCGCGCCCTTGTAATCTTCGATTCCTCCATTAATTCCAAGAGCAGACAAGCAGGAGCAGGGACCTCTACGAGGCCTGAACCTGGGTAAACCTTGCGTCCCTGTGTGCTTGTTTGGTAGCCGAATGATGCCTCCAGCTCTCCCTCCTTCTCAAAAACCAAGTCCATAACAATGTGCATTGACGAGTTAAACCCTCGTTAGATGGCGTAAGCGAACCAAGTAAAAATTGCACAACCTATATTGTTCTTTTACATCGCCCTAGGTTCGCTAACTCATCCCAAAAAAAATCTGACACCAATGTGTCTGCCTCTCTTTTGGGGCAAATTTGAATCATTGGCCACAATAAGAAATTGAAATGTAATCGTACAAAACAATTTTAAGGGATATACATATGCATCATATGACTAATTCAAAGATCAGAAACAATACAATGATTATATATATAGGTTCCATATGAGAATAAATTAAGGGCCTGATTATTTTTTTCATAGATGGAGTTGGAGAACCAAAATACCAATAGCACAACCTATATTGTTTATGTACATTGCTGCCTCAGGTTCACTAACCATCCCTAAGAAAATGACACCATCATATGTGTCTCCCTTGCACTATTTTGGGGAAAAACCGAATCATTGGGCTCAGTAAGGAATAAAAATGTAATGTTATAGGCATGTTGTGTATCGAAATCAACACTCAACAAGAAAACGCTAAAACCCCTAAATCAAATGTTAATCGATTAAATTTACATCACAAGGAGAAACGTATGAGCAACACCGAGTTAAGCAAATGTAAATTTACTAGATGGCAGATGGGTAGATTGGGGTTTTATGACTAGACGGATTGGGGTTTTGTGACTAGATGGAAGATGCATCAATCGATCGTTCAAACCATATATACACTACCCTACTTAGAGAGCAAAATAATCTATACATGACTGAGCAAATCCTATGTATGAATAGTGAAATTTGTGGCTATGACTAGACAAGCTAGAAATGTAGTACCTCAGACTCCTCATCAGGGACCTCCTCCTTGAACTCGTCATTCTCTGTGATTGCGTCAAAGATTTCTTGGACGGTGATGGGGTCATTGATGTAGAGCACCAGATTGCCATTGGCACCACGACCTCCATCCAGATCTGCCATTGGCACCACGACGTTGTCGGCCACCTACTGCTCGACGGCGACAGCTACTGGCTGGACGGATGAGCTCGAACCCTCGACAGCATGGTGACGAGCGGCATTCATGCCCGGAGAAGACGCCTCCTCCTTCTTGGCGAAGACCGAGCCATCTGCTGTTGCGCCTTCAACTGGCTTCACCTCCAGATCGTCACCACCGTATGCTTCATGGCGCACCTAGGGAAGGAGGTGGTGCAAGTGAAGGAGCTTCGGCGCGCGCGATAGGTGCAGATTGGGGTTTTGGGACTAGATAGATTGGGGAAAATGACACGAGCTCATGGAAGAAGAACGCCGAGCAGATTTATAAACACTAGACCGTTCGAAGTCCTCGAGTGGACATGTGGTGGGCGGGGGGATGGGGCTACCACGATCTCCACCTTTTTTGGGTTCCCTTTTTTTAAATAACCATGATCTTCACTTTAGAACTACATTTGAAAACACGCTCATAGCAGACCTTGATTCCACTGCATACAAGTGGCACGGAACCAATTTCTAGCAACGTTAGATCTCCTCGAGGGGCCCCCTTGACGCATGGAAGTTACTTGCGGTAGGGCCCTGTTGGAAGTGATATTGAGAGCATTGCTTAAAAATGGGATATGTCTTATTAGAATCAAGTGGCAATAAATTGTGTTGGGCCATGCAGAGAAAAACAAAACGTTTTCCTACGCGGTGATCCCAAGATCCAGCTCAGGTAGAAGGCCATGAGAATTACCACTAGACGCGCAGTTGCGGAATTGATGAAGCACGTCCGTTCCGATTCCACGATCCACGATCCGTTCTTTCTTCACGATCGTCGAAGTGCTGAACGTACAGCACCTCCGCCGGTATCCACACGTACGAGGAGGAGCGCCGGCGATGGACTGCTAGGTCCGATACAGCGGTGACAGGACTGTACTGGAGCTAGGGTTTCCAACACATGGAGTGACCTAACCTCGTGCTCTAAGCACCTATGCCCCAGCTTATATAGGGAGTAAAGGTGGGCTCCACTCACTTGTGGCCCATTCACTAAAAGGCCTATATTTGCCACTACAAGACCCAAATAGGTTTCCTATTTGGGTCTAACCCAAACTGCTCCTGCTCTTAAGTGTGTGACCTGACAGGCTCATGGTAACCCGGACACGATTCCGAGTCTCACTCGTGATCGATCAGTTGGTAGCGGCTCCTAGCAGAACGTGCCAACTCCCAAGTACCAATAAGTCATGACGACATACCTTCCAATGCGACTTTTGTCTGAGTCCCTTTTGCCTCATGATATACCTTCTCGGACTATAGGCAAATGATCGTCATCCCTTAAATAGTCCGACTCTCTTTCTCGATCCGAGATAAGTAATTCATCCGACTAACTCTTAGTCGGCTGCCTCGGTTAACACTTATCCGAGACGCGCATGGCCATGCTTTTTGAATCATATCTTCCGAGAGGGCCTATAGAATATCTCTCCAGATAGAGGGGAAAAATCCCATCTCGGTTATTCACATCACGCCTTTACAATTGCCTAGTGACGGAACAGCGTTTGACAGAACCTAAGTCGGTGATCCTCAACTCGGATTATGCAATAACCTCAGGTCTAAGGATTACATTGATTGAGACATGCAAATGACGACTTGTTCGTTGCATCTCAATATGGGTCAGTCCGACTCGCTAAACTCTTTAGCCGAATCCGTGTAAGTCGGAATAGCATCCCCATGCCCATGACAAGTGGAACCTAGTCCTCTGCCGACTTTCACATTGGTCTAAGTTGTGTGTCCAGCACAACCTCAATGACCAAGGACAATTAGTATGAACAGCATGAATATATAGTTCCACAATCAAATCACGTATTCGATGATACATATCAGCAGTTCATACATGGACCATAACCTTATGAATACATTAGGAATAACATCATACATGATTACCTCTAGGGAATATTCCCAACAAATTACAGCGTCCCGTCGACAACCATGCACTTGATGACCCCATTGCCCTGTTCATGTGTTGTAGTAGAATTTGTAGGCTTTTCAGACTCGATTAAACATGACATGACCAATCGACGACCTTTTCAATGGACGGGTTCGTGTTCCTTCTTGTAGAAGTCTCGGTGCAGGAGACATCCGTGCTATCTCACACTGTACTGTGAAGGGCACGACGTGTGCAACGATCCTCGTTGGATCACACAGGATCAACGGTTGGTGCGCACGAACCGTGTGACAACTGTGAAAACCAATCAGGGCGTAGCAGACAGAGTGAGCACAGGTTTGGTCTTCTACGAAAGAGAGAGAGAGAGAGGGTAAAACTGAGTAGTATCAAAAAACCAAGGGCAAAACTGAGTAGTATAAAAATGGAAATTGAGTGTCTTGTACAATGAAATACATCGTGGCATACATAAAATTATGCCAAGATGGATCCAGTAGTGTTCATTGGATGTGTGTTCTTCTCATAAACCACATGGATCCACTAGAGTTCATTGCATCTGTGTTATTCTCATAAACCACATGCATCCACTAGAGGTCATTGGATGTGTTTTATTGTCATAAACCACATGGATCCACTAGAGTTCATTGGATGTGTGTTATTGTCATAAACCACATGGATCCACTAGAGTTCATTGGATGTGTGTTCTTCTCATAAACCACATGGATCCACTAGAGTTCATTGCAAGTGTGTTATTCTCATAAACCACATGGATCCACTAGAGTTCATTGGATGTGTATTATTGTCATCAATCACATGGATCCACTAGAGTTCATTGGATGTGTGTTATTGTCATAAACCACATGGATCCACTAGAGTTCATTGGATGTGTGTTCTTCTCATAAACCACATGGATCCACTAGAGTTCATTGCATGTGTGTTATTCTCATAAACCACATGGATCACTAGAGTTCATTGGATGTGTGTTATTGTCATAAACCACATGGATCCACCAGTGTCATTGCATGTGTGTTCTTTTCATTAACCACAGCTAGATTCATTACATGTCTTTCTTCTCACAAACAACATATGGATCCACCAGAGTCATTGTATGTATGTTCTTTTCACAAACCACATATGGATCTACCAGTGTCATTGCATATGTGTTTTTTTCATGAACCACATATGGATCCACCAGTGTCATTGCATGTGTGTTCTTTTCATAGACCACAACTAGAGTCATTGAATGTGTGTTCTTTTCCTGAAACACATATGGATCCACCACTGTCATTGCATGTGTGTTCTTTACATGAACCATAGTGACAGTCATTGCATGTATGTTCTTTTCAGAAACCACATATGGATCCACTAGAGTCATTTCATGTGTTCCTTTCATTAACCAGAGATAGAGTCACTACATGTCTGTTCTTTTCACAAACCATAGCTAGAGTCATTGGAAGTGTGTTCTTTTCATGAACCACAACTAGAGTAAGTGAATGTTTATTCTTTTCATAAACCACATGATCTTGTGTCTTCTTTTCATAGACCACATATGGATCCACCAGTGTCATTACATGCGTGCTCTTTTCACAAACCACACATGGATCCACCAGTGTCATTTCATCTGTGTTCTTTTCATGAACCACAACCAGTGTCATTGCATGTGTGTTCTTTTCATGAACCACAGCTAGAGTCATTGCATGTCTGTTCTTTTCACAAACCACATATGGATCCACTAGAGTCATTTCATGTGTTCTTTTCATTAACCATAGCTAGAGTCATTGGATGTCTGTTCTTTTCACAAACCACATATGGATCCACCAGTATCATTGAGTGTGTGTTTGTTTCACAAACCACACATGGATCCACCAGTGTCATTGCATGTGTGTTCTTTTCATTAACCACAGTTAGAGTTATTGCATGTCTGTTCTTCTCACAAACCACTTATGGATCCACTAGAGTCATTGCATGGCTATTCTTGTCACAAACCACATATGGATCCACCAGTGTCATTGCATGTGTGTTCTTTTCGTAGACCACATATGGATCCACCAGAGTCATTGCATGTCTGTTCTTTTCATTAACCATAGCTAGAGCCATTGCATGTATGTTCTTTTCACAAACCATAGCTAGAGTCATTGGATGTGTGTTCTTTTCATGAACCACAACTAGAGTAAGTGAATGTCTATTCTTTTCATAAACCACATGATCATGTGTCTTCTTTTCATAGACCACATATGGATCCACCAGTGTCATTACATGTGTGCTCTTTTCACAAACCACATATGGATCCACCAGTGTCATTTCATCTGTGTTCTTTTCATGAACCACAACCAGTGTCATTGAATGTGTGTTCTTTTCACAAACCACATATGGATCCACCAGTGTCATTGCATGTGTGTTCTTTTCATGAACCACAGCTAGAGTCATTGCATGTGTTCTTTTCATTAACCACAGCTAGAGTCATTGGATGTCTGTTCTTTTCACAAACCACATATGGATCCACCAGTATCATTGAATGTGTGTTTGTTTCACAAACCACACATGGATCCACCAGTGTCATTGCATGTGTGTTCTTTTCATTAACCACAGTTAGAGTTATTGCATGTATGTTCTTCTCACAAACCACATATGGATCCACCAGTGTCATTGCATGTGTGTTCTTTTCGTAGACCACATATGGATCCACCAGATTCATTGCATGTCTGTTCTTTTCATTAACCATAGCTAGAGTCATTGCATGTATGTTATTTTCACAAACCATAGCTAGAGTCATTGGATTTGTGTTCTTTTCATGAACAATAACTAGAGTTAGTGAATGTGTGTTCTTTTCATAAACCACATGAGCATGTGTGTTATTTTTGTAGAGCACATATGGATCCAATAGTGTCATTGCATGTGTGTTGTTCACAAACCACATATGGATCCACCAGTGTCATTGCATGTGTGTTCTTTTCACAAACCACTTATGGTTCCACCAGAGTCATTGCATGTGCATTCTTTTCATGAACCACAACTAGAGTCAGTGAATATTCGTTCATTTACAAACCACACATGCATCCACCTGAGCCATTGCATGCCTGTTCTTTTCATAAACCACAGCTATAGTCATTGGATGTATGTTCTTTTCACAAACCACATAAGGTTCCACTAGAGTCATCGGATGTGTGTTCTTTTCACAAACCTCATATGGATCCACCAGTGTCATTGCATGTGTGTTCTTTTCACAAACCACATAAGGATCTACTAGTGTCATTGGATGTGTGTTCTTTTCATAAACCACAATGGATCCACCATTGTCATTGCATTATTTTCATAAACCACATGAGCATGTGTGTTCTTCTCACAACCCACATATGGATCCACTAGTGTCATTGAATGTGTGTTCTTTTCCTAAAACACATATGGATCCACCAATCTCATTGCATGTGTGTTCATTTCGTGAACCACAGCTAGAGTCATTGCATGTTTGTTCTTTTCACAAACCACATATGGATCCACTAGAGTCCTTTCATGTGTTCTTTTCATTAACCACGGCTAGAGTGATTGGATTGTGTTCTTTTCACAAACCACATGAGCATGTCTATTTGTATCACAAACCACATATGGATCCACTAGAGTCATTGCATGTGTGTTCTTTTCACAAACCACATATGGATCCACCAGTGGCATTGCATGTGTGTTCTTTTCATAGACCACATATGGATCCACCAGTGTCATTGCATGTCTGTTCTTCTCACAAACCACATATGGATCCACGAGAGTCATTGCATGTGTGTTGTTTTCAAGATCCACATATGAATCCACCGGAGTCATTGCATGTGTGTTATTTTCATTAACCACAGATAAAATAATTGCATGTCTGTTCTTTTCACAAACCATAGCTAGATTCATTAGATGTCTGTTCTTTTCACAAACCACAACTAGAGTCAGTGAATGTTTGTTATTTTGATAAACCACATGAGCATGTATGTTCTTTTCATAGAGCACATATGGATCCACCAGTGTCATTGCATGTGTGTTCTTTTCACAAACCACATATGGATCCACGAGTGTCATTGCATGTGTGTTCTTTTCATGAACCACAACTAGAGTCCGTGAATGTCTGTTCTTTCACAATCCACACATGGATCCACCAAAGTCATTGCATGCCTGTTCTTTTCACAAACCACATAAGTATCCACTAGAGTCATTGGATGTGTGTTCTTTTCACAGACCACATATGGATCTACCATGTGTCATTGCATGTGTGTTCTTTTCATAGACCACATATGGATCCACCACAGTCATTGCATGTCTGTTCTTTTCACAATCCACACATGGATCCACTAGAGTCATTGCATGTGTGTTCTATTCATGAACCACATATGGATCCACCAGAGTCATTGCATGTGTGTTCTTTTCATTAACCACGGCTAGAGTCATTGGATGTCTGTTCTTTTCACAAACCATAGCTAGAGTCATTCGATGTGTGTTATTTTCATGAACCACAACTAGAGTCAGTGAATGTCTGCTCTTTTCATAAACCACATGCGCATGTGTGTTCTTTTCGTAGACCACATATGGATCCACCAGTGTCATTGCATGTGTGTTATTTTCACAAACCACATATGCATCCACTAGTGTTATTGCATGTGTGTTCTTTTCATGAACCACAACCAGTGTTATTGCATGTGTGTTCTTTTCAAAAACCAGATATGGATCCACTAGTGTCATTGCATGTGTATTCTTTTCATGAACCACAACTAGAGTAATTGCATGTCTGTTCTTTTCACAAACCACATATGGATCCACTAGAGTCATTTCATGTGTTCTTTTCATTAACCACAACTAGAGTCATTGCATGTCTGTTCTTTTCACAAACCACATATGGATCCACTAGAGGCATTTCATGTGTTCTTTTCATTAACCACAGCTAAAGTCATTTCTTGTCTATTCTTTCACAAACCACATAGGGATCCACCCGTGTCATTGAATGTGTTTTTTTTCAGAAACCACACATGGATCCACCAGAGTCATTGCATGTGTGTTCTTCTCACAAACCGCATATGGATCCACTAGATTCATTGCATGTGTGTTCTTTTCACAAACCACATATGGATCCACCAGTGTCATTGCATGTGTGTTCGTTTCATAGACCACATATGGATCCACCAGTGTCATTAAGTGTGTGTTCTTTTCAGAAACCACACATGGATCCACCAGTGTCATTGCATGTGTGTTCTTTTCATGAACCACAACTAGAGTCAGTGAATGTCTGTTCTTTTCACAAACCACATAAGGATCCACTAGAGTCATTTCATGTCTGTTCTTTTCAAAAACCACATAAGGAGCCACTATATTCATTGCATGTTAGTTCATTTCACAAACTCCAGAAGGATCGACCAGAGTCATTGCATGTGTGTTCTTTTCACAAACCACATATGGATCCACCAGAGTCATTGCATGTGTGTTATTTTCGTAAACCACATATGGATCCACCAGAGTCATTGCATGTCTATTCTTTTCATAAACCACATCTAGAGTCATTGCATGTCTATTCTTTCCATAAACCACATGCATCCACCATCCACCACAGCTAGAATCATTGGATGTTTGTTCTTTTCATAAACCACATCAGCATGTGTGTTATTTTCACAAACCACACATGGATCCACAAGTGTGATTGTGACATGGGTATACCCTGCAGGTAATCGAGTTTGGTATACATGGTCCAGATATGGTGGAAGCCCACGGCGTTGCCACGGCCCGATGAAGACTTCGACTGGCCCACGGACTGTCGATTACTTGCGAGACAAGAAGAATCTTAAAGATAGAAAGTTTAAAGGGAAAACCCTAATTTGTAACTGACTCGACCTACTACCTGAGACCTAGCCTATCTATATAAAGGCCAGGAGGGGGCGGCGAGGAGGACACACGCAACCTAGTTTCCACAACTCTCACCAAATTACATCTGCGTGCCCCTATAACCTTTGATTCCTCCATTAATTCCAAGAGCAGAAGAGCAGGAGTAGGGACCTCTACGAGGCCTGAACCTGGGTAAACCTTGCGTCCCTATGTGCTTGTTTGCTAGCTGACTGATGCCCCAGCGCTCCCTCCTTCTCCAAAACAAAAGTCCATAACAATGGGCGTTGATGAGTTAAACCCTCGTCAATTGGTGCTGTCTGTGGGAATTGGGAGTGCTGATGTTGCGGCTTCTTCAGCCCCATCAACCGCGATCTACAACTCCACAACAGCGGAGATTCACCAGCTCTTCGGCGCGTTTGACTTCACCGTCCATACGCCGGCCACTCGCCCGGCTTTCGAGTCCGTGGGCGATGGAATCAGCCTGGCGATTGGGAGCTTCTGCTTCCAAGTTGGTCAGATGGGCACGCTTCGCATGGCTGACCAGCCAACAGCATCCGCGATTGCTCTAGCATCATGGTTCCTGCCACCAATCGGCGCCCTCAGCGAGCTGAACACCTCAGCAGCAGCTGAGAGCACGGACAGCGACAGTAGTCGCGGATCCGATCTGGGTGACCTGGCGATGGAGGATGGAGTCTACGGCTTCGGATCCGAAAGTTGCAGAAGCAACAGCTTCCCCAACCACTTCATGTGTGCCGTCATCAACACCGGCGAAACCAGCGCCAATCGCAAAAACGGTGGCAACGGGCCTGATCCGCCCAACGGCAGCACACCTAACGACGGACCGCCCAATGGTGGCCCCACTACAAGTGGCAATGGCGCGCCCGTCAACAATGGAGGAGCAGTCGTACCTCCAACCATGGTGAATGAACACACTGGTGAACATATTGTGATCAGACTCAACGATCTCGAGTGGGCCCGTTGCCGAGAAGCTCTGTGAGGCAATCCTCTGCCCCTCGGCACGCCGCAAGATCTGCTGATGGGCTATCATTGGCTACTAAAGGAGGAGTACAAAGGCCAATTGCAAACGATTGCGCAACTCGAAGCGCGTAAAAAGGCGGCGGACGAGTCAAGTCTTCGATGCGCCGGGCTCTCCTCCCACGGAGGATCCTCCTCCAAGGGCAACGAGTACGTGGCCAACAAGAGGCGATCTCGAATGGCCCACCTCACCGAGCATGAGTGCATAGAAGCTGCGAAAGTCCTCGACTTCAGCTCTATGATAGTCGACACACGGGGCAACGTGGTCCTAAAGACACAACAAGCTGTGGTAACGGCGGCCACCATGTACCTCCTCAATAATCAGCCACCGGCCGGAGATCCTCGAGCTGCCATGCACCGATCTATGATCACGGGCTTGAGGTTAATCGAGGCTGCTCTTGACAAAGTACCGACGTCGGAGCCGAAAAAAGGAAAGGCTCTAGCAAAACGCTGCTCCTCACCCTCATCCAGCGACGACAATCACAATCTGTCTCGACGTCACCGCTCACGGCGGCACGACCACGACTATGATGCGCGCGATGACCTCACATAGCGCAAAATCGACAAGTCAAGGGCATGACGTGCCCGTTCGACTGACTCAGAAGACGAAGATGTGGAGCTCTGTGGCGCCAGATGCTTCAGTAGAGCTACCGGGTAGGAGCAAATGCCAAAGGGGTTGAAGCTCCCATCGGAAAACCCGAAGTTTGACGGTTTGCAGGACCCGAAAATCTGGTTGGAGGACCGCATCTCCCCTGTCAGGCTCCAAGGTGGGAGTCAAAGCACGGCCATGCAATTCCTACAGCTACAGTTGTAGGGCGCCGCCCGAGCATGGCTTAGCAATCTCCCGCACGGATCCATTCGCAGTTGGGAAGATCTGGTTTACAGCTTTGTGTGCAATTTCAAGGGCACTTACAAAAGGCCCGCATCAATCGAAGAACTAAGAAGCTGCAAGCAAAGATCGGGCGAATTGCTACGCTCGTACATCCAGAGGTGGTCCATCATCAAGAACTCCATAGAAAATATCTCGGAGGATCGTGCAATCGACACATTCAACGGCGGCGTTCGCCGCATAGAGCTCAGGGATGAGCTGGGCTGCTCCAAGCCCAAAACAATTGACCACCTGATGGAAATTGCGAATCAGTGGGCTGATGGAGAGGATTCGGTGAAAAACCGCACCTACTCCAACGATGACGATGACCTCGGGCATAGACGCGACCGTCGAGGCAAGCGGCGATGCGTGTTTACGATGACCGTGATGATGTCAATATGGTCGCAGCAGGCTACGCCGACAAACGCGACGACAACCGCAACAGCGGCTACCGCAGCGGTGGATACCGCGACCCCGGGAAAACCACACAGGTATGGCAACACCGCACTCGCGAAGAGGCACCCACAACAACAATTGAGGACAAACTGTCCAGGCCGTGCAACATGCACTTCTACATCGACAAGCACGACGACAAGAAAAAATCCAGCCACCTCCTCAAGGACTGCCGCGAGTTTCTCAAACTCCATGAGGGCCTGGCTCGGATGAATCGCGACGCGATCAACAAGGGCTACGGAACCGCCCCAGGCACCGTGGCACATGGAGCTCCTCCACCACTGCCCGGACCACCACTGCCTGCGGCTGCACCAAACCAGCACCACGGAGGCGAGCTGTACCCACGGGCCATAGGCAATATGATGATCCAAAAGGGACGCCCCTCAAATCGGGTGCAGAAGGACATCACTCGCCTCAACTTGGCGGCAAACTCTCCGCCCTCCACCACTGAGTACCTCAGTGGAAGTGACTCCTGCATCACCTTCGACAAGCGCGACCATCCGCACAAAGTCCCTCGTATAGGCCATTGTCCCCTCGTACTCGAGGCGCAGATCAGAGGCTTCGACATGAGTCGCGTCTTCATGGATGGTGGGAGCGGCATTAACCTCATGTTCACAAGTACCCTGCGCGCGATGAGGATCCATCTGACATGTCTAGAGGCCTCGGATACGATATTCCACGGCATCGTCCCAGGCAAGGGCATAGATCCCCTGGGAAAAATGAACGTCGGCGTCATCTTCAGCACACCGAAAAACTTTCGATGCGAACGTATCGACTTCGAAGTCGTCGACTGGCCCTTACAGTACCACTGCATCCTCGGACACATCACGTTCGCTAGGCTGATGGCAGTGCTGCACTACGCCTACCTGCAGATGAAAATGCCAGGTCCAAACATCATCATCACAATCAACGGGAGCTTTGAAAGGTCCGACAGCTGCGACAGGGAATTCAATAGAATATCCTAGTCCTTCGGCATGCAGGAGGAGCTCGCAAGATTGAAGGAGTCGACAGACAACAGTCTGCCTCCCCTAAGCCGACCAAGTTCACCTGACCTGTCCTTCGACTCGTTGGTGCACACAAAGAAAGTCCAGGTCCACCCATCGGACCCGACAAAGACGGCCCTCATCGCCAACAACTTGAGTTCCGCATAGGAACTCGTGCTCGTCGAATTCCTCCGAGAGCACTAGGAAATATTTGCCTGGTGTCCAGCGGACATGCCAGGGGTTCCCAGGGAATTCACCGAGCACGCACTCAACGTCAACCCAGACGCAAGGCCAGTCAAACAGACAATTCGGCGACTATCCGAACCAAGGGCAAAGGCGGTCAGAATGGAGATCAATAGACTCCTCGACGCCAAATTCATACGCGAGATCAAGGAAAGCACTTGGCTCGCCAACACGGTGCTGGTACCTAAAAAGACACGGATATCCTGCGGATGTGCGTGGACTTTACCTCCTTGAACAAGCACTACCCAAAAGATCACTTTCCCCTTCCGCGAATCGACCAAATTATCGACTCCACCGCGGGATGTGAGCGCCTCTGCTTCCTCGTCGCCTACTCATGCTATAATCAGATTCGACTGAAGGAGGGGGATCAAGAGAAAACGGCGTTTACAACGCCTTTTGGTGTGTTCTGCTACAACACAATGCCCTTGGGCTAAAAACGCAGGAGCCACCTATCAATGGTGCATGGAGGCTTGCCTCAAGGTTCAACTTGGTCACAACATCCAAGTCTACATCGATGACATCGTCATCAAAACAAAGGAGGAAGCCTCGCTAATCGACGATTTACGTGAAACCTTTGCCAACCTCAACCACTACCAGATCAAGATTAATTCAGACAAGTGCGCCTTCGGCGTACCATCTGGGCAGTTACTCGGGTATATCATCTCCGCGAGGGGAATTGAGGCGAACCCGAAGAAAATAAAAGCCATACTGGCCATGGAGAAGATGAAGAATATAAGAGGCGTACAATAGCTGGCTGGGCAAATCGCGGCGCTCAGTCGATTCATCAGTCGAATGGGCGAAAAGGCACTACCCTTCTACCAACTTCTCCGCAAAACTGACAAGTTCGAGTGGACTGACAAAGCGCAGGAGGCATTCGAAGACCTCAAGCGTCTACTATCTACCTCACTAGTACTGGTGACTACACGCGAAAGAGAACCATTGCTGCTATACATCTCCGCCACCAACCAGGTGGTCAACACAGTACTCGTGGCGGAACGAACCGAAGAAAACAAAGTCCACGGGGTGCAGCGCCCAGTCTACTACCTCAGCAAGGTGCAAAGGCCAACAAAGCAACGGTACCCGCACTACCAGAAGCTGGCATACGGCGTCTTCATGACAGCCAGGCGACTGCGCCACTACTTCCAGGAGCACCCAATCGTGGTGGTCAATAACGCCCCACTTGGGCATATTCTCGACAACCCCGATGCCACCGAATGAGTCGCGCTCTAGGGAATCGAGTTGTCTCCACGAGACATTACATACAAGAAGCGCGACACGATCAAGTCGCAAGTCCTCCCTGATTTTCTCGTACACTGGATGGAGAACCAGCTCCCCGAAAAGCCAGATATGTCTTACCTCTAGACGATGCACTTTGACGGATCAAAGCATAAGGACGGGGCTGGCGCAGGTGTCATACTGACATCGCCCCAAGGAGACAAGCTGAAATACATTCTGTGAATGCAGTTTACCGCCTCCAACAACGAAGCTGAATACGAGGCCCTGTTGCATGGGATGCAGATGGCAAAAGCCTGCGGCGCGAAGAGGCTCATCATCTACGGCGACTCCAAGCTGGTCGTCAACCAGACAATGCACGAGTGTGACGCACTGAACGACAATATGATCGCTTACTGCGACCTCTATGACACACTCGAAGGGGACTTTGATGGCTGCGAGCTGCGGCACATAGGCCGCGAAAACAATGAAGAGGCGGACGCACTCGCCAACATTGGCTCCACCTGCGCCCCCATACCACCTAGGGTATTTCTCGAGCGTATATGCGAACGCTCCATCAAGCCAAAGGCCGCAGAGAAGAAAACAAGCGCAACAACGGACTCGGGGGCTACGCCACCCAATGAGCCAATGGCACTTGATGACCTGGAGCTTGACACAGGACTCGAGGGACCAATGGGGGTCATGATGATCGAGCCATCTTGGACTCAACCCTACATCACATATCTTCTCAACAAGAGGCTACCGGACGACCCGACTGACGCGTGACACATCGCTCGGTGATCCAAGGCATTCTTCGTCATCAATGGAGAACTATACAAGCGCAGCATCACAGGAGTACTCCAATGGTGTGTCTCCAACGCGGACAAAAGGGCCTTCCTCCTCGACATACATGAAGGGACTTGCGGGAACCACGCCGGCAGTCGCGCCCTCATCGCCAAAGCTCTATGAGCTGGATTCTACTGGCCAACCGCCATGCACGACACCAAGTACATTGTCTAGAGATGCAACGCTTGTCAGCGATTCGCGAACAAACCGCACGCACCTGCGCGAAACTCTGGCCAATACCATTGGCTTGGCCCTTTGCGCAATGGGGACTCGACATGGTCGGCAAGCTCCCAAAGTCCTCATGAGGAGGATATGTCTACCTCCTGGTCGTAGTCGACAAATTCACCAAGTGGATAGAGGCCATGCCGGTGACAAACCAGTCAGGAGCCAGTGCCATCAAGTTCTTCGAGTCCATTGTCTATCGCTTCGGAGTGCCACACAGCATCATCACGGACAATGGAACGAACTTCAACTCTAAGGAGTTCCAGGGTTTCTGCGAAAACCTGGGAATCAACGTAAGCTATGCCTCCGTAGCTCATCCATAGACCAACGATTAAGTCGAAACGGCCAACGGCCTCGTCTGCGGTGGAATCAAGAAGTGACTCCTCCAACCACTCGAGCAAGCCATCGGATGCTGTCCAAACGAGCTACAGTCCGTACGATGGAGCCTGGGCACAACCCCAAATAGCGCCACCGGATATACCCCATTCTTCATGGTGCACGGCGCCGAAGCAGTGCTACCCGCAGAAGTACGCTTTGAAGCCCCACGGGTCGTCACGTACAGCGAGGAGGAGTCAACACTTGCACTCAAAGAATCCACCGATCTCCTTGACGAGGCACAGGACATTGCAGCAGAAAGATCGACGATCTACCAGTAGAACCTGCGCAACTACCATAGCAGAAGGCTATGCCCCAAATCCTTCGTCGAAGGAGACCTGGTCCTACGACTGAAGCAGCAAGGGCACCTCAAGCTCGAGTCCCCACGGGAAGGACCATACGTGATTACAGATGTAATCCCAGGTGGCGCCTATCGCCTCAAAGATTTCGAGACAGGAGTCGTATACTCCAACCCCTGGAACTTCGCTTAGCTGTGGCGCTTCTACCGTTAGTCGTCCTTTTTTTCTGACATTGCAAATAAGGCTATTCAGCCAGGCTACTTAGCCACACATTGTACCTCGTACTGATTCTGCGAATGAATAAAGCTAAGTGCCCCGAAACACTATGTTTTCCTCATTTTTCTAGCAATTTTATCACTCGGGAGCTACGCCACCCTTTACACCCTCGTTCTACGAGCAATACGCAGTATCCCGAGTAGCTGACACAACAACAATCGAACCCTTGATACACCAACCCAGTTGCAACGCACCTGACAGGTTGGCAAGGTGCTGAGATAAAATAAGTCAGGCTAACGAAAAGGAACTGCAGAGTACAAAATACACTCGCAAAACATATGAGCTAGCAAGCTCTTTGCATATCAATATCAATCTATTACATACAACATACACATACGAACTTTACAACACTGGAATACCTATGTGCAGGATACAAATCAAAACTACTACTACAGCAGAAGAATGTTTGTCTGTTCCTCAAAGAAGTCGACAATTTCCTCTGCTGGGCGGTCCACCGGCTGGTAATGCGAAACCATGTTCCAGGTCAAACCTGCCGGTGGAGTCAGCGGCCCAGCAGCAACAACCACAATGTCCACATCAGGCCTATGCAGTCGCACCAGCAAGAGGGCAGCCTTGGCACCAGCCACTAACTGCTGCCGCACGCACTCACGAACTACACTCAAATCCTGGAATCTCGCCAGATGGGCCAACAGTCTTGAAGGGATAGCGTCTAGTGGAAACATCATCTGGTAAATGTGCCTGAGGCACGACTGCACTTTCTTCAGAAAATGAAGCACTCGAGAAGCACAATCCTGCAGGGTCGCAGGTATAATTGCACGGTCATGATCCACCCAGAAGTACCCACTCGCCTGCAGTTGCTCTTGGGTCAAATCATTCATTTGAACAGCGATCCGCTCTTTTTCATCCTGCGGATGGCGAGCACTGACAACTGCACCACACAAAAACAAAGTGTGAAAGAAAGGCATCGCTGCGACTGACTAAAGGAAAAGATAAGAGGATAGAAGGTTAACACTTGAACTGCTCATTCAGCTGGGCCACCTCCTCCAATAGGTACTTCTCGCGAGTAGAGGCTTTCTCCGCCTTCGACTTTCATACATCGGCGCTACCACGGAGGATGGGCAACTCACGCTCTAGTTGCTTAATACGATCGCATAATCGCGAGAGCAACGACAACTCCTCCACCTTCGAACGAGGCTGCGCCAAGTTCTCATCAGCAGAAGGAGGATCACAAGGATCACTCGAAGGAGCACTCAATGTACCCTAACACGAATCAAGTAAAAAGCAAATAAGAGACCAAGAATACATTTGGTAAAGGGCATACATGCATTCAGACAAAGGAAAAGTTTCGATTGGGACAACCCCACAAAATCATTGTTCCATAAAAGCAAAAGGCTAAGCCACTATAGCTATTATAGAAGGAGACTAAAGCGCAGCATGTTTCTTCGACTTGGACTTAGGCCTCAGGGGTTTCATCTCATCCATGGCTGTCTCCGACGCCACGGACTTGCTGGAAGTACCCCCAGAAGCTGCAGCCTTCGCCTGACGTAGCTCTTCGGAGTACTTGGCGAGTGTCTCGATAAGCTGGGGACCGTAATTTTTGCATTTACCAGCATAGGGAGCTAAAACTACCTGCTGGCCTCTAGCGTCGATAGGCATCGCCTCAGAGATAGCTGTAGGATCCATCTCCACGCCATGTGCCTGCACCATTGCGAGTGCCATGGTGGCGCCGACAAAGCGCTGCGAATTTTTGAAGTCCGCAGGGATTCCTCCAGCCAGAGATTCCACCGGGTCACCGAGGTTGTCGATCATCCCAGCCTTCAGTCTAGTCCTCATGTATGTGACTGAGCACATCCTTGGCCTTCCCCAGCGTCTCCTGGAGGGAAACGCTGTGGTCCTCGACTGCGGTGATGGCACCAGCCAAAGCATCTGCATGGTGCAGAGATTGGGCATCGAAACTCAAGCCGCTAGCATCTGCATACAAAAAGCATTAATTCAACAATCATACGTCAAAGCGCAGAAGAGAAAGACATATCCAGATGAAAAAGGTCATACATAAGAGGGACTTGGCAATCGAGAGAAGCTGCTCCTCGAACATCTTCTCCCTCTCAGCAGTGGAGGCAAGGAGATCCTGCTCTCGCCTCCGCGACTCCTCCAAGGCTGCGACTGCCTCGTCACGGTTCTTCGTCGCCGCGGCCAATGTCTTCTCCAATGCAGAAGCATGGCGAAGTAATTCATTGTGCTCAGCTGCAACAAACAGAGAGTGTTACCAAACCGAATTAATAATATTCGCCAAAAGACAAGAACAAAGTCAAAACTTACTTTCGACAACACCATGGCGATTGTCTAGTCACGCATGTTGTCGACCCATGTTAAGAACCTGCTCCGCCAGGCGGGCAGCTTCCTTCACGATGAGCTGCATCAGAGACATTCCAAGTTCAAGTAAAAGCACGCCAAGAATAAATTTGACTGCCAACTACAAGATACTTAGATGATCCTCCACAGACTCCGAAGAAGGCTGTTGCACAGTCATCTGGGTAACCATCTGATGCTCCCCAGCATGCAGGGAACTCGATGAGTTATGCCTGGTGGGAGTCGCCAATGGAGGAGAAGGACACCGCAAGGCCACCTTCTTGTACTTGGAGTCCGTGACTTCAGACTCCTTCAAAAATTGGACGTCATCAGAAGACGGCGTCGCCACTTGACTGAAACGCACAATCAAACAAGAGCTTCAAGACAGATAACAACTCAAAAAAGAAACCAAAACGAATTTCCAAATATAGGACTTACCAGTCAAATCTATCAAGATCGAAGGACTGCTCCTCCGACTCCGATGACTCCTTAGGCAGCCGCATCTTCTTGCGAGCAGATGGCGCCATAGAACAGCAGGAATCGGCTCCTCTGCACCAATGGATGGGCCTTCTGGATTCGACGGAGAGGAAGCATCGGAATCCTTGCTGCGAGAACGCTTGCGAGTGTCCAGACCACTGGACTCGAGGGCTTCCTCGACCTCTTCAAGTGGGACGGTCGATTCCGACTCGTCCTCTTCATCCACTTCGCGAGGAATAACCCCCTCAGGAAGAGGGGGCAAACTGGGAGACACCTTCCAATCCTGCATACAGAAAACAATTAAGTATACGTCAAGAAATCAGAAGCAATCGACAAAAAAGCTACTTCGTAGCACAATCATACCTCAGGAGGAGGGTTAGAGGCATCGAAGGGAGGCACGACTGGTTCACTGGGGAGAACATCCTTGGTGGTGTACTTGGTCACCAGTCGCACCCTCTTATCTACTTCACCCGCGGAAATGCCATCGGCAGATACACGAGTGACATCGTCCGCACCAGCCCATTGGAACATTGGGTGGACTCTGACCTACAGAGGCTGGATGCGATGATGCAACCATCTGCGAATGAGGGCGGCGCCTCCCTCTTCTTTACCCATGTGACTCTCGAGGTCGCAGACACGCTGGTACAACACTTCTGTCTCCTTGGACTCGCCAGGCATAACCACGTTCTTCCAAGAACGCCTCCTCCTGCACGGCGTCGCGGGGTCGAAGGGCGCGAGTCCGTAGTGCTCTCCGTCGGCCTTCTGGTCGCGGATGTAGAACCACTTGTCTCTCCACCCTTGGACGGACACCGTGAGCTTGATGTCAAAGTAGGTAACAGAGGAGTCGACATGAATCCCGCAGCCGCCTACATCGTAGACTAACGAGCCAGAAGCTGACTGATGCTTTAGCTTGAGAAGCCGCTTGAAGAGACCAAAGTGTGGCTCGACTCCGAGCCAGCACTCGCAAAGTGTGATATAGAACGCAATGTGAAGAAGAGAGTTTGGGGACAGCTGGTGCAGCTAGAGCCCATAGAAACAAAGAAGGCCCCTGACAAAGGGATGCAGGGGCAGAGACAGACCACGAATGATGAACGCGAGGAACATCACTCGGAAACCTGATGGAGGACAGGGGTTACCTCGTCACTAGGCACACGTGAATCGTCTTCGGCGCGCGGAAGAACTCCATCTTGATGCAAAAGACGGAGTTCAGAGGCTTTGATGGTGGATGCGCGCCATGCGCCATTGGTGACGCAAGTGCCTGCACCTTTCTTCTTGCCGATGCTGGCGGTGCTGGTGCCCACGACGGTGGAGCCACCTTTCTTCTTGGCGATGACGGTGGCGGCAGCAGACCCAGTGGCGGTGCCTCCCTTTTTTTTCCCATCTTGCGATGGTGGTCCGAGCGGAGGAAATAGCTCGGGAACACGCAGAGTTGGTCCAGCGCCGCAAAGAGGAATAGCTCTAGGAAGCAGAGAGCAGCGGCAATGGCGATGGAAGCACAAGTAGAGAAAATAGCAGATGGGAAAATTACCGCAGTTGTGTTGCTACTTAACTCCCTTGCGGATGCAATCCAACAGCCAACAGAAACCCTATTGGACGCTGGCACACATCACGGTCGACACGGGGAGAGGCCAAATCACGACCGTCCCCCACTATCTCCATTACGCGCGAAAATCAAGGAGGCGCAGTTAAAACGGAAGATTACACACGCCTGGTCAAATCAAAGTCAGAAAATGGGACCCACCGCTCGTCATGTCCCGTCAAAGCCGCTCACATGGGCAACTGAGGTCATCACATTGTCAGCACTAATGTCATCAAGTTGAGCACTGGAAGACTTCGACTACTTTAGTCCTTGCTCGAGTCTTTGACTCCACCAAGCACTCGGGGGCTATTCCCATAGGGAGCGCTGGTCGCACACCCTACAATTTTCTTTTTATGCAGGAATATGGACATTCAAATCTTACCCAACCACTCGAATCTATGATTCGACTATGGATCATGGGTTACTCCCATAGGGAGCGCTGGAAACAAATTCGACTGAAACAAGTAAACAAAAGATGGCAGCAGTCGTGAAAGTTCTTTAGTCCCTGCCTGAGTCTTCGACTCAACCAAGCACTCGGGGGCTACTCCCATAGGGAGCGCTGGTCGTGCACCCTATGATTATTTGTACGTCGTACTGTGTGTTGATAACATCCACACTCGAAGTCTATGGTGACACCGCCTCATATTTTTCACTACAAAGAGACTGCGTCTCTTGGGCCGCCCGAATCATCTCCGCGATGACAAAAATTCGGATGTCGCGCTTGCAGCGTGAAGATAAGACCTAAGTAAGGCCTGGCAACGCATTTGCTGCATACTACTAGAAATAAATCCGTGCCTACAGGTACGATGAACATGCCTTAACGGACGCATCGCGTGCTCACACCCTTATAATGGAATTCGACTTCTGTAAGACCTCCGCGGCTTGAGTCGAATTACACCAGCACTTTTCCGAATTCAAGTCCGGGGACTCGAGTTCGAGTAGATTGTGTTGTTTTGCCCCAAGGTAGTTAACTGATACCGATACGTCGGTTAAATCAGGCATGCATATCAACAATCCCTATGACATAAACAAAACATTCAAAAAATACTCATTCATGCACTTGAAAGGCTTCATAAATTCCCCAGTCGAATCTATGATTCCACTAGACACTCGGGGGCTACTGACATGGGTATACCCTGCAGGTACTCGAGTCTGGTATATACGGTCCAGATATGGTGGAAGCCCACGGTGTTGCCATGGCCCGATGAAGACTTCGAGTGGCCCACAGACTCTCGATTATTTGCGAGACAAGAAGAAGCTTAAAGATAGAAAGTTTAAAGGGAAAACCCTAATCAGAATCGACTGACCTGCCGAGACCTAGCCTATCTATATAAAGGCTAGGAGGGGGCGGCGAGGAGGACACACGCAACCCTAGTTTCTACAACTCTCGCCAGATTGCATCTACACGCCCCTGTAACCTTCGATTCCTCCATTAATTCCAAGAGCAGACAAGCAGGAGTAGGAACCTCTACGAGGCCTGAACCTGGGTAAACCTTGCATCCCTGTGTGCTTGTTTGCTAGCCAACTGATGCCTCCAACGCTCCCTTCTTCTCAAAAACCCAAGTCCACAAAAATGGGCATTGATGAGTTAAACCCTCGTCATATTGCATGTATGTTCTTTTCATGAACCAAAACTAGAGTCAGTGAATGTGTGTTCTTTTCACAAACCACACATGGATCCACCAGAGTCATTTGCATGTGTGTTCTTTTCATAAACCACATGGATCCACCAGTGTCATTTAAATGTGTGTTCCTTTCATAAACCACATGGATCGTAACCTTAGGAGAGCCGTTAGACCGTGTCTTCTAGAAGGCACGCCCTAACATAGTTGTTCTGCATGACGATTTCTACATACCGTTCGTTTAGGGTGCTTGGACGATTGGGATGGTTCTTCATAAGAGTGATCCGCGAGTAGGCTGTTCTGTGTCATGATTGGCCACGCATAATGTCCGCTTGCTCTGGAAAAACTGGCAACACCGCGCGCTCCCCTTTTGCGAGTGTCACGAGTTCCATGGGCCATATGCCAGTGTCACGTCCCCTTTACTTCTCTTCCTCCTCATACTTCTCTTCCTTCCTCTCGAAGCCACTTTCGCCACTTATCTCCCATCATGCCGTAGCCACAAGCCGACGGCGCCTCTAGCCCAGTCCCCCACCCCCCTCTCACCATGGGTTCAAGGGGAGACGGTGAGGAAACGCATCGTGATGACAGGGACGGTGATTTCGATGTGTGTCGTCTCATCTCTATCATCTAACGCCAATTATCTATTTTTAGCTAGATCTATTCTGTTTACTCATAAACGTATGATGTGTTCGGCTAACCAGACGTTGTATGACTCCGACTATCATGGTTTAGCAGAGGAAGACAGTCCTCCGCTATGTAAACATGGATATGTGCCCGCTAAATTTGTAGCATTTGAAGGATGAAACACAGGCACGAGGTTTTTATGGTGTCAAGGACATCATGCAACGATGCAAGGCAGAAGTTCCAGTGTTTTCAAATGGGTAGATCCATAGTGGCCCAAATCGATGCAAAAAACGCTGGACAAACTATGGGATATGATTGTTGAGTTGAAAGAATCCATAGTCAGCTCACTTCTTGACAGTGCTGAGATGAAGCTATTTGACCAAGTTGACACAACCAAGCTTAACCGAGATCTTAGGAGGGTGCAAGACAAGGTTAGCAAAGTCGAGAAGGAGAGGGACGTGGCGTTGGGCCTGAAGGCTAAAGCAGAGCAAGAACTTACTCATGCAAGGAATGAACTTCACCAGGCCAAAGTCCTGCAGTTCACAACTACGAGTATTGACAAGTGCATGAGGATAAATGTAGAGAAACAATTGAAGTTTTGCAAGGAAGATGCTAAAAGGAAGGAGCAGACGATTCGATCCTTGCTCTCGCAGGAAGATGCGCATCAGGCTAAGATTTGGAAGATCAAGGAGATGTGTGATAACTAGTTCTATTTAGCTTGAGCTCCGTACTTTTTTAACTTGTAACAGTAATACTTGTACATACTAGCGGTATGAACCAGTGGTCTCAGAGTCCTGGGAGAAAAAAATTGGTCGCCCATTAATTTGTCTTAACCCTGCATTACTTCATTTTGTCTGATGATGGTGGTACTCTGACATTGGTGGTTTGTTTAAATGTAATCTACATGGATTGCGCCGCATTCAAATGGTACAACCACAATTTATAAAGTGAAAGAACGTACACCCTGCTACTGGAGATCTGGGAGCTTCGCCAGATGCAGGGGATGCAGGAGCAAGGAGGCGGTGAGATAGACGGGCTCAAGATTAGGCCAGAAAGTGGTACCAATTTCCTCATCATCTGGCCATTATCCGTTGCCATTTCTGTTTATGTTGTCATGTTGTTCTGCAGCAGCTGAAACAAGTTGATCTTTTATGGAGTGTAGCAGCTTAAATAATTTATTTATGTGCCACTTACATTCCATCAAATTTGGAGACCTCCTGCCACTCAGCAATCGTGGAACCGATTCTGCGTGTTTTCAGACAGTAGTGGCACAATCACAATTTCAGATTCAACTACTAACTCGAGCGTTTACAAACCCTAAGTCACGGTACATTTTACTCCGAGAACGTGGGTAGATTGTTTCGCCCGACAAGTTCCATGCACAGAGCTCCAGAATTTAACCGAATTACATATATAGGTTCAAGTTCAACACCATATTATGCATCTTCATTTCCAGTAGCCTTTTTCCCCTGCCTGGGTGTCAAGCCTTCACGTCCACTGGCTTCTTCATTTCCTGCCTTCTTCCTCTTCCTCGGTGCCAATTTTCTTAGCTTTACGTACTCTGCATCACCGGGACAGTCAGCACCAGAATCGTGTCCAGCATCATCTTTCCACTCATTTTTATTTTCTTTCGGCAACAAAATGACTGACCCAATAGTCATGTTTCTAACCTTGCGGTGCTTCCTATCAAAGAAACAGGACTGTTGCATAAATGCCTAATATCTAAAGAGTAAATAAAACAAAAATTACAATTCAGCACAAACATGCGAACCCTAAGAGACTTTTGTTTACCAGGAGCTAATTGGGTTCGAGTGACCACCCTAACCAAGAATAGAAGGGCAACTCCTAGATGCAGCAGCTTCCACATCCAGTACATCATAATTCAGCTCAAACATGCAAGCCGAAGCATACCTTTTCATCAACCCAATTAGCTGACTGTCACACGTTAGAGGAACCATGATGCCTCGTTCATCCATGAAGCTAAACTTTGTAGTCTGCTTCGGCCATATTTCATCATGATTACATAGAGCAGTAACCATACCAGGGATAGTGCAGATCTGCATAGGCGCTTCTTCCATCGTGATACAATGGTGCTCATACCACTTGCCCTTCACCCTTGTTGATTTAGAGTCATACCTGAAGAGGGCTACCGTAACCAGGTAAGGGTGGTCCGTGGAGATCCCACTTGATAGAAAACTATGGACAAAATATGTTTGTCAGTGTTGGGCTAACAAACAATTTTAGGTTCAGTAGCCAGCTAGCAGTTATAGTTTGAGCGAATAGCAAAGAGAAGGGTAGCTCACCCGCATGTAGCCAAATCTTCTTATTCCTTGGTAGTAGGATCTACCATCCTCCGAGCTGCTCAGCTCGTCGGTGGTGGAGGCGGGCTAGAGCTAGAGCCTCGCAACACCGGCTACGGCATGCGCCATTAGAGCTCGGGATCAATGAATGGGCGCAGTAACTAGGCGCAGCAACTTGGCGCTGGAAGTCCAATGTCCGAGGGATTGTTTTGCCTGGAGGGTGGATTTCAACATCGCAGGTGCTAGGGGAAAGGAGGGAATGGATTTGTGAAATTGGTCAATGCATCCAAGCCACTTAGTTCCTTGATTTGCCTAAGAGGTTACCGCGTCAGCGCTCGCGTCACGGACAGATGACCGACATATGTGTCCCAACCATAAACTTCACGGGGCAGTTTAACAGAATGTTTGAATTTGGAAGGGGTGAGATGAGTTTCCCTCGAAATGTCCCCTCTCAGTAGTTGGCAGCCCAACTTTACAGAACGCGGAAATTATAGGCAACTTGGGTACCGCAATGCACTCACCTAGGAACTTTTGGGCCACAAACGAACAAGCCCATCTACAGCATCCACGGCAGTGCCCTGCCACCGTGCCATAACCTCTGCAGCTCCACCAAGATCTAGATCTCCATCAACAACATCAAGCCATCCAATCAAGAAGAAAAGGAGAAGGAGGACACCGCCATCACCACGCTGACGCCACCATCACCATGTCGTCATTACCATCTCCATCACCGCTACTCCTTCATCCTTCCCCATCATGATCTTCGTGATGGGTTGTAACATGGCTTGAACCCCCTTTATTAAAGTTATGATGATTTGAGTAATTGAAGTGTGGTGTGTTCTTGTTAATTAATATGTTTGTGCTTTCTCTTTACATTGTTCTATTCATGATATTATTCTAGTGATTGGAGACGTCCAATCCATTGTTGAGGAGTTTACTAGGGATTCACGGAGTATCACAAAACTTATCGTTTGTCTCTACTCTTCCATGGGCCTGACAAGTCCATGGGTAGAACTAATAGGCTATTCGCTATAAGTGATTTGCGAAGGCAATAGCAGCTTAGGATGCACCGCCCAGAGTTCCCTCAAGATCACTCATGATATAGATAGGTATAGTGTTGCGAATTGCTTGACCCCGAAGTGACATACGGGATATCTTGTGACTATCACACTTGCTTAGGAGTACGGTTGTCCATAGAACTTAATGTCTTTGCTTTGGTTTAGCTTGATTGGTATTGTTACCTTAATACACTATTCTCTGATGAGATGAACCATGTCCGAAGAGGCTGTGGACAATTTAGTTGTCTAGTTGCCACTTACCAATGGTGGGAGATAACAGTATATGAGGGACCGCCACAATTATAGTTAAAAGCTATTCCATAAGCACTTATCATGCACAGCGGTATACACAACATTACTTCATGAATCATATATTTAATATTTCATCTCATTGCATTCACCTCTTTTCAGTTTTACTTTTGTTCTAGTTTTCTGCCAGTCCTAGTAGTAGTTATTACAAAACACCTTAAATTCATTTATCCTAGCAACTTATAGAATAGGCTATTTCCAAACCACGGTTTGGGTGTGAACATGGTCGCATTGACAACACGGCTGCGAGGGTCGTGTTCGCCAAGCTCCCATCGGGACAAACTCTTTAAATATTTTCTGCTACAACTACTGCAATAACCCTACTTTGGTGCAGGAACCATAGTCTATCATTCCGTCATTGGGCAGTTATAAAGGCAGAGTTCTGGTTGACTGACAATCAAGCTGCGTGATGTGAATAACCAAGATGGGATTTTCCCCCTCTGACAGGAGATATATTCTCTGGGGCCTCTCAAAAGATATGATTCGGAAAGCATGGCCATGCGCGACTCAGTTAAGTGTTAACCAAGGCAACCGACTAAGAGTTAGTCAGATGAATCACTTATCTCGAATCGGGAAATTGAGTTGAACTATTTACGGGATGACGATTATTTGCCTATAGTTTGAAAAGGTATATCGTGAGGAAAAAGGGACTCAAACGAAAGTCACATTGGAAAGGTATGTCGTCATGACTCTTTGGTACTTGGGAGTCGGCACGGTTTGCTAGGAGCCGCTACCGACTGATCGATCACGAGTGAGACTCGGTTCGTGTCCGAGTCACCATGAGCATGGCGGGTCACACACTTAAGAGCAGGAGTAAGTTTGGGTTAGACCCAAACCGGAAATCTATTTGGGTTGGACACAAATAAGATATGGACTAAGTTAGTGGGATGGACTCGTAGCGACTAATATAGGCCTTTTAGTGTATGGGCCACAAGTGAGTGGAGCCCACTTTCACTCCTTATATAAGTTGGGGCGCAGGTGCTTAGAGAACAAGGTTAGGTCACTCCATGTGTTGGAAACCCTAGTCCCAGTTGGGGCGCAGGTCCCTAGTAGTCCAGCACCGGCGCTCCTCCTCGTACGTGTGGATACTGGCGGAGGTGATCTACGTTCAGCACTTCGACGATCGTGGATCGGAACAGATCTTGAGGACTGCACTACATCAACTAACATGCTTCATCGATTCCGCAACTGCACGTCTAGTGGTAATTCGCGTGGCCTACTACCTCAGCTGGATCTTGGGATCACCGCGTAGGGAAAAGTTTTGTTTATCTCTGCGTGGCCCAATAGTCGTATCAGAGCGATAGCTTCTGGTTTTAGGCTCGCGATCGTGCATATGTGATATGCGGTTGGCGTTAGATTAGATCTAATTGCAGTTTTGGTGGTCGATCTATGAGATAGATCGGTTTTGTACGAGGTTGATTGGATCAACTGTACTCGAGGAATTGGATGATCCGGTTTCCGTGATCATACTGCAGAGGTCATGGAACGACATACCCCTATCGGTCGGCTTCCGCCATCTTGGGGTACACTGTGACACATAAATCCGGATGCGATGATCGAAGATCAAAGAGTTTGGTCGAATCGGAGTCTAGATCGGATTTGGGTAAAGAAATTTTATCCGATAACGAAATCCATGTTTAGAATACAGATGAGATCTGTGTTTTTGAAAAAATTGTAGCGCCTTAGATGTCATTGCGAGTTTCACAACGCTGGCAGATATCGTATCAATGCATAACTTGTTTTTGCAGGATGATGTTGTGAATGGTATCGCTTTTGTGCATGTGATGTGTGTAATCCATACATGATCTGTGTATCACGGTTTTGGTCAGCCGACTAGAGCCTAGGTGCTTTCATCTTATTGTATAATGATATGTGTGTCGGATTCTCTATGTAACTAGCTATTGTAGCTATTTGGAGAACCCGGATGGCCTGCAAGTCGATGTGCAAGTCGGCTACATGGTGTAAGGCGACACGTGACAAGAGTTGGCACGAGTCAGATTATAGGCTTTGTGGATATGGAGGTCGCCATGAAGAGAGCCATACCATTTCACGTTATAATTGCTTTATTTTGTGTTATTGCCATGTCTCTGTTTTACCTCTATTAGATAGTTGGTAGAAAATAATCCCTCAAAGAAGGTCTAGTCGGTTTCCCCGCCAGTGCTGCACCATCACAAGTAGGAAATTTTTGGTAATGGGCTCATAAAATTGAGGTGCTATGAATTCTTTCCGACTAGGTGGGCTCAAGACAGACTCTTACAGTAGAAGCACTCGGTAATCTGGACGGGTCTATCACAACGGTTGTGGGACTCGGGGAAAAGTCGGATGGGAGCCGGGGCATGTGATGCTACCCGTCCAACAGGAGTCGTATGAGATGCGATTGACAAGGAGTTGTCTACCTAGATCACTTGATGGCTAGAGGTGATGCTAAATCTCACTAGTCGGCTTGCTTATTTTGATCATGAATCACTAAGTAACCATCGAAGGGGTGTTGGTTCTAGTGGGAGCATAAATATTAAAGTGTTTAATATGCTTGCTCTTTTATGGATACATGTCTTAAGTGTTTTTGCATATTTTTATGTTGTGGATCAATGGCACCTAGCAGTCTTCCTCAGTTATACAGTTTTTTTTGAGAACCATCTTAGAGAAAGATAAGCTAAATGGAACTAACTTCACCAACTGGTATCGTAATCTAAGATTTTTTCTCAAGCAAGAAAAGAGGGACCATATCCTAGACAACCCACTTCCAGCTGAGCCGAATGAGAATGCGAGTGTCGCAGCCACCATTGCCTATAGTAGGACTTGTGATGAGTCTATGGAGATTAGATGTCTTATGCTTGCTCACATGGAACCGGACTTGCAGCAGCAGTTCGAGAATGTTGAGGCCTATGATATGATCGAAAGCCTCAAAAGTATGTTCTAGGCTCAGGCAAAGACTGAGAGGTATCAAGTCTCTGAAGCTTTGTTGAGTTGCAAGCTTAAGGATGGCAATCCACTAAGTCCGCATGTTATCAAGAAGGTTGGTTACGTGCAGTCTCTAGAAAGGCTGGGCTACCCCATTAGCGAAGAGTTCTCTACGGACATAATTTTGAACTCTCTTCCTAGTGCATATGGTCAGTTCCTATCGAACTACAACATTCATGGTATGGATAAGAAGCTCACTAAATTACATGGGATGCTCAAGAAGGCTAAGGCGGATCTCAAGAAAGGCTCCAGTCAAGTGTTGATGGTGCAGAATAAGGCTAAGTTCAAGAAGAGTTCTTGGACAAAGAAGAAGAAGGCAAAGTCGAGAGGTAAGGCTGAGGACCCGGTCCAAAGCACTTCCTCAGGGACTAAGCCATCTCCTGCAGCCGGATCCACTTGCTTCTATTGCAAGGCGGGTGTCCACTAGAAGAGGAATTGCAGCAAGTATCTGGCTGATAAAGCCAAGAGTGGAGGTGTGACTTCCGGCTCAGGTACACTTGTTTCCAATGTTATAGACATGTATCTCGCAGATGCACCTAATAGTTCTTGGGTATATGATACCGAATCAGTCATTCACATATGCAACTCGTTGCAGGGACTGGTAAGAACTAGGAGCGTGGCGAGAGGCGAGATTGACATTCGAGTCGGCAACAAAGCGAGAGTCACTGCATTGGAAGTCGGCACAATGCAACTTCATTTACCTTCTTGATTCTTAATGGAGCTAAATAATTGTTATTATGTTCCAGTGCTTACTTGAAACATTATTTCTGCCTCATGTTTGATGATACAAGGCTATGATTAAAATATTAAGAATAATGGTTGTTCTTTATATTTGAATGATATGTTTCACGGCTTTGCACCCGTCCAGGACAGGTTATTCATTTTGAATCTTGATGGTGAATCTGTCTATAGTATAAATGTGAAAAGGTTGAAACCAAATGATCTGAATATGACTTACTTTTGGCATTGTTGGCTTGGTCATATAAGTTGGAAACGCATGAAGAAGCTCCATGTTGATGGACTCCAAACTTTGTTCGACTTGGAGATGTTCGAGACATGTGAATCCTGCCTACTCGGCAAAATGACCAAGACACCTTTTGCAAAGAGTTGTGAAATGGCGTCCGACTTATTGGGACTAGTACATAGTGATGTATGTGGCCCGATGAGCACAACAACTAGAGGTGGTTATGAGTACTTCATTACCTTCACTGATGATTTGAGTAGGTATGGATATATCTACTTGATGAAACATAAGTCGGAAGCCTTTGAAAAGTTCAAGGAATTCCAGAATGAGGTACAGAATCAACTCGGCAAGAAAATAAAGTTTCTTCGGTCAGACTGAGGAGGCTAGTACATGAGCCATGAGTTTGATGACCATCTAAAGAGTTGTGGAATAGTTCCCTAGCTCACTCCTCCAGGAACGCCGCAGCGAAAAGGTGTGTCGGAAAGGAGGAATCAGACCTTGTTGGGCATGGTACGATCAATGATGAGTCGGACATATCCGCCTTTATCATTTTTGGGTTATTGTCTAGAAACTGCAGCGCTCACACTAAACAGAGTACCATCAAAGTCGGTAGAGAAGACACCGCATGAGATGTGGACTAGCAAGAAGTTGAGTTTGTCTTTGGGGTTGTGAAGCTTTTGTCAAGCGACTTCAGTCGGACTTACATCCAAGTCGCATAAGTGTATTTTTGGTGGGGTATCCGAGGGAAACCTTGGGTTACTACTTCTACAACTGATAAGAGGGAAAAGTGTTTGTCGCTCAGAACGGTGTCTTCCTTGAGAAAGAGTTTCTCAGTCGGGGAGTCACTGGGAGCACGGTGTAGCTCGAAGAAATTCGAGAGGTACCGGCCAGCAGCAAGTCGGCAAAAGCTTTAGAGGTTGATCCGGTCGTGGTACCTGAGCCGGCAACAGCACCAACACTGCGAAGATCGGCCAGATTGCGAAGTGTTCGTGATGTGTTGTTGTTGGACAGTGATGAGCCAGCAACTTATTCGGAAGCGATGGTGGGATCTGATTCTGAGTCATGGCTTGGAGGCATGAGATCTGAGTTAAAGTCCATGGATGAAAATCAAGTTTGGAACTTGGTTGATCTGCCAGATGGTGCAAGACTTGTCGAGTGCAAATGGGTCTTTAAGAAGAAAACTAATATGGATGGAAAGGTTTCTGTCTATAAAGAACGGCTTGACACGAAGGGGTTCCAACAGGTTGAAGGAGTTGACTATGATGAGACTTTCTCACCTGTAGCGATGCTTAAGTCAGTTTGGATCATGTTAGCTATAGCAGCCTATTTTGACTATGAGATATGGCATATGGATGTCAAGACGGCTTTCCTTAATGGAAATTTAACCGCAGACGTGTATATGATACAGCTCGAGGGTTTTGTCGATCCGGCTAATGCTGATAAGGTATGCAAGCTTCGGAAATCCATTTGTGGGTTGAAGCAAGCATCTCGGAGTTGGAATATTTGCTTTGATGAGGTAGTCAAATCGTTTGGCTTCATCAAGAGTGATCATGATTCTTGTTTATACACGAACTTTAGTGGGAGGAAAGTAAACTTTCTGATCTTATATGTGGATGACATATTACTGATTGGAAATGAAGTCCAGATGTTGCAAGAAACCAAGGAATCATTGGAAAAGAGTTTTTCGATGAAAGACTTGGGTGAGGCGACTTACATACTAGGAATCCGGATCTATAGAGATAGATCAAGGCAGATCATTGGATTGAGTTAGAGTACATATTTGGACAAAGTGTTGAAGAAGTTCAGCATGGAATCGTCTAAGAAGTGGTTCTTACCGATGTCCCATGGGGTAAAACTTAGCAAGACTCGGTGTCCTTTGACAACTGATGAACGAAGTCGGATGAGTGCGATTTCGTATGCTTCTGCAGTCGGATCCATCATGTATGCTATGATTTGTACTAGGCCGGATGTTTCCTATGCTCTGAGTTTTGTGAGCAGGTACCAGGATGACCCTAGAGAAATCCACTAGGCAGCGGCTAAAAATATCCTTAAGTACTTGAGGACTAAGGATATGTTCCTAGTTAATGGAGGTGAGGATGAACTCAGTGTAAAGGGTTACATGGATGCATGTTATCTCACTGACTCGGATGATTCTTGTTCACAATCCGGATACGTGTTTCTGATAAACAGAGGGGTTGTGAGCTAGAAGAGTTCCAAGCAAGAGACGGTGTCTACGTCCACAGCAGAGGCTGAGTATATTGCTGCCTCGAAGGCAGCAAAGGAAGCCATTTGGATGAGGAATTTCCTCATGGATCTTAGTGTGGTTCAGGGCTCATCCAATCCGTTAGACGTGTATTATGACAACAATGGTGCTATTGCACAAGACAAGGAACCTAGACAACACCAAAAGAACAAACATATACTCATGCGGTACCACTTGATTCGCCAGTTCGTGGATCAAGGTGATATCAAGTTATGCGAGGTACACACGGATGAAAATGTTGCAAATCTGTTGACAAAGCCACTACCACAGCCGAAGCATGAGGCGCACCTAATACTATGGGCATTAGTGTAGGGGTTCCACGCATGAAAACAATAAATTTTTACCCTACGCCCCTGAACCCCTGATGTTTTCGGGACCTATCTATTAGCAATACAGTAACCGGGAGGGGATTTTCGTGAACTTACCCTTGAAGACCGAAAAGTGTTGTCAACGCTCAGGAGAGCATGGTTGATGTAGACAAGCCGAAGCCAACCTCAAGGTCGTGATGAAGTCCTTGCGCTCCTGCGGCTCCAACGACTTGAGTGCCTCAAGTGTGACGCCTCGTGGGGAGTTACACACGTCCGGTGCCTGACGATGACTCCCGCTTCCCCGATACAGCAGCAGTCGCAGAAGTAGAGCTCCTAGATCTAAACCCCGCAGCGCGACGACGCTCTGTTGTGAAGATGTCTCTCATTTGCACACTCCGAACTTGGGACCATGGTCACGAGAGAGAGAGAGAGAGAGAGAGAGAGAGAGAGAATATCAATTGGAGGTCTCCCCAAAAGTGAGGAAACCTTTATTGAATATTGTGTGTATTTATCTGGCCAAATACCCCCACTATATATAGGGGGAGGGGAGGTACTACCTCCCTCAAAGTCCTAGGTGGGACTAAAGGAGAGGCAGAGGGGGGCGCTGGCGGCCAGCCGTAGTGGGCCCCACACGGGGGGCTTGGCCCACCCGGCCACCCCTTGCCCATTATCCCCTCTTACCTTTCCCTAATGGGCCCTCTTCCCTTCGGAATTGGCCCATTAAGCCTTTTAACCTTTAAATTGATTTTATCATTTATTAAATAATTATGAATAAATAATTAAATCAATATTTAACATTCATTCATATATTATTCAATCTCCGTGGCTATGGAACACCTTCCACCTCCACTCCGGACATCCTCCGGACTTACCGAAACCCTTCCGGTTTTCTCTCTACTATTATTACACGATTCTTCCGATCCTATAAACACTCTCTAAGAATCATCAAAGCCTTAAGCATGATACCCTGTGGTTCGGGAACACTCGAGACATGGTAGGGACACTCCCGGACCAATGATCAACAGAGGGACCTGGATGGCCATGTGACCCCTGTGCGTTCCACGAAGATCTTTCATCGTTTGAACCGGGATGGTCGTGTCTTATTCCCTTTGTCTCTCGATACTTGCACTTCCCGAGATCTGATCAATGACATCACCATGTCGTGTTCAATCTCGTTACCAAACAATGCTACTTGACTCGTTCCGACAAGTGATATCCCTGTGATCAAATCACATGCTGCGCAGCTATTGGATATAACTTCTCCGAGTGGGCCCTTGAGTATCTTTCCATCACGTGGACGGACAAATCCCGCTCTTGACATATATTGCCTCTACGGTTTCCTCTGAGTACCGGAACACACCTTTATAACCACTGTATTACCAAGTGGCACTTGATGGTATCAAAGCACTCTCGGGAGACAGTGATTGATATAGCCTCACGGTCCAAGGAATAGTCTACGAGGATCCATTTCTAATCATCATAACTTGAACTTCGTGACATGATCGGGTCATGATGTTTAGGTTCGGTATTGGTTCATCATCTCATTCGCAGAATGAGTTGACTCCATTTCCAACTGGCATAAATGCCACATGATCAGGAAACTTGATCATCTGTTGACCAATGAACCAGTGACTAGAGTTTCACTTGGAACCCCTAGTTGTTTATATATCACACGTGTATTGATGTTTCCACTCAATACAGTTATAGCATGATATAAAACTTAATCATAAACTTTATGAAATATGATAATAGTCCTTATTACTATTTGTCTCTAGGGCATATTTCCAACAGTCTCCCACTTGCACTAGAGTACAAATAAACTAGCTGCATTTGTTCTTAATCGTTGGCACCATATATCCGGTACCCTAAACATGCTTGCTCATGGAAGAGGTTGAGTCTTGGGTTTGTACTTTACAGTCCCAAATCCTTTGCAACTTACTAATGTCACCTTGATTGACATTAGTACTTTATCATCACATGATAACATCTGTGTGTATGCATCGTCGCTATGGCAACAGAACAAGGCCGAATTCTAGGAGTCTACAGTGACTTTAGATCAACCTTGAGGGCTTTCTCATGGGCACTGTGCCCTGGGACACATCATTCTACGTTAAAAGTGAACTATCCCCGGCATAACATTATACAACACTTTAGATGGTACCCTTATCTATTATTATAAATGTATTCATCGAAACACGAGTGCACCTTGTGCAACTTTCGATGTTTTTGTTCACCTCGCTTCCTACTTGACTCTAATCGGTATTACGGGAGTTTCCAACATGTTCCCTTATAACATAACCCTTTATGTTTTAAGATATGCCATCTTTTATGGATTTGGAAAATATGTCTGTAGTTCTCTATTAGACACTGCGGTTGAAAGAAAGAAAAGGATGATATATTATGTTAAGTTAAACTAATACTATTCCTAACTTGTGTTATTAAGGACCAGTTCCTTAATTAACTTCTATTCCGAAACCCTTTTTAGAATCCCTTAAGGAATATTACATAATATCATAATACACTTATTATCAACTTCTACACCTTATAAATCATTATTTGTCGGTACTGACGCTTTTATTCTTAACACACTTACGAATCACTCCTATAAGCTCCCACTCAAAATATGTTCCCAACATATTTGGGTATGAGTCACTACTCTTACTCAAACTATGTTCCTACATATTTGAATTTGAGACTTATATTGCTCCTACTCAAAAATATGTCATTCACATATTGTTTTAGGAAGACTTTCATAGCTCCCACTCAATTTTATGCAAATTGCATATCCACTCACTATTTTGAACAAGTTCAAAATCCTTTGATCAAATATCAAACTTGGAGATTTACTATGAGATACTAGTACTTTTACTAGTTTTAAATCCACTAGACATTTAGCACACTTGAATTCATCCAATACTTGACAAATTGTGCTTTTGTCATTCACCCCTTTTTCCACTATGGCTTTGCAGTCATTTGGGAAAATTCAAGTAACCCCTTTTACTTGTGAGATTCAACAACGAATTGCTTTCTCATCTCAAGGGAGTTTTGCAATGGGATTTCTCATAACTTTAGATTACCATTATTTCCTTAGTAGTTCATAGGTATGTCATATTCCGGTAATCATGACATATGATTCAGAAATGTCTCCATACAAGATATGGATTACATTTTTTGATCCTACTTCATGTAGTGAAAACACTAGTGGGGAAAACACAATGATCATTATCATTGATTCTTTCCTTTGTGAAGAGTATCATTCAGGAATGTTTTCTGTTGCGCTTCTCAACACTTTGATTCAGGGTTTTTAATCCTCATCGTGTTTTTCACTATATTCCATTTGCTTCATAATCGAGAAATATCACTGAATGTGAACTTTCTCGAAAATGTACCAAAAATCAAGCAATATGAATTTTGCTTTTCTTTTGGTTTCAGCTATGGATTTCGTATTCAAAGTTTCCAATGAATACTCTACAAGGACTTATTCTCTATTGTTTTGGTTATATCGAATAACCCCAAAACTTTCATGACGATCCATACCAGATATGGAGCCGCTTTCATGAATTCAAATGGTTCACTATATATTCTAATTGAGTGCTAACTATTTCTAACTAATGGTCTCTACATCTATACTACAACGATTTATTTGGCGCCATCTATTCACCCACTTTGATATCTAATATCACATTGTGATGCTTTGCATTTTGACATTTCAAACGCATTGCATTCCACAATTTCTTTTATGCCATAAAGTCGAATTCCATTACTATTGATCAAATCATAGCAATTGGATTCTTATTTATCTTTATACCCTTTGTTGATGAAACACTTTGATCATATCAAATAGTTTCATACTCATGTTTCCTTTGGTAAACTTCTTTACACATGTAAACAATCATATAATGCTAATTACCATTTTGTCAAAACACAATACATCGAATATGTATTTACTTTTAACAATTCATTAAACACTTTGTATTCAAGTAATACACAGTGTTCAAGTTATTTTACCAAACTTAGGCATGATTTATATGTGACAACAAATCGAATGTCTTTCACATATTATCAACATAACTTTTGAATTCAAACAATGGTTTCATTCATTAATAAACATATCATTAAGTTGGATATTTTAAGGTATTTCAATATTTTACAAATGTTCATGCATTATCAATTAGTTTCAAAATAAGGATAATTCGCACGTAATTGAACAAGATATGAACACGAATAGAAATTATTCATAAAAGTGGAACAATTGTTTGTTACAAACTGATATGAATAACTGTCTCACTAAGTGTGAGACACACTAAAGAAGTTCACGATCTATCGATTACAATAACTATCCAAAACATAAACTAAATGATAAATTGAGGGAGAGTGTCGTTGGCCATCATCATGCTCGCCATCAACACGCAACGTCACCTCCTCTCCAGCAAGCACCTCTCATGCATTAGGACCTATTTTCAGTAAAACAGAACAAGTATCAAATATACTTAACACTACAAATGTGTTTGCAAGATTATAACATTTATAAAATTGTAAATCAAATATATACCTTTGTCATTGATAACCTTAGCGACAATGGGTTCAATCACCACATCTCTAAAATGTGATATGAACTCGTGGAAATCATGTGTTTCCGCGTTGCCTCTCGTAATGCAAATCCTTACTTGTGCTTGGTAACTTGGTGGCAGCGACCGCAACATAACACCTATTGCAAAAGAGCTTGTGAACCAGTTCTCCAGGAAGTATGCCAGACTCATGTATGCATCATACATCCCCAAGCTTAACTCCTGCTCGTCCTCGAGTAGGTAAGTGATAAAAATAAAGAATAATTTTTGAGGTGACATGCACCATCATAAACTTGATCAAAGTATTTGTAAAACATTCAAAGCTGGCATCATAGTACTTCAATCATAACATGAAAGACAAAGTTCTAATAATAAGGCAAAGCAACCGTGTTGCAACATGAAAAGGCATAAACAAAAGATTCATGAATAACAATGCTTTGCAAGACATTTGTTTGTTTCACATAAAGAAACCATAGCATAGTGGCATTCATCTTGTCCCTCATAGAGTAGCAAACATAAATGCATAGGACACCTTCAAAGTTCATAAGAGTGACTAGATACAAATAGTTTAAAACAAGCAATATCAAAGCTATGCATCAATCAAAAAGTCTTGGGATAATGCACATAGAACTAAGAATGGCCACTATGCTCTCAAAGTAGGTGCATAAAGATAGAAGGTGGAGACTCAATAGAAAAGTAAAAGAAAGGCCTTCATAGAAGGAAGCAGGGATTCAAGTTTCATAAAGAGCTTCCAAAAATTATGGTACTTATTAGCTTTCAGCTCTCATTGCACCTATCATAAGCATCTTGAAGTGATTAAGGTTAAAGTGAACAAACTATGATGTATATGCTTGACAAACTATAAGTTGGAAATCTCATGTCCCTTGAATACGAGGGACACTCCTCATGCTACTCAAGTTTAGTTACCGGTAAGTTCTTGTCATAGTAAGTACATGTGTATCATAGAGAACCCCTTGCCCGATGATACGGAAGAATCCCCATATCAAAATGACAAGGCAAGCAGACAATGAGCATCTCAGCAATCTTCTTATTTACCATGGGAAAATGGTGCTTTTTTCTCTCTTTCCTCTTTTCTCATATCTCGTTTTTTTCTTTTTCTCTTTTTTCTCAATATCTGACTCTTTTTTTATAAAAAGAATGCTTCATAGACAACTCATTATGGTTACGCTGCAGGTTTCCACCATGATGACATGGATTAGACCGGCGGCCCAGGCGTTTCTCTAACACATATACATAACTCCAAGGACTTACAAGCTCCCCTTTCATTTCACACCGACGACATCCATAGACAAAAGAGCATGATATCAACTAGGTCCAAAGTACAAGTGCAATGTTGAAAGCGTTCCCCATGACAGCATGGTTCTGCTAATCTCCAACAAATAAGTTCAAGCATATACAACATAGACGACACAATGGTTCAAGTTTATTAAGGGCAAGAAAAGTAATGTGTGCCATCAAGTTCGTGAGAGCTTTAATCACTAGTTTTCTCATAACAAGTTTAGTTTGGAAGGTAAACAAAAACATGAATATACTTGGAATAGCATATGCTAATAGGTAGGTATGGTGGACTCTTTGGAATAACTCGGTTTAGGGAGTTGGACGCATGAGTGGAACTCATACTTGGTTGTGGAGGCTAGCAAAAGACTGGGAGCGACAAACTAAGAGAGCAATAATGGCCATAATCATGTAGAGCGACAAAACATCATTGATCAAAGCATAAAGTGATACTACAAGTTGAAAACTAAAGGATCATAAAGGCTATGGTTACTTGGGATAGTCATAACATGGTGTAAGCATGCGCCAACTCAACCCAAATAAAGCATCAAAGAAGAATACCACAATACTATGCTTTAATATGCTAAAACAACGAAATGCTTCTTCAAAGGCACATTAAGAAATATCAATTGTTTATAACATGTCATGCTACAACAAAGAATACTAAGCCTAAATCCAAAACAATATCAAGCATTGCAGGACAAAGGATACGCCATAGTAAAAAACAAGCTCTCTTTACCACTTATGCATGAACTTTCCTACTCTTTTCCAATCCAAACCAAACTATTTGAAAACCAATGTATGAAAGAGGGGGTCCAAACAATTTATTCAGCAAACTAATAAAACCAAGCAAACAGAAAACCAAAACGAAAACGAAAAAGATGACGCTCCAAGAACAACACAACTGTGCATGAAATAATAAAAATGAGTTGTTTGGAATAAACCTGGAATTTTTATTGATGAAGAGGGGATGCCTTGGGCATCCCCAATCTTTGACACTCGTACTTCTTGGATATTTCTTGGGGTGACACGCGTGGCATCCCCAAGCTTGAGCTTTAGTCCATCCTTCATCTCATTACTCATTCCTTCCATACACCTGAAAATTTTCCTTCATACAAAACATCACACAATCTTTATTAGCAACATTAGTCCACTCAAGATAATAGGTCTTTGGGTTCAGTTCGAACACAAATAAAACTTCCATGAAAACACTAGCTACTGTAGCACTTCCCTCAAAAATCTCAATACCCCAAAAGAACTCAAAAAGGAACCAACAAGAAGCAAATGCAGAAAATGGCAGAAATCTGTCAAAACAGACCAGCAGGTCAAAACCAATTTTTTCGAAGACCTTTTGTTGCTCAAATTGAAAAGTGTTGAACTAGCGAAAGTTAGATAACAACCTGGGGAAGAAGCACAAAAATTCACGCCTCAAAACGACGTACAGATATTTTACGTGAATTTTTATGGTGAAGCACAAAAATCTGTTTCGGGACAGCAACTTTCCCAATCATTACTTGTCTCTCATTAGAGGTTACTCTTGGCACAAAAAGCAAATAAAAAGGATAAGGAGCGGTTATTACTAAAGTAATAACTTGCAAGACTGATGTAAAACTTTTGGGTTATCTTCCAATAAGTACTTTTCTTTAACGCCTTTAAGTTAGGCTTGATAGTTTGAGAAGATGCTCACATAAGAAATATGAATTGAAGTAAAAGAGAGCATCAAGAAGCAAATTCAAAGCACATTTAAGTCTAACCCACTTCCTATGCATAGGAATCTTGTAAAGAAACAAGTCATGAAAGCACAAAGAAACAAGCATAGTAAAGCAAAACAAGTGCAACTTCAAGACTTTCAACATAAAGAGGGGAAACTTAATATTGTTGAGACACATAAAACCATGTTTCCCTCTCTCGTAATAACTTTCAGTAGCATCATGAATAAATTTAACAATATAACTATCACATAAAACATTCTTATCATGGGCCACATGCATAAAAGAATTAATACTCTCCCTATAAGCATAGTCATTCTTATTAATTTTAGTGGGAGAAAATTCAACAAAATAGCTATCATTATTATTCTCATCACCATAATCATCAAATATAGGAGGCATATTGTAATCATAATTAATTTTCTCCTCAATAGTCGGTGGACTGAAAATATCATATTCATCATTATAATCATCATATATTGGAGGTTTGGTATCATCACAAGCAATAGAATAACTATCTTGCAAAGCTGGGGAACTAAAAAGATCATTTTCATAAAAACTAGCTTCCCCAAGCTTAGAATTTTCCATAACATTAGCAATAATGGTGTCCAAAGAATTCATACTAACAACATTGTTATTAGCATGCAAATAAAGTTCCATAGGTTTTTTAATTTTATCTTCAAACACTTCATGTCCTAACTCAAGATAAATACTATAAAGCTCTCTAATTTTGTTGTTGTTTTCCATTAAGCCTAAGTAGTGAAAACAAGAAACAAAAAGACAAAATTGCAGAATCTAAAGGAAATAACTTCGAGCACTCACACCGGAGGATGTGAGTACCTTTTACCTTACGTCCCCGGCAACGGCGCCAGAAAATACTTGCTGGCGCATGGTTGATGTGGGAGCTTCTTCTTCTTTAGTCCCCGGCAACAGCGCCAAAAAATAGCTTGATGTCTATGCACTTCTATTCTTGTAGACAGTTGTTGGGCCTCCAAGTGCAGAGGTTTGTAGAATAGCAGCAAGTTTTCCCTTAAGTGGATCACCCAAGGTTTATCGAACTCAGGGAGGAAGTGGTCAAAGGTATCCCCTCTCAAGCAACCCTGCAATCAAGATACAAGAAGTCTCGTGTGTCCCCAACACACCCAATACACTTGTCAGGTGTATAGGTGCACTAGTTCGGCGAAGAGATAGTGAAATACAAGTGGTATAGATAATTATAAGTGGTAACGGTGATATAAAATAGTTTGATGGTATGGAAAATACTAAAGTAAAACTGAAATAAAGATAGAAGCAAGAAAACATGTAACAGATCTAGTTGCAAATGGTGTTTCAATGTTTAGAAACAAGGCCTAGGGATCATACTTTTTCTAGTGAACACTCTCATATAAATATATTCTTCTTTATGATACTACGCTGAACTACTCTCTGGTTGGACACTCTAATCCATGGTAGGGCTATAAAAGCACACCTCAAAGTTCGGTTTCCACATCTAGATAACCCCACACTATCACCTTGAGCACTAGATGGTTCAAACAAACACCACAATTTCATAAAGACATCCAACTCCAAATATAACTCATAAAAAGTATTTGAAATCTCTATCCTAAGTGCCACCATGGTGTGCACACTGTCAACTTCACACACATGGGGAGAGCAGAGATCTATTAAAGCACTTGAGTAGCAAGGTAGATCTATATATTACAAGCTCATGATACCAATAAGATCATGCATAGAGAGAGAGATGAACACATAGCTACCGGTAGAACCCTTAGCCTCGAGAGAGAACTACTCCCTCCTCATCATGGGAATCAGCAATGGTGATGGAGATGGTGGTGGAGATCGATGGAGATGGCTCCTGGGGCACTTCCCTGTCTCGGCAGGGTGCCGGAATAGAGACTTTCTGTCCCCTGAATCTCCCCTTCGGTGGCGGCGGCACTGCGGAACTTTTCGTGGCTGGAGGCTTGACGATTTAGGGTTTTTTCATCGGGAGGCATCTTATAGGCGAGGAGGCAAGGTCGGTGGGTGGCCAGGGGGCCAACACCACCTGGTGGCGTGGCCAGGGCTAGCCCGCGCCACCACATGGTGTGGCCACCCTGTGGCCCCTCTCCGTCTCATCTTCTGGCTCCGTGAGTCTTCCGGTAAAATATCGACTTTGGCTTTTGTCTGGTCCAATTCCGTGAATATTGATTTTCTGACTTCCCTGGAACCAAAAACAGCAGAAAACAGGCAACTGACATTGTGGCATCTTGTTAATAGGTTAGCCCAAGAAAGTGTATAAAAATACTCCAAAGTGTGGACAAAACATAAGAAAGTAAATAAAACCAAGCATGGAACATCAAAAATTATGGATACATTAGCAACGTATCAATCATATATGCTCAACAAGTGATCGTCCAGTGAAGAGCCCTCCTCCATCTTTATGGAGAGGAAATCCCCCATCAGCTCATACTCCCATATGCGCACTTGTTCCACAAAATGTGATCTCATATGTTCCATAACCTTTCGGGGATTAAGACTTCCCACAATCGGCCATAGCCCATCTTCCATCCCAAGGCGCATCGTTGCTGATATGAATGTGGCCATCACATGATGACGGCAGCGGAGATCCCGCTGCTCCTGGGTCTCATGAAAATAGGGTGGCTCCAAGTACATATCGTAGATCATGTAGTCAGCCACTTTATTCTCGCTAAGGAGATCATGAAGGCGCATGACCCATGCAGAAAAGTTGGATCCATCTAACTTGAGCTTTTCTCCTTTTAACCAATTGTCAATAGGAAAGGTAAGCTCGAGGAGAACCATTTTCTACATTTATAATTGCAAAAGGAATTTATACTAAGTTTATAATTAAATGAGTTAATAATAACTCCACTTAGAAACACCTATCCCTTGAAGGGTTCCTAGTGATAACACGACCCCTTTTCCCCACATCTCCCCCGATCGTCACGACCATCAATGTGGGTGCCAGGGTGGACGCCTACGCGTCGGTCACATCATTCATGCGACTCATGCTCGATCTTTCGCCCATTCGTGTTCCGAGGCCATGTCTACACATGCTAGGCTCGCCAACTCAACCTTAGTGTATTAGCTGTGCAACATGGCTTACACCCACTATATGCGAACGTAGATATGTCTGACACCCGATCGTCACGGCATGCCTCATACCGAAGAACTTTCTTGGTGGTGCACACTAAGGGGGAACACAATCATTGATAATTTTAACAGGGATCATCTTATTAGGCTACTGTCGAGTATCTAATACTAGCACATAATAAGATTTACAAACAATAACATTGAATGCAAATGTGATGTGATATGGTCCTTCACGTCGTGATCTCCATCCGTCGTCACCAGATTCTGGCGCCAGGGTTTCGACGTTGTAGACACCAGGGTACCGGTGTCTTTCCGGCGTGGTAGTCCATCACCTCCATGACTATCTACTACTACGTAACATAAGGTAATCACTTTACCTTTGCCATAACCATATCACAAAGCAACTGTAGTACCCCGGTAAAACCACTACTAGAAAATCGCTTGGTGTTTTGTTTTGTGCATCGTCAAGACTGCATGCTCATGTCATCATGCCACATTGCATTTGAGCATCATCATGTCTGTATGTATTTGTTCACCTAAAACTATTTTTTAAAAGCCCACTTTTGATTTCTAAAACACCCCTTCTTTATTTCAAACTATAAATCCCGGTCTCTCTCGAATCTTTTATTTGTCTAAAAATTATTTACAAAAGTCGATTTGAAATAACATAATCAATAAAACATATTTTATAAAACTGGGGAGGCAGACAACCGGCCAGGAGCGTTGGCCCAACCGGAGTCCACCTACAACCCAGCAACCGAACCCTAGACTAAACCCTAGCCGCCGCCAACCCGTCCGCTGTAGCGCACTCACGCGCGGTACACGCAGTGGCACACCGCGCCCCACTCAGCTCCACCCAGTACCGCTCGCTCACCTCGCACGCTGCGACCCAGCCCAACCGTGTGACGTGCATAGAACTGCACACCTACCTCGCGTACAAAGAACGCGTCCATGATACCCTCCTTGATCGGACCCACTACCCCGTGCCAATAAACTCCCTCCTCGGGATCTCCGCCGCCCCCTGGCCCACCACTCCCGCTCGACCCTTGCATCATCTCTCTCTCCCGCTGCTCGCGGCCACCTGCAGGCAGCCGCCGCTGCCCTGCTCCCTCTCCGCCGGCCGCCCTGTAGCGCGCTCCCCTCCCCGTGCCCCTGTCTTGCAACACCACGCACAGCACCTTGCGTCGCCGCCTCCTCCGGTGCGAGCTCCGCCACCAGGACGAGAAGCGCCGCGTCACGGAGATCCTGCCACAGCCCAAGCCCCTCCTTCCAGCCCTCCGCCGTGCCCCATCTCCCGAGCGCTGCCTCATCCGGTCGCCCTCGACCTCGCCCCCGGGCGCCGCCTCCTCCCTCCGCGGATAGAGCGCCGCTGCCCTGCAAGCGCAGGCCCCGCTCTCCTCCTCGTCCGTAGGTCGCGCCAGGGATGCTGTCGCTGCACGCCTCGTCCATCGTCGCCCCGCTCGATCCGCCACCAAGCTCCGCGCTCGTCCCGCATCTCCGGCCGCTCCTCCTTGGCCCGACCCTGTCGACCCTCCCTTTTTCCGTGTGCCGCCCGAGAAGCGTCGTCCTCTGCACCATGTCGTCGGACATGTTGCCATCAGCCCTCTCCAGGCCTCGGCGACCTTGGCCCGGTGTCGCGACGGACCTCCGGCATCGCGTCGTCCCGCAGCCTCCAAGCTCTGCAGCCAGCTATGTTTCAGTATGTGCGTTGGAGTCAACCTGCTGCTTGCGGTGTTTGTTTTGTTGTCTGTCGCTAAACTCTTCCATGCCATTTTGTGACAGAAGCCTGGACAGCATCAAGTTTCTTTTAGGAACCCCCTTTGTGTGTGTGTCATGTCGCTGCCAAGGTCGAACATCGCCGAGTTTCGCCACAAGCCAAGTTCGCCACATGCTGCTCGAGAAGCTCCATGTTGCCGACGCTCGTGGATAAGAAGAAATCGACCACAAAGGATCCCCGTCGTAGAGCGACCATGTTGAGAACCCGCGGACTCGAAGACCCCGACCTCTCAGACCCTAAAGACCGAACCTCGACACCTTCTTCGTGTTCTCCTTCACGGACGCCAATTCCCCGTTCACGGAGGCGGATTTCGGACCCGAAGACCACCAAGCTCTCCGACCCGAAGTCCGAAGACGCCGAGACCCTGGACGCCAAGATCTCCTCACGGATCCTGGAGCCCCGTTCCCGGAGTCCGAAGACCGATCCGCCAAGCCCGAACCCCATCAAACCTTCGGAACCCCAAGATCTTCGACCCTAGATGTGTGACCCGTACCTATCCCTATTTTATAAATGCTATATATAATTGTTGCATATTAAATTGTTCATTCTTGCATCTCATCATGGGGTTTGGGGGCATTATGTAGATTCATCTAATAATTAAATATGGAGGCCATATGCGGGCTATTCTAGTCTTATATTGGCTCTATTGAAATTTGTGTAGCGAACCTATGTCATGTTTTTTCCTTGTTAATCCAACATTTAAATTGCGGGGTACCAAAACAACTAGAACCATATAATTAAATGTCGGGACCCTAGTTCCGCTTAATATTGCCTAGTCGCATTGCATATGTGCCATGTCATGCATCATATCATAAACATGCTGATTCTTCTGTCGTAGTATTAAATAGTGCATCCGGTGTTTCTTTTAGTGTTTTGTTCTTCACGGATTAGGCCGTTGAGTGGATGCGAGTATCGACAAGTTCTTCGGATATGAACCTTTGGCAGTGTTTCCCAGGCGAGCAATCTCCCCCTTTCTACCTATTTTGCATTTATAGTCTTTACTTCCTCCTGTTGCTCTATTGCTATCCGTGTTATGATGCTTTAGTTTTCGTGCACCATTTATATTCCTTGCAGCCTCTATATTGCCTTGGACACATCCTATTGCCTATTGATTGATATACAGTAGCCCTTGCGAGTCGTAGTTGCTTGCTCAGGTGCTGCTTTGTGTCGTTGTTGTTCCACCGTTGATAAAAGGTTGGCACATGCTTAATGATGGAGATGCTTAATGGTGGAGATGATCATGACTTCAAATACAGCTAGATTAATTGCTGGGAATAGATATAACTAATGCAGAGGCATCGGTGGGTAATAGATGTTATTTGGTTCTTCCATGCTCACTTGTGTCCCGTAGGACCCCGAGTACTTGATACCTGTTCCTTGACTATCGCACTATCCCCACGTGGGACCATGAATCCCCTTAGCCAGAGCTTGATTCATTTCTTATTTCTTGGGGCCACAAACTAGTTTGGGGCTTTATTACTATCCTGTACTTATGCCATGCTTTACTGCTTTATTCGATTGTCGTGGGAGCTTTCTTGTTAGGAATTGCGGAGTGTTTTCGCGGTATCGACAAGCCCAGTCACACTTTCAGGTTCCCAGTCGTTTACAGCCATTGGCGCAAGCCTTGGGTCCATCTCGGAGCCGGCCAACTTCATTGCGGGTAGCTTAATGGGGTGCCCCCTGAAATAATTTATGAATCCTGTGATTGCTTTGTCGTGAAAGCCTCGTTTGATTTTTATTTGGTTATGGACGACTTGGAGCACAGTATCTCGATCATAGACAAGCATAACTAAAGAAGTGCTATAAATTTGACTTAATATGTGAGTAGTAATCAGCTTCACTACAATGGAATGGATAATAAAAGTGCCAACAACTGGTGGATCTAGGGTGTATCGTCTCATGTTATACCTGCCTAGTAAGTATCGCAACTCCAATGGAATGAAATAAAAGTGCCAACAACTTCTGGGTTTGGGTTGTCACATGCTAATTGTATCTGACTAGTAAGTATTGCAACTACAACTGAATGGTTAACTAAAACTGCCCACTACTTATGCTATCAGGATGACTCATGCTATCTATATCTGACTAGTAAATGCTGTAACTATAATGGAATGAATAAAACTGCCAACTATGTGAGTTCCTTGGTTTGACTTCCTCGTTTGGTCTCGAGGGGGAAATACCAGGATGGGTATGATTGTTGTTAGTGTTAGGTGGGTCTCGAACAGGTTTTTCTTATCCCTCTCTAATAGCTGATAGTTGAATCAAGTCTCTATAGGTTGTTTAGCGCATGTCGCACTGCCGCTTCAGTCCACCATACCTATGTAGGCGAGAGCTGCCGAATTCTAGCCTCGCTGTGTACTGGCCTCAGTACTGACGCTCCTCTTTTTCCTTTGCCCTGTGTCAGCACCCTTTTTGTTTTAGCAGGTTTGAGATCGATGTTGTTAGTAGGGTTACCCTTCCGGTTTGGCTGGGCAGGGTTATGGACGCCATTGGTTATTCTTCAGGGCTCTTAGCCCTATTTGCATCTTATCCGTACTCGGATGTTGTATCGTTTTCAGGGTGATTTGGATCTTTGTATTGTATATCTGTATTCTTGACTCGAGGAGTCATTGTTGTATATATATGTTCTGTGGGTTCCATCGTGGACTAATGCGTAATGATATTACTTCGTTTTCCACCCGCACACAAGTGCCTGGTGGGCATCTTTGAATCGTTTATATGCGGGTTTGGCGGGAATCGCTGAAACTTGCATAGGCCCAATTCGAGGGTGTTACAGCAACGCCTCTGCAAACAAAGTTAGATGCCTCTACTTTATCTTTGCATGTTTTACGTGGCTGAATGTGCTTTCGCACAAGAACCGTTCTTACCTACGAACTTTCAGCACAACGTTGATCAAGTAGTTGTCTCTACTACACCCCTTTCGGGGCCCTCCGTTGCAAATGGCATACCAACTAATGCGAGAGAGACATACACCCCCTTAAGCCACTTTATACGGTACAAGTCGTATGTCAAGCGTGGACCAGTCTCACGAATGAACACGTAAAGTCGGGTGGCGGCTACTTCATCAAGCATTACTGCGGTATACAAAAGTACACGTGGGAGGGTAACAACTAAAAGATTAACGCCCAGATGCTACATCTCGTGTGTTCTACCCGTACAGGCATTAATATGCATAGATCTAGCTCTGATACCACTATAGGGGTTCTGCGCATGAAAACAATAAATTTTTACCCTACGCCCCTGAACCCTTGATGTTGCCAGGACCTATCTATTAGTAATACAGTAACGGGAGGGGCTTCTCGCAAACTTACCCTTGAATACCGAAAAGTGTTGTCAACTCTCAGGAGAGCGTGGTTGATGTAGACGAGTCGAAGACGATTTCAAGGTCGTGATGAAGTCCTTGTGCTTCTGCGGCTCCAACGACTTTAGTGCCTCAAGTGTGACACCTCACGGGGAGTTACACACGTCCGATGCCTGACAATGACTCCAGCTTCCCCGATCCAGCAGCAGTTGCGGAAGTAGAGCTCCTGGATCCGAATCCCGCAGCACGACACGCTCCGCGGTGAAGATATCTAGTCCGAACTTGGGACCACGGTCACCGGAGAGACAGAGAGAGAGAGAATATCAATTGGACGTCTCCCCAAAAGTGAGAAAACCTTTATTGAATATTGTGTTTATTTATCTGGCCAAATACCCCCAATATGTATAGGAGGAGGGGAGGTACTACCTCCCTCAATGTCCCAGGGAGGGACTAAACGAGATGGAGAGGGGGGGCGCCGCCGACCAGCCCTAGTGGGCCCCACGCGGGGGGCTTGGCCCACCCGGCCACTCACTTTCCCTTCCGCCTATAAAAGCCTCCCGGGACAAAAACCCTAAGTACCTGATCAAAAATTCCACGGAAGAGTCTGTAGCCGCTGACATCTCCATCCCTAGATCAGGAGGGATCTGAAGCTCTTCCTGGCACCCTGCCGGAGGGGAGAGATCACCCTGAAGGCCTTCTTCATCACCATGACTTCCTCCAGTGTGGTGTGTGAGTAGTTCATCCCTAAACTACGGGTCCATGTAGTAGCTAGCTGGTTGGTTCTCCTCCTTTGTGCTACCATGTTTAGATCTTGTGAGCTCCGTTCATGAACAAGATCATCTATCTGTAATCTTACATGTTGTGTTTGCAGGATCTGATGGATATTGATATGTTATTTCAGATTGATTATTGATTCTATCATGTCTATGTTATTTTTGATCTTGCATGCGTTTCGTTGTTAGTAGCTATCTTGCCCAAGTAGATGCTAGCAACTCCAAGAGGGAGTATTTATGCTCGATAGTGGGTTCATGCCTCTAGTAATCTGGGGAAGTGACAGGAATCTCTAAGGTACTAGATGTGTTGTTGCCACTAGGAACAAAACAACAATCCATTGTCCATGGGGACAATCATATTGTTTACTTTACACTTTGATTAATGCAATTATCTGTTGCTTGCAACTTAATACTGGAGGGGGTTCTGATGATAACTAATACGTCCATAACGTATCTATAATTTTTGATGGTTTTATGCTAATAATATGCTTTTGACTCTCCTTTTTGTATAAAGTTTATGATTTATTTGGACTAACCTACTAATAGTTGCAAAAGTGTGCAATGTTCTTGTTTTTCCACTTTGATGTATAGAAATTACCAAGAATACAAGTGGAAACCTTATTGGAGTCAAATCGGGATTTTTTTCAGAAATCTGTCTCAGAACTCTTTTTGAAGATGGTCACTTTTCGGGTCGAAAACGGCGTCAAACGGAAAACTCTTCAACTACAAAGTTGTTGGAAATTTCATGACAAACGTTCTAGACATAAAATTTAGTGAGGAAATCCGAGATATCTAGACCCGATTTACTGCAGCCCAAGATGGATGACGGGAATCCGAGAAGCTATATAAAGCGAGGAAACCTAATTCGCCCAAGACATCTCCACCCACGAATTTGCAGCCGCCAAAGCCACGTTTTTGCCTCCCCCATGGATCCCATCTTCATGGGGGAGGGCTCCCAAGAAGCCATGAAGGAAGGGGGCTAAGGGGCGGTGCTCCCCCATGATACCGGCGGCGGGAAAGGAGTCCCCCGCTTCCCCACCGGCGTCGCCGCTGCCCTCTTCACCATCTTCATCGCCATCTCCATCACCTAATCCTCCTAGTATGCAGTGGTTCATCCTCCCACACACCTTTGTACCGTCCTATGTAAACATGGTTCTTGATGGTATAAGTTATAATCCTATGATCTATGTAATGTTTGTGTAGTTTGTTTGTTCTTAGATTGAATGGTTGAATGTCTTTGGTTCATTAGAGTTGTATGTTGATAAGGTACAGTCCTTTGGTGTCCATTATATTTGTGCGCGCATGAATTAAACATCATACGGTTTTTAGTATGTGTAAAAGGAAGGGGGAGTTCTGCCGGAGTGACAGAAACCTGACGACACGAACCGGAACGTTGCACGTATGTGAGTAAGAGGACCATTAAACTTAAGACTATGGTTGGGGAAACCTTAATGCATTATTAGTACTTACGGATGTTTGCTAACAATCCAATCATATAGTACATGTAATTCCAAGTAGTGAAGCGCATGTATATTTAGCCTCTCTCATATAGAAAACTGCATCGAAGATAATGAACCCGATCTATTTGCTAATTAAACTTGGACAAAGCCACCACAATTACCACCACTATTCCACACTCATGGTTCTGTTAGTTTAGTGTATTTTATTGCTGCAGCAACTAGCTTTACTTTCTTGTTATTTATTATCATGCAAACCTATCTCTATTACTCGTATTGTTGCTCTAGTTTTATTTCCTAGATAATGCAAACGCTTAGTGTGCGTAGAGTTGTATCAGTGGTTGATAGAACTTGAGAGAATATTTATCCTACCTTTAGCTCCTCGTTGGGTTCGACACTCTTACTTATCGAAAAGGCCACACACGATCCCCTATACTTGTGGGTTATCAAGACCTTTTTCGGTGCCGTTGCCAGGGAGCAATAGCGTGTGGGTGAATATTCTTGTGTGCACTTGTTTTTTTTATCTCAAAGTAGTTTTTAATTTTAGTTTTAAGTTGTTATCTATCTTAGTATGGATAGGGAATGCAAATTACAAAGAAAAATTAGTTGTACTTGTTACCTAAAAACGTTTTCAAAAAAGTAAAGTGATTGGCAAGATGAGTAATGGTTAAGTGGGTGTCGACCTTGAACACTTGTGTTCATGCCTATGAAACCAAAACAAATCTTCCCATGCAAGCTTTTTAGTTAAAAACCGCAGGAAAGAATGGGAAAGGTGCTGTGTTTTTTCATAGAGAATAAGGAACACCAAACAGAGAAATTGAAGAATGGCCAAAAGTTTCTTCAACAATCCCTCGGTTTGCAAACCTTTAAACTTTGTTTTTTGAGCAGCATAGAGAGTTGAATAAATTTGGAGCGTTTGTATCTTTTTATTTATTTGTCTTAGCATCAAACACCAGTTACATTTGTTTTCTTTTAGTCTTGGAAGTTGTTACCTCTGTAGCAACCACTCCTTATCCTTTTTATTTGCTTTTTGTGCCAAGAGTAACCTCTAATGAGAGAGAAGAAATGCTTGGGAAAGTTGCTGTCCCGAAACAGATTTTTGTGCTTCGCTGTAAAACTTCGTGTAAAATCTCTGTATGTCGGTTTGAGCTGTAATTTTTTGTGCTTCTGCCCCAGGTTGTTATCCAACTTTCGTTAGTTCAACACGTTTCGATTTGAACAACAGAAGGTCTTCGAAAAAATTGGTTTCTCTCTGCTGGTCTGTTTTGACATATTTCTTCCATTATTTGCATTTGCTTCTTGCTGATTCCTTTTTGGGTTCTCTTTGGGGAATTGAGCTTTTTAAGGGAAGTGCTACAGTAGCTTGTGTTTTAATGGAATTTTTATTGGTGTTGAAACTGAACCCAAAGACTTATTATCTTGAGTACACTAATGTTGCTAATGAAGATTATGTGAAGTTTTGTATGAATGAAAAATTTCAGGTGTTAAGGAAAGAATGATGTCATGAGATGAAGAATGGACTAAAGCTCAAGCTTGGGGATGCCACCCCGTGTCATCCCAAGAAATATCCAAGAAGTACAAGCATCGAAGCTTGGGGATGCCCAAGACATCCCCTTCTTCATCAATAAAAATCTCAAGTTCTTCCAAACACTTCATTTTTATTGTTTCATGCACAGTTGTGATGTTCTTGGAGCGTCTTCATTTTCGTTTTTGGTTTTCGTTTGCTTGGTTTGCTGGAATAAATTGGTTGGACCCCCTCATTCATACATTAGTTTTCAAATAAGATTGGTTTGGATTGGAAAAAGAGTAGGAAAAGTTCATGCTTAAGTGGTAAAAGGAGCTTGGTTTTGACTGTGGCCTATGCTTTGTCATGTCATGTTTGGTATTGTTTTGGCTTTATTCTTAGTGATTTTTTCTGTAGCATGACATGTTATAAACAATCCAGATCTCTTAATGTGCCTTGAAAGAATCATCCGTTTTTTTAGCATATTAAAGCATAATATTGTGGTATTCTCTTTTGATGCTTTATTTGGCTTGACTTGGCGCATGCTCACACCATGTTAAGACTATCCCAAGTCACCATAGCCTCTATGATCCTTTAGTTTTTGACTTGTAATATCACTTTATGCTTTAATTAATGATGTTTTATCGCTTTGCATGATTATGGCCATTATTGCTCTCTTAGTTGGTCGCTCCCAGTCTAGCCTCCATAACCAAGTATGAGTTCTACTCATGCATCGATCTCCAAATAAAACCAAGTTATTTCAAAGAGTCCACCATATCTACCTATTAGTATTTGCTATTCCAAGTATATTCATATTTTTATCTACCTTCTGAATTAAACTTGTTATGAGAAAACTAGTGATTAAAGCTCTCACAAACTTGATGGCACACTTTACTTTTCTTGCCCCTAATAAACTTGAACCATTGTGTCGTCTATGTTGTATATGCTTGCACTTATATGTTGGGGATTAGCAGAACCATGCTATCATGGGGAACGCTTTCAACATTGCACTTGTACATTGTACCTAGTTGATATCATGCTCTTTTTTCTATGGATGTCGGCAGTGTGAAATGAAAGGGGAGCTTGTAAGTTCATGGAGTTATGTATTTTTTTTAGAGAAACGCCTGGGCACTGGTCTAATCCATACCTAATCATGGTGGAAACCTGCAGCGTAACCATAATGAGCAATCTATGAAGCATTCTTCTTATAGAAAAAGAGATAGAGATTGAGAAAACGAGAAAAAGAAAAAAAGATGAGAAAAAAGAGGAAAGAGAGAAAAAAGCACCATTTTCCCATGGTAAATAAGAAGATTGCTGAGATGCTCGTTGTCTGCTTGCCTTGTCATTTTGATATGGGGATTCTTCCATATCATTGGGCAAGGGGTACCCCGTTGGCGGTTCTCTATGATACACATGTACTTACTATGACAAGAACTTACCGGTAACTAAACTTGGGTGCATGAGGAGCGGCCCTCGTATTCAAGGGACATGAGATTTCCAACTTATACTTTGTCATGCATATACTCCATAGTTTGTTCACTTTAACCTTAATCACTTCAAGATGCTTATGATAGGGGGTAATGAGAGCTGAAAGCTAATAAGTACCATAATTTTTGGAAGCTCTTTATGAGACTTGAATCCATGCTTCCTTCTATGAAGGCCTTTCTTTTACTTTTATGTTGAGTCTCCATCTTCTATCTTTATGCACCTATTGAGAGAGCATAGTGGTCATTCTTAGTTTAATGTGCATTGTACCATGACTTGTTGATTGATGCATAACTTTGATATTGCTTGTTCTTAAACTATTTGTATCTAGTCACCCTTATGAACTTTGAAGGTGTCCTATGCATTTATGTTTTGCTACACTATGAGGGACAAACTGAATACCACTCTTATTATGTTTTATATATGTGAAAAAAATAAACGTCTTTTAATGCATTATTATTCATGATCTTTTGTTTGTACATTTTCATGTTACAACATAGTTGCTATGTCTTATTGTTAGAACTCTATCTTTCATGTTCATGTTTACAATCAACGCTTTTACAATAATAATGATCAAGATTGGGTTGTATGCATCTCACCTCAAAAATTATATTATTTTTATCGTTTACCTACTAGAGGACGAGCAGGAACTAAGCTTGGGGATGTTGATACATCCATAACATATCTATAATTTTTGATGGTTCTATGCTAATAATATGCTTTTGACTCTCCTTTTTGTATAAAGTTTATAATTTATTTGGACTAACCTACTAATAGTTGCAAAAGTGCAAAATGTTCTTATTTTACACTTTGATGTGTAGAAATTACCAAGAATACAAGTGGAAACCTTGTTGGAGTCAAATTGGGATTTTTCAGAAATCTGTCTCAGAACTCTTTTTGAAGATGGTCAGGTTTCGGGTCAAAGACAACATCAAACAGAAAACTCTTCAACTATAAAGTTGTTGAAAATTTCACGACAAACGTTCTGGACATAAAAGTTAGCTGATTCCGAGTCCGGACGGACCCTTTAGGCCCGATTTACTGCAGGCCAAGATTGGGTGATGGGAATCCGAGAAGCTATATAAAGCGAGGAAACCGAATTCGCCCAAGACATCTCCACCCACGAATTTGCAGCCGCCATAGCCACGTTTTTACCTCCCCATGGATCCCATATCCATGGGGGAGGGCTCCCAAGAATCCATGAAGGAAGAGGGCTAAGGGGCGGTGCTCCCCCATGATACCGGCGTCAGGGGAGGAGTCCCCCACGCCGCCACTGGTGCTGCCGCCGCCACCCTCTTCACCATCTTCATCGCCATCTCCATCACCTAATCCTCCTAGTTTGCAGTGGTTCATCCTCCCACACACTTTTGTACCGTCCTATGTAAACATGGTGTTTGATGCTATAAGTTATAATCTTATGATCTATGTCATGTTTGTGTAATTTATTTCTACTTAGATTGAATGGTTGAACATCTTTGGTTCATTAGAGTTGTATGTTGATATGGTATAGTACTTTGGTGTCCATTATATTTGTGCGCGCATGCATTAAACATCATATGGTTTGTAGTATGTGTAAAAGGAGGTGGAGTTCTGCCGGACTGACAGAAACCTGAGGACGCGAACCGGAACGTAGCACGTATGGGAGTAAGAGGACCATTCAAGTTAAGGCTATGGTTGGGGAAACCTTAATGCATTGTTAGTACTTATGGATGTTTGCTAACAATCCAATCATATAGTACATATAATTCCATGTAGTGAAGCGCATGTATATTTAGCCACTCCCACATAGAAAACTGCATCGAAGACAATGAACCCGATCTATTCGCTCTTTAAACTTGGACAAAGCCACCACAATTACTACCACTATTCCACACTCATGGTTCTGTTAGTTTAGTGTATTTTATTGCTGCAGCAGCTAGCTTTACTTTCTTGTTATTTATTATCATGCAAAGCTATCTCTATTACTCGTATTATTGCTCTAGTTTTATTTCCTAGATAATGCAAACATTTAATGTGCGTAGAGTTGTATTAGTGGTTGATAGAACTTGAGAGAATATTTATCCTACCTTTAGCTCCTCGTTGGGTTCGACACTCTTACTTATCTAAAAGTCTACACATGATCCCCTATACTTGTGGGTTATCAATAACCTGAAGGTGGATTATTAGTCATAGATGCAGTTGGATTACGGTCTATGTATAATGTTGTAATGCCCAATCAAATCTCATAGGAGTCAAGATGATTAGTATATGCATGTATGCTTTCTTGGTGTCTGTCAATTGCCCCCCTATAATTTGTTCACCCAACATGTTATCTATCTTAAGGAGAATCACCTCTAGTGATCTATGGACCCTGGTCCATTCTTTTACCATCAATCTACCATCTATTTACTGTTACTGTTTACTGTTTACTTTTTGCAAGCAATTACTATCTTCCACACAATACATTTAATTCTTTGTTTCAGCAAAACCGGTGAGACTGCCAACCTCACTATAAGTTGGGGAAAAGTTATGTGGTTGTGTTGTGCAGGATTCCAAGTTGGAAACAACACCTTGGAGTTGTTTCCTTTCTCCTACTGGTTCGATAACCTTGGTTTCATAACTGAGGGAAAACTTGCTGCTGTTCTCATCATACCTTCCTCTTGGGGTTCCCAACGAGCTCGAATATATTTTGAGCCATCAGTGGTCTCACTTGGGTTCTGACTAACTTCTTACCTTTCTTTCGGGACTACTAAAGACTACCAAATTTCCATTCTATTGTAAACTATCCTCACATGATCTCTCAAAACTACTAACAACATTGTAGTTACTACCTTAATCCAACAATTATCATAATGTTATGTCACCTATGCCTTCTATCATAGGCCTACGCGGTTCTTTATTTATTGTTATTTACAAGATTATTTACTTTGTACTAGTCCTAATTTAAAACTTAGAATGGTCTCAGAGCTAATCTCACCATGAAAACTCCTCTTTTTATCTTTTGATAGTTGATTCTAAACCAAATCGTACTTCATCACGTAGAATTCTTGAGTGAATCCCATATTATTTACTTCCCATTACATCTATACCTACTCTAATCGTCTACCTTCTAGGGTATAGTGGTATTAACTAGTGATAAGGTTCTGCTACTTCACAGGGATTCTAACTATAGACTTCATCACTAATACTACTCCACCTCATATCCTAAACTCAGCCGTAATCTTCTTTGATATTTCAACTTACTTAAGATATCTTAGTGGTGTTATACCTATTTAGAGCTACACTAACATAACATTTCTCTAGAGAAGACATATAACTAATCCTTAAGAAAGATGACCAAACATCCAACTTAAGTGTGACAAGACTATCCTCAAATGGATATCCATCACAAGTCTAGGTTTAGATAAGATGGCTCCTATAGTCACTATCTAACCTACATATCTCCTAAAAGGGTTTTAATCCTAAGGTCAAAGCATATGCTCTGATACCAGCTGCGGTAACCCAGCATACCACTGCGTGATGTAGTACACTATAGTCGTTGACATAACACCAATGAAACACCGTTCACTAGTATTACATACCCTAGAGTGGTACAACAGAAACATAGCAGGTCCAAGACATGACTATAGATTACAACTCGACTCTTTACAAAAGATCCAGAGAACACTGTAGGTGAAAGAGAGAGAAATAAACTTCTTACAAAGAAGAATCAGAAATAGTAACTCATAACTACCTGGCTAATAAGACTAGCATCTAAACTATCTAGCTTGGAAATGTTGCCAGTGCAATGCTCTACAGAAGTAGGTTTTATGGATAGAGAATCTACTCCTAGCTAATCAGGAATTTCATCTTCACTTTGGTTGAGGTATATGCTGACTTTGTTAACTTTATTGAAGGACTTGAGCTGCCGATGATGGTTTCTTGAGCATAAGTTGGTGTTGATGTCGTCTTCAACCGCTTAGAACCTAGCAAGGGTTAAGAAGGTACGGTTGAGTACGAGCGTACTCAGCAAGTTCACTAAAAAGGAGTGTATGATGCACTATCTCTCTTCAGCCATAGACCAAAGGTCGTAGGGAAAGTAGGTTTTTGTAAACATTTCTTCATAGGTTGCTTTTATTCTGAAAACTATGTCCGACAGTCTTCACAGGTTGACTAGAACTTTCATGGAGTTCCTTTCCTACCGCGTTCATAGCTCCTTCCCGGAATAGGGAGTAACATGTCATAGTTCTTACGCTCTGTAGAGGTGCGTTACTTTACCCATGAGAGACCAACTCCTTGTTGCACAACCGGGCAGCTTATTCCCGTCCACAATTCCTTGATATGGGGCCCAGTAGATGATCCAAGCCAATCACTGCCCCCTTCGCGACCCCGCATGTCCCCTTGGTGTATGCCATGCCCACATCTTGAATTACAGCAATGGTTAGTAAAGACTGTCAGATGCCAGAAGTATCGTGGGACGTTGAGGGTTCCCACCCATATACTACATATCCTCTACGAATTACCAATTAATGCATGCTACGAGGATAACAGCCACGACCTGCACATCGGGATGCATGCGAGAGGAACAACTGACTTCTCCGTCGCATTCCAAATATCATGGTTAACGCGTAATATACGGCGCTAGAATCACTGGCGTCATTGGTTGTTAAGTCCTAGATATTATGTACCTTTACCACTGGAACTGTATTAGTAGATGATTACCATCTAGTAAATAATCCATAATCATATTATTTTAAAAATAGGGTTTTCTGACCTTTTTGACATGCAGGTGATGCCAGCATTCGAGTTACAAGCATTTGATAGAAAATAATCAAAGGACATGAGAAAGTGTGAACTTGCCTTTTGTGATTGCAAGATTATGCACTCATGGTCTTCCAGATAATAGAAGATCCAAATTCTATAAACATCATCATTGGTCCGGTAAGGACGAATGTTGAAAGAAGCAAGATGCAATTATGCATAAGTAATGTAATGCAGTTGGATAAACGTGAAACCCCGGACTAATTGTATCTAATCTTGGGTTTGAAGCTTGTGATGAGTTCTTTGGAATGTGTTGTACTTTTATACCAATTTCACACTTGTGCTTCTTATTAAGGCTTGAGAGAGTGTGTGAAACAATATGTAAATACAACAAGTAGCATGCAATATTAAAGCACTCAAATGGGGCATGGTATCTAAAAGATTTCTTAAGCCACATTATTAATCAATTAGAGCCTTTACAGAAATGCTTAAGGATTACTCTTAATGTTTCTTAAAAGAATAACTTTTAAAGAAAATCATACTTAACGAAATAAAAGCATTTAAACTATAAGTTAACACTCTTAGGCTTTCTTTCTAGTTATATTCTCAAAGAAGAAAGAATTACTTCATTTAAATAAGGACTACACTAGTTGTTGAGACTTATCTATCTTGGTCATTATATGGTATTATAATTTGGTTCACTTCATAATGTTTCTTTAAGGTTAATTAAGAGTAGTATTACTTTTAGTTGAGTAGTAGTTTCTTAACTTTATGATTGAATATAACCATTTGTCTCCTTATAAATTAGTGGTTATGATTTGTAAACAAGGAAACAATATTATTTAACTACTTATGAATTACCTTTGGATTTTTAATATGTTTATAAACTTGTGGTGAAATAATAGTAAAGGTTTTCATAAGTCAAAATATTATTCGTGAGGATTTTATATTTGATAAAGTCCCTTTGGAAAATAAAATACACTTATTTGTGAATAGTAGTTTAACAAATATTGTATTTAGGATGTTTTAGACTATTTTTACTTCATAGTAGCATTACTTAAGATAAACACCATTATTAGACCTTTAATGGATAATATTAGAAGCATTAGCAATTTTATATATCCTTTTATGAATTATCCATTATGGAAATAAGTTTAATTCAAGTTTATTGGAGTACTAAACATGTAGATATCACTACTAGGAAAACTCTTATCAGTGGCGCACCTTTTTTACTATCCGTGGCGCATATGTTAGTCGCCACTGATACATCGCCACTGATAACTATCTTCAGTGGCGCATTTAAAAATGCGCCACAGAAGTCTCAAAATTCAGTGGCGCATATGGCCAATATGTGCCACAAAAGTTGTTTTCCCAAATTCAAAAAAAAGGTGTCAAACTTCCGTGGCGCATATGGCCAATATGCGCCACAAAAGTTTTTTTCAAATTTCAAAAAAAAACCGGGCCAGATCTAGATCTGGCCGCAGTTGGTGGTGGTGGTGGTGGCGGCGGTGGCGGCGGCGGCTAGGGCTAGGAGGAGGTTGCCAGAGTTGGTGGTGGAGGAGGAGGAGGTTACCTGAGTTGGTGGTGCAAGAGGAGGAGGAGGAGCTCGCGGAGTTGGTGGTGGAAGAGGAGGAGAAGGAGGAGGAGGAGGAGGAGCTCGCCGGAGTTGGTGGTGGTGGAGGAGGAGGTCGCCGGAGTTGGTGGTGGAGGAGGAGGAGGAGGTGGTGGTCGCCGGAGTTGGTGGTGGAGGAGGAGGAGGAGGAGGAGGTGGTGGTCTCCGCAGTTGGTGGTGGTGGAGGACGAGGAGGAGGAGGTCGCCGGAGAGTGGAGAAGGAGGAGGGAGGAGAAGCGGAGAAGTGTGGAGGGGAGGAGAAGGGGAGAAGTGTGGAGGGGAGGAGAATTGGGGAGGGGAGAAAAAGGAAAAAGGGAGGGAGAAGGGCGCTGGCGGGATTCAAATTTTGAATCCCGCCCAAGACTTCTGTGGCGCATATGGGGGAACTGCGCCACAGACGTTTCTCCCCCTTTTTTATTTTTTTGCAGTAAAAAATCTTCTACCCTAAATAACTTTTTACTCTTTTCGAATTTGGGGATTCTGTAAAATCCAGAACAACCATTTGTCGTTGAAATGGAGTAGGGAATTTCGAGACGATCATTTTAATAGGTTAAAGATTTTCTTCCGACATCGTATACAAAAGTTATAGCCGTTTTACCGTGCCATGACCTATATTTGCAAAATATATCAAAATTCATGTTTTTCAATTTTGTCTAGATCTATACCCTAAAATCTAACTACAACTCGAAGGAATTATTTTTTTGAAGTTTCTATCATTTTTGTTTATTTTTTACAAAACTGAAAAGGCGATCCACAGGAGGGGTAGGATCTGTTTTTCCCCCCTATATGCTTGTTCTGTGGCGCATACACCTATATGCGCCACAGAAACATCACTTTTTGTGGCACATATGGACATATGCACCACAGAAGTTTCTCCCCCCTTTTTTGCTGCTTGGTCCCATCAACCTTCTGTGGTGCATACGTCTATATGCGCCATGGTTTGGCACTTCGATGGCGCTGCGAAAATATGCGCCACAGAGATATGGACTTCTGTGGCGCATATTGGTTTCGTGCGCCACTGAAGTGCCAAACTTCTATGGCGCATATTTTCTAGTGCGTCAGTAATATATATCTGTGGCGCATGGTTTTACATATGCGTCACTGAATATCTTGTCTATCTATAGGCTGTTTCCTAGTAGTGTATTATCTTGGTATATTATAAATATTTTTGTGATTTTTAAATAATAAGATATGATTTTTATAAGTTTTATCTCTTTATAAATACTAAATAAAAAATAAATACTTAGTTAATTATCACAAAAATGTACAAAATAAGTTTTTAAATGTGTATTTTGTTTTTCTAATAATTTTGATATATTATACTTATTTCTCTAAATTTTAAATAATAGAATATATTTATTTAAGATTTATCCCTAATAGGTTATTTACTAATAATTATTATTATCGTATTTAAGTTGCAATGATAATAGGTTTAGAATATAGAATTTATTTTTTTGAACAATTTTATATATAATATATATTTTTATGAATTATAAAACAAAAGATATTGATTTAACTAAATGTGTTTATTAGGTAATGTTGATGTCAGCATGAGATGGGGTGACTTTTCTCACCGGGGCTATTCCTAGCCCCAGTCACTGACTGGTGAGGCATATGCCACGTCATATCTAAGGTTTTATTTATTACAAAAATGATTATTGAATAGAAAATAAAAGAAATACATTTATGACATCACCATGACGTCATGGTGACATCATCAATGGGGACTCCTCCCAGGTTGATCTCGGTCTGGATGCTGGGGAGCTAACGGGGCAATGAAGAGTGTGGTGCTGGACAGAGGTGGTTTAGGCGAGCACTAGGACGGTGTCGCCACCCGTTATTAGTTACTAGAGCTACTCCGGCAACAACAACTTATGGTAACTGATGACAGAGAACGATGGTAGGGCAAATCAGGGGGCGAGAAATGAATCGAGAAGGTGCACGAGTATCGGTAGCTCACCACGAAGCTGAAGGGCGGGATGACGAGGCCGGAGGACCTCTATGACAGCGGCAATCAACGACGAACGATGACGACTGGCAGCAAAGAGTCGACGATGGAGGCATCAATGGCGAGTGAGAGGGCTCGATTCCTTCTGCTAGATGATCAAGGATGACGAGAGAAAGCCCCCAGCCACCACGATGGACCTCGGCAGGTTCTGGAACGACGGGTTCCATGGCGCCTTTCTAGCTAGGGTTTCGGCTCGAGGGGGAAATGGGAGAGAGCACGAGAGAGAAAGATGGGTATGAGCGGATAGAGGAGAATAAGGGCGGTCTTATCCTCACCTCTAGGGGCGGCGGCACGCATCGCAGCGTGGCGGAGGATCGACGACAACAGCACCGGCACGCAGCTGCCTGTGTGCATGACAATGACGAAGGCGTGACAGCCGTCAGAATTAGTATTTGGGATGGGCTGTTATTGGGCTGTGGTGGAGCAAGCGAGGTGCAGAAAGGCACGCCGGTGGGAGACAGATAGTATAGGAACGACCTGGGCCGTGGGCCGGAGCGACTGGCTCCCTCTTTTTCTTTGCTTATTCAGTTTTTATTTCTGTTTTTCTCTTTTCCATTTCAATTTGAATTTCCTTAATGATTCCAATACTCAAACTCAATGAATCAACAAGGGTTCTACACGGTTAAAGTAACTAGTTGGTTTGACATTGCTTTTTAGTATTTTTTTACTATTCATGAATATATAAAGGAATATTTTCATTAGAAAATATTAATAGGAATTAGGTTTTTAGAGATTACTCTTTATAACAAGATCTTTTAAAATGACCTTCACTTCCACTAAAAGAATATAATGGTGATGGTTTAAGATGGATATTTATGTGTACAAAATCTTATTAATACTTAACCTCATAAAGGAATCATATATATACATTAATAAGGTATTAATCCTTGTGGTTCATAATAGAGTGATATAAGTTTCATGGTCCTCCATATTTGGTGATTTGCCAAATCCAATTCTACTTGATTTGTAGAGTTTAGAATTACCACAGAACAATTTTGGTTAGGTAATGATGAATCAATAACAATCATTGGTGGAGAAATGCCAATGTTTATTCAATTATAGGTTTGAGAGGTTTAATAACCCATATTCAATTATGGATATGGATGAATATTAAGGCTAAGACATTGCCATCATGTTCCGTGTCCATGGTAATATCTCAACTTAGAGTGAGCTATGGAGATTATTTTCCTAATGTGATTTTGATGGTTCTATGAGACTAGGTTTTTTTTTTGGGATTAGGACAATAAGATGGACAAGGCTTTCTTCCATCAACTCTCAACTGGTATACTACATATCTCTTAGACATTTCATTTGACTAAGAGATACTATCCATTGGCTGCCTAAAAATAGGAATTGGTTTAACTACTAACTTAATTCTGGGGTTTTGGACAAAGAGGCAGACATGGTTCTGTCATGGCTTGATATATTGTTGGTTAAAAGTTTCTCAAGAGTTCCTATCCTCACACTTCACTCAGCTTGGATCATAGTTAAGGAATTCCTTTCCTAAATATATTCTATATATCTCTCATCTGATCACTAAGATCTCTTCTGCATAAATGAACTAGTCATATGGCTCCACCATATCCATCATCATATGATGACATGGTCATGTCACTTCAGCAATAATCATTTCCCCTGCTCCTACATATAACTTCCATTTCTTAGCTACCCTTGATTAAACTACCAATGCAGCTATTACTAACTCCATCCATTAACTTCCTTAAATACCTCTTGCAACTACTTCCAAGGCTTGCAAGATTATAGTTCTCCCTATACATCACATGTGATAACAATCCTCTAGAATAGGTATGGTACTACTCCCATAATACATGTTTGTTCTTGTATTAACTTGGTTAAACTACTATGCCTCCAACTACTCCATACAACTCATATTACATACCTCATCATACTCTAGCTTGACTTCTCAGGATCAAGCTAGATGATTCAGCTTATTAGGATTTTGCCTAATTTGGTATACTCACCTCAGTTCTTCATCATCTAGTCATCTATTCTCAAATGACTTGAGAATAGTGACTACCATCCTTTAATCATACAAGGCTTAGGCTTCTATTTCTTTGATCAAGATCTATTATTACTAGGTAGTAGACTTTGCACTAGTCTCTCTACAGGCTTATGATACATTGCAAATGTATCTATAATTTTTGATGTTCCATGCTTGGTTTTATCTACTTTCTTGTGTTTTGTCCACACTTTGGAGTACTTTTCATATGATTTCTTGGACTAACCTATTGACAAGAGCCACAGTGCCAGCTGCCTGTTTTCTGTTGTTTTTGGTTCTAGGAAGTCAGAAAATGAATATTCTCGGAATTGGATGGGACAAAAGCCAAAGTCGCTATTTTACCCGAAGACGTATGGAGCCAGAATACGAGACGGAGAAGGGCTGGGGCCTGGCCACACCACCTGGCCGCACGGCCAGGCCTGACCCGCGCTAGGGGGTGGTCTGGCCGACCCTAGCATCCCCTCGGCCTCTCCTTCCGCCTATATATTGCCTCCGATACCAAAACCCTAAGTACCCGATCAAAAATCCACGAAAGAGTCTGTAGCCACCGTCATCTCCATCCCTAGATCGGGAGGGATCTGAAGCTCTTCCCGGCACCCTGCCGGAGAGGGGAATTCACACTGGAGGCCTTCTTCATCACCATGCAAGTGTCCTATGTGATGCGTGAGTAGTTCATCCTTGGACTACGGATCCATGTAGTAGCTAGATGGCTGATTCTCCTCCTTTGTGCTTTCATGTTTAGATCTTGTGAGCTCCGTTCATGATCAAGATCATATATTTGTAATTCATACATGTTGTGTTTGCGGGAATCCGATGGATATTGAGATGCTATTTCAGATTGATTATTGATTCTATCATGTCTTTGTTATTTGTGATCTTGCATGCTTTCCATTGTTAGTAGCTATCTTGGCCAAGTAGATGCTAGCAACTCCAAGAGTTAATATTTATTCTCGATAGTGGGTTCATGCCTCTGGTAATCTGGGGAAGTGATAGAAATCTCTAAGGTACTAGATGTGCTGTTGCTACTAGGGAGAAAAAAACAATCCTTTGTTCATAGAACAATCGTATTGTTTACTTTACACGCAATTCGTAAAGCAATAATCTGTTGCTTGCAACTTAATACTGGAGGGTGTCGTTGTATTGGGAACGACAGTACCTAAAAAGGTTAGATAGAGGTGTGGGGACTAGCAGGAAAGCTATCGACGGCGTCCGCATGCGAGATTTGATACGAGCGAGCGTAGCGGGACGCGAGAAGTACCCAGGTTCGGGGCCCTCGTGGTGAGGTAAAGCCCCTACTCCTGCCTGATCTAACTATGTGGAATACTCGAGCTACAAGTGCTCCTCGAGTTGTATTCTTTAGCTACTGCCTTAAATGAACTAAGACCAACCCTTTCTACTGAGGCCCTCCCTCTCCTTATATAGGAAGAGAGGCGAGGGTCTCACTGGCTAGTCCGACTGGCGGGCCCCACAGGCGGGTCCCAGCCGACGAGTCATCCACAGTACCCAGCATGGTATGTCCCATCGGTGTATGAGCGGCATGGCTGTCGTAGGCATAGTGGACGCCGTGCGAGCCCGTCGTCAGCACAGGCCACTGTTCCCGCGTCATCGACGCCAAGTCTTCGGTATGGGCGGGTGGTTGCCCGTCTTGTCGTCGTACAGGGCGTACCGTGCACTGATACGCACGTCGTCCTGTCTCTCTGATTGGATCCGGCTACGTCGTTATAGCCGGCTGCTTCTTGCTGATCCGGCTACCATGTGGTAGTCAGCCCGTCTTGCCTTGTCCGGCTGCATCTGGTCAGCCGAACTCGATCCGGCTATCCTGTTTCTTATTCGGGTGGGGTACCCGGGGATCATCCCCCTGACACTAGCCCCCGAGCGCGTGTGGATTCCGCCCTTAGGCGAAATGCGCGCGCGCTCCCTTTGCTTTTCGAATTTTGATCCGGCTGAGCCTGGCGGTTGCGCTACCCATAACGTTAGTGTTGACGCCGGCCACGCGCGCACGCGCCATCATTGCTCTACGGCGGGCAGCGTAACGTCCCGTCGCACGTCACCTCGGGGAACTGCTGTCCGGCGCTTCGGTTCTGGTCCCAGGATCTTCTGCGCATCCCGTCCCGGCACACGGGATCTAGGCGGCGATTGGGATGTGGGTCGCCCGGATGCACGCCACGTGGCCCTGCCGACGGTTGCTCTTCCGATCCTTTAAAGGGATGCCGCGGGGGAGGCAGTTCTTTTCCTTCGCTCCCCCGCTGCAATCTTTCTCTCCTTCTCGCGCGCTGCTGCTCTTTTGCTCTTGCCTTCTACACCGCCCGCTCGCCGCTGTCGACGCTACGGGCCACCGTCACTCCTCCGTTGCCGCTCCTTCTCCCCAGCCGGAAATGGCCGCTGACCGTGGAGCCTGGTGCGGCTCCTCCGTCACCGAGGATCAGATCGCGAAGTATCACGCGAGACGCGTCCTCCCGCCGGCGAAGGAGGTGGCGGTGCGGTTGGCACCGGTGGGGGAAGTGTCGCCGCATCCAGCAGAGGGGGAGCGCGTTATCTTCCTCTCGCATCTGGCGCGCGGGTTTGCGCTGCCGCTCCACCCCTTCTTTCTGACCTTTCTGGCCTTCTTCGACCAACGCCTCCACCACCTCGGCGGCAACGCCGTCGGAACGCTGGCGCACTTCATGGCGTTCTGCGAGAGTTACCTCGGGATCCAGCCGGATATCGGGCTCTTCTGTCGGCTCTTCCGAGTTCGGACGTAGGTCCAGTACACGAAGGGCCCACTAGTCGTCTGCGGCGGCGCCTCCATATACTCCTGCTCCCAATCCGGCTAGCCGAAGTTCTTGCTCCAGGACACGGTACGGCTGTGGCAGCAGTCGTATTTTTATGTCAAGAACGTCACCGGCGTCGACCGGATAAACCTGCCGGCCTTCCAAGACGTCGAGTCCAGCCGGCAAAACTGGGACCTGAAGGTCTATGGCGACAAGGCGGAGACGGATGCGATGCTGGCACGCATGCGCTCCCTTGTCACCTCCCAGCTAACCGGTCGGGACATCACCCTTAGCTGGATGTCCCGGCTGATGATGCCGCTCCAGCAGCGGGCACACAAGATGTGCTTCTACTCTGGTCGGCTGGACCCGACCCGGCTGTCGCGCCACGATCCCCGCTACCACAACTTGAAGGAGTGGTTGTGGACGATCAGCAAGGAGCGGTTGCGAGAGAACTGGAGGTTCAGCCTGGCGCCCTACAGCCGGGAGAACCGCGTGCCCAGGGTAAGTTATTGTAGCCAGAATTTTTGCTTATTCCCTCTGTTATCTCCTTGTTCTGTCTGGCTGACCTTTTGCATTCACCAGATCTTCCCATGCATCCTTCGCGAGGAGGGCGACGCTCCTCTCGAGGTGTTCGCGCCGGACTTGCCCGAGCCGCACGCTCGGCAATCCGGCGAGGAATCGGATGGAGACGGCGATGCCTTCCCCAGCCGGAACGACGAGCCGGTCGCCGACCCGCACGCGGAGGTGCACGAGGAGGAGGATGCCGGACCGACCGCGGAGCCGGCGACGCGCTCTGCGGCGGACGACGAAGCAGGCGGGAGCCGCTCCGGCCATTCCGGCTCCCGCCGGCCTGCGGTGGAGGAGCTGGCTCCGAAGAGGGGCCGGACAAGCGCCCTGCCGCCAAGCCATCTTGGCCGGAAGAAAGGGCCGCCCCCGGTTGTGCCAATGCGTTTTCTCCCTCCCCTCGGTGCTTTTGTTTGTTTTCCTTGTACTTGTTTTTTCGACTTTAGCCTGTTTTGCTCTTGTCTTTCCTCTTTCCCTTTAGCGCCTGGTTTCTTTCGGCGCCCATGAGCCGGCTCGGGACGCCACGGTCGCCGCCTTGCGCCCCGACTGATCCAACCGGCGCCTCCCCTTCCTCTGAGGCGCAGCCTCCTTATCCTCCTCAAGCCGAGCCGGCTGCCCCCTCCCAGCTGGAGGGTCCCCAGCCGGAAGTGACTCGCTCCCAGCCGGAAGGTTCCTCCGAGGGCGCGCGGGGGGCTACTGGCAAGGAGCTTGTCGTGGTTGGCGACGACGACTCCGAGGCGCCGGGAGGAGTGGCGAGCAGTGGTGCTCGCGGCGAAGGATTCCTTGGCCGTCAATGCCGTGGACGACGACGCCTCTTCCGCCGCTTCGCTGTCGGATCTTGCCGCCATGCTCGAGCTGGCGGTGAAGGAGATCCGGCTGCTTGAGGCCACAGCCGGTGGGAACCGGACGCTGGAGCAGAAGCTTGTTGCAGCCAACGGGACCTCCCAGAGTAAGTCCGCCTTATCCGTCTGGCTCCTTTTTTTTTGAATAGTCGGCTTCGTTGCAGCTGTCCTCGTGTGCGCCCAGCACGAGATCGATCGCTTGAAGAAAGCGAACGACCGACTGAGCAGGTCGAACTCCACGCTGCGCTTGCAGAACAAGGACTGGCACGCGCGAGTAGACGGCTTGGAGGCTACCGTCAAGAAGCGCGACGCCTCGCTCGCTAGCCGGGCTGAGGCCTTCTCCCTTATCGAGGCCCAGAACAAGGACCAAGAGAAGGAGATAAAACGGCTAGCGGTCAAGGAGAAGGCGCTGGTGGAGGAGCTGATGCAAGTCGGCCACACTGCCAAAGGTGATTTCTTTCTTCCGTCTTCTTTTCTTTCCGGATCTGGTAGCCGGATTTGACTCCTCTTTTCTCACAGCCTTTTACCCCGGCATCTGCTCGCCTACAACCGGCTGCAGGAGAACTAGCCGGGAGAGCAGCAGACGGCTCAGGAGCTCGTCATCCTTCTTGGCGAGGAGGCCGTGAAGCTTCGTCAGGCGGCGCAGGACATCTTCTCCTTTATGTGGCCGAAGGCTCCGGTTCCGGAGACGATGGCGCAGCTGGCGGCGAAGGTGGGAGAGGTGCCGGCTACGATGGACCGGCTGCGGGATCTGGCGGCGCGGGGTGGAGCGGAGATGGCCCTGGCGCTGATGCTTTCCTGGTACAAGGATGCTCACATCGAGAAGATCGACGGGGGCTTCCGCGCCGGAGCCGATCTTGCCGCCATCCGCCAAGCCCATCCGGAGCTTCGCGGGTCCGCCATCAAGATCGCCGACTACATGGATCCGGACGAGGTGCTCACCGACTCGGAGTCCCCTGACACTCCGGATGCGGAGTCCTCGGTGCCGCCGCCTGTCAGCGCCGGAGCCGGAACAAGCACTATGGCTCCGCCCCGCCTCCAGCATCTGCCAGCCAGGAACCCCCCCACGGCAAAGGCCCTGCCGTTTAGCTGCTGCCCCGGGATGCCGGGTGTATTTGTCTTATTTTAGATTATCGTAAAACTTTTCTGTCTGTACCGGCTATCTTTGATGCCGGGTAACTCTCGGGAGCTTCGTCTCCCTTTTGCTTGTTAATATTGAATTCTTGAGTCTTCCTTTTTTTGTGTCTTGAATTTTATTTTGATATCTTTGCCGGCTCACTTCGCCCGGCTGACCTAGCCCGGCTACACACTTTTAGCCAGACGAACTACACCTCCAATGGGGCGGCCTCACCCAGTGTAGTCCGAGATTCGAGAGGCGTAGCCAGGTGCTTCAAATCTTCCTTGTTCTTCCCTGTTCTTCTAACTTTATCCGACTGGCCTCGCCCTAGTCGGCTGCTTTCGTCAGCTGGACGCCTTCAGCCGGGGGAACCATCATTCCGATTAGGGGCGTGGCGCCTGCTGATCCACCTGGAGTAGCTAGCGTAGCCAGGTGCTTCGAATCTTTCTGTCTTTAATTGCTCCCGCCCTTGCCCTCACCTGGGCTCCGAACTGCCGGCTAAACGCCCTTAGTCGGCCAGGAACTCAAAGATTCCCTTTGAGGCGCGGCGCACCAGTGGGTGTAACCCAGATTCGGAGCGCTTGATGAAGGCAAGGGCTTCGAATCTTCTTTCCTTCTCCTGAATTCCGACTCGAAGTAGTCGGACAAGAACGCACATATGCATACACATACATCTTCATAGGTTAATAGGTTAGTCCGTCAAATCATAGCCAGGAAACGGCTTATTTTTTCAAAAACTGGCTTGCTCCTTTCTAGGCACTTAGTCGCTTTCTCGTGTGCCCTGTTGTTTTCGCTGCGTCCTTGCCGGACAGCCGGGTTGCGGTCTACAGCCGGAATCGAAGGGAGCTGACAGTACATTACGCACGGTACTAGCGGCTTAGCGGCTGGATTGGTTTGAGCTAGTTGCGGGGCCGGGACGCCCGATCTGTCATGCCTCTTCCCCGTTTTTCATGTGGGATGCCTCGGGCTTTTGCTCTTGCTAGCCGGACAGCCGGGTTGCGGTCTGTAGCTGAGACGAAGAGTGGGCCTCTGATATCATTGCACACTACTCAGCCGGTTTCTTGGTTTAACAGGCCGAGCCAGCCGGCGAGCCCCCAGGTAGGGGTAGCCGGAGCCGGAAAATTTTAATCGGAGAACAGGTACGCACACATTTCTAGAAGGAGCCCCCGAGATTCTCGTGGGAGAACGCATTTTCATTTATGAGGTTTTCGGGATACATACACTGTTTGGCGACTAGGTGTAAAATGGGCGTAGCAGGGCCGCGTTCCAAGGACATTCGGTCTCCTCGTCTGATTTGTCCATCTTGTTCTTGCGCGGCTGCTGTGCGTCGATGAGGTAGTAAGAGTCGTCGGGCAACGCTCGGCTGATGATGAAGGGGCCCTCCCAGGGTGGTGATAGCTTGTGCATGCCCTTCGTGTCTTGCACTAGCCGGAGAACCAGGTCACCCTCGCGGAATGCGACTGGGCGAATCCGGCTAGAATGGTAGCGGCGTAGTCGCTGCTGGTACAGGGCGGATCTGGACAGGGCCAGCTCGCGGGCCTCCTCCAGGAGATCTACCCCGTCCTCCCGCGCCTCCTTGTTGGCCTGCTCGTCATAGAGGAGCTTGCGGGGGGAGTCGAATTCGATGTCGGTGGAGAGGACGGCTTTCGATCCGTAGACCAGGAAGAATGGTGTGTAGCCGGTTGACCTATTCGGTGTGGTGCGGAGGCTCCACAGAACAGCCGGAAGTTCTTCAATCCAGCATCCGGGTGACCGCTCCAACGGTTCGATGAGACGTGGTTTGATGCCGGCTAGCACCAAGCCGTTTGCTCGTTCGACCTGCCTGTTGGACTATGGATGTGCAACGGAGGTGAGGTCTAGCCGGATGCCCTTGTTGCTGCAGAACCGGGCGAAGGCCCCCTTGGCGAAGTTCGTGCCGTTATCGGTGATGATGCTATTGGGGTAGCCGAAGCGGTTGATGATGTCGGTGAAGAAGGTAACCACCGTCGCCCCATCCATCTTCCGGATAGGCTTGGCCTCGGTCCACTTTGTGAACTTGTCCACCGCTACCAGCAGGTGGGTCATTCCCGCGCGAGCTCGCTTGAAGGGCCCGACCATGTCGAGGCCCCAAACCGCGAAGGGCCAGGTGATCGGTATGGTCTTGAGCACCGAGGTTGGCATGTGCCTGAGCTTCCCGAAGCGTTGGCACCCATTGCACGCGCGGACCAGCTGCTCGGCATCCTCGAGGGCGGTGGGCCAATAGAAGCCGTGGCGAAACGCCTTGGCAACTATCGCCCTTGACGGTACGGTACGGTGGATGTCCTTGAGTAGCCGGTAGCCTGTCTCGTCGACACATCTTTGGAAGATACCGGATACCTGGCGCTTGTATAGCTCGCCGTTTATGATGGTGTATGTATGCGCGCGGCGTCGGATTTGTCTGGCCTCCACCTCGTCATCCGGGAGTTCGCTGTTGGCGATGTAGTTCATGAAGGGTTGTGCCCAGGATGGCACTTCCCGGATGACGAGGACGCTCCTGTCCTCCGGCTGTCGGGTGTCGGTGGGCCGTCCGGGTGGGATATCCGGGGCGGTAGCCCCTGAGCCACTAGGCGAGCCGGTAGCCCCCGGGTCCCGCGAGCTGGAGGGCACCGCCTGGCCGGAGTTGGCACGAGTTTTCTTCTTTGGTGGCTCCGCCGGCTCCGCCTCCGCTTGCCCGGCTGCTGGGACGCTCCCCGCCCAGATGATGGAATCTGATTCTAGCGACGGGTTGATGGATGGCCTGCACAGGTGCTCCAGGGAGACCCCTGGTGGGATGGCCTGCCTGGTGGACCCTATCTTGGAGAGCGCGTCGGCTGCCTCGTTATTGGTGCGGGGGACGTGGTGAAATTCGCACCCGTCAAAGGAGGAGCTGAGCTTCTGGATGTGGAACCGGTAGAGGGCCATGTTGGCATCTCTGGCGTCCCATTCCTCGGATACTTGTTGTACCACCAGGTCCGAATCGCCGAAGCACAGGATCCGGTTGACGCCGAGTTCCTTGGCCAGCGAGAGCCCGTGCGACAGTGCCTCGTATTCGGCTACGTTGTTGGAGGCCTTGAAGTGGATCTGCAACACGTACTCCAGCCGGTCTCCCTTGGGAGAGGTGAGCACGATGCTAGCTCCCAAGCCCCCGAGCATCTTCGACCCGTCGAAGTGCATCCTCCAGTGGTCCGAATCCGAAACCGGTGGGATATACTGGGTCTCGGCCCAGTCGACGAGGAAGTCCGCCATCGCCTATGACTTGATCGTGAGCCGGGGCTCGTACTAGATGGAGTAGGCGGCAAGCTCGATGGCCCATTTGGCGACCCGGCCGGTGGCATCCTTGTTGCCGATGATTTCCGAAAGGGGTGCAGTGCACACGACCTTGATCGGGTGCTCCTGGAAGTAGTGCTTGAGGTTCTTGCATGCTAGGTACACGCCGTAGCACATCTTTTGGTAGTGGGGGTAGTTCTGCTTGGAGAGGGAGAGAACCTCGCTGAGGTAGTAGACGGGTCTCTGAACTTGCTGAGCCTTGCCTTCCTCGGGGCGCTCCACCACCATGACGACGCTGGCGACCCGGCTGGTGGCTGCTATATAGAGCAACATCGGCTCCTTGCTAGCCGGCGTGGCTAGAACCGGCGCTGTGGACAGCATGCGCTTGAGGTCGTGAAAAGAGATGTCGGCCTGCGAAGTCCAGGAGAACTTGTCCGTCTTTTTCATCAGCTGGTACAACGGAAGTGCCTTCTCCCCCAGCCGGCTGACGAAACAACTGAGGGAAGCCAGGCATCCGGTGAACTTCTGGACTCCAAGCAGGTTCTTGGGCAGTTGCATCCTTTCGATGTCCGCGATCTTCTCCGGATTTGCTTCGATGCCTTGATGAGATACGAGGAATCTGAGTAGCTGGCCGGATGGTACTCCGAAGACGCATTTTTCCGGGTTCAGCTTCATCTGGTACTGGCGGAGGTTACCAAATATTTCTCGCAGATCCTCGAGGAGGGTGCGCTTTTCCTTGGTCTTGATGACCACGTCATCCATGTAAGCGTGCACGTTTCGGCCTATCTGGGAGTGCAAGCATTTCTGCATACATCACTGATAGGTGGCGCCTGCGTTCTTTAGGCCGAAAGGCATGGTTACATAGCAGAAAGCCCCGTAGGGGGTGATAAATGATGTCTTAATCTGATCAGCCAGGTTTAGACGGATCTGATTGTATCCGGAATAACAATCTAGAAAAGTCAACAAATCACAGTCGACTGTGGAATCGATGACCTGATCGATACGGGGCAAGGCGAAGGGGTCTTTCGGGCACGCCTTGTTCAGGCTGGTGTAGTCGATACACATGCGCCAGGTCTTGTTCTGTTTCAACACCAGGACTGGGTTCGCCAGCCAGTCCGGGTGGTATACTTCCATGATGAACCCGGCTGCGAGGAGCCAGGTGATCTCGTCACCGATTATCTTTCTCTTTCCTTCTGCGAACCGGCACAGAGGTTGTTTGACCGGCTTGGCATCCGGACGGACATGAAGTGAGTGCTCGGCGAACTCCCTCGGCACACCCGGCATGTCTTTGGGAGACCATGCGAAGATGTCCCGATTCTCACGGAGGAAGTCGACGAGCGCGCCTTCCTATTTGCTGTCTAAGCCGGCACCAATGGTGACGAACTTAGTCGGGTCGGAGGGGTCGAGCAGGATCCTCTTCGTCTCCTTTGCCGGTTGGAAGGCTCCTTCTCCAGCCGGTTTGTTGCTAGCCGGGACGTCCTGCTGGGCCATGGCCACACTGCACATGATCGCGCGCTTTTCTTCGGCTATGATGAGGGCCTCTGCTAGTTTGGAACCGGCTGAGGCGCACTCCATTGATCGCCTGAAGCAGCCGGCAACGGTGATCACGCCGTGGGGTCTTGGCATCTTCGTCTTGAGGTATGCGTAGTGGGGGACGGCCATGAACTTGGCGAGGGCGGGGCGCCCGAGGATAGCGTGGTATGAGCTCGTCAAATTTACCACCTCGAACCACATTGGTTCGCGGCGGAAATTCTCCTCGGTCCCAAAGATGACGTCCAGCTGGATTTTTCCCAGCGTAGCGTAGGCTAGCCCCGGCATTACGCCGTGGAACGTTGTGGTAGTCGGGCGCAGGTCGCTTTCGCGAATGCCCAGCTTCTCCAGCGAGGACTGGTAGAGGAGGTTGAGGCTGCTGCCTCCGTCGATGAGGACGCGCAAAAATCGGCAGGTGCGCGCGTTGGAGACAATGAGGGGGTCGAGCACCATGGCGTAGCCCCCGGGAGTCGGCAGATGCTCGGGTTGATCTGCCCGGCTCCAGGTGATGGGGGTTTCCGACCAGTTCAGGTACTAGGGGACCGAAGAAATGATGGCGTTGACCTCCTTGGAGCGTCGCCTGCGGTTGTGCTTGTCGTCCTGCTCCGTCTCGAAGATGTGGTAGGCGGCGTGCGGCTGGGGGTAGTCGTTGTTGTTGTTGTCGCCGTTGCCGCCGTTACCATCATTACCGGCTCCCCTAGCCGGTGGTGGGGGTCCACCCGGTGGGGGAGGCGGGAGACGAGGCTGGTTGCCCTGGTCCTTTAGCTGGCGAGTCCAGCTGCAGTTCCGGGTGGTGTGCGTAGCCGGTTTGAAGGGACCGCTATGCCACTTGCACGGGCCGTCAATCATCTGGTGGAAGGTGAGCCGGGGATTCTACCTTCTTGTGTCGTTAGACGGTGCGTCGGGCGCACCCTCTACGGCATTAACCTGCCGCGCGTGGTAGCGAGGCTTCTGTTGCATGTCCTGGCGGTCCCCGTGGAACCGGTTGTCGTTGCCGTGGCGTCTGGAGGATCCGGCTTCACCAGCCGGATTGCTCGGACGGTCGCGAGCCAGCTCCGTGGGAGTCGGACGGCCTTCCACGTTTACTCGGAGGGGCTTCTACATGGCGGCATCTGCCGTGCCGTACTGGTCGGCAACCGTCATGAGCTCCGCCATGGTTTTTGGCTCGTCACACAGTAGCCGGTGGCGAAGCATGGTGCCCTCTCGGCATCCTTCGATGAAGAAACCGATGGCTTGGCTCTCCAGGATGCCCTCGCAAGTGTTGCGGAGCTCCGTCCACTTGGTGAGGTACTCGCGGTCGGTCTCGTGGTCGCCCTGGACACACAAGGCCAGGTCGCGCGGGCGCCCTGGGCGCTTGTACGTGCCGTTGAAGTTGCAGACGAAAACCTTCTCGAAATCAGGCCAGGCGTTGATGCTGTTGGGCGCGAGGCTATTGAGCCAGGTTCTTGCCGACCCGGTTAGCATGAGAGGGACGTATCGCACGGCTATGCGCTTATTCCCGTGGGCGATGCCGACTGCCGTGGCGTAGTCGGTCAACCAGTCTTCCGGCTTCATGTCGCTGTCGAACTTGGGGGTGTCCCTGGGCAGGGAGAATTTATCCGGAAACGGCTCGTTCCGGATGCGGGGTCCGAAACAAACTGGTCCGGTAGAATCTTCCTCCTTCGTGACGCGTGCTTGAGCGAGCAGATCGATGCGGTCGCGGGCATCCGGACAATCCGGGTTGGGCGCACCCACCCGGCCCGAGAGGCAGGAACCGGCTGGCCTGGGTGCTCCGGCTGGTGGTGGGGAAGGTGGCGGGTTGCTGTTGACCGTCTGCTCCTGGCGCGGCTGGCCCCTGTTGCCGGAGCTGCGACGCCTGCTGCGGGCCCTAGCCGGCTGAGGGGAGGACGCCTGCTGCGTGTCACGTGGTGCGCCCCTGCTGTTGGCGGGTAGCCTGCTTCCTCTGGAGTAGCTAAGGTCTTCCTGCGTTTGCTGGTTGGCGCCGGCCTGCTCGTCCGCGACGCTGAGGAGCTCCTGGACGCGAGCGTGCTGGCGGGCTTGCTCCTCGCCCTCCAGGCTGGGTAGTTCTTGTGCTACGGCTCGCACCGTGCGCAAGTTCTTGATGGGCGTGCTGTAGGTGGGCCGTGTAGGGGCAGGCACGGGATTCAGTTCTCCGTCCTTCTCCATCCTGCCGCCTAGCTCACCGCCCCGACGTCATACCTGGCCGCGCCGGCTCGGCTCCGTGGTAGCCGGGGTGAGACCGTGCGCGCAGTCATACTCGCGCCTGGCGATCTCCAGCTGCTTGCGGGCTGCTGCCAGCTCCATGGCCTCCTGGAGGAGGATCTGTCTCTCCATGGTGAAGTTGGCCTCCGCCTCCTCCGGGATGTCCCCGAGGGTAACCGGCGTCAGGAGCCGATCAATGGCATCCTCGACCGGGTTCCGAGGCTGCGAGGGAGCGGAAGTTCCGACCTCGTCCACGCCTCGCTCCCGCGGCGGGCGGGCCTGCGAGCTGGATTCGGCCATCATGACCACCACGCCGCGAGGTGCGGCGGAGGTGCTGCCGCTTGAGCATGGCGGCCCCGCGACAGAGATGATTTCCCTAGGGAAACGCTCCGAGACGGTGGCGATGTAGACGGGGAGATCGCCGAATAGCAGAACTGTGCCTTTTGCCGGGAAGGAAGTTCCGGCGAAGCAGGAGGCGTTGTCGATGACGCAGTCGAACTTGCCGAGCGTGAGCACCAGGCCGGAGGCCACGCGCTCACCGGCTGAAGTGCAGGGTCCCGTGCGGAACGTGACTCCGATCGAAGCCATTAGCCCCACGGTGGGCGCCAACTGTCGTTGTATTGGGAACGGCAGTACCTAAAAAGGTTAGCTAGAGGTGTGGGGACTAGCAGGAAAGCGATCGACGGCATCCGCAGGCGAGATTGGATACGAGCGAGCGTAGCGGGACGCGAGAAGTACCCAGGTTCGGGGCCCTCGTGGTGACGTAAAGCCCCTACTCCTGCCTGATCTGACTATGTGGAATACGCGAGCTACAAGTGCTCCTCGAGCTGTATTCTTTAGCTACTGCCTTAAATGAACTGAGACCAACCCTTTCTACTGAGGCCCTCCCTCTCCTTATATAGGAAGAGAGGCGAGGGTCTCACTGGCTAGTCCGACTGGCGGGCCCCACAGGCGGGTCCCAGCCGACTAGTCATCTACAGTACCCGGCATGGTATGTCACATCGGTGTATGACCGGCATGGCTGTCGTAGGCACAGTGGACGCCGTGCAAGCCCGTCGTCAGCACAGGCCACTATTCCCGCGTCATCCACGCCAAGTCTTCGGTATGGGCGGGTGGTTGCCCGTCTTGTCGTCGTACAGGGCATACCGTGCACTAATACGCACGTCGTCCTGTCTCTCTGATTGGATCCGGCTACGTCGTTATAGCTGGCTGCTTCTTGCTGATCCGGCTACCATGCGGTAGTTGGCCTGTCTTGCCTTGTGCGGCTGCATCTGGTCAGCCGGACTCGATCCGGCTGTCCTGTTTCTTATTCGGGTGGGGTACCCGGGGATCATCCCCATGATAGAGGGGGTTCTGATGATAACCTGAAGGTGGATTATTAGTCATAGATACAGTTGGATGGCGGTCTATGTATAATGTTGTAATGCCCAATCAAGTCTCAAAGGAGTCAATATGATTAGTATATGCTTGTATGCTTTCTCGTGTTTGTCAATTGCCCCGCTGTAATTTGTTCACCCAGCATGTTATCTATCTTAAGAAGAGCCACCTCTAGTGAACTATGGACGCCGGTCCTTTCTTTTACATTCAATCTACAAATTGTTTACTGCTTTGTGTTTACAAACTGTCGCCAATTCAAGACGAAGAAGGAACCCTTGTTAGTGGTGTTGCGAGGATCGACACGAAGCAAGAAGATTCAGATCACCGACCTTCTCCCTGGTACCATGAGGCGGATCTCGAGGGCGAGATCCTTTGTTAGTGGTGTCAAATTGTGGCATCCTGCAAAAACCACTACTAGAAAATTGTGGTGTTTTTTGTGCATTGCATCATCATGACCGCATTCTCATGTCATCATGCCACATTGCAGCCGGTGCTCCTCCTGTATGCCTCCTGCGCGTCCGTGCAGCCTCGTGACGCCGTCCTCGTGCTCTGACCGCCGTGCAGCTCCCCCGACCGTCGCCATGGGCCTGCTCCTCGCAGCCGGTGCTCCTCCTTTATGCCTCCTGCGCGTCCCTGCCTTGCCTGCCGCGTGTTCGCTGATGGATGTGTGCATGCCGAGTAGTGGAGTTAGTGTACAGGCACACTTTCGTGTTTGAGCCAAGAAGACCGTATGTATTCCCAACGCCCGAGTCCTATACCAAGATCGATACCGACAAAAATCGCCTGCTGTTAAGTTATTCCAAAGACCCGACTTTCCCATTGATGGTCAAGACCTACAAGACCTTCCGAAGCCCGATTCCGCGGAGGTCCCCGTCCCGGACACCAAGTTCGCCGAGATCACGAAGACCCAAACCCGGAGATCGTCACCGACAATCAAAGCCAGAAAACTCAAGATCTTCCTCAAGGGCGGCAAGATCGTCAACGGGGAACCGAAGACCCGAAACGCCAAGTACACCGATATGGAACCGACAAGTTCTCCGAGTCCGAGCGGCACGATCTCCTACCCAAAGATTTTCGGACGCCAAGTTCTTCATCCCGAACGCCAAGACCGACCCGATACGAGGACCTGACAAGATCTTCATGACGACAAGATCGACACCGCCTAGGGCGAATCCGATGCGCCTTGTCGCCAAACCAAGTCCTTCTTCCTGGTTCCCGATCCCGTTTCCCGTCGAACCCTGTCGAACCCCCGGACCCCGGAACCCAAGATCTTCCGAACCCAGATGGTGAACCTTTTTCCCGAGTCCCTATTTTATAAATGCTATATATAAAACTCATTGCATATTAATTGTTCATCTCGCATGCATATCATGTGGGTTGGGGGCATTACGCCGATTCACCTCATAATTAAATATGGAGTCTATATGCGGGATATCTTTGTCTTATTCCGGACTCCATTTAAATTGGTGTAGCGAACCGATGCCATGTTTCGCCCTGTTAATACAACATTTAAATTGCGGGGGTTCTAAATAACTTGAACTGTTTAATTAAATGTCGGGACCCCGGTTCCGCTTAATATTGACTAATTGCACCGCATCTTGCCATGCCATGCATCATATCATAAGCATGCCGGATCTTCTGCCGTAGTATTAAATATTGCATCCGGTGTTTCTTCCAGTGTTTGCTTCTTCGCGGGTTAGGCCGATGAGTTGATGCGAGTATCGACAAGTTCTCCGGCTAGGATCCTTCAGTAGTGTTTCCCAGGCGAGCATCTCTTCCCCTTCTACCTATTTTGCATTTATAGTCTTTATTTCCTCCTGTTGATCTATTGCTATCCTTATCGTGATGCTTTAGTTTTCCGTGCACCAGCTATATCTCGTGTAGCCTCTATATTGCCATGGACACCTCCTATTACCTGTTGTTTGGTAGATAGCTGGCCTTACGAGTCGTAATTGCTTGCTCAGGTGCGATCTTGTGTTGTCGAGTACCACAGTTGTTGGAATCCTGGCAGATGTTTATGGTGGAGTTGATCATGACTTTAAATACAACTATTAAAATGCTAGATAAAACTAATGCAGAGGCATCGGTGGGCAATAGATGTGGTTCTTCCACGCTCACTTGTGTCCCGTAGGACCCCGAGTACTTGATACCTGTTCCTTGATTTTTCGCACTATCCACATCCGGGAGGCCTTATGGACACCCCTGAGCCAGAGCTTGATTCATTTCTATTTCTTGGGGCCACAAAGTAGTTTGGGGCTTTATTACAATCCTGTACTTATGCCATGCTTTACTGTTTTATTTAAGATTGTGCGTGGAGCACCTATACTATTTAGGATTGCGGAGTGTTTTCGCGGTATCGACAAGCCCAGTCACACTTTCGGGTTCCCAGTCGTTTACAACCATTGGCGCAAACCTTGGGTCCATCTCGGAGCCGGCCAACTTTGTCGCGGGTAGCTTAATGGGGTGGCCCCCTAAAATATTTATGAATCCTGTGATCGCTTTGTCGTGAAAGCCTCGTTGGGTTTTGAGTTGGTTTTTCCGAGGTTGATCGAGTGTGTGTTGCTATTTGTGCACCCCTATAGGGTAAAACTTTCTGAAAGCCGTGTCCGCGGTTATGGACGACTTGGAGCATAGTATCTCGATCATAGACAAGCATATCTAAAGTAGTGCTATAAATTTGACTTAATATGTTACTAGTAATCAGCTCAAGTATAACGGAATGGATATTTAAAATGCCAACAACTGGTGGATCTGTGGTGATCTGAGTCATGCTATACCTGCCTAGTAAGTATTACAACTCCAATGGAATGTGATAAAAGTGCCAACAAAATGTTGGGTTTTGGGATTCCTCGGGACAATTATATCTGACTAGTAAATGTTCCAACTGTAATGGAATGGTGATTAAAACTGCCCACTACTTATGCTTCAGGATGACTCAGGCTATATAACTGACTAGTAAATGCTGCAACTATAATGGAATGAATAAAACTGCCAACCGTGTGAGTTCCTCGGTTTGACTTCCTCGTTTGGTCTCGAGGGGGGAATACCAGGATGGGTATGTTTGGTGTTAGTATCAGGTAGGATCCGAATAGGTCTTTCTTACCCCTCTCTGATAACCGCCAGTTGTATCGAGTCTCTATAGGTTGTTTAGTGTCGCTGCGCTGCCGCTTCAGTCCACTACACCTATGTAGGCGAGAGCCGCCGAATTCTAGCCTCGCCATGTACTGGCCTCAGTACTGACGCTCCTATTTTTCCCTTGCCCTTTGTCAGCACCCCTTTTGTTTTAGCAGGTTTGAGATCGATGTCGTTAGCAAGGTTACCCTTCCGGCTTGGCCTGGGTAGGGTTATGGACGCCATTGGTTATTCTTCAGGGCTCTTAGCCCCATTTGCACCTTGTCCATAGTCGGACGCTCTATCGTTTCAAGGTGATTTGGATCTTTGTATTGTATATCTATATTCTTGACTCATGGAGTCGTTGATGTATATAAATCTGTCTATGGGTCCCATCGAGGACTGATGTGTAATGGTATTACGTTTCCACCGGAACGAAGTGCACGGTAAGCCCCCTGAATCGTTTCTATGCGGGTTTGGCGGGAAGCGCTAAAACTTGCATAGGGCCGATTTGAGGGTGTTACACACCATATCCATCATCATATGATGACATGGTCATGTCACTTCAGCAATAATCATTCTCCCTGCTCCTACATATAACTTCCATTTCTTAGCTACCCTTGATTAAACCACCAATGCATCTATTACTAACTCCATCCATTAACTTCCTTAAATACCTCTTGCAACTACGTCCATGGCTTGCAAGATTATAGTTCTCCCTATACATCACATGAGATAACAATCCTCTAGAATAGGTATGGTACTACTCCCATAATACAAGTTTGTTCTTGTATTAACTTGGTTAAACTACTATGCCTCCAACTACTCCATACAACTCATATTACATACCTCATCATACTCTAGCTTGACTTCTCAGGATCAAGCTAGATGATTCAGCTTATTAGGATTTTGCCTAATTTTGTATACTAACCTCGGTTCTTCATCATCTAGTCATCTATTCTCAAATGACTTGAGAATAGTGACTACCATCCTTTAATCATACAAGGCTTAGGCTTCTATTTCTTTGATCAAGATCTATTATTACTAGGTAGTAGACTTTGCACTAGTCTCTCTACAGGCTTATGATACATTGCAAATGTATCTATAATTTTTGATGTTCCATGCTTGGTTTTATCTACTTTCTTGTGTTTTGTCCACACTTTGGAGTACTTTTCATATGATTTCTTGGACTAACCTATTGACAAGAGCCACAGTGCCAGCTGCCTGTTTTCTGCTATTTTTGGTTCTAGGAAGTCAGAAAATGAATATTCTCGGAATTGGACGGGACAAAAGCCAAAGTCGCTATTTTACCCGAAGACGTATGGAGCCAGAATACAAGACGGAGAAGGGCTGGGGCCTGGCCGCGCGGCCAGGCTTGGCCCGCGCTAGGGGTGGTCTGGCCGACCCCAACACCCCCTCGGCCTATCGTTCCACCTATATCTTCCCTCCGATACCAAAACCCTAAGTACCCGATCAAAAATCCACAAAAGAGTCTCTATCCCAAGGCATTCCCCTCTTCATCAATAAAATCCCAGGTTTCTTCCAAACACTTCATTTTTATTGTTTCATGCACAGTTGTGTTGTTCTTGGAGCGTCTTATTTTTCGTTTTTGTTTTGGATTTTCATTTTCTTTGTTTGCTTAGTTTTCTGAATAAATTGGTTGGACCCCCTCTTTCATACATTGGTTTTCAAATAGTTTGGTTTGGTTTGGAAAAGAGTAGGAAAGTTCATGCTTAAGTGGTAAAAAGAGCTTATTTTTGACTTTGGCCTATGCTTTGTCATGCCAAGCTTGATATTTTTTTGGCTTTATGCTTAGTATTCTTTGCTGTAGCATGACTTGTTATAAACAATTGAGATTGCTTAATGTTCCTTGGATGAATCATGCGTTGTTTTAGCATATTAAAGCATAGTATAGTGGTATTCTCCTTTGATGCTTTATTTGGGTTGACTTGGCACATGCTCACACCATGTTATGACTATCTCAAGTCACCATAGCCTTTATGATCCTTTAGTTTTCAACTTGTAGTATCACTTTATTCTTTGATCAATGATGTTTTCTCGCTCTGCATGATTATGGCCATTATTGCTCTCTTAGTTTGTCGCTCCCAGTCTTTTGCTAGCCTCCACAACAAAGTATGAGTTCCACTCATGCATCCAACTCCCTAAACCAAGTTATTCCAAAGAGTCCACCATACCTACCTACTAGCTTATGCTATTCCAAGTATATTCATGCTTTTGTTTACCTTCCAAATTAAACTTGTTATGAGAAAACTAGTGATTAAAGCTCTCACGAACTTGATGGCACACTTTACTTTTCATGCCCTTAATAAACTTGAACCATTGTGTCGTCTATGTTGTATATGCTTGCACTTATTTGTTGGGAATTTGCAGAACCATGCTGTCATGGGGAACGCTTTCAACATTGCACTTGGTACTTGTACCTAGTTGATATCATGCTCTTTTGTATATGGATGTCGTCGGTGTGAAATGCAAGGGGAGCTGGTAAGTCCATGGAGTTATGTATATGTGTTAGATAAACGCCTGGGCCGCTGGTCTAATCCATGCTGACATGGTGGAAACCTGCAGCGTAACCATAATGAGCTGTCTATGAAGCATTCTTCTTATAAAAAAATAGTCCTATTGAGAAAAAAAGAGATTATGAAAAGAGGAAAGAGAGAAAAAAGCACCATATTCCCATGGTAAATAAGAAGAATGCTAAGATGCTCGTTGTCTGCTTGCCTTGTCATTTTGATATGGGGATTCTTCCGTATCATCGGGCAAGGGATACCCCGTTGGCGGTTCTCTATGATACACATGTACTTACGATGACAAGAACTTACCGGTGACTAAACTTGAGTAGCATGAGGAGCGGCCATTGTATACAAGGGACATGAGATTTCTAACTTATACTTCGTCAAGCATATACTCCATAGTTTGTTCACTTTAACCTTAATCACTTCAAGATGCTTATGATAGGAGCAATGAGAGCTGAAAGCTATAAGTACCATAATTTTTGGAAGCTCTTTATGAAACTTGAATCCCCACTTCCTTTTATGAAGGCCTTTCTTCCACCATTATATTGAGTCTCCACCTTTTATCTTTATGCACTTACTTTGAGAGCATAGTGGTCATTCTTATTTATATGTGCATTGTCCCAAGACTTGTTGATTGATGCATACCTTGATATTGCTTGTTTTAAACTATTTGTATCTAGTCACTCTTATGAACTTTGAAGGTGTCTTATGCATTTATGTTTGCTACTCTATGAGGGACAAGTTGAATTCCACTATGCTATGTTTTATTTATGTGAAACAAACAAACGTCTTGCAAAGCATTGTTATTCATGAATCTTTTGTTTGTGCCTTTTCATGTTACATCATAGTTTCTTTGTCTTATTGCTAGAACTTTGTCTTTCATGCTATGATTGATGTATTATGATCCCAACTTTGAATGTTTTACAAATAATTTGATCAAGTCTTTGATGGTGCATGTCACCTCAAAAATTATTCTTTCTTTTTATCACTTACCTACTCGAGGACGAACAGGAGTTCAGCTTGGGGATGTTGATACATTGCAAATGTATCTATAATTTTTGATGTTCCATGCTTGGTTTTATCTACTTTCTTGTGTTTTGTTCCAACTTTGGAGTACTTTTCATATGATTTCTTGGACTAACCTATTAACAAGATGCCACAGTGCCAGTTGCCTGTTTTCTGCTATTTTTGGTTCCAGGAAGTCAGAAAATAAATATTCTCGGAATTGGACGATACAAAACCCAAAGTTCTTATTTTACCGGAAGACTCACGGAGCCAGAAGGAGAGTCGGAGAGGGGCCACAGGGTGGCCACACCACCCCTAGGCGCGGGCAACCCTAGGTCGTGCCAGGGCATGGTGTGGGCCCCCTGGCTGGCCACCGACCTTGCCTCCTTCGCCTATAAGAGCCTCCCGATACCAAAACCCTAAAGAATCAATTAGAAATCCACAAAAAGTTCTGTAGCACCGCCGCCACCGAAGGGGAGATTCGAGGGACAGAAAGTCTCTGTTCCGGCACCCTGCCAGGACGGGGAAGTGCCCCCGGAGCCATCTCCATCGATCTCCACCGCCATCTCCATCACCGTTGCTGATTCCCATGATGAGCAGGGAGTAGTTCACTCTCGAGGCTAAGGGTTCTACCGGTAGCTATGTGTTCATCTCTCTCTCTATGCATGATCTTATTAAGATCATGAGATTGTAATCTATAGATCTACCTTGCTACTCAAGTGCTTTAATAGATCTCTCCTCTCCCCATGTGTGTGAAAGTGATAGCGTGCACACCATGGTGGCACTTAGGCTAGAGATTACAAATACTTGTTATGAGTTATATTTGGAGTTGGATGTCTTTATGAAATTTTGGTGTTTGTTGGACTCATCTAGTACTCAAGGTGACAGTGTGGGGTTTTCTAGATGGGAAAGATGGACTTTGAGGTGTGCTGTTATATCCCTACCATCGATTAGAGTTTTCAACCGGAGAGTAGTTAAGAGTAGTATCATGAAGAGAAGATATTTATATGAGAGTGTTCACTAGTGAAAGTATGATCCCTAGGCCTTGTTTCTAAACATTGAAACACCGTTTGCTATTAGATCTGTTACATGTTTGCTTGCTTCCTTCTTTATTTTAGTTTGCCTTTAGTCTCTTTCATGCCATCAAGCTATCTTCTATCACCGTTACCACTTATAATTTTCCATACCACTTGTATTTCACTATCTCTTCGCCGAACTAGTGCACCTATACACCTGACAAGTGTATTGGGTGTGTTGGGGACACAAGAGACTTCTTGTATCTTGATTGCAGGGTTGCTTGAGAGGGGATACCTTTGACCACTTCCTCCCTGAGTTCGATAAACCTTGGGTGATCCACTTAAGGGAAAACTTGCTGCTGTTCTACAAACCTCTGCACTTGGAGGCACAACAACTGTCTACAAGAATAGAAGTGCGTAGACATCACTAATCTCACCATGATAACTCCTCTTTTTATCTTTTGATAGTTGATTCTAAACCAAATCGTACTTCATCACGTAGAATTCTTGAGTGAATCCCATATGATTTACTTCCCATTACATCTTTACCTTCTCTAAGCATCTACCTTCTGGGGTATAGTGGTATTAACTAGTGATAAGGTTTCGCTACTTCACAGGGATTCTTACTATAGACTTCATCACTAATACTACTCCACCTCATATCGTAAACTCAGTCGTAATCTTCTTGGATATTTTAACTTACTTAAGATATCTTAGTGGTGTTATAGCTATTTAGAGCTACACTAACATAACATTTCTCTAGATAAGATGGCTCCTATAGTCACTATCCAACCTACAGATCTCCTAAAAGGGTTTTAATCCTAAGGTCAAAGCATATGCTCTGATACCAGCTGCGGTGACCCAGCATACCACTTCATGATGTAGTACACTATAGTCGTTGACATAACACCAATGAAACACCATTTTTTTTGAGGATGAACAGTGAGAAAAAGCCCACTGTAATTTTTATATTTATAATGAGTGAGCAAGCATATTTACAAAGGTCTAACTAACAAAAAGAAAGAATAAAGACATCTAATTCTGAGATTGTAGCCAAGCTTTGAAGTTTTCAGCAAGGTTTCTTTTAATTCTAAAGCTAATCCATCTTAGCTCTTCCTTATAAATTGCCTTCCAACTGTTGAAATTTGGCCTTTGATTATTGAAAATCTTATTATATCTGATAATCCAAATCCCCCAAGCCGCTAGAATGATGATTTCCATAGCAAAGGGTAATTGCAATTTCCCCTTAATATCTTCAATGGCCTCAAAAACTGATAAACCCCTATGTCTTTGTGGGCAAATAAAGTCCCAACAATTTTCAGCAAAGGGACATGTCCAAAACAAATGAGAAAGAGTTTCTTCTTATGAGCATTCCATAACAGCACATGAATATGATTGGAGTTGCATATTTTTCCTTCTAAGAAGATTCCTTGTGTTCAAACGGTCTTGAAGTAGTAACCAAAAAAAGAATTTATGCTTCGGTTGACAGGAGGTATTCCAAATCCATGAGAAATGTGGGGGGGTAGGTTGGTACCCAATCATGACTTTGTAAGCTTTTTTGAGATGTGAACTTGTTATTATCCCAAATGTAAGACCAATTGTCCTTTATGCCTTCTTGAATCTTAACCAAAGCTTGTTGACAAATTACTTCCATCTGTTCAAACTTGTTGAAGGCTTGTTGGGATAAGGGTAAGTGAAATAAGTCTTCTAGGAACTCAGTTTGTACCACTTCTTTTATAGTGTAGTTTGTATTTTTTGCAAATGATAGCTGATGAGGGAATTTGTTATGAAGACACTGCTCCTCCCAGAGATCAGTCCAGAATAAAATGGAGTCACCATTACCCAGATTTCCTCTAGCCATGGCCTTGTAGGTATCAATTACCTTGAGATGAGATCTCCAACAGAATGAGCCTTCTAGGTGATGACTAGGGACAGACCCATCCACATAATAGGAACTTTTCACCAGTTTCACCCAAGGAATATCATGGTCATTATAAAACTTATCCAAAAAATTTAGCAGTAATGCATTATTCTGGATGGTTATGTCAAGAACACCTAATCCTCCTTGATCTTTTGGCCTACAGATTTTGTCCCAAGCCACAAGGGCAGAACCTTTTGCTTGAACATCAGCACTTTCAGAGACTTTTTTTCTCCATAAGCAATGTTTGAAATATTTGATCAATTGATTCTTGATAGTTGGTGGTATCTCAAGGCAACTCATGTAAAACATTGGCAAAGATGATAAAACTGACTTAACCATTTCAAGTTTACCACCATAATTGAGGAAGCTGGCAATTCCACTTAGTCTCTTTTCCACTCTTTGAACCATTGGTATGAAATATTCTAAAGAGGGCTTGGTAAGACCTAAAGGTAGACCAAGGTAAGTAAAAGGAAAAGTACCTTTTAGATAATTCAGTGTTTTTGCCAAGTGATCCACTATTTCACTGTCCAGATTGATGGGGATCAGACTTGATTTCTGATAATTGACTTTCAGCCCAGTTGAATCAGAGAAGGTGTTTAGTAAAGATTTTAGGCAAATCAAGTCTTTGACATCAGCTTTCATGATTAGAAGTGTGTCATCAGCATACTGAATTACAGGATAGTCAGGGCATGCAGGGCAGTTGAGGGGTGCAGAGATTAAAATCAGATTCATTGCCTTATTCAAGATAGATTGGAGCAAATCAGCAGCAAGGACAAACAGAAGTGGTGATAATGGATCCCCTTGTCTAACTCCTCTTTTACAGTAAAATTTCTTCCCAGGAATACCATTCAGTAAAACAGATGAGGTGCCAGAACTAAGTAACAGTTGGATCCATTTTATCCATTTTCTCCAAAACCTTTAGCCTTGAGAATGTCAAGTAATGCATTATGCTCAATCTTGTCAAAATCCTTCTCAAAATCAAGTTTTAAAACAAGTATCTCCTCTTTTGATTGGTGACATTGGAATAGATATTCAAATCCCCATCCAAGGCAATCCTGGATAGATATTTGTTGAAGAAATCCATATTGATTTTTATGGACAAGTTTTAAAATAATCTTCCGCAATCTATTTGCCAGGAGTTTACTGATGATCTTTAACACACTATTAAGAAGAGATATGGGTCTAAAATCTGATGATGTCTCAGGGCAACTCTTTTTAGGAATCAGAGTAATGAAAGAGGAGTTGATGCTCTCAAGAGAGATTTTCTCATCGTAGAAGTCATGAATCATCTTTTTTATGTATTTACCAATTATAGGCCAACAACATTTAATGAACTCATTATTAAAACCATCTGGACCAGGGGACTTGTCATTGGGAAGACCCTTCACTACATCATCAATTTCTTTGTCTAGAAAAGGGGCTTCCAAATTTTCTCTTAAGTTTGAGCTCATTCCATCTCCAAAAAAATCAGCCAGGTTAAAATGCATAGTAGTATTATCAGAAGTGCCCATTCTATTTTTGAAAGCATTCCATAATAAAGAAGCTTTACCCTCATGATCAGAGATTTCATCTTGATTAGCATTCTTGAGAGCAGAGATGTAATTATCTCTATAGTTGATAGTTGCCTTTGAGTGAAAGAACTTTGTGTTTCCATCTCCAAGCTTGACCCATTTAATCTTCTCCCTTTGTTTCCAATAAGACTTTTAATTTTGCAACAAAGTAATGACATGAGATTTCAGCATATCTCTCAAGTTCCATTCAAGGATATTCAAACATCTAAATTCTTCAAAACTATCCAGAAGTTCAATGACGAGATTAACATTGTCAATCAATTGTTTGAGGCAAGGAAGGTTCTTTGCCCAAAGCTTTAAGCTTCTTATCACATTTTTAAGCTTAGCATTTACATTTTTTGCACTGTTATGATAGGCAACAAGAATATTCTAAGCATTCTAGACAATTCCAAGAAAGTCACTGTGCTGCAGCCAGTAATTTTCAAATCTAAAAACTCTTGCCCTAGGAGTTTTGGTGACAATGTTAATAATACATGGAGTACGATCAGATGTAAGTTTGACCAGAGGGTAAACAAAGGTTGATGGATAAGAGGAAGTCCAAGAGCTTGAGGTGAAAAACCAGTCCAGTCTTTGATGGCTCAGTGTACGGCACCAGAAAAATGCTGGTGCGGTGTTGATGTAGAGCTCGTTCGGAACCCCAAGAGGAAGGTATGATGAGCACAGCAGCAAGTTTCCCTCAGTTATGAAACGAAGGTTTAATCGAACCAGTAGGATCAAGTAAACACCCCAAAGTTGTTGCTAGCCGAGCCTTGGTAGGGCGCACTACCGGTGCTAGTTGCAACGTGGAGACCTACACAACACAACCACAGAACTCTGTCCCCAAATTGCGATGAGGTTGTCAATCTCACCGTGTTTTGCTGAAAACAAAGGATTAAACGTATCGAATGGAAGGAAGTAATAGTTTGCAGAAAGTAAACACAAAGCAGTAAACAGTTTATCGATTATATGTAAAGAAAAGGACCAGGATCCATAGTTCACTAGAGGTGGCTCTCCTTAAGATTGATAACATGCTGGGTGAACAAATTACAGCGGGGCAATTGACAAACATCGATAAAGCATACAAGCATATACTAATCATCTTGACTCCTTTGAGACTCTATTGGGCATTACAACATTATACATAGACCGCCATCCAACTGCATCTATGACTAATAATCCACCTGCAGGTTATCATCCGAACCCCCTCCAGTATTAAGTTGCAAGCAACAGATTATTGCTTTACGAATTGCATGTAATCTAAACAATACATTGTTCTATAAACAAAGGATTGTTGTTTTCTCCCTAGTAGCAACAGCACATCTAGTACCTTAAATATTTCTGTCACTTCCCCAGATTACCAGAGGCATGAACCCACTATCGAACATAAATACTAACTCTTGGAGTTGCTAGCATCTACTTGGCCAATATAGCTACTAACAACGGAAAGCATGCAAGATCACAAATAACAAAGACATGATAGAATCAATAATCAATATGAAATAGCATCTCAATCTCCATCGGATCCCCGCAAACACAACATGCAGAATTACAAATAGATGATCTTGATCATGAACGGAGCTCACAAGATCTAGACATGAAAGCACAAAGGAGGAGAACCAGCCATCTAGCTACTACATGGATCCGTAGTCCAAGGATGAACAACTCACGCATCACATCGGAGGCTTGCATGGTGATGAAGAAGGCCTCTAGGGTGAATTCCCCTCTCTGACAGGGTGCCGGGAAGAGCTTCAGATCCCTCTCGATCTAGGGATGGAGATGACGGCGGCTACAGACTCTTTCGTGGATTTTTTATTGGGTACTTAGGGTTTTCGTCCCGAGGGAAATATATAGGCGGAAGGAGAGGCCGAGAGGGTGCCTGGGCTGGCCACACCACCCCCTGGCGCGGGCCAAGCCTGGCATGTGATGACTTCTGGAAAAATAGGCACTTTGGCTTTTGTCCCGTCCAATTCTGAGAATATTCATTTTCTGACTTTTCTGGAACCAAAAACAGCAGAAAACAGGCAGCTGGCACTGTGGCTCTTGTTAATAGGTTAGTCCAAGAAATCATAAGAAAAGTACTCCAAAGTGTGGATAAAACACAAGAAAGTGGATAAAACCAAGCATGGAACATCAAAAATTATAGATACATTTGCAATGTATCAGTCTTTCAAGAAGAGGGTCCTTTTGCATATTACTCCAAGTAATCTTTTTTCCTTTCAGAGGTAATTCAATCAGCTCAAGGTTACTAATGGCTTCATAAAAAAGTAACATATCATTGATATCACCTCCACCTTTATTTCTGTCAGAAGGTTGTCTTACTAAATTAAAATCTCCCAATGGTACAACAGAAACACAGCAGGTCCAAGACATGACTATATATTACAACACGACTCTTTACAACAGATCTAGAGAACACTCTAGGTGAAAGAGAGAGAAAGAAACTTCTTACAAAGAAGAATCAGAAATAGTATGATATAGCCCGTCCTATGGATACTACATCTACAACGCCAAGTCCAAGATCGTCCCCAAGTCACCCACGAAGACAGACATGAGCGATACTACCGCTCCCAACAGCAGTCCTACCGTGCCACGGTACTACCGCTCAGCCTCAGCGGTACTACCGGCCATGACTGAAGCCCACAGCCATCGCCTCTAGACGCCCCGGTATCAGCTTGCGGTACTACCGCCCCCAAGCGGTACTACCGGTTGCCCAACTGGTGCTACCGGACCTAGAGCTCGACGATAGCTGAAGCCCGGAGCTACCGCTCACAGCTGCAAGCTTCGGTACTACTGGCCCGAGGACGGCCAAGACTGTCAAGGCTGAGCCTCAACAGCTAGGCCATAGCCCATGTACCCCCTTATTGTGTTGCAACCCTAGTATTATGCCCAAACTATCCCTATGTAAGTGGCTGGCCTATAAATAGTGCCCCCACCCCTCATGTATCCCTTAGGCATAGATGATAGACTAAAGACAACACCCTTTGTGGAATCTCTAGTTTTGCCTCATCCCCTTCTACAAAAGGGGATCGACTATCATCACCACCTCGTTGGAGTTTGCATTGTGCCTCCTTCATTGTACAAGGCCTTGGCATCGGTGTCCCTTTGCCAAGACGTCAAGACCCCTCTCCAAGGTATTCTTCCCTCTTCGCATGGGATTGAGGGAGCACGTTGACCGATCTTTCCTTGCGAGGATTCTATCAGACCAGTAACCACCGGCGAGAGAAATCTGCCTTGTATCGTGTGAGTTTTGCGTGTGTTCATCGTGTTCTTCGCGACATGTGCGTCCGCTTCCACTACCTTCTCCCTTTGCCCTCGTTTTCCCATCGATTTGACCACGAGATCCTTGAAGATCGGGCCACCCACGGGGTTACCCCATAACATCTGGTATCAATAGCTTTTGGTTGCCACGGATTTCTCCTCGATTTGGTCTTTTCCCCATAAATTCGAAAATTTCACCAAAAATAGCCCCAATTCGTGTATTGGACCGATCTGTGATTTGAGTGCGTTTTAGTAGGTTTTGATCCATGGATTACTTGCTAAACTTGTTGATCTACCTTCCCTGCGTTCCCATGGCCTAAATCCATCATTTATCCCTCTGATTTGGTGTTTTTCTTGAAGATTTTCCGCCCAAATCGCCCCAAAATCACGAAAACACGTCAAAACTGGGTGTTTCTGCGACATCCGGTACTACCGGGGTCAAAACCCGGTACTACCGCACATCCCCGGTACCTAAACAGTACTACCGGGCCTCTGTACTACCGCTCAGAAACCCGGTACTACCGCCCGGTACAGAGAAAAAACAGCAGAATTCCCAGATTTCAGCCTTTCACCGTTTTGAGCATAACTTTTACATACAAACTCGAATTTTGGTGTTCTTTAGCTCGTTTTGAAGAGGAGAAAGATCTATACATCATCATATCCATGGTTCATGCTATATACTCCATTAAAATTCCATGAGCAAGGCGGAATCCACCATTAAAGGGTGAAGATCGGCGATGGAAGGTATAAAAATTCTGCCACTTCTCCCCACTTGCATTCCTTTGTGAGCTACACTATCATTGCAATCAACAAACACATATTGAGACTAGTTCCTCCTATGATTGCTTGGGCTATGCAAATTTGATAGCTTGTAGAATTCGAAGCAAAAGTTGTGAGCGCGCTATCTCATATAGTTATCTTATATAGTTGTTGGCACAAGCAAGAGGCAAGTGAAAAAGAAAGAAAAAAAAGAAAAAAAAAGAAAGAAACAAGTGCCTCATAGAATAGGAAGCACAAGCTCGATGAACATCAAATAGGTGGTACTTATTGTGCATATTTTGTATCCCACCAATTTATTGCAATCGAACTAGCGTCTCTCCTTGCACTTGTGCGACATGAGCTTATAGTCTTCGCTAGGTAATCATTTGGTCCTTAGCTCACTTTCTCCGTCACACAAGTCCCATTTATCCCACCGTGTGTGTTTCCTTGTACAAATTCCTATCTTGTGGATTGACTTGTTTTCCTTTGTGATCATCGTGGTTCTTTACTTGCCATTACAACATCTTGAGTTCGGATTGTTCTTAGACACGCCACCTTCCATACCCATCCACCATAAGCTTTGTGTGTGTGTGTTTTTTAGTGGTTAGTCAGTTTGGGTGTTCCGCGTGAACTTCACTTTGCTTGGTTTTGATTGCTCTCAAGTGTTGCCACTTACACGATACTATCTTCCAAGGTAAAGTAAGGTTTGGTGTTGCATCCCTAACCCCCCTACCACTTACATATACACACTTGGTCTTGTGAATCATGTCTAGGGACTCCAGAACCGAGGATGATATCTATGAAGAATCCATGATGAGCCACCGTGCATATGCCTCCACAAGCATGGATGACATGATGGAGCACTACACCGACAATGGCTCCACATGCTTGGGAGATATGGAGTTCTACAACAACAATAACTCCCCAAGCATGGAAGACTTCAAGAATGACAATGACAAGCTCCTCAAGTCGCATCGACCAAGAGGGAGCCCCCACCTCGAGAGTGCCAAGGTCCACCATCACATGGACAAGTTCGAAAGCTCCCTCAACAACTTCAAGAGTGACATGGACAACAACTTCGCCAAAACCATGAGCATGATCGCCAAGACTAATGATGCTTTGCACTCATTACAACGCCTCACCAAGAAGAGTGCCAAGGAAAAGGAGAATCATTGTGAGTGTCATCCGGATGACCAAGTGCGCCATCTACATCAACCTTTGGCAAGACACGCCAATGACCTCCGTCGACACCATCATAAGGCGCCTTCAACTACTCGTGCCACCACCAAAAGGTCACCAAGAGAAAGTGAAGGAAATATGCCCTGAGAGGCAATAATAAAGTTGTTATTATGTATTCCTTGTATATGATAGATGTTTATTTTACATGTTATAATTGTATTGATAGAAAACATCAATACATGTGTGTTTAATAAACAAAAAGGGTTCCTAGTCATGCCTCTCTTATAGACTAGCTTGTTGATTAACAAGATGATCAAGGTTTCCTGATCATGGACATTGGATGTTGTTAATAACAAGGTCACACCATTGGTGGAATGATGTGATGAACATTCATCCGAAGTATAGCATTACGATCAAGTCATTGTGTTTATATTGCTATAACATCATACAAAGTAATATTTATCCTTAGACCATGAGATCATGTTAATTGCTAACACCGGAAGAGTATCTTGATAACATCAAACGTCACACCGTAACAGGGTGACTATAAAGATGGGTTCAGTGCTACGAAGGTGTTATGTTGAGGCTCATGCATCAAGAGTGGAATTTGTCAATCCAGATGACGGATAGATATACTCTGGGCCCTCTCGGTGATATCACATTAGGATAGCTTGCAAGCAAGTGATGTGATCACTAGAATGTTATATCACGGGAACGAGAAAAGAGTGCATGTCGGTAACGAGATCAAACTAGGTATGGAGATACCGATGATCGAATCTCGGACATGTAATATATCGAGAGACAAAGGGATTTAGTTACAAGCGTTAAAGGTTCTCACGATCACAGGAGTCATCGTTGAATGTGTAGGAGTCAGTACGGATCTCCAGGTCCCGCTGCTGATTATTGATTGGAGAAGGGTCTCGATCATGTCTGCATTATTCGCGAACCATAGGGTGGCACACTTAAGAGTTACCGGACACCATTTTGGAGCACATATGTTTCAGACAAAAGAATTGCAAAGCGCAGGAATTGTTTCAATAGAAACAGGAAATTGTTTCGGGTGAAATTGCAGAAAGTGGTTCTGCATGTGATATTGAAATATTGCAAGGGGCTATATGTGAATGTTTGTTAATTAAATTAATTAACAAAATTCTGAATAAATTTAATAAAAGAGTTTTATTAAATGAGAGAGCATTAAATTTGGAGAAACTTAATGCATTTAAAGTGGAGACTTTAAAAGGGAATGTGAAGAGGCATTTTAATGTGGAGGAGTTACCACCACATGAATGGGCGAGGTGAGGGGTCACCCCCCCATGCGCCGGCCATGGAGAGAGGGGTCACCCCCCTCCTCCTATAAAAGGCCACCCATTCTCTCCTTCATCATTACACCTCCTTGTGAAGGATCTCTCTCCCCCTCTAGAATTATTCCCCCATGGTCTCGGATTAGCGAGATACATGTTCCCGGTGGCATTTAAATGCGGAAGGAGTTCTTTGCTTCCTGGATCGCTGGAGCGAGGAGGTGGAGGTTGTCCGGTGGCTTGAACGTGTGTGCGAGTGCGGATGCGCTGATGAGTTGCGGCGCTCGGACTTCCTCACGATCTTGAGATCGGCAAGTGTACGACTACATCAACCACGAGTTCCTACTCGTTAACAAAGCTCATTATCTTCGAGGGTAAGTTCTCCATGGATGTATGTCCACCCGTTGCTCTATATCTAGTAGATAGATCTTGGCGTATAGTTCTCATCGTAGGAAACTTTGTGTTTTCTATGCTGCGGACCCAACAGTGGTATCAGAGCCTGATCTATGCTTAGGTGCTTTGCACGGGTAGTACACATATGTTTATATGTGGGCGATGATGATCATGTTATTGCATCTTCTATGTACTTTGGATATTGGTGGCATAGTGGGATGAAGCGGCCTGGACCAACCTTACATGTCATCATTACATGAGACCGGTTCCACGGTGACATGCAACTTGTTTTGCATAAGTGGTGGCGGTGTCATCTCTCCTACTATAGTCAATATCTGATTTACAACGAGTTGCTAATAACTTGCTTATCCTCGTTGTGGTTCATGTTCGTAGGTTAGACAGGTTCTATCTCCGAAAGCCCTAAGCCACGTAAAACTTGCAATTGATAAATTAGAGGCGTCTAGTTTAGATCGTTGCTGGGCTAGTCTTTTGATATGGTATTGTTGTAAGTAGATGTATGATAGATACTCTTACAACTCACTTAACGTGTAAGTTCCATAGACCTTGGCCTTACACACAAAGGAATGATAGAGATCATACCACGATGCAAATGATAGAGATCAAATGCATGGACCATATCACCTCACTTCACACATTAGCATCTTATATTGCTAGTTTGGCGCGTTTGGTAGCATTATAAGATGATCCCTCATTTAGATATCAAGATAAAATGTGTTCTTCCTTAACTATGCACCGTTTTGTGGATCGTGTTTTGAGGCATCACGTGATGATCGGGTGTTTTCAACTCTACGCTTTCATACAACGGGTGTAAGACAGTTTTACACACGCAAACACTAAGGTTCTTACTTGACGAGCCTAGCATGTACAGACATGGCCTCGGAACATGTACCGAAAGGTTAAGCATGAGTCATATAGTTGATATGATGCCCATATAGATGCTCGCCTTTGAAGCTACACCGACTCACGTGATGATCGGACTTGGTGTAGTGGATTTGGTTCATGTAATCACCAAAAGGACATGAGGGATGTCGTTTTTGAGTGGGAGTTCATTAGTAATTTGGATTAGTTGAACTCAATCTATCATAAACTTAGTCTAAATATACTTTACAAATTCTGTTGTAGATGGCACCACCTGCTTTTCATTTCAATGTGTTCATGGAGAAAGAGAAACTTGCTGCGAATGGTAGCAACTTCACAAACTGGGCTATGAATTTGAGGATTCTCCTCACTGCTGCACAAAAGCAATATGTGCTATATGCGCCGCTAGGCCCACCAGCTCGATGCCCCGACGAGGAAAAGAACGTCCATATAACTCGTCAGAGGACCACAACTTAGTTCATTTGCGGCATACTGTATGGGCTAGAGCCAGAACTTCGAAAGCGTTTCCAAAATGGCAATGCCTTTGATACCATGGGAGAATTGAAAATGATTTTCGATACCCATGCTGTCGTAGAGAGTTATAATGCTACAGAAAAGTTCTTTAGCTGCATGATGGAGGAAAACATCTCCGTTAGTGAGCACGTACTCAAAATGTTTGGGTACGCCGATAAGCTTGTGTCCTTGGGAATAACGATTCCCATTGACTTAGGCATACATCGTGTTCTCCAATCTCTGCCACCTAGCTACAAGAGCTTCGTGATGAACTATAATATGCAAGGCATGAAGAAGTCTCTTCCCGAGCTTCTGTCAATGCTTAAGACTGTAGAAGTGGAGATTAGGAAAGAACATCAAGTGTTGATGATAAATAGGACCACCGGTTTCAAGAAGGACAAGAAAGGCAAGCACAAGGGAAAGAAGGGTGGCAAGTCTGTTGCCACTTTGAAAAAACCCGAGCTGGCCCTAAGTCTAACATCGAGTGCTACTATTTCAAGGGGACTGGCCATTGGAAGCGCAACTGCCCCAAGTATTTGGCGGACAAGAAGTCCGGCAAGGCAAACAAAGTTATATGTGATATACATGTTATTGATGTCTACTTGACTAGTACTCATAGTAGCACCTGGGTATTTCATACGGGATCGGTTGCTAATATATGTAACTCGGTTCAGGGGCTAAGGAACAAGCGACAACTAGCAAGGGATGAGGTCTCGATGTAGGTCGGCAATGGATCAAGAGTTGATGTGATCGCCGTTGGAACGCTGCCTCTCCATATGCCATCGGGATTAGTTATAAACCTAAATAATTGTTATTTGGTGCCTGCACTGAGCATGAACATTGTATCCGGATCGTGTTTGATGCAAAGTGGTTATTCATTTAAGTCTAAAAACAATGGTTGTTCAATTTATATGAATAATATCTTTTATGGTCATGCACCTATGTTGAATGGTTTATTTCTGTTGGATCTCGATAGTAGTATTACGCATATTCATAATGTTGATGCTAAACGGATTAAACTTGATAATGATATATCTACATATATGTGGCACTGCCGTCTAGATCATATTGGCGTTAAACGCATGAAGAAACTCCATTCTGATGGACTTTTGGAATCACTTGATTTTGAATCTTTTGATACATGTGAGCCATGCCTTATAGGCAAGATGACTAGAACGCCGTTTTCTGGTTCAATGGAATGGGTGACAGATCTATTGGAAATCATACATACTGATGTGTGTGGACCAATGAGTGTGTCGGCGCGAGGTGGATATCGTTATTTTGTTACTTTCACAGATGATTTGAGTAGATATGGGTATATCTATTTGATGAAACACAAGTCTGAAACTTTTGAAAAGTTCAAAGAATTTCAGAATGAAGTGGAAAATCATCATAACAGAAAGATCAAATTTCTGCGGTCCGACCATGGAGGAGAGTATCTTAGTTACGAGTTTAGCACACATATGAAAGACCGTGGAATAGTTTCACAACTCACGCCTGCCGGAACACCACAACGTAATGGTGTGTCAGAACGTCGTAATCGTACTTTATTGGAAATGGTTCGATCTATGATGTATCTGACTGACTTGCCACTGTCATTTGGGGGTTATGCACTGGAAACCGCTACATTCACTTTAAGTAGGGCACCATCTAAATCCGTTGAAAACACACCGTATGAATTATGGTTTGGAAACAAACCTAAGCTATCATTTCTAAATATTTGGGGATGCGATGTTTATGTGAAGAAACTTCAACCAGATAAACTCGAACCCAAAGCAGAAAAATGCATCTTCATAGGATACCCTAAGGAAACGATTGGGTATACCTTCTATCACAGATCCGAGGGCAAGGTCTTTATTGCCAAGAATGGATCCTTTCTTGAGAAGGAGTTTCTCGCGAAAGGTGTGAGTAGTCGGAAGGTAGAACTCGAAGAGGTTATTGAACCTTCTCTTCATGAAATGGCGAGTAGCGCAGCTCCAGAAGTTGTTTCGGAGTTGACTTCACCTAATGAAGAGAGAGCTAATGATATTGATCATGAAACTCCGAAAGAGGACACTACCGAACCTCGCAGGTCAAGCAGGACACGTGCAGCTCCTGAACTATACGGCAATCCTGTTATGAATTTCATGATTGATGAAATGGATGACCCTGCAACATATGAAGAAGTGATGATGAGCCCGGATTCCAACAAATGGCTAGAAGCCATGAAATCCGAGATGGAATCCATGTACGAGAACCAAGTTTGGAACTTGGTGGACTTACCTCGCGACCGAAAGGCCGTTGAGAATAAATGGATTTTCAAAAGAAAAACTGATGTTGATGGTAATGTGACCATCTATAAGGCTCGACTTGTCGCAAAGGGGTTTCGACAAATTCAAGGAGTTGACTACGATGAGACATTCTCTCCTGTAGTGATGCTTAAGTCGGTTAGGATTATGTTAGCAATTGTTGCATATTTCGATTATGAAATATGGCAGATGGATGTCAAAACTGCATTCCTCAATGGTAATATTGAAGAAGAGATGTATATGATATGACCTAAGGGTTTTGTCGATCCTAAGGATGCTAATAAGGTGTGCAAACTTCAGCGATCCATCTATGAACTGAAGCAAGCATCACGAAGTTGGAGTCTCCGCTTTGATGAGGTGATCAAAGAGTTTGGATTTGTCCAAACTTATGGAGAGGCTTGTATTTACAAGAAAGTGAGTGGGAGCAATGTGGCATTTCTGATATTATATGTGGATGACATATTATTGATTGGAAATGATTTAGATCTTTTAAACAGTGTTAAAAGTTATCTAAACAGCAAATTTTCGATGAAGGACCTTGGTGAAGCTTCATATATATTAGGCATTAAAATCTATAGAGATAGATCAAGCCGCCTAATTGGGATATCGCAGAGTACATACCTTGATAAGATATTAAAGAAGTTTAATATGGACGGAAGTAAGAAGGGGTTCTTACCTATGTTGTAAGGCAAGACATTGAGTAAGACTCAAAGTCCGGCTACGACGGAAGAAAGAGAAATAATGGATAAGATCCCCTATGCCTCAGCCATAGGCTCTATAATGTATGTCATGCTATGTACAAGACCGGATGTGGCACATGCTATTAGTTTGACTAGTAGGTACCAATCTGATCCAGGTTCGGAACACTGGATAGCGGTCAAGAATATCCTTAAGTACTTGAGAAGAACTACGGATATGATTCTTATATACGGAGGTGAAGAAGAGCTAGTCGCTAAGTGTTATGTCGATGCTAGCTTTGACACTGATCCAGATGACTCTAAGTCTCAATCCGGATACGTATTTCTCTTGAACGGAGCAGCAGTTAGTTGGAGGAGCTCCAAACAACCTATGGTGGCTGGATCAACAACGGAGGCAGAATATGTTGCTGCTTCAGAAGCGGCGCAAGAAGCAGTTTGGATGAAAGAGTTCATTACGGAACTAGGTGTGGTTCCCAGTGCGTTGGACCCGATGGTGATCTATTGTGACAACAATGGAGCCATAGCCAATGCCAAGGAACCAAGGTCTCACAAGAATTCCAAGCATATTAAGCGCCGGTTTCACTCCATCCGCGAGCATGTCAAGGATAGAGATATAAAGATTTGTAAAGTGCACACGGACCTGAATGTAGCAGATCAATTTGACTAAAGTACTCCCTAGGGCAAAACATGATCAACACCAGAACTCCATGGGTGTTAGATTTATCACTATGTGAACTAGATTATTTTCTCTAGTGCAAGTGGGAGACTGAAGGAAATATGCCCTGAGAGGCAATAATAAAGTTGTTATTATGTATTCCTTGTATATGATAGATGTTTATTTTACATGCTATAATTGTATTGATAGGAAACATCAATACATGTGTGTTTAATAAACAAAAAGGGTTCCTAGTCATGCCTCTCTTATAGACTAGCTTGTTGATTAACAAGATGATCAAGGTTTCCTGATCATAGACATTGGATGTTGTTAATAACAAGGTCACACCATTGGTGGAATGATGTGATGAACATTCATCCGAAGTATAGCATTATGATCAAGTCATTGTGTTTATATTGCTATAACATCATACGAAGTAATCTTTATCCTTAGACCATGAGATCATGTTAATTGCTAACACCGGAAGAGTATCTTGATAACATCAAACGTCACACCGTAACAGGGTGACTATAAAGATGGGTTCAGTGCTACGAAGGTGTTATGTTGAGGCTCATGGATCAAGAGTGGAATTTGTCAATCCAGATGACGGATAGATATACTCTGGGCCCTCTCGGTGATATCACATTAGGATAGCTTGCAAGCAAGTGATGTGATCACTAGAATGTTGTATCACCGGAACGAGAAAAGAGTGCATGTCGGTAACGAGATCAAACTAGGTATGGAGATACCGATGGTCGAATCTCGGACATGTAATATATCGAGAGACAGAGGGATTTAGTTATAAGCGTTAAAGGTTCTCACGATCACAGGAGTCATCGTTGAATGTGTAGGAGTCAGTACGGATCTCCAGGTCCCGCTGCTGATTATTGATCGGAGAAGGGTCTCGATCATGTCTGCATTATTCGCGAACCGTAGGGTGGCACACTTAAGAGTTACGGACACCATTTTGGAGCACATATGTTTCAGACGAAAGAATTGCAAAGCGCAAGAATTGTTTCAATATAAATAGGAAATTGTTTCGGGTGAAATTGCAGAAAGTGGTTCTGCATGTGATATTGAAATATTGCAAGGGGCTATATGTGAATGTTTGTTAATTAAAGTAATTAACAAAATTCTGAATAAATTTAATAAAAGAGTTTTATTAAATGAGAGAGCATTAAATTTGGAGAAACTTAATGCATTTAAAGTGGAGACTTTAAAAGGGAATGTGAAGAGGCATTTTAATGTGGAGGAGTTACCACCACATGAATGGGGGAGGTGAGGGGTCACCCCCCCATGCGTCGGCCATGGAGAGAGGGGGCACCCCCCTCCTCCTATAAAAGGCCACCCATTCCCTCCTTCATCCTTACACCTCCTTGTGAAGGATCTCTCTCCCCCTCTAGAATTATTCCCCCATGGTCTCGGATTAGCGAGATACATGTTACCGGTGGCATTTTGTCTGGAAGGAGTTGCTGCTTCCGCTAGATCGCTGGAGCGAGGAGGTGGAGGTTGTCCGGTGGCTTGAACGTGTGTGCGAGTGCGAATGCTTGAGTTAAGCGCTCGGACTTCCTCACGATCTTGAGATCGGCAAGTGTACGACTACATCAACCACGAGTTCCTACTCGTTAACAAAGCTCGTTGTCTTCGAGGGTAAGTTCTCCATGGATGTATGTCCACCCGTTGCTCTGTATCTAGTAGATAGATCTTGGCGTATAGTTCTCATCGTAGGAAATTTTTTGTTTTCTATGCTGCAGACCCAACAGCAAGCTCTCCTCCATGCCATCAAGCTTCATGCCAAGAGTCTACACTTCAAGATGGAGGAAGCTAAGGCCACATATGTGATGAAGTCGATCCGTGCACCGCTCTTGACAACAATATGAGCCTACTTCCACCACTACCAAAATATGGCGACGGCAAGGTCGAGAATGGTGAGCATGGGACTTTCCCTTCACCAAAGGAGGCGCATGGAGTTGAGAGAACCGAGCCTACCTCCATATGCTTGAGTGATGATGTGGTACCAATCCCATGTGAGTATGAGAGCCACTTAGCCCACTTGAGTGAAAGCAAGAGTGAGATGAGTGACTCCACCATATGTGAGATTGAGTGCTTCCACTTGGAGGGCATGAGTGATACACAGAGAGTTGAGAGTGGTAGTTGATAGGTCATGTGAGACCACTTTGATTTCTAATGACTTACCCTCTACCTCTAGTGTGTTATCCCATGATGTGCTAGGTTCCATGGATAAAGAAGCGCCAAGCTTGGAGATGATGATGCCTCCAACCAAGAAGATGTACATGGTGGATGAAGATGATGCCATCCCCATACATGATGAAGAAGTCGCCCACATGGAGGCCAATTCTACCACAACACCCACTTCATATGAGAGGTATCAACAAGTTAAGAATACGGGTGTTGATGATGCCATGATCCCACTAGTGGACATGATGACTTGTGATCATTGGCATGCTATGGATGATGTTTGTGATATCACATATGATTCATTGATATTTCCATGTGATACTTTGCCTTTGCATAATGTTGAGCATGTGAAATTATTTGATTCTGATGATGTTGCCATAGACATGCCATGCTCTAAACGTTATGTTGATTATATCATTGCTTGCACTTTGTTGAAAAATTGCTCTTTCCAATGTTTTGCTTGCAATTATGTTACCAATGGTACCCCTCGAACCATGCTTTGTCATGAGTGTTTTAAAATTTCTCCTGTTGCTTGCAATAAGTTGAATAATTGCTCTTTCACTTGTTTTACTTGCAGCAATAATTATCATATGATTACTATTGAGATGGCCCCCATAGCTTTCTCAAATATTGGAGATTTTGATGATTGCCATGATAAGCATGTTCCCCACTTGCATACTCACCATGCATATGTTTCATACTTGATTGACACTAATGGTGATGTGCACAAGAAGAGATACATCATGATGGATGATGTGTTTCTATACCATGCACACACGTTCTTCCTTTTATCTATGATGTGTGTAGGTACCCACACAAGAATGTCAACCTCGGTTGAGCACGAGTTGACAAAAAGAGCTCTAGAGAGCATCCCCGAAGTGAGTTCAAGATCGAACCCAGCTCTGATACCTTTTGCATGCTTTGCATATTTCATGTTGGAAAATAGCTCTTTCATATGGTTAGATTGCAAGCATGTTAATGGTATTCTTTCACCTTATGACAATCATGTTTCATTGCTATTGGATATTGATGCTTTGTGTGTTGCCACAAAAATGTTGAACAATTTCTCTTTCTGATGTTTTATGTGCAACCATAATGCCATTTCGAGCATGTATTGTCATGAGAGTTTCCAAGTCTCTCGTATTGTTGTTGCAACAAACATAAGGACCACTTGCTATTTCATATGGTTTGTTTGCAAACATGTTGTTTTTGCTTCCGCTTGCGTTATTCATACCCCCATGATATTTTATTTGGATGATCTGTGTGTGGCATCCAACATATTGAACAATTTCTCTTCCCAATGGTTGGTTTACACACATAATGATGTTGTTTTGGATATTATTCCTCATGTGTTTTTGCCGAATTCTCCTAGCTTTGCATCAAAGATGTTGATCAATATTTTAGTCAATTTCTTTGAGTGCCACACTAAGACGTTATATGGAGTTTTCGAGTTCCCACATTTGGATGATGTTCAATTAACTTCCATGCACTTTGACCTTGCATATGCATTCCGTTGCTATACTTGAGTTGTGCTAATAGTGTTGTGAACAAGAATGGACATGCCACAAATGACATGCTCCTCTATCACACACAAACATATGTTGCTTGGTCTTTGTTGTGTTAAGGTATGAATGCATACACGTCAACCTCTACCACCCACGAGTTGACAAGACGAACCTTAGAGAGTTACCTATGGATGCCCTTCATCGAGCTATCTCTACACCATAAGGTGATTTCCTTCTACTTGAGGACTCATGCTATAATCTTCATGAATTGGATACTCTTTGAGTGTTGCTTTTCTTTTGTAGGCTACATAGAAAGTGAGGGAACATTGAAGAGTTGCCATCAAGCTTCTCGAGGACGACTACATGGCAAACCCCAGGATCAAGAATGTCTCTCGACCACCTCTACATGACAAGCGTCTAGAGTCGAGGACGACTCTTTTCTAAGGGGGGGAGCTGATGAAGCACGTCCTACGGACGCTACTACATCTACAACGCCAAGTCCAAGCTCGTCCCCAAGTCACCCAAGAAGACAGACGCGAGTGGTACTACCGCTCCCAACAGTGTTCTTACCGTGCCACGGTACTACCGCTCAGCCTCAACGGTACTACCGGCAATGACTGAAGCTCACGCCATCGCCTCTGGACGCCCCGGTATTGGCTTGCGGTACTACCTCCCCCAAGCGGTACTACCGGTTGCCCAACCGGTGCTACAGGACCTGGAGCTCGACGACAGCTGAAGCCTGGAGCTACCGCTCCCTGAAGCCGCTACCGCTTCGGTCTGGTACTACCGGACCCGAGGACCGGTACTTGATACATTGCAAATGTATCTATAATTTTTGATGTTCCATGCTTGGGTTTATCTACTTTCTTATGTTTTTTCCACACTTTGGAGTACTTTTCATATGATTTCTTGGAATAACCTATTAATAAGTGCCATAGTGCCAGTTGCCTGTTTTCTGCTGTTTTTGGTTCCAGGAAGTCAGAAAATGAATATTCTCGGAATTGGACGGGACAAAAGCCAAAGTTACTATTTTCCCGGAAGACTCACGGAGCCAGAAGGAGAGTCGGAGAGGGGCCACAGGGTGGCCACACCACCCCTAGGCGCGGGCAATCCTAGGCCACGCTAGGGCATGGTGTAGGCCCCCTGGCAGGCCATCGACCTTGCCTCTTTTGCCTATAAGAGCCTCCTGATGCATAAACCCTAGAGAGTCAATCGGAAATCCCCGAAAAGTTCCGCAGCACCGCCGCCACCGAAGGGGAGATTCGAGGGACAGAAAGTCTCTGTTCCGGCACCTTGCCAGGACGGGGAAGTGCTTTTCTGCTGTTTTTGGTTCCAGGAAGTCAGAAAATGAATCTTCTCGGAATTGGACGGGACAAAAGCCAAAGTTACTATTTTCCCGGAAGACTCACGGAGCCAGAAGGAGAGCCGGAGGGGGCCACAGGGTGGCCACACCACCCCTAGGCACGAGTCCACCTAGGCCGCGCCAAGGCATGGTGTGGGCCCCCTGGCCGCCCACCGACCTTGCCCTCTGGCCTATAAGAAGCCTCCCGATGCGTAAACCCTAAATCATCAATTAGAAATCCACGAAAAGTTCCGCAGCACCGTCACCACCGAAGGGGAGATTCGGGGGACAGAAAGTCTCTGTTCCGGCACCCTGCCGGGACGGGGAAGTTCCCCCGGAGCCATCTCCATCGATCTCCACCGCCATCTCCATCACCATTGCTGATTCCCATGATGAGGAGGGAGTAGTTCTCTCTCGAGGCTAAGGGTTCTACCGGTAGCTATGTGTTCATCTCTCTCTCTATGCATGATCTTATTGAGATCATGAGCTTGTAATCTATAGATCTACCATGCTACTCAAGTGCTTTAATAGATCTCTGCTCTCCACAATGTGTGTGAAAGTGATAGCATGCACACCATGGTGGCACTTAGGCTAGAGATTACAAATACTTGTTATGAGTTATATTTGGAGTTGGACGTCTTTATGAAATTGTGGTGTTTGTTGGAACCATCTAGTACTCAAGGTGACAGTGTGGGGTTTCTAGATGGGAAAGATGAACTCTGAGGTGTGCTGTTATAGCCCTACCATCGATTAGAGTGTTCAACCGGAGAGTAGTTAAGAGTAGCATCATGAGGATAATATATTTATATGAGAGTGTTCAATAGTGAAAGTATGAACCCTAGGCCTTGTTTCTTAGCATTGAAACACCGTTTGCTATTAGATCTATTACATGTTTGCTTGCTTCCTTCTTTATTTCAGTTTGCCTTTAGTCTTTTCCCACGTCAACCACACGCCACCAAGCTATTCTCTATCATCGTTACCACTTATAATTATCCATACCACTTGTATTTCACTATCTCTTCGCCGAACTAGTGCACCTATACACCTGAAAAATGTATTGGGTGTGTTGGGTACACAAGATACTTCTTGTATCTTGATTGCTGGATTGCTTGAGAGGGAATACCTTTGACCACTTCCTCCCTGAGTTCAATAAACCTTGGGTGATCCACCTAAGGGAAAACTTGCTGCTGTTCTACAAACCTCTGCACTTGGAGGCCCAACAACTGTCTACAAAAATAGAGTGCGTAGACATCAAGCTATTTTCTGGCGCCGTTGCCGGGGAGGTAAGGTAAAAGGTATTCACACCAGAGGATTAAAGAAGAAGAACCTCCCACGGCAAACGCCTATTTTCTGGCGCTGTTGCCGGGGAGGTAAGGTAAAAGGTTCTCACATCCTCCGGTGTGAGTGCTCGAAGTTATTTCCTTTAGATTCTGCAATTTTGTCTTTTTGTTTCTTGTTTTCACTAGTTAGGTTTAATGGAAAACAACAAAAAATTAGAGAGCTTTATAGTATTTATCTTGAGTTAGGACATGAAGTGTTTGAAGAGAAAATTAAAAAACCCATGGAACTTTCTTTGCATGCTAATAGCAATGTTATTAGTATGAATCTTTTGAACACCTTTGTTACTAATGCTATGGAAAAGTCTAATCTTGGGGAAGCTAGTTTTTATGAAAATGATCTTTTTAGTCCCCCAACTTTGGAAGATAGCTATTCTATTGCTTATGATGATACAAAACCTCCAATATATGATGATTACAATGATGAGTATCATATTTTTAGTCCACCAACTATTGAGGAGAAAATTAGTTATGATTACAATATGCCTCCTATATTTTATGATTATGGTGATGAAAATAATAATGATAGCTATTTTGTTGAATTTGCTCCCACTATGATTAATAAGAATGACTATTCTTATAGGGAGAGTAATAATTGTTTTATGCATGTGGCTCATGATAAGAATGTTTCTTGTGATAGTTATGTTGTTACTTTTATTCATGATGCTACTAAAAGTTATTATGAGAGAGGGAAATATGGTTTTATGTGTCTCAACAATATTAAGTTTCCCCTCTTTATGTTGAAAATTTTGAAGTTGCACTTGTTTTGCTTTCCTACGCTTGTTGCTTTGTGCTTTCATGACTTGTTTCTTTACAAGATTCCTATGCATAGGAAGTGGGTTAGACTCAAATGTGCTTTAAATTTGCTTCTTGATGCTCTCTTTTAATTAAATTCATATTTCTTATGTGAGCATCTTCTCAAACTATCATGCCTAACTTAAAGGCGTTAAAGAAAAGTACTTATTAGGAGATAACCCAAAAGTTTTAGATGAGTCTTGGAAGTTATTACCTCTATAACAACCGGTCCTTATCCTTTTTATTTGCTTTTTATGCCAAGAGTAACCTCTAATGAGAGTGAAGTAATGATTGCGAAAGTTGCTGTCCCGAAACAGATTTTTGTGCTTCACCGTAAACATTCGTGAGAGAGCTCTGTATGTCGGATTGATCTGTAATGTTTTGTGCTTCTTCCCCAGGTAGTTATCTACCTTTCGTTAGTTCAAAACTTTTTGATTTGAGCAACATAAGGTCTTCGAAAAAATTCGCCTTTACCTGCTGGTCTGTTTTGACAGATTTCGGCCATTTTCTGCATTTGCTTCTTGTTGGTTCCTTTTTGAGTTCTTTTGGGTAATTGAGCTTTTTGAGGGAAGTGCTACAGTAGCTAGTGTTCTAATGGAAGTTTATTTGGTGTTAGAACTGAACCTTAAGACTTATTTATCTTAAGTGCACTAATGTTGGTAATAAAGATTGTGTGAAGTTTTGTATGAAGGAAAAATTTCAGGTGTATGGAAGGAATGAGTAATGAGATGAAGAATGGACTAAAGCTCAAGCTTGGGTATGCCACGTGTGTCACCCCAAGAAATATCTAAGAAGTACAAGCATCAAAGCTTGGGGATGCCCAAGGCATCCCCTTCTTCATCAATAAAAATTCCAGGTTTCTTCCAAACGCTTCATTTTTATTGTTTCATGCACAGTTGTGTTGTTCTTGGAGCGTCTTCTTTTTCGTTTTCATTTTGTTTTTTCGTTTGCTTAGTTTGCTGAATCAATTGGTTGGACCCCCTCTTTCATACATTGGTTTTCAAATAGTTTGGTTTGGATTGGAAAAGAGTAGGAAAGTTCATGCTTAAGTAGTAAAGAGAGCTTGTTTTTAACTGTGGCCTATGCTTTGTCATGTCATGCTTGATATTGTTTTGGCTTTATGCTTAGTATTCTTTGTTGTAGCATGACTTGTTATAAACAATTGAGATTGCTTAATGTTCCTTGGATGAATCATGTGTTGTTTTAGCATATTAAAGCATAGTATAGTGGTATTCTCCTTTGATGCTTTATTTGGGTTGACTTGGCGCATGCTCACACCATGTTATGACTATCTCAAGTCACCATAGCCTTTATGATCCTTTAGTTTTCAACTTGTAGTATCACTTTATGCTTTGATCAATGATGTTTTGTCTCTCTGCATGATTATGGCCATTATTGCTCTCTTAGTTTGTCGCTCCCAGTCTTTTGCTAGCCTCCACAACCAAGTATGAGTTCCACTCATGCATCCAACTCCCTAAACTAAGTTATTCCAAAGAGTCCACCATACCTACCTACTAGCTTATGCTATTCCAAGTATATTCATGCTTTTGTTTACCTTCCACTTGTTATGAGAAAACTAGTGATTAAAGCTCTCACGAACTTGATGGCACACTTTACTTTACTTGCCCTTAATAAACATGAACCATTGTGTCTTCTATGTTGTATATGCTTGCACTTATTTGTTGGGAATTAGCAGTACCATGCTTTCATGGGGAACGCTTTCAACATTGCACTTGGTACTTGTACCTAGTTGATATCATGCTCTTTTGTATATGGATGTTGTCGGTGTGAAATGAAAGGGGATCTTGTAAGTCCATGGAGTTATGTATATGTGTTAAGAAACGCCTGGGCCACTGGTCTAATCCATGCTGACATGGTGGAAACCTGCAGCGTAACCATAATGAGCTGTCTATGAAGCATTCTTCTTATAAAAAAGAGTCCTATATTGAAAAAAAGAGAAAAGAGAAAAAAAGAGATTATGAAAAGAGGAAAGAGAGAAAAAAGCACCATATTCCCATGGTAAATAAGAAGATTGCTGAGATGCTTGCCTTGTCATTTTGATATGGGGATTCTTCCGTATCATCGGGCAAGGGGTACCCCGTTGGCGGTTCTCTATGATACACATGTACTTACCATGATAAGAACTTACCGGTGACTGAACTTGAGTAGCATGAGGAGCGGCCCTCGTATACAAGGGACATGATATTTCTAACTTATACTTCGTCAAGCATGTACACCATAGTTTGTTCACTTTAACCTTAATCACTTCAAGATTCTTATGATAGGGGCAATGAGAGCTGAAAGCTATAAGTACCATTATTTTTGGAAGCTCTTTATGAGACTTGAATCCCTACTTCCTTTTATGAAGGCTTTTCTTCCACCATTAAGTTGAATCTCCACCTTCTATCTTTATGCACCTACTTTGAGAGCACAAAGGCCATTCTTAGTTCTATGTGCATTGTCCCAAGACATGTTGATTGATGCATAACTTTGATATTGCTTGTTTTAAACTATTTGTATCTAGTCACTCTTATGAACTTTGAAGGTGTCCTATGCATTTATATTTGCTACTCTATGAGGGACAAGCTGAATGCCACTATGCTATGTTTTCTTTATGTGAAACAAACAAACGTCTTGCAAAGCATTGTTATTCATGAATCTTTTGTTTGTGCCTTTTCATGTTGCAACATAGTTGCTTTGTCTTATTTCTAGAACTTTGTCTTTCATCTTTTGATTGAAGTACTATGATCCCAGCTATCAATGTTTTACAAATACTTTGATCAAGTTTATGATGGTGCATGTCACCTAAAAAATTATTCTTTATTTTTATCACTTACCTAGTCGAGGACGAGCAGGAGTTAAGCTTGGGGATGTTGATACATTGCAAATGTATCTATAATTTTTGATGTTCCATGCTTGGTTCTATCTACTTTCTTATGTTTTGTCCACACTTTGGAGTACTTTTCATATGATTTCTTGGACTAACCTATTAACAAGTGCCATAGTGCCAATTGCCTATTTTCTGCTGTTTTTGGTTCCAGGAAGTCAGAAAATGAATATTCTCGCAATTGGACGGGACAAAAGCCAAAGTTACTATTTTCCGGAAGACTCACGAAGCCAGAAGGAGAGCCGGAGGGGGGCCACAGGGTGGCCACACCACCCCTAGGCGCGGGTCCACCTAGGCCGCGCCAGGGCATGGTGTGGGCCCCCTGGCCGCCCACTGACCTTGCCCTCTGGCCTATAAGAAGCCTCGCGATGCCAAAACCCTAAGTAGTCAATCAGAAATCCACGAAAAGGTCCGCTACGCCGCCGCCACCGAAGGGGAGATTCGGGGGACAGAAAGTCTCTGTTCCGGCACCCTGTTGGGATAGGGAAGTGCCCCTGGAGCCATCTCCATCGATCTCCATCACCGTTGCTGATTCCCATGATGAGGAGGGAGTAGTTCTCTCTCGAGGCTAAGGGTTCTACCGGTAGCTATGTGTTCATCTCTCTCTCTATGCATGATCTTATTAAGATCATGAGCTTGTAATCTATAGATCTACCTTGCTACTCAAGTGCTTTAATAGATCTCTGCTCTCCCCATGTGTGTGAAAGTGACAGCGTGCACACCATGGTGGCACTTAGGCTATATTTGGAGTTATATTTGGAGTTGGATATCTTTATGAAATTGTGGTGTTTGTTGGAACCATCTAGTACTCAAGGTGACAGTGTGGGGTTTCTAGATGGGAAAGATGAACTTTGAGGTGTGTTGTTATAGCCCTACCATCGATTAGAGTGTTCAACCGGAGAGTAGTTAAGAGTAGCATCATGAGGATAATATATTTATATGAGAGTGTTCACTAGTGAAAGTATGATCCCTAGGCCTTGTTTCTTAGCATTGAAACACCGTTTTCTATTAGATCTATTACATGTTTGCTTGCTTCCTTCTTTATTTCAGTTTGCCTTTAGTCTTTTCCCATGTCAACCACACGCCACCAATCTATTCTCTATCACCGTTACCACTTATAATTATCCATACCACTTGTATTTCACTATCTCTTCGCCGAACTAGTGCACCTATACACCTGACAAGTGTATTGGGTGTGTTGGGGACACAAGAGACTTCTTGTATCTTGATTGCAGGATTGCTTGAGAGGGAATACCTTTGACCACTTCCTCCCTGAGTTCGATAAACCTTGGGTGATCCACTTAAGGGAAAACTTGCTGCTGTTCTACAAACCTCTACACTTGGAGGCCCAACAACTATCTACAAGAATAGAGTGCGTAGCCATCAGTACTACCGGTCAAGACTGGGCATGCGCGCCTCAATAGCTGGATCACAACCCATGTACCCTCTTATTATGTTGCAACCCTAGTATTATGCCCAAACTACCCCTATGTAAGTGGCTGGCCTATGAATAGAGCCCCCACCCCTCATGTATCCCTTAGGCATAGATGATAGACTAAAGACAACACCCTTTGTGGAATCTCTAGTTTTGCCTCATCCCCTTCTACCAAAGGGGATCGACTATCGTCACCACCTCGTTGTGTTTGCATCGCGCCTCCCTCTATGTACAAGGCCTTGGCATTGGTGTCCCTTTGCCAAGACGTGAAGACCCCTCTTCAAGGTGTTCTTCCCTCTCCGCGTGGGATCGAGGGAGCACGTTGACCGATCTTTCCTTGCGAGGATTCTATCAGACCGGTAACCACCGGCGAGAGAAATTGTCCTTGTATCCTGTGAGTTTTGCGTGTGTTCATAGTGTTCTTTGGGACGTGTGCATCCGCCTCCGCTACCTTCTCCCTTTGCCCTCGTTTTCCCATCGATCTGACCACGAGATCCGTGAAGATCGGGCCACCCACGGGGTTACCCCATAACATAGTAACTCAAAACTACCTAGCTAATAAGACTAGCATCTAAACTATCTGGCTTGCAAATGCTGCTAGTGCAATGCTCTACAGAAGTAGGTTTTATGACTAGAGAATCTACTCCTAGCTAATCAGGAATTTCATCTTCACTTTGGTTGAGGTATATGCTGACTTTGTTGACTTCCTTCAAGGACTTGAGCTCCCGATGATGGTTTCTTGAGCATAAGTTGCTATTGACATCGTCTTCAATGGCTTAGAACCTAGCAAGGGTTAATAAGGTACGGTTGAGTACGAGCGTACTCAGGAAGTTCACTAAAAAGGAGTGTATGATGCACTATCTCTACAGCCACAGACCAAAGGTCATAGGGAATGCAGGTTTTCATAAACATTTCTTCATAGGTTCCTTTTATTTTGAAAACTATGTCCGACAGTCTTCACAGGTTGACCAGAACTTTCAGGGAGTTCCTTTCCTGCCGCGTTCGTACCTCCTTCCCGGAACAGGGAGTAACATGTCATAGTTCTTACACTCTGTAGAGGTGCGTTACTTTAACCATGAGAGACCAACTCCTTGTTGCACAACCGGGCAGCTTATTCCTGTCCACAATTCCTTGATGTGGGGCCCAATAGATGATCCAAGCCAATCACTGCCCCCTTCGCAACCCCACATGTCCCCTTGGTGTACGCCATGCCCACATCTTGAATTACGGCAATGGTTAGTACAGTCCGTCAGATCCCAGAACTATCATGGGACGCTGAGGGTTCCCACCCATATGCTGCATATCCTCTACGAATTACCAATAAATGCATGCTACGAGGATAACAGCCACGACCTGCACATCCGGATGCATGCGAGAGGAAGAAGATACAACTGACTTCTCCGTTGCATTCCAAATCTCATGGTTACTGCGTAATATACGACGCTAGAATCACTGACGACATTGGTTGTTAAGTCCTAGATATTATGTTCCTTTACCACTGGAACTGTATTAGTAGATTATTACCATCTGGTAAATAATCCATAATAATATTATTTTAAAAATAGGGTTTTCTGACCTTTTTGACATGCAGGTGATGCCAGCATTCGAGTTACAAGCATTTGATAGAAAATAATCAAAGTACATGAGCAAGTGTGAACTTTCCTTTTGTGATTGCAAGATTATGCACTCATGGTCTTCAAGATAATAGAAGATCAAAATTTTGTAAACAACATCATTGGTCCGGTAAGGATGAATGTTTAAAGAATCAAGATGCAATTATGCATAATTAATGTAATGCAGTTTGATAAACGCGAATCCTCGGACTAATTGTATCTGATCTAGGGTTTGAAGCTTGTGATGAGTTCTTTGGAATGTGTTGTACTTTTATACCAATTTCATACTTGTGTTTCTTACTAAGGCTTATGAGAGTGTGTGAAACAATATGTAAATACAACGAGTAGCATGCAATATTAAAGCACTCAAATGGGGCATGGTATCTAAAAGATTTCTTAAGCCAGATTATTAATCAATTAGAGCCTTTATAGAAATGCTTAAGGATTACTTTTAATGTTTCTTAAAAGAATAACTTTTAAAGAAAATCATACTTAACTAAACAAAAGCATTTAAACTATAAGTTACCACTCTTAGGCTTTCTTTCTAGTTATAATTCTAAAAGAAGAAAGAATTACTTCATTCGAATAAGGACTACACTAATAGTTTACCCTTATCTATCTTGGTCAATATATGGTATTATAATTTGGTTCACTTCATAATGTTTCTTTAAGGTTAATTAAGAGTAGTATTACTTTTAGTTGAGTAGTAGTTTCTTAACTTTATGATTGAATAGAACCATTTGTCTCCTTATAAATGAGTGGTTATGATTTGTAAACAAGGAAATAGTATTATTTAACTACTTATGAATTACCTTTGGATTTTCAATATGTTTATAAACTTTTGGTGAAATAATAGTAAAGGTTTTAATGATTCAAAATATTATTCTTGAGGATTTTATATTTGATAAAGTCCCTTTGGAAAATAATATACACTTATTTGTAAATACTAAATAAATAATAAATACTTAGTTAATTCTCACAAAAATGTACAAAATAAGTTTACAAATGTGTATTTTGTTTTTCTAAGAATTTTGATATATTATACTTATTTTTATGAATTTTAAATAATAGAATATATTTATTTAAGATTTATCCCTAATAGGTTATTTACTAATAATTATTATTATCTTATTTAAGTTTGAAAATAAAACATGATAATAGGTTTAGAATATATAATTTATTTTTCTAAACATTTTGATATATAATATATATTTTCATGAATTATAAAACAAAAGGTATTGATTTAACAAGATTTAATAATTTTTTGAAATTAAAAATAAAATAACTAAATGTGTTTATTAGGTAATGCTGATGTCAGCATGAGATGGGGTGGATTTTCTCACAGGGGCTATTCCTAGCACCAGTCAATGACTGGTGGGTGATGTCTACGCACGCTTCTATTCTTGTAGGCAGTGTTGGGCCTCGAAGTGCAGAGGTTTGTAGAACAGAAGCAAGTTTCCCTTAAGTGGACCCCCCAAGGTTTATCGAACTCAGGGAGGAAGTGGTCAAAGATATCCCTCTCAAGCAACCCTGCAATCAAGATACAAGAAGTCTCTTGTGTCCCCAACACACCCATTACACTTGTCACGTGTATAGGTGCACTAGTTCGGCGAAGAGATAGTGAAATACAAGTAATATGGATGATTATAAGTGGTAACTGCAATCTGAAATAAGAGTGGAAGCAAACAAACATGTAATAGAACTGATTGTAAACGGTATTTCAATTCTTAGAAACAAGGCCTAGGGATCATACTTTCACTAGTGGACACTCTCATATAAATATATTCTCTTCATGATGCTACCCTGGACTACTCTCCGGTTGGACGATGTAGGGCTATAACAGCACACCTTAAAGTTCGCATTCACCATCTAGATAACCCCTCACTATCACCTTCAGCGCCAAATGGTTCCAACAAACACCACAATCTCATAGAGACATCCAACTCAAAATATACTCATGACAAGTATTATGTAATCTTAGACAAAGTGCCACACGGTGTGCACACTGTCAACTTCACATACGTGGGGAAGCAAAGATTCATTAAAGCACTTGAGTAGCAGAATAGATCTATAGATTACGAAGATCATGATCTCAATAAGATTATGCATAGAGAGAGATGAACACATAGCTACCGGTAGAGCCCTTAGCCTCAAGAGAGCACTACTCCCTCCTCATCATGGGAATCAACAACGGCGATGAAGATGACGATGGACTCGATGGAGATGGCACCGGGGGCACTTCCCCATCCTGGCAGGGTGACGGAACAGAGACTTCTGTCCCCAGAATCTCCTCTTCGGTGGCGGCAGCACTGTGGAACTTTTCGTGGAATTCTGATCTAGTACTTAGGGTTTTTGTCCCGGGGGAATATATTGGCGAAGAGGCGATGCCAGGTGGGCCAGGGGTGACCTGCGCCACCCTAGGGTGTGCCTGCCTCCTGGCTCCCCTCCGTCTCCCTTTTGGACTCCGTGTCATGTCAGGAAAAATAGGAACTTCAGGCTTTGTTTCATTCAATTCCGAGAATATGTCTTTTCTAGCTTTTCTGAAACCAAAAATAGCAGAAAATAGGCAACTGACATTGTGGCATCTTGTTAATAGGTTAGTTCCAAAAAATGTATAAAAATACCTCAAAGTGTGAACAAAACATAAGATAGTTGAAACAAAACAAGCATGGATCATCAAAAATTATAGATACATTTACGACGTATCAACATCCCCTAGCTTAACACCTGCTCGTCCTCGAGTAGGTAAGTGATAAAAAGAATAATTTTTGAGGTGATATGCACCATCATAATCTTGATCATGCTATTTGGAAACCATTGATGGCTGGGATCAAAGTACTCTAAGATGAACATAAAAGACAGAGTTCTAACAATAAGACATAGCAACTATGTTGTAACATGAAAAAGGCACAAACAAAAGATTCATGAATAACAATGCATTAAAATACGTTTGTTTGTTTCACATATATAAAACATAATAAGAATGGTATTCAGCTTGTCCCTCATGGTATAACAAAACATAAATGCATAGGACACCTTCAAAGTTCATAAGGGTGACTAGATACAAATAATTTAAGAACAAGCAATATCAAAGTTATGAATCAATCAACAAGTTTTGGTACAATGCACATTAAACTAAGAATGACCACTATGCTCTCTTAATATGTGCAGAAAGATAAAAGATGGAGACTCAACATAAAAGTAAAAGAAAGTCCCTTCATAGAGGAAGCAGGGATTCAAGTTTCATAAAGAGCTTCCAAAAATTATGGTACTTATTAGCTTTCAGCCCTCATTACCCCTATTATAAGCATCTTTAGGTGGTTAAGGTTAAAGTGAACAAATATGAGGATATGCTTGACAAGTTATAAGTTGAAAATCTCATGCCCCTTCCTTACGAGTACCGAACCTCATGGTACTCAACTTTAATCACGAGTAAGTTCTTGCCATTGTAAGTACATGTGTATCATAGAGAACCGCCAACAGGGTACCCCTTGCCCCATGATACAAGAGCTATCCCATATCAAAATGACAAGGCAACAGACAATGAGCATCTCAATGATCTTTTTATTTGCTATTTTGCATAGGTTTTTATTGAGGATGATTCACAGATTGCTCACTATGGTTATGCTGCAAGTTTCCACCATGATGAGGCATGGCTTAGGCTAGCCGCCCAGGCATTTCTCTAACACATATAAAAACTCCATGAGCTTACAAGCTCCCCTTTTCTTTCACACCGCCGAGATCCATAAGCAAAAGAACATGATATCAACTAAATAATGTGCAATGGTGAAAGTGTTCCCCATGGTAACATGGTTCTGCTAATTCACAACTTATAAAGCGCAAGCATATACGCAACATAGATGGGCACAATGGTTCAAGTTTATTAAGTGCAATAAAGTAAAGTGTACCATCAAGTTCGTGAGAGCTTTAATCACTAATTTTCACATAACATGTTTAATTTGGAAGGTAGATAAAAGCATGAATATACTTGGAATGGTGTAACACACCATGCATAGGAATTTATAGTGGACTCTTTGGAATAACTTGGTTTCTTGGGGGTTGGATGCATGAGTGGAACTCATACTTGGTACATGTGGAGGCTAGCAAAAGACTGGGAGCGACCAACTAAGAGAGCACTAATGGCCATAATCATGCAAAGCGACAAAACATTACTAATTTAAGCGTAAAGTGATATTACAAGTCAAAAACTAAATGATCATAGAGGATATGGTGACTGGTTCATAGTCTTAACATGGTGTAAGCATGTGCCAAGTCAACCCAAATAAATCATCAAAGGAGAATACCACAATATTATGCTTTTGTATGCTAAAACAATGCATGATTCTTTCAACGCACATTAAGCAATCTAAATTGTTTGAAACAAAACAAGCATGGAGCATCAAAAATTATAGATACGTTTACAACGTATCATGGGGCTTATTCCATGTCATATCTAAGGTTTTATTTATTACAAAAATGATTATTGAAAAGAAAATAAAAGAAATACATTTATGACATCACCATGATGTCATGGTGACATCATCAATGCTGATTCCTCCCAGGTTGATCTCGGACTAGATGCTGGGGAGCTAACAGGGCAATGAGGAGTGTGGTGCTGGATAGAGGAGGTCTAGGCAAGCACTAGGACGGTGTCGCCGCCCGTTATTGGTCACCGGAGCTACTCCGACGATAACAACTTATGGTGACCGATGGCGGAGAATGACGGCAGGGCAAATCAGGGTGCGAGAAAGAAATCCAGAAGGTGCACGAGCACCGGTAGCTCACCATGAAGCTGAAGGGCGCGATGACGAGGCCGGAGGAGCTCTGTGAGAGCGGCAATCGAAGACGAACGGTGACTACTGACGGCGTAGAGTCGAGGATGGTGGCATCAATGGCAAGCGAGAAGGCTCGATTCCTTATGCCAGACGATCCAGGATGATGAGAGGAAGCTCCCAGGCACCATGACGGAGCTCGTCAGGGTCTGGAACGACGGGTTCCATGGCTCCTTTCTAGCTAGGGTTTCGGCTCAAGGGGAAAAATGGGAGAGAGCACGAGAGATAGTGAGATGGGTATGAGCGGATAGAGGAGAACGCGGGCGGTGTTATCCTCACCTCTAGGGGCGGTGGCACACATCACAGCAAGGCGGAGGATCGACGGCAATGGCGCCGGCACGCAGCTGCATGTGTGCATGACGATGACGAAGGTGTGACAGACGTCCGAATAAGTATTTGGGTTAGGCTGCTATTGGGCTGTGGTGGAGCAAGCGAGGTGCAGAAAGGCAGGCCGGCAAGAGACACATAGTATAGGAACGACCTAGGCCATGGGCCGAAACGACTGGCTACCTCTTTTTCTTTGCTTATTCTGTTTTTATTTCTATTTTTCTCTTTTCCATTTCAATTTGAATTTCCTTAATGATTCCAATACTCAAACTCAATGAATCAACAAGGATTGTACACAGTTAGAGTAAGTAGTTGGTTTGACATTCCTTTTTAGTATTTTTTTACTATTCATGAATATATAAAGGATTATTTTCATTAGAAAATATTAATAGGAATTAGGTTTTTAGAGATTACTCTTTATAATAAGATCTTTTAAAATGACCTTCACACTAAAAGAATATAATGGTGATGGTTTAAGATGGATATTTATGTGTACAAAATCTTATTAATACTTAACCTCATAAAGGAATTATATATATACATTAATAAGGTATTAATCCTTGTGGTTCATAATAGAGTGATCTAAGTTTCATGGTCCTCCATATTTGGTGATTTGCCAAATCCAATTCTACTTGATTTGTAGAGTGTTGAATTACCACAGAACAATTTTGGTTAGGTAATGATGAATCAATAACAATCGTTGGTGGATAAATGCCAATGTTTATTCAATTATAGGTATTATGGGTTCTGAGAGGGTTTAATAACCCATATTCAATTATGGAGATGGATGAATATTAAGGCTAAGACATTGCCATCATGTTCTGTGTCCATGGTAATATCTCAACTTAGAGTGAGCTATGGATATTATTTTACTAATGTGATCTTGATGGTTCTATGAGACTAGGTTCTTTATTAGGGTTTAGGACAATAACATGGACAAGGCTTTATTCCATAAACTCTCAACTAGTATTCTACTTATCTCTTAGACATTGCATTTGACTAAGAGATACTAGCCATTGGCTGCCTAAAAATAGGAATTGGTTTAACTACTAACTTAAATCTAGGGTTTTCGACAAAGAGGTAGACATGGTTTTGTCATGGCTTGATATATTGTTGGTTAAAGTTTTCTCAAGAGTTCCTATCCTCACACTTCACTAATCTTGGATCATAGTTAAGGAATTCCTTTCCTAAATATATTCTATATATCTCTTATCTGATCACTAAGATCTCTTCTGCCTAAATGAACTAGTCATCTGGCTCCACCATATCCATCATCATATGATGACATGGTCATGCCACTTCAGCAATAATCATTCTCCCTGCTCCTACATATAAATTCTATTTGTCATCTACCCTTGATAAATCCACCAATGCAGCTATTACTAACTCCATCCATTAACTTCCTTAAATACCTCTTGCAACTACTTCCAAGGCTTGCAAGATTATAGTTCTCCCTATCCATCACATGTGATAATAATCCTCTAGAATAGGCATGGTACTACTTCCATAATACAAGTTTGTTCTTGTATTAACTTGGTTAAATTACTATGCCTCCAACTACTCCATACAACTCATATTACATACCTCATCATATTCTATCTTGACTTCTCAGGATCAAGCTAGATGATTCAGCTTATAAGGATTTTTCCTAATTTGGTATACTCACCTCACTTCTTCATCATCTAGTCATCTATTCTCAAATGACTTGAGAATAGTGACCACCATCCTTTAATCATACGAGGCATAGACTTCTATTTGTTTGATCAAGATCTATTATTACTAGGTAGTAGACTTTGCACTAGTCTCTCTACAGGCTTATCTTCTTAAGAAAACTTACTTTAGGTTTATACCTTCTTGTCTTAACAAGATTATCATTGGATTCTCTACTACTACTACTAGCTTTCTCATGGCTTCATAATTATTATCTAAACTCTTGGGTTTAAATACTTCTTCTAGTTAACTCATGAGTGAGTTAACTCCTCTAATATCAAATGGTTTGATCACCGCTAAGGATCACATTCCATTGATGATGGCACACTCTACTATAACTAACTCCTCCTTCTTATTAATTTACTTAAGTTCTTTGGGAGGTCAATATAATAGGTCAGAGCTAAGAATCAACGAGTGTTAGGTCAAGAATTGATCACTCAACATTGAAGATCAATAGACACTAGGACTTGGTTAAGTAGGAATGTCACCTACTAATATGGCAACAAGGACATGATATGAATGGTCTTGGCTTGACTTCCTCTTCCACTCTATTAGTGATAAGAGCTAATGTTTTAGAACTACCATGATACCCATGGTATAATTAACTATGGCAAGCAAGTGTCTCAAGTTTTAGTTATGAGATTTCTTTACTTAAGTTATATACTTAACTTGGTATTTAGGGTTTGTTGTAGATAATACCTTGATATAATCTTTAGAAGATTAAGTATTCATCCTTGAGTTGTTGTATGGAATACCATGTAATGATCTCTATAAGATCAAGTACTACTTATTAAGTAGTGTGTTGTGACTTAGTTTTATTATATTTGATCTACCCTTAGATCAAATTATATTACCCAAAGTTAAGGTTTTAACAAAGATCATATTGAAACTTATCGCAATCAACTTGATGTTCTACTTCAGTTCCACCAATTTAAGAGAAGCTTTAATCACTTTGACAAGTTTTATTTAAAAGCGTGAAAATTATCCAGATTTTCTATGCATGAATGCAATGCACACACCACATCTCAGCTTATTTCTAAGCTCTAATGATGGGGTGTTACACCTCCTGGTCGCGGGAAGTGGAGAGGATGGAGGCGGTGACGGCATGGAAGGGAAGGAGGGCCGATGGTGGCTAGCCACGTGTGGGCGCTCACGTAAGCAGAGGCATCTGGGAGAGGGAGGTTGCGGTACTCGCAGGAGCATGGCCTCTGGGGAGCTTGGTGGGACCAACATCACAATAAGGAGAGACGACCGACCATAGAGGTGGCGGGAGGTGACGGAGAGAGCAACCTGCGCTAGTGACGCGGAGGATGGTGGAGGCACCGGCAATATGGGCTCAAGAGCTTGGGCTCCAACGAGGCGAGTCACGGCCGCTCATTGAGGAAGAAAGGGGCTCGAGAACCCAATCGTAAAATGGAACCAACGGCTAGGAGGGTGGGCAAAAAACCACTAGGAGACCGGTTGGTGGATAGTGTTTAGGTGGTGAGCGTTGTGTGGCTGTGGGCGTCGTGTTTTCTACTACGTGCGTTAGGTGTGTGTTGTGGTTGTGTGGCCAGGTCAGGTCGGGGTGGTGGTGTTGGGTGCATGGGTGTCCATGTGTTTGTGTCCGGCATGCGGGGTGTTGTGTTGCATGTTGTAGTTGGGTTAGGTAGGGTTTGGGTGGAGGCTAGGTTTAGGTGGGTCAGGGGTTATAGGTATCTAGGCCCAAAGGTTGGGTTGCCTTCCTGTACACAAAAACATTATTATTATTATTTTACAAAACCTTTTTTCTAAATAGTTTTTAGACAAACAAAATTAGATTTTTTATTTGAAATAAAGTGGGAAGTAATATAGATACAAAAATAGGTTTTAATAAAATATTTTTAGAGACAAACATATGCATGTTGATGTCATGATGATGCACAAAATAAAAACAACATGCAATTATAATATGGGGATTTACCAGGGTGCTAGACTTCATGAATGTCCCCTTTGACTCCATATTGAGCCCATCGCCTTTGGTACATTCGACTTGATGGTGACATGAGGCGAGAATGAGAGCGGCATGGTGGAAGAAATGAAATACAAGGGGAAAAGGGATATCAAATATGGATCGGCTGGGCCACGTCCAGGGCCGGTCCATGTGTGCGTGCCTTGTGACTGGTGCACTAGCAATGCCTCTTATGGAGTGGGTGTGGCCTAGGAGCACTAGGCACATTATTGTGCCCTGCTAGATACAACACGCCTTTGGGGGCTGATGGCTCAAAATATATCGAGCTCGTTGGGAACCCCAAGAGGAAGGTATAATGAGCACAACAACAAGTTTTCCCTCAGTTATGAAACAAAGGTTATCGAACCAGTAGGAGCAAGGAAACAACCCCAAGGTGTTGCTAGCAACTTGGGATCCAGCACAACACAACCACAGAACTTTGCCCCAACTTACAATGAGGTTGTCAATCTCACCGGTTTTGCTAAAAACAAAGGATTAAACGTATTGTGTGGAAGATAGTAATTTCTTGCAGAAAGTAAACAGTAAACAGTAAATAGTAGATGGTTTATCAATGGTAAAAGAATGGACCGGGGTCCATAGTTCACTAGTGGTGATTCTCCTTAAGATAAATAACATGTTGGGTGAACAAATTACAGCGGGGCAATTGATAGACTCGAGAAAGCATACCATGCATATACTAAACATCTTGACTCCTACGAGATTTGATTGGGTATTACAACATTATACTTAGACCGTAATCCAACTACATCTGTGACTAATAATCCACCTTCAGGTTATCATCCGAACCCTCTCCAGTATTAAGTTGCAAGCAACAGATAATTGCATTAAGCAAATTGTGTAAAGTAAACAAGACGATTGTCCCATGGAGAAAGGATTGTTGTTTTCTCCCTGGTAGCAACAGCACATCTAGTACCTTAGAGATTCCTATCACTTCCCCAGATTACTAGAGGCATGAACCCACTATCGAGCATAAATACTCCCTCTTGGAGTTGCTAGCATCTACTTGTCCAAGATAACTACTAACAATTTGAAAGCATGCAATATCACAAATAACATAGACATGATAGAATCAATAATCAATCTGAAATAGCATCTCAATATCCATAGGATCCCCGCAGACACAACATGTAAGATTACAAATAGATGATCTTGATCATGAACGGAGCTCACAAGATCTAAACATGATAGCACAAAGGAGAAGAACCAACCATCTAGCTACTACATGGACCTGTAGTCCAAGGATGAACTACTCACGCATCACACCGGAGGCAGTCATGGTGATGAAGAAGGCCTCCAGGGTGATCTCTCCCCTCCAGTAGGGTGCCGGGAAGAACTTCGGATCCCCCCGATCTGGGGATCGAGATGGCGGCGGCTACAGACACTTTCGTGGAATTTTGATAGGGTCATTAGGGTTTTCATCCCAGGAGGCTTTTATAGGTGGAAGGGCAAGGTCGGTGGAGGCTCGAGGGGCCCACACCAGGTGGCGGAGCGCCTAGGGCTAGCCGCGCCACCCTATGGTGTGGCCACCTCATGGCCCCTCTTTGTCTCCCCTGTAGACCCCGTGTTGCTTTGGGTAAAAAATTAAGTTGCACTTTTGTCCGGTCCAATTTCGAGAATATTTCCTTACTAGCTTTTCTGAAACCAAAAACAGCAGAAAATAGGCAACTGGCACTGTGGCATCTTGTTAATAGGTTAATTCCAGAAAATGTATAAAAATATCTCAAAGTATGAACAAAACATAAGAAAGTAGAGACTAAACAAGCATGGAACATCAAAAATTATAGATACATTTACGACGGATCAACATCCCCAAGCTTAACTCCTGCTCATCCTCTGGTAGGTAAGTGATAAAAAAGAATAATTTTTGAGGTGACATGCACCATCACAATCTTGATCAAGGTATTTGTAAAACATTGATAGCTGGGATCAAAGTATTCTAACATAGACATGAAAGATATAGTTCTAACAATAAAACATAGCAACTATGTTGTAACATGAAAAGGTACAAACAAAAGATTCATGAATAACAATGCTTTAAAAGACGTTTGTTTGTTTGTTTGTTTCACATATAGAAAACATAATGAAAATGGTATTCATCTTGTCCCTCATGGTCTAGCAAAACATAAATGCATAGGACACCTTCAAGGTTCATAAGGGTGACTAGATACAAATAGTTTAAGAACAACAATGTCAAAGTTATGAATCAATCAACAAGTTTTGGGACAATGCAAATTAAACTCAGAATGACCACTATGCTCTCTCAATAGGTGCATAAAGATAGAAGATGGAGACTCAACATAAAAGTAAAAGAAAGGCCCTTCATAGAAGGAAGAAGGGATTCAAGTTTCATAAAGAGCTTCCAATAATTATGGTACTTATTAGCTTTCAGCTCTCATTGCCCCTATCATAAGCATCTTCAGGTGATTAAGGTTAAAGTGAACAAATTTGAGGATATGCCTGACAAGTTATAAGTTGAAAACCTCATGCCCCTTGCTTACGAGTACCGAACCTCATGCTACTCAACTTTAGTCACGAGTAAGTTCTTGTCATTGTAAGTACATGTGTATCATAGAGAACCGCCAATGGGGTACGCCTTGCCCCATGATACAAGAGCTTTCCCATATCAAAATGATAAGCTCATCGATCTTTTTATTTCCTATTTGCACAGGGTTTTTTATTGAGGATGCTTTACAGATTGCTCACTATGGTTATACTGCAAGTTTCCACCATGATTAGGCATGGCTTAGGCTAGCTGCCCAGGCGTTTCTCTAACACATATACAAACTCCATGAGCTTACAAGCTCCCCTTTTATTTCACACCGCCGGGATCCATAAGCAAAAGAACATGATATCAACTAAATAAAGTGCAATTTTGAAAGCGTTCCCCATGATAACATGGTTCTTCTAATTCACAACTTACAAAGCGCAAGCATATACGCAACATAGATGGGCACAATGGTTCAAGTTTATTAAGTGCAAGAAAGTGAAGTGTTCCATCAAGTTTGTGAGAGCTTTAATCACTAATTTTCACATAACAAGTTTAATTCGTAAGGTAGATAAAAACATGAATATACTTGGAATAGAAATAATGCTAATAGTAGGTATGGTGGACTCTTTGGAATAACTTGGTTTTATTTGGAGTTGGATGCATGAGTGGAACTCATACTTGGTACATGTGGAGGCTAGCAAAAGACTGGGAGCGACCAACTAAGAGAGCAATAATGGCCATAATCATGCAAAGCGACAAAATATTATTAATTAAAGCATAGAGTGATATTACAAGTCGAAACTAAATGATCATAGAGGCTATGGGGACCTGGTATAGTCTTAACATGGTGTGAGCATGCACCAAGTCAACCCAAATAAAGCATCAAAGGAGAATACCACAATATTATGCTTTTATATGCTAAAACAATGCATGATTCTTTCAAGGCACATTAAGCAATCGCAATTGTTTGTAACAAGTCATGCTACAGCAATAATCACTAAGCATAGAGTCAAAGCAATATAAAACATGACATGATAAAGTCTAGGCCACAGTGAAAACAAGCTACTTTTTGTACCACTGATAAGCATGAACTTTCCTACTCTTTTCCAATCCAAATCAACTGATTTGAAACTATGTATGAATGCGGGGGTCCGACCAATTTATTTAAGCAAACTAAGCAAAAGAAAACTAAAAACAAAAATGATGACGCTCCAAGAACAACACAATTGTGCATGAAACAATAAAAATGACGTGTTTGGAAGAAAACTTGAGATTTTTATTGATGAAGAAGGAGATGACTTGGGCATCCCCAAGCTTTGACGCTTGTACTTCTTGAATATTTCTTGGGGTGACACGGGTGGCATCCCCAAGCTTGAGCTTTTGTCCATACTTCATCTGATGACATTGTTCTTCCCTACACTTTAAAATTTCCTTCATACAAAACTTCACACAATCTTCATTAGCAACATTAGTGTACTTAAGATAATAAGTCTTTAGGTTCAGTTTCAACACAAGTAAAACTTCCATTAAAAACACAAGCTACTGTAACAATTCCTTCTAAAAGCTCAAGTGATCAAAGAGAACTCAAAGACAAAGAGATTAAGAGGCAAATGCAAATAATGGCAGAAATCTGTCAAAACGGACCAGTAGGTAAAAACCGATTTTTCCGAAGACCTTATGTTGCTCAAATCGAAAAGTGTTAAACTAACAAACGTTAGATAACAACCTGGGGAAGAACCACAAAAAATTACAGCTCATTCCGACATATAGAGATTTTCACGAATTTTTACGGTGAAGCACAAAAATCTATTTCGGGACAGCAACTTTCCCAACCATTATTTCTCTCTTATTCGAGGTTATTCTTGTCACAAAAACCAGACAAAAATGATAAGGAGAGGTTATTACTGAGGCAATAACTTCCAAGACTCAACAAAAGAAAAATTTATTGACTAAAATTTGGGTTGTCTCCCAATAAGTGCTTTTCTTTAACGCCTTTGGGCTAGGCATAAGAAGCAAGAATCAAGTATTCTCAAATGAAGAAGCATCAAGACCAAATTTCTTGCCCCTACCTTTCTTACCTTTACTCTTATCCTTGGGGAACATATGATTGTTTGGTAGAGAAGAAAAATGCATGATGCCTTTTTCCACATCTATTATTGCTCCAAGGAGTTTTAGTAGGGATCTTCCAAGTGTAATTTGTCCTTTTCCTACACATTCAATAACAAGATAATCAGTAGACACCACTTTCCCTAAGATCTTTCTAAACACTCCTTCAGCTATTCCAATGGGTAATATTGTGGCATTATTAGTAAGAGATATTTCTTCTCCTTCTTCAAAAAGTCCCCAGAGATTTAAACATTCATAGACATCTTTAGGTATAAGACAGAATTCAGACATGATATCGCAACAAGCATAAAAAGTTTCGTTATTTATAACAACTTTTACTGTAGGAAGCCATTTTGAAGATTCAGAATTCATTGGAACATATTCATGATGCTCTCTAAGCATGTTATGGCATTCTTTTAAACTAGCTGTTTTGGTCTCAAGAGTGTTCAATCTAGCAATAATGTTTGTAATGCAGGAATCAGATTTGCTAGGCAAGTCATATGTTGCAACCAACTTTTTATGGCATTAAAAGCTTCATCCTCATTGCACTGGAGGAAATATCCTCCTACTATAGCATCCAAAGCATATCTATAGCAAAGAGCAAGTCCAAAGTAGAAACTGCTAAGAAACAAGCTTAGAGTCATTTTAGGTTAAGTTTTTTCATGTATATCAGAGATTCTAGACCAAGATTATTTGAAACTCTCTTCAATTCCTTGTTTGAAAATAAGAATCATTTCCTCTGGCGACATAGTGATTGGAGCAATGTGATGACCCACAAGTATAAGGGGGTGTATTGCAGTATTTTCGAGGGAAGTGAAACCCAATTTATTGATTCGACACAAGGGGAGCCAACGAATATTTATAAGCCTTAACAACTGAGTTCTCAATTCAGCTGCACCTGGAACCAATCTTGCTCATAGTAGTTTATCAGTAGCAACAGTTTTGTAGTAGCAATAGTAAAGTAATAGCAGTAGTAAAAGTAAAGACAGTAGTAACAATTGCAGTAAATAGTAGGGTTAAAGAGCGGTAGGCATAGGGATGGATGGACGGGCGTTGCATGGACAAGACAATTCACATGGCAATCAAAATATAGGGCATTTGTAGATGAATAAGATAAAGCATCCAAGTAAATAATTATAGACATGTGTTCCATATATAGTCATACGTGCTTGCAATGAGAACTTGCACAACATCTTTTGTCCTGCCAGCCCGTTTGCAGCGGGGCCTCAAGGGAACTACTGAAAATTAAGGTGCTCCTTTTAATAGAGCACTGGAGGAAAGCATTAACACTCCGTGAACACGTGTGATCCTCACATCAAAGCCATTCCCTCTGGTTATCCCGATTGCTATCACTTCGGGGCCTTTGGTTCCGGACAAAAATATGTGTATACAACTGGCAAGTAAGACCATAAACAATACTATCATAATGAAGCAATGACATGTTCAGATCTGAAATCATGGCACTCGGGCCCTAGTGACAAGCAGTAAGTATAACAAGTTGCAACAAAGTCAAAAAGCACTAATAGATAGTAGGCACCATGCCCTAACAATCTGATGCCATTACATGAACGATCTCATCCAATCCCTACCATCCCCATAGCCTACAGCGGGGGATTACTCACTCATAGACGGGGGAAACATGGATGGTCGATGGAGAAGCGATGGTGATGATGATGGCGATGATCTCCTCTAAATCCTTGTCCCGACAGGGTGCCAGAAGAGAGTTTCTGGTTCCGAATCACGGAATCTGGTGGTGGCGGCACAACGGAACTCTTTCTGAAAAACGTCGAACCCCCCTGGTTTTTAGGTCAAGAGGCAACTTATAGGCGAAGAGGGAGGCCGAGGGGGCAGCCGAGGCGGCCACACCACCCCCAGGCATGGCCTGGCCTAGCCCGCGTGGCCAGGTGGTGTGGGCCCCTCGTGGCCCTACTCCGTCTCGTCTTCTGGCTCCGTGAGACTTCTGATAGTTGGCATATTTTCCGGGATTTTTCCTGATAGTTGATTTTCTGCACAGAAACTAGACACCAAGGTAATTCTGCTGAAAACAGTGTCAGTCTGTGTTAGTTGTACCCAAATCACACAAGTTTAGAGGAAAAACAATAGCAAAAGTGTTCGGGAAAGTATATACGTTTTGGACGTATCAACTCCCCCCCAAGCTTAGCTTATTGCTTATCCTCAAGCAATTCAGTTGAAAACTGAGTGCGATAAAAGAAACTTTCACGAACACATTTGCTTCATAAGATGTATATATTCTCAGCATATGATCAACTACTCAGGCAATTCATAATAAAGAGTATGCAAGTAAGTTTACTTAATAGTCATTGCAAGCTATGAAGAGCTTCTAACTCAAAAATAGTAAGTGGCATGAAACATAAACATAAGCAACATTGCAATGCTCATAAAAATTTATGATAGAGTGGTATCTCGCTTGCCTTTGATTGGAGAGCAAACATAAATGCCAAGGCACCTCTGAAGTTCAAGTGAAGACTAGAAGTAAAGATATCAAAGATACAAGCATCAAAGTCATAACACAATTAATCAAGTTTTGAGACAAGCACATTACGCTAAGAATGACAACTATGCTCTCAAGAAAGTCCTCATAGCACGGTTGGTGACTCAATAGGGAAATGAAAAAGGTTTTGAAAAGTTTGAAAGGCTTCCAAATGCTGAAAGTATGGTACTCATTAGCTTTGAGCTCTCATTTCCCCTATCATAAGCATCTTTAAATGGTTAAGGTGAAAGTGAGGTTCAATCTGAGTTATATGCTTGGCAGACTATAAACTGGAAATCTCATGTCCCTTGAGTACGAGGGCCGCTCCTCATGCTACTCAACTTTAGTTACCAGTAAGTCCTTGTCATAGTAAATATGTGTGTATCATAGAGAACTGCCAACGGGGTACCCCTTGCCCAATGATACTGAAGAATCCCCATATCAAAATGACAAGGCAAGTAGACAACGAGTATCTTAGCAATCTCCTTATTTACCATGGGAAAATGGTGCTTTATTCTCTCTTTCCTCTTTTCTCATATCTCCTTTTTTGTTCTTTTTCTCAATAGCTATCTCTTTTTTATAAGAAGAATGCTTCATAGATACTCATTATGGTTACGCTGCAGGTTTCCACCATGATTAGGCATGGATTAGACCGGTGGCCCAGGCGTTTCTCTAACACACATACATAACTCCATGGACTTACAAGCTTCCCTTTTATTTCACACCATCGATATCAGCAAACAAAAGAGCATGATATCAACTGGGTATATATTTACAGGCGTTGAAAGCGTTCCCCATGACAGCACGGTTCTGCTAATCCCTAGCCTATAATTTGCAGGCATATAACTTTCCAGGACAGTCACAATGGTTCAGGTTTATTAAGTGCAAGAAATAAAGTGTGCCATCAAGTTCATGAGAGCTTTACTAACTAACTTTCTCATAACAAGCAAACATTTTATTCGGAAGAAAACAAGGCATATTGAATATGCATGGAACAGCAAATGATGCTAATAGGTAGCTATGGTGGACACTTTTGGAAATATTGGTTTTGGGGAATTGGAAACACTAGTAGAGCTCATACTCGGTGCAAGTGGAGGCTAGCGATAGTAAGGGAGCGACAAACTAGAGAGCAATAACTGTCATAATCATGCTTGCAACAAAACATGACTAATCATGGCATGAGAGTGATTCAAGACTCCTAAGGCAAAATATTTCATCGAGGCTTAACTGATTTTTGTTTCAGTCATATGCATGAATTAGCATGTGCCAAGTCGATTCAAGTGAAACATTCAGAGGAGGATACCACAGTGTCATACCAAGTTACGAATAGAGCAATGCAAGCAAACATTTATATGACATGCTACAAACTATTAGCAAGCTAGAGTTAATCATAAGAAGGCAATAACTACTAAGCATCCATAAATAACATACACCCTACATGAACAGACTAAGCATGCCCAGAATGATGAGTATATGTACAAAAAAATGAAAACAAATAGAGTTTGTTACCAGCCTCTTACCACACCTGAAGATGTCATTAATCTTCATTATTTCCCTTCACTTGTGTGGCTTGAATAATAACATGAAACCAAATTCCATTGAGGACTGCTGAACCCTGCAACAAACTTCACAAAACCAAATAAGAAGAACAAATATTTTTGGTGTTTTTAATTTTCAAAGGCAAGAACAAAAGGAAAAAGAAGCAAAGAAAAATCTTTTTGGGTTTTTCAAATAATTAAAACAAAGCCAAAAGGAAAAAGCAAACTAAGGAAAAAAGTAGAAGAAGCAAACAAAGAGAAACAATAGAAATATTGTTGGTCTTTTTATGTTTTAGAAAGCAAAAGTAAAGAAAGAACGAAAACTAAAAAAGAGAATGAAACATGAATATACAAAGTACCGATGAAACATGATATGGAGAAGAGTGTGATGTCAGTGTACCACCCCCCAAGCTTAGGCTTTTGTCCTAAGTGGGTATCAGCCCCAACGCGGGTAAGGGTTCCGAGCAGGCGGGTCATTGTAAGAATGATCGTGGTTAGGCCCTTGGGAAGAAGAAGCTCCCCAATCATAGGTAGGCTGCTGATATGAAGACTCCCCCTCATTCGAGGGCTGGACCGAATCATCTGTAACCTCCCTTCTAGTATCCTGCTCCTGTTGGGAGAGTTCTCCCAAGTACATATCAAGCTCCTCCTCAGTGAGTGACCATCCTACCGAATTTTCCTGCTCTCCTTCGAGAAGCTGCTCCCTTGGCAAGTCTCCACATACAAGTCCATGAGTGGTCCAGGTCGCTCTTTAATCCTTCCATACGATCGCCAATGCGGTACCTTAATAGCTGCATAAAAGTCATCAAGAGGAAGGTCGATAGCTATATTGTAAATTTTGTAGTGAACCATGTGTTAGGCAAAGAGTAACTAAATTGAAAGTCCTGCACTACATACATAGTTAGTTTCACAAATTGACAAGGTTCATCTTCCACAAAGTGCTCCAATCCTGCATTAGCAACTAAAGTATGGAAGTCTTGGGAAATTCCTGCAGCCCCCATGAATTCGAAGCATGGATAGATGAAAGGAAAAAACTTCCTCCTCTCGGTGAACCTTCATAACCTTAGGCACCCTCAGTTCATGTTGGTTGAGTTGATGTTCATTCATCTTCTATTCTGAACTTTAAACATCCATTACACAAGTGATTGCAAAGTGAATACATAATGAAGGGCACTACTCATAGGGACTTGTAAGAGGCCTAAACATGCATCAAAACAATATCTCTAAGCAATGAACAAGCTTACAAGCTCTCATAACCTGTCACCTACAGCAGCAAAATACTCAAAATATAAACTACTAAACACAAATCTACTTAGACAAGCGGAGGAGTTACATACCGGAGAACAAATGCTCCAAATTTCAGTAGCAAAGATGGGCTGAGCAAGGAGATCGAAAAATCATCGGCAAGAATAGCAAGAACGTGATTTCGAGCAATGAACTGGTGTTTTCTCGAGAGAGAGAAAGAAGTGGGAAGTGAGCGAGTGAGTGGAGGGCCAGGGGCGACCCACACCATGGCCAGGCGCACCCTTGGGCTGGCCGCGCCACCAGGTGCTGTGTCTTCCTGGTGGGTCCCCCTAGTACTCTCCAAGCACTTCTCTGCCCCTTTTTTCACGTAAAAATTTAATATGAATTTTCTGGAATTTTTGAGACACTTTATTTTTGAGCAATTTTTTGGTATAGATGAATGATTTTCTAATAGAGAAAAGTTTTTGGAATGATGCAATGACAAATCAAAGCTAAAACTTCAGAAGTTCTAAGACACTCTAACAAGCAAGCCACTAACAACAGAAAAGTAAACTAAACGAAAGCAAAAACTAAAATGGATAAAATAAAAGTAAGCGGAGATAATCAAGGTGAAAACGTTGTTTTGTTCATTAAAATCCCTTTGTTAAAAAGTTTGATCAGGTCTTGTTACCAAAACAATTTTATATGAAACAAAACTTTGTATTCCACTAATGATTATGTTACCTCAACTTTGATAGCAATGGTCCCAATCATAATAGTTTCATATTTTTCTCTTGGTATGTGACAATATATTTCTCCAACTTGAATGCCCTCAACATGTTCAATTGAATTCAAACCATAAGTCCTATCAATCTTCTTGGGGAAATAGATAGTATGCTCCTTTTCATTAACATTAAAAGTCACCTTTCCTTGATTAAAATTAATAACAGCTCCTGCAGTATTAAGAAAAGGTCTCCCAAGAATAATAGACATATTATCATCTTCAGGCATTTCAAGCACAACAAAATCAGTTAATATCAAGCAATTATGAGCCACTTGAACATGTACATCCTCACATATACCAACAGGAATGGTAGTAGATTTATCATCCATTTGCAAAGATATATCAATTGTATTAGTTTTTCCAGTTGAAGTCTCTTATAGAGAGAAAAAGGCATAACACTAACTCCTGCTCCCAAATCACACAAAGTAGCTCTAACATAACTATTTTTAATAGAGCATGGAATAGTTGCAATCCCTGGGTCTCCAAGTTTCTTTGGAACTTTACCATTAAAGGAATAATTAGCAAGCAAAGTAGAAATTTCTTCATTAGGGATCTTCCTTTTATTCGAGACGGTATCCTTCATATACTTTGAATAAGGAGGAAATTTAATAGCATCAGTCAAAGGAATTTGCAAGAATAAAGGTTTCATCCACTCACAAAACTTATTATAGTGTTCATCTTACTTTGACTTGTGTTTCTTATCAGGGAAAGGCATAGGTTTTTGGACCCCAGGCTCTCTTTCACTACCATGTTTCTTAGCAACAAAATCTTCTTTAGTGTATTTAATATTCTTAGTGTGCCTTTCAGGTTCTTCTTCAACTTTTTATTTATCAGGAGCATCATTTTCTTCATTAGCACTTCCAGTTTCAGCATCGGAGACAGATATACTATTAGGATCTTTAGCAGGTTCAGAGGGTTCTACAACAATTTTATGTTTCTTTTTACTTTTCTTTGGAGTAGTACCACTATTTTCAGGTTGTTGAGAATCCTGCTCAATTCTTTTAGGATGCCCCTCAGGATATAGAGGATCCTGGATAGCAGCACCACTTCTAGTTCTAATTTCATAAGCATGTTTTTCTTTAGCAGCATTAACTAGCAAGTCTTTTTGTACTTTAATAAGCTGATCAATTTGAGTTTGAACTATTTCAAAATGTTTAACAAGCATTTTAACATCATTAGAGGTTCTTTCCACATTATCCTTCAACTCAATAATAGCTCTTGCGTTTTCCATTAAATGATTTTACACCCTTTTATTAAAATTATCTTGCTTAACAATAAAAATATCGAATTCTTCTAAGCATTAATCAGAAGCTTTAGAGTAAGGGATATCACCTTCATCAAAATGTTGGAGAGAGTGTACCTCAATAGTAGATGAGTGGGGAATTGGCTTACATAATTCTTCTATAGGAGGTAAATTCTTGACATCAACAACTTTCATTCCCTTCTCCTTAAGACATTTCTTAGCGTCCTTCATCACTTCATCATTTAGTTCAATAACTCCCCTCTTCTTAGATGTTGGTATAGGCATACGTATAGCTGGTTCAGGTATAATAGTTTAAGGTATAGCTGGTTCTAGAGGAGTCCAGTCTTCATAATTCCTGCTTATTTTAGCCATTAATTCCTTAGCTTCCTTGGGAGTCCTATTCCTGAAAACACAATCAACACAACTATCCAGGTATGTCCTAGATTATTCAGTTAGTCCATTATAAAATATATCAAGAAGCTCATTCTTAGGTAATGGACATCCAACCTGTGCATGAATCAAAGCACAAAACCTTGCCCATGATTCAGGCAATATCTCTTTTTCTCCCTGTTTAAAATCAAAAAGTTCCTACAAAATAGCATGTCTAGCACTAGGTGGAAAATATTTCTGCAGGAAAGTACTAATCAAGCAATCAGGGCTATCAATAGATCCAGGAGGTAAATTATTAAACCAAGTTTTAGCTTCTCCTTTCAGTGAAAAAGGGAAAAAATTAGCAACAAAGTAGGTGCACATCTTAATATCATCAGAAAATAAACCACTCATGGTAGAAAGCTCAGTCATATGTGCTACCGCACTTTCATTCTTAGTCCCACAAAAAGGTTATTTCTCAACAATATCTATGTAAGATAGATCAAGAGAGAAATCATAATCCTTATCTTTAATGTTTATGGGAGATGTAGCAAACTTAGCATTAGGACACAATTTGGGTTTTATAGTATGTCTCTCAAGGAGACTCTTAATAGCACTCCTATCATGGGTGTTTTGACATTCTTTAATAAATTCATCGGTCATCTCTATATAACCGTCCTCAATATCATAACTCTCTCTAGACTCAGGTGAACTGGCAGGTGTAGTAGTGTCTTCATTAGGTGTTTCAATATTTCAAGCTATAGTTCTAGCAATTGTAGCATCTAGGAAAGGACCTAATGAACCACTCTTATCAAGCACATTAGAAGCAGCAGCATAAGTATCAGAAGTTTCAGATTCAGTAGTAGTAGTAGTAGTAGTAGTAGTAGTAGTAGTAGTATGTCTAGCATGTGTATGTGGTGGTGTAAGGAGCTTACTCATAACAGATGGTGAATCAAGAGCAACAGAGGTGTTCAGAACCGTACCTCTCCTTGTGGTGGATGGTAAAATGGGAACCTTGCCATCACGAGACTTACCCATGATGGATGGATGGCATCGAACAATAGTGATTCCAAGTGAACTTGATAAATAAAGTTATGCTCCCCGGCAATGGCGCCAGAAAATAGTCTTGATGACCCACAAGTATAGGGGGTGTATCGCAGTATTTTCGAGGGAAGTGAAACCCAATTTATTGATTTGAGACAAGGGGAGCCAAAGAACATTTATAAGACTTAACAACTGATTTATCAATTCAGATGCACCTGGAAACAATCTTCCTCACAGCAGTTTATCAATAGCAACAGTTTTGTAGTAGCAATAGTAAAGTAATAGCAGTAGTAAAAGTAAAGACAATAGTAACAATTGCAGTAAACAGTAGGATTAAAGCGCGGTAGGCATAGGGATGGATGGACAGGCGTTGCATGGACAAGACAATTCACATGGCAATCAAGATATAGGGCATTTGCAGATGAATAAGATAAAGCATCCAAGTACTAAATAATCATAGGCATGTGTTCCATATATAGTCATACGTGCTCGCAATGAGAACTTGCATAACATCTTTTCTCCTACCAGCCCGTTAGCAGCGGCGCCTCAAGAGAACTACTGGCAATTAAGGTGCTCCTTTTAATAGAGCACCGGAGCAAAGCATTAACACTTAGTGAACACATGTGATCCTCACATCAAAGCCATTCCCTCCGGTTATCTCGATTGCTGTCACTTCGGGGCCTTTGGTTCCGGACAACAATATGTGTATACAACTTGCAGGTAAGACCATAAACAATACTATCATAATGAATCAATATAATGTTCAGATCTTAAATCATGGCACTCGAGCCCTAGAGACAAGCATTAAGCATAACAAGTTGCAACAAAGTAAAAAAGCACTAATAATAGATACCAGGCACCATGCCCTAACAATCCGATGCCATTACATGAACGATCTCATCCAATCCCTACCATCCCCATAGCCTACAGTGGGGAATTACTCACTCATAGATGGGGAAAACATGGATGGTCGATGGAGAAGCAATGGTGATGATGATGGCCTTGATCTCCTCCAATTCCCCGTCCGTGAGGTGCGGAACGGAGTTTACGGTTCGAATCATGGAATCTCGTGGTGGCAGCCAAGCGGAACTCTTTCTAGAAAAACATCGAACCCCCACTTAGTTTTTAGGTCAAGAGGCAACTTATAGGCGAAGAGGGAGGCCGAGGGGGTAGCCAAGGCAGCCACACCACCCCAGGTGCGGCCTGGCCCGCGCGGCCAGGTGGTGTGGGCCCCTCGTGGCCCTACTCCATCTCGTCTGGCTCCTTGAGTCTTCTGGTGAAATAGGATTTTTGGCATATTTTCCAGGATTTTTCCTAATAGTTGATTTTCTGCACAAAAACTAGACACCAAGGTAATTCTGCTGAAAATAGCGTCAGTCTGTGTTAGTTGTATCCAAATCACACAAGTTTAGAGGAAAAACAATAGCAAAAGTGTTCGGTAAAGTAGATACTTTTGGACGTATCACAATGCTAGACATAATAGCAACTTGAGATAGAAACTATTTTTTGTGTTTTTGATATAAAGAAGCAAACCAGTACAACTATTGTTTTTGTGTTTTTGATAAAAGATACAAGCAAACAAAGCAGAGATAAACTAAGAAAAACGAAAAAACAAAGTAAATAGATTAGTTATTAGGGACTCCGCTTGTGAAGCTGTCCTTGACTCCCCGGCAACGGCGCCAGAAAAAAGGCTTGATGGCTCAAAATATATCGAGCTTGTTGGTAGCCCCAAGAGGAAGGTATGATGAGCGTAGTAGCAAGTTTTCCCTTAGTTATGAAACCAAGGTTATCGAACCAGTAGGAGCAAGGAAATAACCCAAAGGTGTTGCTAGCAACTTGGAATCCTACACAACATAATCATAGAACTTTGCCCCAACTTACAGTGAGGTTGTCAATCTCACCGATTTTGCTGAAAACAAAGGATTTAACGTATTGTCTGGAAGATAGTAATTTCTTGAAGAAAGTAAACAGTAAACAGTAAATAGTAGATGGTCTATCAATGGTAAAAGAATGGACCGGGGTCCATAGTTCACTAGAGGTGATTCTCCTTAAGATAAATAACATGTTGAGTGAACAAATTATAGCGGGGCAATTGACAGACTCGAGAAAGCATACCATGCATATACTAATCATCTTGACTCCTACGAGATTTGATTGGTAATTACAACATTATACATAGACCGTAATCCAACTGCATCTATGACTAATAATCCACCTTCAGGTTATTATCCGAACTCCCTCCAGTATTAAGTTCCAAGCAATAGATAATTGCATTAAGCAAAGTGTGTAAAGTAAACAATACGATTGTCCCATGGACAAATGATTGTTGTTTTCTCCCTAGTAGCAACATCACATCTAGTACCTTAGAGATTCCTGTCACTTCCCCAGATTACTAGAGGCATGAACCCACTATCGAGCATAAATACTCCCTCTTGGGGTTCCTAGCATCTTCTTGGCCATGATAACTACTAACAACGGAAAGCATGCAAGTTCGCAAATAACATAGACATGCTAGAATCAATAATCAATCTGAAATAGCATCTCAATATCCATCGGATCCCCGCAAACACAACATGTAAGATTACAAATAGATGCTCTTGATCATGAACGGAGCTCACAAGATCTAAACATGGTAGCACAAAGGAGAAGAACCAACCATATAGCTACTACATGGACCCGTAGTCCAAGGATGAACTACTCACGCATCACACCGGATGTAGTCATGGTGATGAAGAAGGCCTCCAGGGTGATCTCTCCCCTCCGGCAGGGTGCCGAGAAGAGCTTCGGATCCCCCTGATCTGGGGACCGAGATGGCGGCGGCTACAGACTCTTTCGTGGTATTTTGATCGGGTCCTTAGGGTTTTCATCCTAGGAGGATTTTATAGGCGGAAGGGCAAGGTCAGTAGAGGCTCGAGGGGCCCACACCAGGTGGCGGCGCGCCTAGGGCTGTCCACGTGTCAACACCCGGATTTTTAATCCCAGATGCCTGTTATGCCATACATCGCAATCCCAGGATTACCATTTTTGCAAGACATAACAGATTGGATATCACAGTACATCATCCATTACAAACCATAATAACGTCTTACACAAATAAAGGATCTCATGATCCAGTCTTAGTACAATCAAGTAGCGGAATAAATAGCGTAGCGGTGGGGTCCATCTTCAGTGTCATAGGCAATGCTGACGATGGGAGATGATCCTAGTTGTCGTAGCCGTCTTGCTGTCCTCCTTTAGTTTAGTCCTCCTCATAGTTTGGCCATAGGAATAGCCAGGGGCAAAGCCATGAGTACTCTTTAAGTACTCGCAAACTACCACTAACAAGTAAGATAGTTCTAACAGGAATGCTAAGTTCTAAGTTTATTTGCAAAGCTAAGTTTGAAACCTAAGCTGAGTTCAGAAACAAAGAAAGATAAAATAAAGTTTGAAAACACCTAAGTGGGAACTTAGTTATCATAGTCACAACCATGTTGTGGTCAAGTCATGTTCATTTCATAAGTCATTTTGAAAACATCTGACAACGGAACAGTATGGCCACTCCAACTGTCCATAACCACGAACGCGGCTATTCGAATAGTTTAACACTCTACAGAGGTGGTATACTTTCACCACAAGATTCGATACATCTGTCAGGGATAACCCTGAATCATCATACTTAGTATGCAGATAATCAAACATAACCTTTCCTTGACACATTCTAGTATAAGCACCTCTCCTATGAGTATGGTCTCCCATCCATGACCATCTGTCATCCTGGGCACTACATAGGTGGACAACATTGATAGGTAGCCTCATCTTAAACCTCTCTCGCGAGGGAACTAATACTAATGCATATAAACTTCCGGCTAAGCCTTACCCAATTCAGGTATTGTGGTTGTACGATAAAATTAGAATGGTATCGCATCCAAACCCAACCATCAGTTTTTATAAAAGGGATAAGGCTCATTCCTCAACATTTTCATCATCATAAACCATTTGTGTTTCTCAACACTTGTCAAAAAGTCTCAATAGAATGACTCATCATTCCAAGGTTTTCACAAGTCATTTTCACCAAGTATTCCCATCTAAAGTGATCAAGTTTTTGGTATAACTCTAACTAACTAAGTTAAGAGTGTTCACTAATGTGGGATGCTAATGTCAATCTCATGCCATAGACTGACATCTAAGTCTAACTAGATAGGTCAAGTTTTATACTCTTTATGCTACCTTCAAACAAAGTAAAGAACTTTGGTAAAGTAAAGAAAGTAAAGCTTGTAAATGAAACTTGGAGTAGGTATAAGTCAAAAGTATTACCAAAGCATGCCGAATGCATCTTGCTTAGGTTATCTTGCTTAATTCTAGCTTGCTAACAATAGCTTGCCTTGGTTGGTGCAGTGGTTGAAATTCTCTTCCTCCTCCTCTTGGTAGAACTCCTCCTCCTCGTAGACTTGGTCGGTACTATCGTCTATAAATACATATGGAATACACAATCACCAAACAATACTTAACTAGTCTACTTTGCACACTAAGACACACATTTGAGGATCTAGTATCATCACAAGGTTTAATGAAGTAGCTTCATTCTTTCTATTTGAGAAAAGTAATTTCTACTCATTGGAATTAACTAAGATTTAATATTCTCCAATTAAAATATGGGATCATGTGGACACATGCCATCACCACATATTCTAACATATGGGAATGTGATTTAAAGGTTGGATCATATTTTAATAAGTTTAAGTTTAATAATTAATGATTTAAAGTGACTAGAAATGCCTATATAGCATTATTTTGGTACTAGTCCAAAGTCACTGCACGAAAACCTTAATTTTATTATATATTCCGATAGGTATGGTTAAATGTGATTTTTGAGAGTTGGAATCAACCCAAAAGCTATTATGGTTGATTTTATAAAAATGTTTGAATGTGAAAAAGCTTCTGTCTTGTTATTTTTACTAGGAGATATCTATAAATCGAACGGGCTTGGATAGATATTTTCATTATCTTTCCAACAAAATTGGAATGACTCAATTTGGATTTGTATAACTCTCTGAATTGATTTTCAAACTAAGGGACAGAACTAAGTGTAAGTCTAAAAAGAAAAATCCTAATTTGAATTAACTGGGTCGCGCGGGAAACTAATTGGGCTGGCCTAGATTCACTCAGCAGCCGAGGACTCTTGACAGGGGGTCCGCTGTCGTTGGCTCATTACACGCCAATGCAGGCGATACGGACCGCAGGATTAGAACTAGATCAACGGCTGACAGTCATCATCGACGACGAACACGTCGTCGGCGAGACTGAACCCTAGCGGCTTGGTGGGGGTGCGATGGGGACGTACCGGGGCTCTAGCTAGTGCGGCGAGGTGGGCAAACGAATCCGGCGAGCGAGCTCGAGCGAAGTAAATGGCGAATCTTTGAGGTGGACGAAATCAACGGCAGCGTCTTCTCTTCTGCTGCGGCGGTCTCTGGCTCAATTCCGGTGAGAGGCTGCTCGAACTGCTCTAGAGAGAGGTGGGGAAGGAATGGTGGAGAGAGGGGAGTTGAATGGTGTGGTGATTGAGGCTGGGGAAGTCCTCCTAATATAGGGTGGAGGAGAGGACCGAAGGGGCGACGGCAAGCTCGTCGGTGACGACGATACAGGGTGCTATCGGCATGGGCGGTGTAGGAGGACGGTGGCTTGCCTCCTGGTGGTCCTCTACGGCTTTATGGCGATGCTAGGGGCATTGGCTAACTGTCGGGTGCGTCGTGTGCTCTGGGAGACAGAGGTGGTGCTTGGCGCGGTTCCCGGCGAGTGTGGGTCACGCGGCGGGGTACGGCCATGTCTAGTGGGGTGAGGGGGTCAAGGCGGAGCGGCACCCGCGGTCTGGTGTCGAGGCGTGGCATATGGCATGCTGGTGGTGATGGCAATCTGGCGTGCTCTGGCGCGGCACGGAGAGGATAGTGCGGGGCTTTTCTGGGGTGGTCCAGGGCGTGGCAGTGGTCGTGGGGTGGACCATGGACGGTGGTGAGGTGGCGCCTTGCTTCCTGGAGCGGCGGAGAGGGGCTGGCGGTCTGCTGTGGCGTTGGCAAGGTTGGCAGGCGTTCATGTCCTCGGGGCGGCGTGGCACTGGCGCCAGAGACTAGGGGATGGGCTAGTTGCTGCTTGGTTAGATCAAAGAGGGACAAATGGATTAAATGGGGTGCAAATGGGTGGCAAAACCCTGTAGAAACAGTGAACCTAAACTAGAGTGTCATCAGTGCATGCCAAGTGTTTGATTAAATGGCCGCAAGAATTCAAATTTGGAATTTTGAACTGAATTTTGGTGGAGTGGTTTATCACATGCTTAAGCATCTGTGGTTGCTAGGATTTGTTAAATGGAATTCATTTGAGTGGTTTTTGAAATAGGGTGATCTAGACATATGAACTAGATTCTATTTTCAAATGTCATTTAAAATTAGAGTTTGAATGTTTATGGGAGATCACAAAGTGGGCCTTGGCACATCACTACTTGTACTAGCAAGGGGTGCAAAGATCCACAATTGTCTCTGTTGGAAATTGAGTGCTAGGAACACCCAAAGTGGGCTAGGTGATTAAAATGGCAAAAGTGACCATTTCCTTTATTTAATTCTTTTTGATTTATTTTTCTTTGGTTTTTGCTTGGGAATGATCTAGATGATGTGACATTCATCAAAGAACCATTTTACAACCATTAGAACAAACAATCATGGCATTTCAAAACAACTCCTATTTAAATGCAACACTCATATGCATGCTTAAATATTTTAAATAGAAAAAGTGTTTGTTAACCCTAAATTGGGTGATTTGGATCTTGATTAACCTTGATTAAAGTTTTGGGATGTTACAAACCTTCCCCCCTTAAACAAAATCTCGTCCCGGGATTTAAGAAAGAAAACTAGGAACTAAAGAGATCTGGGAACTCAGTCCTAATGTAATCTTCTCACTCCCAAGTGGCTTCTTCGGTATGGTTGCTCCATTGAATCTTGAGAAATTTGATACTCCGGATCCTGGTGGTTCTGTAAGCTTCCTCCAAGATACGGATGGGGACTTCACGGTACGTCAGATCCTTGTTGATATCAACAGCTCGGTGATCAATGTTCTTGAAAACTTCGATCTCCTCTGGCACTTCTAGGCATTTCCGAAGTAACGAGATATGGAACACATTGGCTGACATCTCCTCTGGTAGTTCCAGTTGATAAGATACTTCTCCTCGACGATTCAGAATCTTGAAGGGTCCGATATATATAGGGGCTAACTTTCCTTTCATACTAAAACGTTGGGTTCTCTTCAATGGTGAAACCTTGAGATACACAAAATCTCCGACATTGAAAGTTAGGTCTCTCCTTCTCTTGTCAGCATAACTCTTCTGTCAGGATTGGGCGGTCTTGAGGTGCTCACGGACTTTGTGAACCTTCTCGTCGGCTTCTCGTAGGATGTCGGGTCCAAAAATCTGACTCTCTCCTACTTGCGACCAATTCAAAGGGGTACGACACTTTCTTCCATATAGGAACTCAAATGGGACCATTTGCAAACTGGCCTGATAACTGTTGTTTTATGAGAATTCTACGAAAGGTAGACAATCTTCCCAATTTGATCCATACTCTAACACACAAGCTCTCAACATATCCTCTAGGATTTGGTTGACTCTTTCAGTCTGTCCATCGGTTTGCGGGTCATATGCGGTGCTGAAATTCAACTTGGTTCCTAATCCTTCTTGGACTTTCTGCCAAAATCTCGAGGTAAATTAGGTTCCTCGATCCGATACTATGGTCTTGGGGGTTCCATGTAAACTGACGATTCTAGCAATGTACAACTCTGCTAGCTTTGAACTCTGGTAGGTTGTCTTGATAGGTATAAAATGAGCTACCTTGGACAGTCTATCAACGATGACCCAGATTGAGTCATTTCCCCTACTAGAAGTAGGCAAACCGGTGATAAAGTCCATTCCGATGGAATCCCATTTCCATTCCGGAATCTGCAATGGTTGCAACAGTCCTGCGGGCCTATGATGTTCCGCTTTGACTCTGTGCTAGATATCACACTTGGTGATGTAGCTCCCGATTTCTCTCTTCATCTTATGCCACCAAAATTGCTCTTTCAAATCCTGATACATCTTCGTTCCTGCAGGGTGGATAGAATAAAGAGTATCATGAGCCTCTTTCATGATAACTTGCTTCAGTTCCGAATCTGCTAGCACACAGATACGTCCTTTGTACAACAGAACTCGTTCTTCGTCTTCGGTGAATCCAGGTACCTTTCCTATACCAATACGACGCTTGATTCTGTCGATACTTTCATTTCCCTTCTGGGCTTCCTTGACTTGGCTAGTCAAAGTGGGTTGAAGTTCAATGATAGCTAAAAATCCTTTGCTAACTATCTCAGTTCTAAACTGCTCCAACTCCTCATACAAACTTGGTTGCTTCTCCTTGAACATGGTGTTTAATCTACACGGCAATCTGCTAAGAGCATCCACTACCACATTGGCTTTGCCGGGGTGATAGTGAATGTCAAGGTCATAATCCTTGATTAACTCTATCCATCTCCTTTGCCTCATATTTAGCTCCTTCTGAGTGAAAATATACTTCAAGCTCTTGTGATCTGAGTAAATCTCACAGTGATTACCCATAAGGTAATGACGCCATGTCTTCAGTGCCAAAACTATGGCTGCTAACTCAAGATCACGAGTAGGATAGTTCTGCTCATGTTGCTTCAGTTGTCGAGACAGATATGCGATAACTTTGCCTTCTTTCATCAACACACATCCGATACCAATCTTGGATGCATCAAAATACACATCAAACGGCTTCTTGATATCTAGCATGATCCATATTGGGGCTGAAATCAATCTCTTCTTCAGCTCTTGGAAACTTGCTTCACATTTGTCGGTCCAGTCAAACTTCTTGTCCTTTTTCAACAATTGGGTCATGGGTCTTGCGATGCTCGAAAATCCTTCTACGAACTTGCGGTAATATCCCTCTAATCCGGGGAATGCACGGACTTGGGTTTAAGTGGTTGGGGCTTCCCATTCTTTGACATCTTTGATCTTGGTGGGATCAACAGCGACTCCTCCGGCAGACACAATATGTCCTAGGAATCCTACTTCTTTCAGCCAAAACTCACATTTGTTGAACTTGGGAAACAACCGATGCTCTCTAAGGGTTTCAAGAATGATTCTCAGATGTTGCTCATGCTCTTCTTCTGACTTGGAGTAGATAAGGATATCGTCGATAAACACAACGACAAACTTATCTAGAAAATTCATAAAGATCTTATTCATGAGGTTCATGAAATAAGCAGGGGCATTGGTTAATCCAAAAGACATAACCGTATACTCGTATAATCCATAACGAGTAGTAAAGGCGGTCTTCAGAATATCCGTTGCACGAATCTTAAGTTGGTGATAACCAGTCCTAAGATCGATCTTAGAGAACACATTTGCTCCAGTCAACTGATCAAACAGATCCTCTATCTTTAGCAAAGGGTACATGTTCTTGATTGTGACGTCATTTAGCTTCTTGTAATCTGTGCACAAACGGTTGCCTCCATCTTTCTTGTCGATGAACAAAGCAGGCGATCTCCATGGCGATGCGCTTGGTTGAATCAAGCCTGTTGCCAATATAGCATCTACTTATTCTTCATTTCCACTAACTCTGAGGGGTTCATACTATAGGGTCTCTAGGCTATGGGTCCGGTTCTGGGGATTAGTTCAATAATAAACTCAATATCCCTATCCGAGGGCATACCGGGCAATTCATCTGGGAATACGTCGGGGTATTCACAGACTACTCTAACATGGTCTATGGTGGGTAGGGCTAGACTCTTGTTGCACTTGAATTGACGGGGCAAGGTTTCAGATATATGCTCTACTAAGATTCCGGAGCTACTGGTCATTGTGATGGCTTTCTTGGCATAGTCTATCAATCCTTTATGCTTTGACATCCAATCCATTCCTAGTACTACTTCCAAGTCTTTGGTTCGAAGTACTATTAGGTTGGCATAAAAATCTATCCCATGTATTCTGATAGGCACAACTCTACAAATTTTTCTAGCTTTTGTAGTTGAACCTAGGATTTGAACTATCATGACATGCTTCAAGTTGGTTGGGTGAATCTTACTAGTGCATGCAAATTCTTCGGTGATAAATGAGTGCGATGCTCCAGAATCAAACAACAGTCCTTCTAAAACTGAGTTGACAGAAAACATACCCAGCACTACATCTGGCGCTTCTTGGGCTTCTTCGGTGTTCATGTGGAAGAGACGTCCGTTGCGGTTGTGAGGGTTCCCTGGGGTGAATCTTCTTCCTGGTTGAACGCGATGCTGCTGTTGAGCTGGGGCATTCACATTGGCAGTGGCGGCAATCTTCTTGGTACACTCATTTGAGTAGTGACCCTTCACTCCACACTCGAAACAAGTAATCTCAGACTTGTCCTTTGCTGCCACTGGCACATCATTGCTTCCAGTTCTGGGTGCAGTGTTGTTGTTGTTGTTGTGCTTGGGAGGTGCACGATTGAAATTGCTGGAGTTGCCGGGGTGATTGTTGTTTCCTCCGTACTTCACATTTCCTCCGCTACGGTTGGGGTAGATTGGGCAAGACATTGGGGGTCGATTGTTCCGCGGTCCATATCCTGCAGAAGGGTTGGGACGGTACTTCGGGTGGCTGCTAGATCCAGCTTGATGAATCATACAACGTTTGCAGTTGTCGTTTGCTTGGTTAATCTTCCCTTCCATCTGAATGGCAGAGTCGACTAGCTCTTCGAGATCCTCGAAACGGATGTCGACGAGAATCGTCTTCATCTCATCATGCAGTCTGTTCAAGAATATATCCTTCTTCTTGTCCTCCGTGTTAATCTCATCAGGTGCATACCTGGCGAGGGATAAGAATTTGTCACGGTACTCCACTACAGTCATGCTGCCTTTCTTCAACTCTATGAATTCATCCCTCATTTTGGTGACTAGACCCTGCGGCACGTGGGTGCGGCTGAACTTGATCTTGAAGGCTTCCCATGTCATCACTTGACCATGGTTCATGGTGCGGGTGTTGTTCCACCATGCTCTTGCATCTCCTGCCAAGAAGTGGGTGGCAAATAGAAATTTCTCGTTGGCATCCACTCCTGCTACTTCTAAGTTGTTCTCCATTGTCTGCAACCAGTCATCAGCATCCAGTGGGTTTTCAGACTGGCTAAAGATTGGGGGATTGGTATTTTGGAAGTTTCTGAGTTTGGATCCATGATGATCTTGATTTCCATGGTTCTGGTTGTTGTGAGCCATCTGGGCGATCTGCTGCAGGGTTGCTAGATTAGCTTGGCACTCTGCCCTACTAGCTTCACGGTCTGCAATGAGAGTCTGCAGAATCTGCAGCATTGGGTCTTGCGATGAGCCGCTCCCTCCTTGGTTTCCAAGAGTCATCTGAAGATTGAGATAGATAATGGGGTAAGAGGGAAAGTTCTAAGGTTCATGGTTTTGGTTTCAAGGCTAAAGCTTTGAGTTTGACTCGGGTTTTGCAACTAACTTATTTTCATTCGTTCAAGCAAAGCACACGATACAAACTCACACACACCACAACATCAAAAGGAAAACATGGTTTTAAGAACCATTATGTAAGCTACGATACAATGGGACCGCTACTCATCACTCCTACGATTGTGCTCTAGTGCATCTACTCATCAAAAATGAAGTCAGAGTCATCATCGTCGGTGTAGAAGTCCATGGCATCATCCTCCAGATAGTCATCATCATTGTTGAGGTAGGAGTCAATGTCCCCTTGGATATCTTCACCTTCCTCTTCTTCTTCCTTTGCTGCAAGCTGAGCTTCTTGCTCCTTGATGGTCTTCTCGAGTTCGGCCACCTTCTTGCGGAGACGGTCGATGGTGCGATCCTTCTTTGCGCGTTGATGGCGAAGAGACTGATGATCCTTGACTAGCAGCGAGAAAGTCTGGGCCTTCTGGGTGGCAAGGGCGAGGTTGTGGTTGGCGAACTCTCTAGCATTGTCCAATTCCTTCTGTCATTGTATAGTAGGAAGTCGAGGTTCTCCACTTGACGCTTCAATACTGGGTGACTTGGCATCTCTAGAGGCATTCCCATAGAATCACGCCTTGCATAGTGAACAAAGCGGGTTCCTTGGATTGGGTTGAGACTCTAGGCACACAGACGAGCGAAAGCTTCATGCATTGCCCTGGATAATCCATCTAGCCAGTTGTTCTCTCTCGCGGAGAACTGAATCCTCTCGGACATTGGTGCTTCTATCTTGCCTCGAAGATCAGCAGTTACTAGACATTGTAAATCTCCTCCTAGTAGACCCGGGAGTTGAGCTCCAAGAAATTCCGGATGAGGATGCTCCAAGTACTCAGATAGTGTATCAAGATCCCTCTCGAAGATCAGTTGGCCTCCGTTGCCCAACTGGTAGAACTTGCTGTATTGAGTTTCCATGTATAAGAATTTAGGATGGGCAAGTTAGTGAAGTGATCAAGTGGGTCAAAATTTTAGGTAGTAATGTAAGACTTTAGAGGAACATGAATTTTTTTGAGAGAAAGAATCCCAAGGATACGAGAGGAAATAGTTTTCATAAATACTCACTTTGGTTTTTGAAACTAAGTTTTTGTTCGGACGTCCATTCTAGCTAGGGTCTCCTATGGTTAGGATGGCTCTGATACCAATTTGTCAACACCCGGATTTTTAATCCCAGATGCCTGTTATGCCATACATCGCAATCCTAGGATTACCATTTTTGCGAGACATAACAGATTGGATATCACAGTACATCATCCATTACAAACCATAATAAGGTCTAACACAAATAAAGGATCTCATGATCCAGTCTTAGTACAATCAAGTAGCGGAATAAATAGCGTAGTGGTGGGGTCCATCTTCAGTGTCACAGGCAATGCTGACGATGGGAGATGATCCTAGTTGTCGTAGCCGTCTTGTTGTTCTCCTTCAGGGTAGTCCTCCTCATAGTCTGGCCATAGGAATAGCGTGGGACAAAGCCATGAGTACTCTTTAAGTACTCGCAAACTACCACTAACAAGTAAGATACTTCTAATAGGAATGCTAAGTTCTAAGTTTATTTGCAAAGCTAAGTTTCAAACCTAAGCTGAGTTCAGAAACAAAGAAAGATAAAATAAAGTTTGAAAACACCTAAGTGGGAACTTAGTTATCATAGTCACAACCATGTTGTGGTCAAGTCATGTCACAATTCATTTCATAAGTCATTTTGACAACATCTGACAACGGAACAGTATGGCCACTCCAACTGTCCATAACCGCGAACGCGGCTATTCGAATAGTTTGACACTCTACAGAGCTGGTACACTTTCACCACAAGATTTGATACATCTATCAGGGATAACCCTGAATCATCATACTTAGTATGCAGATAATCAAACATAACATTTCATTTACACACTCTAGTATAAGCACCTCTCCTATGAGTATGGCCTCCCAGCCATGACCATCTGTCATCCTGGGCACTGCATAGGTGGACAACATTGAGAGGTAGCCTCAGCTCAAATCTCTCCCGCGAGGGAACTAATACTAATGCATATAAACTTCTGGCTAAGCCTTACCCAATTCAGGTATTGTGGTTGTCCGGTAATATTAGAATGGTATCGCATCCAAAACGAACCATCAGTTTTTATAAAAGGGCTAAGGCTCATGCCTCAACATTTTCATCATCATAAACCATTTGTATTTCTCAACACTTGTCAAAACGTCTCAATAGAATGACTCATCATTCCAAGGTTTTCGCAAGTCATTTTCACCAAGTATTCCCATCTAAAGTGATCAAGTTTTTGGTATAACTCTAACTAACTAAGTTAAGAGTGTTCACTAATGTGGGATGCTAATGTCAATCTCATGCCATAGACTGACATCTAAGTCTAACTAGATAGGTCAAGTTTTATACTCTTTATGCTACCTTCAAACAAAGTAAAAAACTTTGGTAAAGTAAAGAAAGTAAAGCTTGTAAATGAAACTTGGAGTAGGTATAAGTCAAAAGTATAACCAAAGCATGCCTAATGCATCTTGCTTAGGTTATCTTGCTTAATTCTAGATTGCTATCAATAGCTTGCCTTGGTTGGCGTAGTGGTTGAAATTCTCTTCCTCCTCCTCTTGGTAGAACTCCTCCTCCTCGTAGACTTGGTCGGTACTATCGTCTATAATACATACAGAATACACAATCACCAAAAATACTTAATTAGTCTACTTCGCACACTAAGACACACATTTGAGGATCTAGTATCATCACAAACATCACAAGGTTTAATGAACTAGCTTCATTCTTTTTATTTGAGAAAAGTAATTTCTACTCATTGAAATTAACTAAGATTTAATATTCTCCAATTAAAATATGGGATCATGTGGAAACATGCCATCACCACATATTCTAACATATTGGAATGTGATTTAAAGGTTGGATCATATTTTAATAAGTTTAAGTTTAATAATTAATGATTTAAAGTGACTACAAATGCCTATATAGCATTATTTTGGTACTAGTCCAATGTAACTGCATGCAAACCTTAATTTTATTATATATTCATATAGGTATGGTTAAATGTGATTTTTGAGAGTTGGAATCAACTCAAAAGCTATTATGGTTGATTTTATAAAAATGTTTGAATGTGAAAAAGCTTCTGTCCTGTTATTTTTACTAGGTGATATCTATAACTCTAAATTATTTAAATCCAACCTTCTTAGATAGATATTTTCATTATCTTTCCAACAAAATTGTAATCACTCAATTTGGATTTGTATAACTCTCTGAATTGATTTTCAAACTAAGGGACAAAACTAAGTCTAACTCTAAAAACAAAAATCCTAATTTGAATTAACTGGGTCGCGCGGGAAACTAATTGGGCCGGCCCAGATTCACTCATGGCGACGACTCACTTGACAGGGGGTCGCTGTGGCTCATTACACGCGAAGCGGTACGAGGCGATACAGACCACATGATTAGAACTAGATCAATGGCTGACGGTCGTCGTCGGCGATGAACACGTCGCCAGCGAGACTGAACCCTATCGGCTCGGTGGGGGTGCAGTGGGGACGAACCGGGGCTCCAGCTAGTGCGGCGAGGTGGGCAAATGAATGAGTAGACGACTGCGAGCTCAGGCGAAGTCGCGACAGATGCTGAGGTGGACGAAATCAACGGCAGCGTCTCCTCCTCTGCTGCGGTGGTCTCCGGCTCAATTCCGGTGAGAGGCTGCTCGAACTGCTCCGGCGAGAGGTGAGGAAGGACTGGTGGAGAGAGGGGAGTTGAATGGTGTGGCGATTGAGGCTGGGGAAGTCCTCCTTATATAGGCTTGAGGAGGGGACCGAAGGGGCGACGGCGAGCTGGTCGTTGAAGATGATACAGGGTGCTATCGCCATGGGCGGCATAGGCGGATGGTGGCTTGCCTCCTGGCGTTCCTCTATGGATTTATGGTGATGCTAGGGGCATTGGCTAACGGTCGGGAGTGTCGTGCGCTCTGGGAGACAGAGGTGGTGCTCGATGCGGTTCCCGACGAGTGTGGGTCGCGCGGTGGGGTATGACCATGTCTAGCAGGGTGAGGGGGTCAAGGCGGAGCGGTGCACGCGGTCTGGTGTCGAGGCGTGGCGTGTGGCGTGCTGGCGGTGATGGCGCTCTGGCGTGCTCTGCCGCGGCATAAAGAGGATAGTGTGGGGCTTGTCTGGGTGGTCCAGGGCATGGCAGTGGTCATGGGGTGGACCGTGGACGGTGGTGAGGTGGTGCCTTGCTTCCTGGAGTGGCGGAGAGGGGCTGGCGGTCTGCTATGGCGTTGGCAAGGTTGGACGGCGTTCATGTCCTCGGGGCGACGTGGCACTGGCGCCAGAGACTAGGGGATGGGCTGGTTGCTGCTTGGTTAGATCAAAGAGGGACAAATGGATTAAATGGGGTGCAAATGGGTGGCAAAAACCCTGTAGAAACAAAGAACCTAAACTAGAGTGTGATCAGTGCATGCCAAGTGTTTGATTAAATGGCCGCAAGAATTCAAATTTGGAATTTTGAACTGAATTTTGGTGGAGTGGTTTATCGCATGCTTAAGCATCTGTGGTTGCTAGGATTTGTTAAATGGAATTCATTTGAGTGGTTTTTGAAATAGGGTGATCTAGACATATGAACTAGATTCCATTTTCAAATGTCATTTAAAATTAGATTTTGAATGTTTATGGGAGATCACAAAGTGGGCCTTGGCACATCACTACTTGTACTAGCAAGGGGTGCAAAGATCCACAATTGTCTCTGTTGGAAATTGAGTGCTAGGAACACCCAAAGTGGGCTAGGTGATTAAAATGGCAAAAGTGACCATTTCCTTTATTTAATTCTTTTTTATTTCTTTTTCTTTGGTTTTTGCTTGGAAATGATCTAGATGATGTGACATTCATCAAAGAACCATTTTACAACCATTAGAACAAACAATCATGGCATTTCAAAACAACTCCTATTTAAATGCAACACTCATATGCATGCTTAAATATTTTAAATAGAAAAAGTGTTTGTTAACCCTAAATTGGGTGATTTGGATCTTGATTAACCTTGATTAAAGTTTTGGGATGTTACACCGCTCCATCCTATGGTGTGGCCGCCTCGTGGCCCCTCCTCGTCTCCCTCTAGACTCCGTGTTGCTTCGGGTAAAATATTGACTTGAGCTTTTGTCCGGTCCAATTCCGAGAATATTTCCTTACTAGATTTTCTGAAACCAAAAACAACAGAAGCAGGCAACTGGCACTGTGGCATCTTGTTAATAGGTTAGTTCCATAAAATCAATAAAAATACGTCAAAGTATGAACAAAACATAAGAAAGTAGATACTAAACAAGCATGAAACATCAAAAAATTATAGATACGTTTACGACGTATCAGGGGCTGTGGTTGAGCGTGTTTTTTGTTCCGCATGCCAATAGCCATTTGGGGTGCCCTTTGGAGCTCGCGGCTAGTTTCTCTAAGGTTGGTCGATTTTAAATGCCTTAAGTTCTAGCAAGAGTATGTATACTACCTAACATATGCCATCTTGATCGTCTAAGGAAGAAAAGGAAGTTAAATACTCCGAATGTCCGATGCACTCCATTTTTATCACGAAGAGGTCCTGAAGTACCATGATACTACATTCATTTCAGTGGTGGGTGTACATTTTACAAGCAGGTCCAGAAATGAAAGGAATTTTCAACTAGGTCATGTGCATTTAAAGAAATGACCCTGAAATAAAGGAACAAAAAGCAATTGAACCCTTCTCCATCATGTCGACCTGCTCCGCTCCACCATCTAGCTAGCATCGCTGCCATCGGGGATGCACCACTTGGGGAGAGGATGCCACGAAATGGCAGGATGGAGTGGTTGGATTTCCTCCGCATTGTCTTCACGCCTGGAGGTTCAAGAACATCCAAGAAATTATGGTTGAGGAGGGCCGCCCTTCAGCCATAAGAGGCAGGGGATGGAAGCTCCAGTTGTTGCAGGTCCCCTACTGAAGAAATCCTTAGAACTCCTACAACATAGATTCCTTGCTACTCAGATCACGAACTGGGCCTAAACCCCACAACATCGACGATGCCACCACCATGGTGGCCACACATCGCGGCAAGGCAACCACAACTTACAGATCTAGGAAGCCACCGAGCTTTATTCATAGGGTTAGGAGAGGTGCTTCCGTGGTCCTTCATCGGCTCTGTTCGCTAGAGCATCCCACAACCCATAACCACACTACCACCCACCACCACCCGCCGCTTGCAAGCCCTGGCGGTGAACTCCCCAACGACATGATGCCAGTCACCAAAGGGGACCAACCCAAACCTAAACCTAAACCTACCACTACTATTGTATAGGGGAGGCCAGCAACCAGATCCAGCTCTACACCCACCATCGCGGACGCCGGCGGTGAGAGAGACCAAATCCAGTCAGTTGGTCGAAACTATGAAGGGGATATGGGGAGGTTTCGGGAGACGGAGAGAAAGGGCGAATTGCTGATATTACTGTGGACCAGTGAGTGTACTCTCCAGTGATTCTAATGTGCTCCATCAATTAGTTGACCAGTGGTACTTTGGAGGAAAGATTGATCGTGCGAAAACAAACGTATTTCCTAAAAATACTCCTACTTCTCTTTAATGTCTCCTTCCTCCAACAAAGATCTGAATAAATAATAGCACTAGAATGTTTCGGCCAATTCTACTATCCATGTCGTCCTGATTCTTTTTTGCCATGGGATGGACACCCAAAAGGGCACGCAACGATGTTGCAGTGGAGCCCTGCTATCCCATCAGGCGGGACCCGCTACGAGCCAGGCCAAAAGATTCCCTACAACGTACAAGTGTCGCACTCACCGTTGTACCCCATGTTGTAGGACGATGGACCGCGCGCGTGCCATGGGCCCGCCGTGAGCGTACGCAGGCAGTACCGCACGCGGTGAGAGGCATTTCAGGCGCAACATGCCTCCGCACCCGCTGGGTGGAATGGCCACCGGGAGCCGACGTGGCGATGTGAGCCTGTGCCGCCCACGGATTATCATGGCGGAGAGCCGAGATTGTAGCCTAGGTGGCGTCAAAACACATGGGAGGATGCGGGTTCACACAGCAGAGAGGCGACCTGGCAACTTAGACTAGAGAGGATCATGGTCGTTGGCTCTACATGGCCGCGGTTACTCGCGGCCGTCTATAGCCAAGTTGGCACTGTAGGCTATAGATGCCCGCGGGTTTTTGTGGATGCCGACCAAGTTGGCAGCATTATCTCTCTGCATGCCGCCATTCTCTCCACCAAGAGCTGAGTTGGAAGCTGACGTGGCATCAGCAACCCTGCCTGGATGCAGTTTCTCGCCGTCGATAGGTAAGCTGCCGGAAGAAACTCTCGTCATCCAGTTGGTGGGTCCAGAGGAGAGCCACCTTGGAGCCTCCATGTCGTCCATGCGTGCAGATTCTCGCAGCGAGATCGTGCGGTGGGACTCAATTCATACGCGCTATCTGGATACAATTCATCTCTCCATTATGCGACTCTTATCATCATGTCTTGGAAGATGGCTAGTGCTGCAGGGCTTTGCCTATGGCACGGACACCCACCTTTCATCTTGTTTCTCGCTTATGTATGTCTCCTTCATCCATATTTCTATTTCACTATTCGTTCTGCGAGTTTTGTCGTTATATCCTCTTTTCTCTAGGCATCGTCTCTTCTAGGTCGCTTACCCGTCGTTGACGCTGGAATGACGTACACCCTGGGGAGAGTATAGCCAGTGTTGTCATGGATTCTCATCGGAGCGTACGACCTGCGGCTTTATGTTGTCGCTGCAGAGGAAACATTCTCCATGTCCATCTTGCGTGTTGTACGATAGGTTTGCCGAGGCCTTCTTCTTATCTCAGTTTATAGCTCTTATCTTATGCTTTTTCTCTTTTTTCTGTATTGGTCGTCTTTGGTAATGATCGAAGGCGTCTTGATGTGAGTTCGTTCGCATCTTCCTCATTGCTACGTCCTCTTCCCTTCTTCTACGCGTCTTCCCTTATTCGATGATTTAAGGTACGCGCTTAGCATTTCTTTCAATATTCTGCTTATCTTATTTTATGGTTTTGTATAACACTTATTTTCTTTTTCTCTGTATTGGTCGCATTGGGAAATAATGGACGGCGTCTTGCTACGAGTTCGTCAGCTCTTGGTCATCCCCGTGTCTGGTTTGCTTCTTTGTCATTTCAAGGTAAGCATTTTGCTCTTCTTTTATGTTGTTTCCCTTCTGTTATGTTAGGTTTGATCTTCTTTTTTTGGTTGTTTTTTGTGTTTGTACTGACATTTGTTTGCGTATTTTTAGGTATTTGTGTCAGTTTCGCTTCATCTAAGGATGGATTTCTTCGGCTGCGCGCGAGTCAACTTTGGGACTCCTCGCCCTACCGCATGAGGCGAGCAATGCCCTGCGGTGATTCCTGTAGGAACACGCGTGAGGATGGATGAGGCATGCCCTCGGCCGGCGCACCCTTTCATCGCGTAGCATGAAGCCTCCGTCCCCAGCGATGCCAAGAATGCGACGCCATATGTTTACTGCTCTCGCGTGAATAAGGAGCATTCGCTGCCAACGCTTTCGCTTCCGCTCGGGATGGATTTCTTCAACTACACTTGACAGTCCTCGCCTGAATGACACTAGTGTACCTACTCTTTCTGCGACGCCTCTAGGTGCATATGCTATGCCCGACGAGCCATGTCATGTGTTTCTGCACAAAGAATGACGCTTGTGTAAACAATGATAACAAGATGGTGGCGTACGATTTTTTCCTCAGGTAAACCACGAGGGCGCACTCCTGTCTGCAGCGCTACCTCCTTCGCATGCACCGTTCATGTCCAGACGCGAATGGCCTATCTTCGAAGTTAACCCTGTATTTTTTTACGAGGTTTTCCCTCGCTCTCAGCTATGCTCCACCATGTCTTCTCTCTACGCCTCTCCCGGTGCTCCGTTCAACTCTAATATTTCTCCTACTTCTTACTAGTTTCGTCCTTACTTGTGGTACCCTCATCTACCTCTTCTTCTGACTCCATCCTCTCTGAGTTTTCATCTTTTCGATTCTCGGTCATCCGAAGCTTTTCCAGCTCTGTGAGGCTACCTCGCTGCTTCCCGCGTAGGGGCGCCTGCGGCTTACCAGCACGCGGAAGTCAGCAGCAAGGCGTCTCCGTAACTAATCATGTTGCATGTGCCGGTAGAGTGAAGGCGGAAGGGAGCAGGAGCAGTGGCTGAGTTGATGGAGTGAAGACGGAAGGCAGGAGGGCCGGTGGCGATGACGAAGTCTTCTATACAACAGAAGTTGTTCTTCTTCGTAAGCGTCTTTTCTATGGCAACAACAGGCAGTAGTTTAGAGTCTAGCCGTTAGTGTGTTAGACATAGCTAAGTAATGTTTAGCTTTTAGACTGTTAGACATAGCTAAGTAAGGTTTAGCTTCCAGAAATTATAGTCTTTCTAATCTACAACTTTTGTGATCTACTTTACGTCGATATATCTTTTTTTTCGCATGTGTGAAGTGTGTTATTCTTTGCGATGTAAGATCTCTGTGATATTTTAACAGCAAACATCTTTTGCGATGCTTATTTTCGTTATTTTTTCACTTTCACATATGAGCATATGATTGGTCTTTCCCTAACTTCTGTTGCACGAGATAAAAACTGCCTAGAGGAACATCGAGTTAAATACGTGTGATCTCTACGATGTTAGATCTTTTACGGCATGGTTTCGAGAGTACATATCACACCTATAACTAGTTATCATGCTCATCGACGATCTTTTCGCTCTTCTGATATCAAGAGACTTCTTGCGGTATCCATTGTTGTGCGTTTAAATACGCGTCTGTATATATACTCTTGCGGACGAATTTGTTACGTACTAAACTTACGGGCAAACGTTGTCAAACAATGTTGAAATATGATGAAAAAAATCAGAACAAGTGATGTAGAAACTCCAATCATAATAGCCCACGTTGTACCCGTCAGACATTTCTACGAAGGAATCTCACACGTATGTACATTATTGTTGTTTGTATGTATATATAGCGTTTGTCTAACTGTGCATCACCGAATGTTTGCCATGTTGAATCATTTTATCAATGTTTGGCCTAACTGCATTAGCCTGGACTACTGAATGGCCTGTCGTGCCTGTAAGAGTTTTCTGTAAAAGAGTCTTGTATGTACCTGCAATATTATTGTCTGTATTGGAGTATTGTACTTTTCTTTTGGAAATGGACGCTTTATTACTTTCATAATGTTTACACCCGGCCTCTGCATAGTTAAGATGCACACAACCGATCAAACCACACAAGTATATAACTAGTCAAGAGAGAGAAACAAAAACAAATGTCTTCAAGATTGTCTAAGACAAGTTGCTAAGGTAGCTCAATCCGCAGATCACGCAGTCATCCATGTCGGGAAAAAATATCCCTCACCGTATCCTCCAATCATCTACACCTCTCCGCAAACAAATTGCGGAACTCGAACCGCTGGAGAATAGTCCGGGACCGGAGAATAGTCGTAGCCCGATGAATAACCTGCAATGTTGAAGACACATTATTATTAAAAATCTTGTCATTTCTACATAGCCATAGCGACCAAATAATGACAAACGCTCCCACCCTAAACAAGATCCTGTATTTATCATCAATCCCGTGTAACCAGTTACTAAATACATTGGCCACCGATCATGGGGAGATAAACCAGAAGCAACTTGGATGATTGACCATATATACGAACAAATTTGCATTGAAAAAACAAGTGTTTGATCGTCTCGTCGTGATGACAAAACACACATTGTTTACTTCCATGCCAATTCCTCTTAACAAGATTATCTTTTGTAAGAATTACCCCTTTACGCAAATACCAGGCAAATATCTTAGTTTTCAAGGGTATATTCATTTTCCAAATTTTGCTATTATCATCGACCGGAATATTAGGCTGAATCAAGGCTCTATACATCGACTCCACAGAGAAATTACCACTCTCATGTAGTTTCCATCTGAACTCATCTACACCGTCCGACAGTTGAATCGTGGATAATTGTAATAATATATTGTTCCATGATACTAGTCTAGGACCAATGAGACTTCTTCTGAAAGATACATTAGGAGGAGTAGTTTCCATTACTTTCGAGAGGGTGTCCCCTTTGTGTCTAACAATCGAATATAGAGCCGGGTATTGTTCCCGAAGAGAAGTATGACCAAGCCATTTATCTTCCTAGAATCTAATTTGAGATCCATCCTTAATATTAAACACACCAAAACGGAAAAAAAATGTTTTTTAGACGCTATTAGTCCAGCCCAAAAATGTGAATCACCAGGTTTCCATACCATTTGAGACACAGCTTTGGATCCAACATATTTTCTCCAGATGATAGTTTGTCAAACTCCCTCTTCAGTAAGTAACTTAAACAACCATTTACCTAAAAGGGCGGTATTTTTGACTTGTAGATCGTGAATACCAAGTCCACCGTATTCTTTCGGTCGGCAAACCACATTTCATTTGGCTAGTCGATACTTTTTCTTTTCACTATCCCCTTGCCAAAAGAATATTGATTGGAAATAATCCACTTTATTCAAGACACCTTTTGGCAATTGGAAAAACGAGATCATATACAGTACCATGTTGGTAAGTACTGAGTTTATGAGTACAAGTCTTCCTCCAAGGGATATCAATTTTCCTTTCCAACTATTAAAACGTTTTTTGTAGTTTTTCCTCAATGAGGTTCCATTTAGTAATAGTGAGACGCCGATTGACATGGGTATGATTACTTGGATGCTCACTATTTGCTACCCTACATTGGGTAAAAGGCCTACAGCCCATAGAGATTCCAGATAAAAGCCCAAGGAAGAAACCGATGGAGACTTTTGATGTATTCGAAAAGAAACTACGAACCGACATTATGTTGGTATTGTAATCACGCGTGTATGAAACCTATCCACATACAGCTTTGAGACCTAGCCTATTATATATAGGACAGGAGAAGCCCAAGCAAGGGTACACCGAAATCTAGAGGACAACTTGTAATAGAGTGTTTTCCCAATATTCAGGCGATTTTGTCTTCATTGTTTTCCTGACATCCGACGAAATCCCTAGCGTTCTCTTTTCCACGAAACCCCAAGTCCATCACCATGGGCATTGCCGAGGTTACCCCTCATAAATTGGCGCCGTCTGTGAGAAACTTAAACACTGGAAACACGGATACAGTGGAAAGCTCTCCACCAAGTGACAACTCGACGAAAGCAGATCCACACCCGCCCACCCTTGTAGTGGTACCCGCCGATTTCAACGGCAGATCCGATCTAATCATCGGAAACCTCCACTTCCAAGGAGACAACACGCTGGAATCACACCCTTTGGCCCTGATCGCATCAGAACCATCGGTGGGGTAGGCCACACCTATAATAGTACTATCATCGCTCATTGGACCCCCCACAGACATCACAGCTCAGATCGAAGCAGGAAAAGAAGGTGGCCAATCAATCTCACCACACGGAGAAAACCCAACAAACTTAGAACCCGGCAAAAGCAGTGAAAACGTCGACTTTGAAGAAAGGATGGCGAAAATTTATCGAGAACTATGATCTTGGAGTACAACCAACACACCCGTAGAGGCAAAAGGCGACAGCATCAGGGCACATATAACACGCCACGAAGTGTACATGATCAACAGAGATACTTCAACGCCATGCAACGAAAACGGTAATCCTATCATAAACCCCGATGATATTTTATCAGATGACCATGCAGGAAACCACGACAACGAAGGGGAACACAACAACAGAGGAGAACAGGGAAATGGAGGAGAAAAAGCAGATAATCGCATAGTTCAAGGAGGAGGCAGAGAACCACGCACAGAAGAGAGACCAGGACTTCGGCTACCAGCGTCAGCATGGCAAAAAGCAAGAGAGGCAATTTCGGGAGCAGTCCCAATGACTGCAGATGCTTCACATGAGGATATACTGGCGTACCAATATTTGCTCCACCACAAGAAGAGATACCTACTCTGGATGCAAAGACAGCTCGATGAAAGAAAAAGGCTAGCCGATGAATCGAGTTTACGACGGGCCCTGCTAAGCTCTACCTGAGGCTCAAGGAGTGTGACAGGAGCAGCACCACCAAGAAGGGTGACATCTTGATTACAGAATATCCCCGAAGCAGAAAGAAGTGGAATCATCCGAGACCTCGACTTATCATTCATGTTGATCGATCAAGCGGGAAACATAAAGACAACAACAGCTCAGGCAGCTATTGTGGCCGCGCAAAAATATCTAATCACCACTCAACCCGCACTCGATGATCCACGCGTGGCCCTCCACCGCTCCGCTCTAATGAACCTCAGCATGGTAGGAGCCTCACTCGTGGAAGCCGAACAAGGACTCACACAAAGGTACCCACGCCGTCACAACAGTCCTCGGCAAGCAGGACACACCTGGCGATCTCGATCACCACACCAGGCGCACCATGTAGGATCCGAGCCACGTAGCAGCACAAGAAACGACAATACCTAGCATAGGAGCAGTGGACCCATAGACGATGGAGATGATGAAGATGACAATGGGCTATGCGGGGCTAGCTGTTTTACACAGAGGATTCATAAAGCTTCAGTACCCAAAGACTTCAAACTTCCACACAATCGACATAAATATGATGGACTCCAGGAACCCGAAGTTTGGTTTGTAGACTATCTAGCCACTATCAAATTACAGGGCGGCTCCACAACTACTGCAATGCAAAGTCTACAACTACACCTCGCCGGCGCCGCAAAATCATGGTTGAAGAAGCTACCCGAAGATTCAATTGGTAGCTGGAATGATCTGGAAGATAAGTTCATCCGACATTTCCATTCTACATTCAAAATACTAGCATCGTTGGAGGAGTTGCGAGCATGCAAACAAGAATCTGGGGAGTCAATAAGAGCGTTCATACAGAGATGGAATATTATCAAAAACGCAGCTGAATCCATATCTAACAAAAGGGCCATTGACGCCTTCAACGATGGCCTCCGTCGCCGAGAATTCATAGAAGATTTGGGTCGGGTGAAACCAAAGACAGTATCACAGTTGATACAAATAGCAAACCGCTGGGCTGATGGAGAAGACGCGCTACATAATAAGCACGCACAGTCACCCGAAGAAGATAGGGATAAACACGGCAATGGTAGAAGACGAAGGAACAATGATGGGAACACAGGACCAAGTTACGTCGCAGCAGGTTTTTCAGGTGAAGGTAATAACAGAAGCAACGACAATAATGGCGAATACCATCAGAACAGGGTCGACGTCAGAGGAAGCCAGTCCGCACAATGCTATCAGCCAAGAGTACGAGACCCACCTATGTACGCAATACAAATTCTAGAAGGACCCTGTAATATGCATTTTTACGTCGACTCAGCAGGCAGGCGACAATCCAATCACTTGATGAAAGACTGCCGAACATTCTTCAAGATGCAGGAGTTATGCAACGCAAAGGCAGCCGAAGCAGCAAACCGAGGGTACACATCCACGCCTGGTGCACTAGCTATCGGTGCACCACCACCAGTTGCACCACCACAAAATTCAAACGATCAAAACAATGAGTACCCCAGATCAAAAGGAACAATGTCTATGATTCATAAAGGGCGTCCACCCAACATAATTCAGAAGCTCATCACAAGACAAATCAATATGGCGGAAACATCAACATCAGCTACACCCGAATATCTCCATTGGTCAGAGCAAGAAATCAAATTCAGCAGAGAAGATCACCCACTCTGGGTCCAACGACCAGGTCATTTAGCCCTGATAGTCGAAGCACAAATTGGCGAATTCGACATGAGCAAGGTCTTCATGGATGCAGGGAGTAGCATAAATGTGATCTACACAAATACGGTGCGAACAATAGGCTATCCCCTAGATAATGTCGCTCCAACAGAAACCTCTTTCTAGAGAATAGTACTAGGTAAAGCCAAAATTCCTTTAGGCAAAGTTTTTCTTGATGTTGTTTTTGGTTCCAAAATAAATTTCAGGCGAGAAAAACTCGAATTCGAAGTCATGGATTGGCCATCACAATAACATGCAATCCTGGGACGACCAACCTTTGCACGATTAATGGCAGTGCCACATTACACATGCTTAGTAATGAAAATGCCAGCACCAAAGGGAGTTATCATGGTACAAGGAATCTTCACACATGCGGACAACTATGATCGAGAGTTCAATAAATTTTCTGAATCTTTCGGGATGGCAACAGAGTTTGAGCAACTCAAAAGTTCAGCAAGTGAACAACCTCTGGAGGTAGCACATGTCAATCCTGATCAGGCTTTTGACACGGCAAAAGACACAAAAGAAGTATAGATCCACCCCGCTGACCCGACAAAAACAGCATTTGTGGGTTCTAACCTTGATCCCGCATAGGAGAGCGCGCTCATCGAGTTCCTCCGTGAGCACTGGGATATTTTTGCATGGCTACCTTCAGACATGCCTGGAATCCCTAAGGAACTCGCTGAGCATGCACTAAATTTAGATCCAAAGGCGAAGCCAGTAAAACAACCTCTTCGACGCTTCGTAGAACCAAAACGCAATGCCATTGGAAATGAGCTCCATCACCTAACCGACGCCAATTTTATCAATGAATTAACAAAATCAGAGTGGCTTGCAAACCGAGTATGTGATCCGAAGAAAAACACTATGGAACTTCGGATGTGCATCGACTTTACTGCATTAAACAAACATTGTCCAAAAGATCACTTCCCATTGCCGTGAATCGACCAAATCATTGATGCAACCGCGGGATGCGAATGACTTTATTTCCTTGATGCTTACTCAGGTTACCACCATATTAGGATGAAGGAAGAAGATCAGGAGAAAACAATGTTCATCACGCCTTATGGCGTATTCTGCTACACAACAATGTCGTTTGGCCTCAAGAACGCTGGAGAAACATATCAGCGGATGATGTAGAAGTGCCTGGGAAGTCAAATAGGCACAAAGTGCAAGTACATATTGATGATGTCATAGTTACCACAGGCCAAGGATCTGTGTTGATAAAGGACCTAGAAGAAACATTCAGAAATCTCGACAGGTTTAGCATTAAACTGAATCCGAAGAAATGTTCCTTTGGAGTCCCGACAGGGAAACTCCTCGGATATTTGGTATCAGCTAGAGGAATCGAGGCTAATCCCGACAAAATACAAGCAATCCTCAAATGAAGAAGCCAACAAATCTACGAGGAGTACAGCAACTGGTGGGACGAGTAGCGGCTCTAAGTTGTTTTATCGCAAGATTAGGAGAAAAAGCACTGCCATTCTACGCCCTCATGAGGAAATTAGAAAAATTCGAATGGACGGAACAAGCTCAGCGTGCCTTCGAAGATCTTAAAAGAACACTTTCGACATCTCCTATCGTCGTGTCACCAAAAGAAAAGGAACCTCTGCTCCTTTATATTGCTGCCACACATCAGGTGGTCAGTATGGTCCTAGTCGTCGAGCGACCCGAAGAAGGAAAAACCCATGGCGTGAAGAGACCAGTTTATTTCCTGAGCGAAGTTTTATCGCCATCCAAACAAAGGTACCCACACTACCAGAAACTAGCATACGGGTTATTTATGACAGCACGAAAACTACGCCACTATTTTTTGGAGCACCCGATCATAGTGGTCAATGAGGCACCTTTTTCAAGCATCCTCAACAATCCAGAAGCAAATGGGCATGTTTCGAGGCATCGAACTATCTCCTCGAGATATCACTTAAGAGAAGCGCAAAGCAATTAAGTCACAAGTTCTGCCGGATTTCATCACGGAGTGGACGGAATTGCAATGTGCAGGTCCACTAGACCTTTCTAGCGCTTGGACAATGTACTTTGATGGATAAAAAAGAACGGAGGGAGTAGGAGCAGGAGTCGTGCTGATATAAACCTCAAGGCGACAAAATGCGCTATATTCTTCGGATGAGCTTTACAAACACATCCAATAACAAGGCAGAATACGAGGCCCTATTGCATGGCATGCGGATTGCCAAAGCTTGCGGTGCAACTCGCCTAAAAATCTTCAGAGATTCCAATCTCGTGGCGCAGCAGGCAATGAACAAATGTGATGCTGTCAGTGAAAATATGATTGCTTATCGCTACATGTATAGCATTATGGAGGCTCGATTTGATGGGTGCGAAGTATCACATATAGGAAGAGCAAGCAATGAGGAAGTTGACAACCTAGCAAACATCGGATCATTGTGTTTATCAATACCACCTGGAGTTTTTTTGGGAGGAGATAGTGGAGTGATCAATCAAAGCGAAAAGAGTCTCCAAAGTCGTAGCACCAAAAACATGGAAAAAGAAGCATCCAGAAAAAGAGTCGGGGGCTCCTTCAGAAATCAAGAACATAGAAGAAGCCATTGAACAAGAGCAAGACATCAAAGAGGTCATGCTAATTGAACCAGCCTGGATGCAGCCGTATATAGCATATATGACTACAGGAGAGCTACCAGAGGATGTGATAGAAGCTCGGCGAATCACCTGATGATCGAAGGCTTTCAGGATAATCAAAGGAGAACTATACAAAATAAGTATTCCGGGTGTATTGCAACGATGCGTAACACCCGAAGAAGGAAAAAGTATACTAAAAGATATACATGAAGGAGTATGTGGTCACCATGCTAGTAGCCGAGCAATTGCTGCAAAAGCATTCAAGGCAGGATTTTATTGGCTCACTACAGTGCAAGATGCAAAAGACATTGTCAAGACATGTGAAGCATGTCAACTATTCGCAACAAAACCTAGAGCACCCGCTCCTGAACTGAATCCCATACCCTTGGCTGGGCCTTTCGCTCATTGGGGACTCGACATGGTGGGAAAACTTCACAAATCATCGCCAGGAGGACACGTCTTTCTGCTAGTAGCAGTTGACAAATTTACTAAGTGGGTTGAAGCAATGCCTGCCACCCCCAAGGTGGAACATCGGCTGTGAATTTTATAAAATCCATAGTATTTCGGTTTGGCGTACCGAACAGCATCATCACGGATAATGGAACCAATTTCACTTCCAATTAGTTCAAGGAGTACTACGAGGAGATGGGCATCAAAATAAGCTACGCTTTGGTGGCTCACCCACAAACAAATGGACGGGTCGAAAAAGCCAATGGACTAGTTACCGTTGGACTTAAAAAGAGACTACTGGCACCACTTGAAAGAGCAAAAGGAGCATGGGTGGATGAATTGCCATCCGTGCTATGGAGTTTACGTACAACTCCAAATAATTCGACTCAGGAGACGCCTTTCTTTTTGGTCCACTTTGCGGAAGTCGTGCTTCCAGTTGAGGTATCACATGAATCACCAAGAGTAGCTGCATATAATAAAGAAGAATCATGAGAAGCACTTGAAGATGATGTAGATGCGCTTGATGAAGCTCGAGACGAATCCCTCCAAAGAGCAACTATGTACCAGTAAAACCTGCGCAATTACCATAGTAGAAGATTGCGGCCTAGGTCCTTTGCAATAGGGGACCTAGTTCTTCGCCTCAAGCAAGGCGGCCATAAAAAGATGGAATCACCATGGGAAGGACCATACATCGTCACAGAAGTTATTCCTGGAGGAGAATATCGACTACAAGACAAGAAGACGGGAGTAAATTACTCAAATCCATGGAACGTAGCATAGCTATGACGCTTTTAGGCATAAGATTATTTGCAAATGTGATAAGAGTAACAGTTCAGGTTATCAGCCAAGATGTCAAGAAGAAAAGGGCTCAAATAGCCATCCGCTAAAAGAATAATGTACCGTTGATTTTTTTACTCATATATAAAGAGATAAGTTATTTGTACCTTAATCTTTTTTCAAAAAGATCAATACTTTTCATCGAGCTAACAACAACTATGAGCCTATGTCTAGATACAGGCATCCGAACATATCCTCGGGGGCTACTTCCATCGGGAGCGCTAGCGCGCACTCGCTAGAAATTCCATTGTGTATGAAGTACATTGACAAATTGCGGCTTTTTGAGTTTTACACTAGTGTATCCTCAAAAAAGGTGTTACTCCCATCGGGAGGCAGTGTAAAATAATAAAATATGATAAGAAAGATTGGTGGCCTAGTAGGCCAACTACCAATCAAGCCAAAAATCTCGCATCATGCTTAGACGCGGGAAAAAAATCCGAATGCCGTGTTCAGAAACATGAAGGTAAGACCGCAAGATTCGTCCTATGTGGCCTGGTAATCGCACAAGAATGCGCTCTGCCAGTAAAAATCCGTATCAACAATATGATGCAAAATCCCGACGGATGCGTTGGGTACCCGATAAAAAATAGAAAACTGGAATTCAGTTTTGCGTAATACCTCAGTGGCTCAAACTGAATTACACCAGCGACAAATTCCGGATTCAAGCCTGGGGACTTGAGTTTGATGTAGGTGAACCTTGTTTTTGCCCAGGAGCAATTAACTGATTGCCGATCCGTCGAAAGCATCAGACTCGTTGTACCAAAATCCCTACAAAAAATAAAATCAAACAGAATGAGAGAAAGAAGAAAGAAAACTCTGAGACTCAACTTGAAAACTGCGGATTCAGGTAGAGTCTCGGGGGCTACTAACATGGGTATGATTACTCAGATGCTCACTATTCGCTACCCTACATTGGGTAAAAGGCCTACGGCCCATAGAGATTCCAGATAAAAGCCCAAGGAAGCAACCGACAGAGACTTTTCTGTATTTGGAAAGAAACTACGAACCGACATTTTGTTGGTATTGTAATCACACGTGTATGAAACCTATTCGCATATATCTTTGAGACCCGGCCTGTTATATATAGGGAAGGAGAAGCCCAACCGAGGGTACACTGAAATCTAGAGGACAACTTGTAATAGAGTGTTTTCCAATATTCAGGCGACTTTATCTTCATTGTTTTCCTGACATCTGACGAAATCCCCAGCGTTCTCTTTTCCACGAAACCCCAAGTACATCACCATGTGCATTGCCGAGGTTACCCCTCGTCACCGATAGTGTATCAGAATACCCAAATAGTTGATTGGAAATTGCCCCTATCCATAGCCAAAAAGTTCAGCATACAGTTGTGCCTCGTTTTTGGCCTCACCAAAACAATACAAATCGCTCTTATGGAAATTAATTTGTAATCCAGAGAGCTGCTCGAAGGCTGATAGTATTAACTTCAGGTTCTTAGCTTTCTCCAAATCATGTTCCATAAATAGGATTGTATCATCATCATATTGGAGGATAGAAAGTCCTCCATCAACCAGATGTGGGACTAGTCCTTCAATTTGGCCCTCAGTTTCCACCCTCTCAATAAGGATAGCCAACATATACGCCACTATATTAAATAGTATTGGCGATAGTGGATCCCCTTGCCTCAAACCCTTCTTAGTCTGTAAGTACTTGATAGTGTCATCATTAACTTTTATGGCAACACTACCACTAGACACAAAAGATTGTATGAGAGCACGCCACTCGTCAGAAAAATCTTTCATTCTAAGTGTTTGCTGAAGGAAAGACCAATAAACTTTATCATAGGCCTTCTCAAAGTCAATCTTGAACAGTACCCCATTTTGTTATTTGGAGTGTAGTTCATGAATTGTTACGTGTAGGATTACCACACCATCTAAGATGTTTCGTTCTTGCATGAAAGAAGTTTGAGAAGGCCGGACAACATGGTCAGCAACTAAATTTAGTCTAATTGTGGAAACTTTTGTGAAAAATTTAAAGCTAACGTTAAGAAGGCAGATAGGACGATACTGCTGTATACGCTCTGCATTGTTAACCTTAGGTAGAAGAAATATATTTCCAAAGGTTAGTCTAAAAAGATCAAGTTGCCCAACATGCAAAAAAACCAAACAAGGCCATCAAGTCCTCCTTAATGATCTCCCAAAAATTTTGGTAGAATTCTGCTGGGAAACCATTTGGACCTGGTGCTTTGTTATGTTCCATCTGGAAAACCGCTTTCTTTACCTCTTCCTCCGTATATGGGGCAGTTAGAAAGTTATTTTCCTCGATAGAAACCTGCGGTATATCTATTGTTTGAGACTCATCCAGACTAAAAGAGTTCTCTGCTGGTGGCCCAAACAAAGATTTATAATAATTAGAAATATACGACTTAAGTTGTTCTTGTCTCTTAATAATACCTTCATCCTGGTTGAGAGAATAGATACATTTTTCTTATGCTTGCCATTGGCATAGCATGGAAATATATTGTATTGGCATCTCCCTCCAGAATGAATTTCTCTTTGGAGCGTTGGTCCCATTTGAGTTCCTCCTCACGCGGTAGTCGGGCCATCTCCGCATTCGATTGGCTCTTGAGCTCAATCTCATGTGCAGATAACAGTCTAACTTCCACAGAAGCTTCTAAGTCATCAATAATAGAAGAAAGACAACTTTTCTCTTTTTTCAGGATTCCAGAAGTATGTCTAGCCCATCCACGAAGGAAATTACGTAATGCACGTATTTTATTATTCCAACGTTGTATGGGTGTATGACCACCAACCGGTTTTATCCAAATTACCTTAACCATCTCATAAAACCCGTCTTGAATCAACCAACCCAGTTCAAATTTGAACTCATGCTTGGGATTTCGTGGCGGTGACGCAACCGTTAAAAGTAAAGGAGCATGATCTGACAAAGCCTCAATACGTTCTAGAGCTCTTACAGTTACCATGGGAAACTTCGCTTCCCAATCGGTATCCATAAGTACCCTATCAATTTTTCTGTATGTCAGCTCTGAAAGACTATTAGCCCAAGTAAATTTTCTTCCTAACATTGTAACCTCCCTCAAGTCCAAGCTGTCAATAACAGCGTTAAACATGAAAGGCCAATGATCATCAAACCTGGCTCGACTTTTCTCATGAGAGAATCTCATCAAATTAAAATCCCCACCTGTAAGAATAGGATATGGATTGTCCTTTGTGAGATTTACCAACTCAAGAAAAAAATCAGTCTTAAACACTTCCTTGACAACTCCATATACGGCAACTAGAGACCATGTGAAATTATCAGCCTTATTGGCGATATGAAGTTTTATGAAAAAATCTCCATCCGAACTAGCTAAGACTTCCATGGTCTCATCACGTACGTCTAACAGAATTCCCCCGGAACAACCACGCGGTGGACGAGATACCCACGTAAAGTCCACTCCACCAGAAAGGCGATTGAGTAAAGCTTGTGAGTAGTCTCGTCTACCCGTCTCAGAATTATCCAAAAAATCCAAAACGATAATCTCTCACATAATCGGCAAAAAACAAATGCTTAGCCAAGTCACGAAGATCTCTGCTATTTGAAAACATGTCATTCATTAAAAAACAATAGATTGTTTGGATACACGAGGTCTCTTCCGAGCCTTCTGGCTCTTTGATTTCTGACTTGAGGTTTTAAGCTCATATAAAGAGTCTAGCCCCGTCTCATCAAACCCCACATCTGACACTTCACCAACTAAGTGAGAAAGGAGTTGACCATCTACTATGGCATGCAACTCCTCCTCCTCAATTGGTAAAGAGTCAGAAACCAATGAAACCTTAGGAGTAACCATTAGATGGTCAACCTCCATATGTCTCAGAATAGAACTAGAAAGATTAACTTCAGTTACAGATCTTCCCATGTTAATACCAATGACGAGGGTTTAACTCGTCAATGCCCATTGTTATGGACTTGGGTTTTGGATAAGGACGGAGCACTGGAGGCATCAGTCGGCTAGCAAACAAGCACACAGGGATGCAAGTTTTACCCAGGTTCAGGCCTTGTAGAGGTCCCTACTCCTGCTTGTCTGCTCTTAGAATTAACGAAGGAATCAAAGATTATAGGGGCACACAGATGCAATCTGGCGAGAGTCGTGGAAACTAGGGTTGCATGTGTCCTCCTCGCCGCCCCTCCTAGCCTTTATATAGATAGGCTAGGTCTTGGGTAGCAGGTCGAGTCGGTTACAGATTAGGGTTTTCCCTTTAAACTTTCTATCTTAAGCTTCTTCTTGTCTCGCAAGCAATCGAGAGTCCGTGGGCCACTCGAATTCTCCATTTGGGCCTTCACAACACCGTGGGCTTCCGCCATATCTGGACCGTATATACCGAACTCGAGTACTGATGTCTACGCACTTCTATTCTTGTAGACAGTTGTTGGGCCTCCAAGTGCAGAGGTTTGTAGAACAGCAGTAAGTTTTCCCTTAAGTGGATTACCCAAGGTTTATCGAACTCAAGGAGGAAGTGGTCAAAGGTATCCCCTCTCTAGCAACCCTGCAATCAAGATACAAGAAGTCTCTTGTGTCCCCAACACACCCGATACACTTGTCAGGTGTATAGGTGCACTAGTTCGGCGAAGAGATAGTGAAATACGAGTGGTATGGATAATTATAAGTGGTAACGGTGATAGAAAATAGATTGATGGCGTGGAAAAGACTAAAGTAAAACTGAAATAAAGAAGGAAGCAAACAAACATGTAACAAATCTAATAGCAAATGGTGTTTCAGTGCTTAGAAACAAGGCCTAGGGATCATACTTTCACTAGTGAACACTCTCATATAAATATCTTCTCTTTATGATACTACGCTGAACTACTCTCCGGTTGGACACTCTAATTGTTGGTAGGGCTATAACAGCACACCTCAAAGTAAGCCTTTCCCATCTAGAAAACCCCACACTGTCACCTTGAGCTCTAGATGGTTCCAACAAACACCACAATTTCATAAAGCCATCCAACTCCAAATATAAATCATAACAAGTATTTGTAATCTCTAGCCTAAGTGCCACCATGGTGTGCACGTTGTCACTTTCACACACATGGGGAGAGCAGAGATCTATTAAAGCACTTGAATAGCAAGGTAGATCTATAGATTACAAGCTCATGATCACAATATGATCACGCATAGAGAGAGAGATGAACACATAGCTACCGGTAGAACCCTTAGCCTCGAGAGAGAACTACTCCCTCCTCATCATGGGAATCAGCAATGGTGATGGATATGGTGGTGGAGATCGATGGAGATGGCTCCGGGGGCACTTCCTTGTCCCGGTAGGGTGCCAGAACAGAGACTTTCTATCCCCCGAATCTCCCCTTCGGTGGCGGTGGCGTTGCGGAACTTTTCGTGGATTTCTGATTGATTATTTAGGGTTTTTGCATCGGGGGCTTCTTATAGGCGAAGGGGCAAGGTCGGTGGAGTGCCAGGGGGCCCACACCACCTGGTGACGTGGCCAGGGCTAGCCCACGCCACCATATGGTGTGGCCAGGCCTTGGCCCTCCTCCATCTCTGCTTCTGGCTCCCTGAGTCTTCTAGTAAAATAGGAACTTTGGCTTTTGTCCCGTCCAATTCTGAGAATATTCATTTTCTGACTTTCTGGAACCAAAAATAGCAGAAAACAGGCAACTGGCACTGTGGCATCTTATTAATAGTTTCTTCCAAGAAATCATATGAGAAGTACTCCAAATTTGGAACAAAACACAAGAAAGTAGATAAAACCAAGCATGGAACATCAAAAATTATAGATACATTTGCAATGTATCAACATCCCCAAGCTTAACTCATGCTCGTCCTCGAGTAGGTAAGTGATAAAAAGAAAGAATAATTTTTGAGGTGACATGCACCATCATAAACTTGATCAAAGTATTTGCAAAACATTCAAAGCTAGGATCATAGTACTTCAATCATGACATGAAAGACAAAGTTCTAGAAATAAGCAAAGAAACTATGATGCAACATGAAAAGGCACAAACAAAAGATTCATGAATAACAATGCTTTGCAAGACATTTGTTTGTTTCACATAAAGAAAACATAGCATAATAGTATTCAGCTTGTCCCTCAATAGAGTAGCAAATATAAATGCATAGGACACCTTCAAATTTCATAAGAGTGACTAGATACAATAGTTTAAAACAAGCAATATCAAGGTATGCATCAATCAACTAGTCTTGGGACAATGCACATAGAACTAAGAATGGCCACTATGCTCTCAAAGTAGGTGCATAAAGATAGAAGGCGGAGACTCAATATAATGGTGGAAGAAAGGCCTTTTTAGAAAAGGAAGTAGGGATTCAAGTCTCATAAAGAGCTTCGAAAAATTATGGTACTTATAGCTTTCAGCTCTCATTGCCCCTATCATAAGCATAAGTGAACAAACTATGGTGTACATACTTGACGAAGTATAAGTCAGAAATCTCATGTCCCTTGTATACGAGGGCCGCTCCTCATGCTACTCAAGTTTATTCACCGGTAAGTTCTTATCATCGTAAGTACATGTGTATCATAGAGAACCGCCAACGGGGTACCCCTTGCCCGATGATACGGAAGAATCCCCATATCAAAATGACAAGGCAAGCAGACAACGAGCATCTCAGCAATCTTCTTATTTACCATGGGAATATGGTGCTTTTTCTCTCTTTCCTCTTTTCATAATATCTCTTTTTCTTTCTTTTTCTCTTTTTTTTCTCAGTATAGGACTCTTTTTTTATAAGAAGAATGCTTCATAGACAGATCATTATGGTCACTCTGCAGGTTTCCACCATGTCAGCATGGATTAGACCAGCGGCCCAGGCGTTTCTCTAACACATATACATAACTCCATGGACTTACAAGCTCCCCTTTCATTTCACACTGACGACATCCATAGACAAAAGAGCATGATATTAACTAGGTACAAAGTACCAGTGCAATGTTGAAAGCGTTCCCCATGACAGCATGGTTCTACTAATTCCCAACAAATAAGTGCAAGCATATACAACATAGACGACACAATGGTTCAAGTTTATTAAGGGCAAGAAAATTAAAGTATGCCATCAAGTTCGTGAGAGCTTTAATCACTAGTTTTCTCATAACAAGTTTAATTCGGAAGGTAAACAAAAACATGAATATACTTGGAATAGAATAAGCTAGTAGGTAGGTATGGTGGACTCTTTGGAATAACTTGGTTTAGGGAGTTGGATGCATGAGTGGAACTCATACTTGGTTGTGGAGGCTAGCAAAAGACTGGGAGCGACAAACTAAGAGAGCAATAATGGCCATAATCATGCAGAGCGACAAAACATCATTGATCAAAGCATAAAGTGATACTACAAGTTGAAAACTAAAGGATCATAAAGGCTATGGTGACTTGAGACAGTCATAACATGGTGTGAGCATGTGCCAAGTCAACCCAAATAAAGCATCAAAGGAGAATACCACTATACTATGCTTTAATATGCTAAAACAACGCATGATTCATCCAAGGCACATTAAACAATCTCAATTGTTTATAACAAGTCATGCTACAGAAAAGAATACTAAGCATAAAGCCAAAACAATATCAAGCATGACATGACAAAGCATAGGCCATAGTCAAAAACGAGCTCTTTTCACCACATAAGCATGGACTTTCCTACTCTTTTCCAAACCAAACCAAACTATTTGCAAACCAATGTATGAAAGAGGCGGTCCAACCAATTTATTCAGCAAACTAAGAAAACCAAAGCAAACGAAAAACCAAAAAAAAACGAAAAAGAAGACGCTCCAAGAATAACACAACTGTGTATGAAACAATAAAAATAAAGTGTTTGGAAGAAACCTGAGATTTTTATTGATGAAGAAGGGGATGCCTTGGGCATCCCCAAGCTTTGACGCTTGTACTTCTTGGATATTTCTTGGGGTGACACGTGTGGCATTCCCAAGCTTGATCTTTAGTCTATCCTTCATCTCATTACTCATTCCTTCCATACACCTAAAATTTTTCCTTCATACAAAATTTCACACAATCTTTATTAGCCTCATTAGTGCACTTAAGATAAATAAGTCTTAAGGTTCAGTTATAACACCAAATAAACTTCCATTAGAACACTAGATACTGTAGCACTTCCCTCAAAAGGCTCAATTCCCCAAAAGAACTCAAAAAGGAACCAACAAGAAGCAAATGCAGAAAATGGCAGAAATCTGTCAAAACAGACCAGCAGGTAAAGACGAATTTTTTCGAAGACCTTCTGTTGCTCAAATCGAAAAGTGTTGAACTAACGAAAGTTAGATAACAACCTGGGGCAGAAGCACAAAACTTCACGCCTCAAAAGGACATTCAGATATTTTACACGAATTTTTACGGCAAAACACAGAAATCTGTTCCGGGACAGCAACTTTCCCAATCATTACTTCTCTCTCATTAGAGGTTACTCTTGGCACAAAAAGCAAATAAAAATGATAATGAGTGGTTATTACAGAGGTAATAACTTCCAAGACTCATCTAAAACTTTTGGGTTATCTCCCAATAAGTACTTTTCTTTAATGCCTTTAAGTTAGGCTTGATAGTTTGAGAAGATGCTCACATAAGAAATATGAATTGAAGTAAAAGAGAGCATCAAGAAGCAAATTCAAAACACATTTAAGTCTAACCCACTTCCTATGCATAGGAATCTTATAAAGAAACAAGTCATGAAAGCACAAAGCAACAAGCATAGTAAAGCAAAACAAGTGCAACTTCAAGACTTTCAACATAAAGAGGGGAAACTTAATATTATTGAGATGCATAAAACCATGTTTCCCTCTCTCATAATAACTTTTAGTAGCATCATGAATAAAATTAACAATATAACTATCACACGAAACATATTTATCATGATCCACATGCATATAATAATTATTACTCTCCACATAAGCATAGTCATTCTTATTAATTGTAGTGGGAGCAAATTCAATAAAATAGCTATCATTATTATTCTCATCACCATAATCATCAAATATAGGAGGCATCTTGTAGTCACTAATTTTCTCCTCAATAGTAGGTGGACTGAAAATATCATACTCATCATTGTAATCATCATATATTGGAGGCATAGTATCATCAAAGTAAATTTTCTCCTCCGTGCTTGGGGAACTAAAAAGATCATTCTCATCAAAACCAGCTTCCCCAAGCTTAGGCTTTTCCATAGCATTAGCAATAATGATGTCCAAAGAATTCATACTAACAACATTGCTATTAGCATGCAAGTAAAGTTCCATAGGTTTTTTAATTTTCTCTTCAAACACTTCATGTCCTAACTCAAGATAAATACTATAAAGCTCTCTAATTTTTTTGTTGTTTTCCATTAAGCCTAACTAGTGAAAACAAGAAAGGATAAAATTGCAGAATCTAAATGAAATAACTTCGAGCACTCACACCGGAGGATGTGAGTACCTTTTACCTTACCTCCCCGCCAACGGTGCCAGAAAATAGGCGTTTGCCGTGGGAGGTTCTTCTTCTTTAATCCTCTGGTGTGAATACCTTTTACCTTACCTCCCCGGCAACGGCCCCAGGAAATAGCTTGATGTCTACGCACTTCTATTCTTGTAGACAGTTGTTGGGCCTCCAAGTGCAGAGGTTTGTAGAACAGCAGCAAGTTTTCCCTTAAGTGGATTACCCAAGGTTTATCGAACTTAGGGAGGAAGTGGTCAAAGGTATCCCCACTCAAGCAACCCTGCAATCAAGATACAAGAAGTCTCTTGTGCCCCCAACACACCGAATACACTTGTCAGGTGTATAGGTGCACTAGTTTGGCGAAGACATAGTGAAATACGAGTGATATGGATAACTATAAGTGGTAACGGTGATAGAAAATAGATTTATGGCATGGAAAAGACTAAAGTAAAACTGAAATAAAGAAGGAAGCAAACAAACATGTAACAGATCTAATAGCAAACGGTGTTTTAGTGCTTAGAAACAAGGCCTAGGGATCATACTTTCACTAGTGAACACTCTCATATAAATATCTTCTCTTTATGATACTACGCTGAACTACTCTCCGATTGGACACTCTAATCGTTGGTAGGGCTATAACAGCACACCTCAAAGTAAGCCTTTCCCATCTAGAAAACCCCACACTGTCACCTTGAGCTCTAGATGGTTCCAACAAACACCACAATTTTATAAAGACATCCAACTCCAAATATAACTCATAACAAGTATTTGTAATCTCTAGCCTAAGTGCCACCATGGTGTGCACACTGTCACTTTCACACACATGGGGAGAGCAGAGATCTATTAAAGCACTTGAGTAGCAAGGTAGATCTATATATTACAAGCTCATGATCACAATATGATCACGCATAGAGAGAGAGATGAACACATAGCTACCGGTAGAACCCTTAGCCTCGAGAGAGAACTACTCCCTCCTCATCATGGGAATCAGCAATGGTGATGGAGATGGTGGTGGAGATCGATGGAGATGGCTCCGGGCACTTCCTGTCTCCGTGGAACAGACTTTCTGTCTCTGCCCCCCTCTCCCTTCTGTGGTGGGTATGTTTTTTTGTGGATTTTTGATTGATTACTTAGGGTTTTTGCATCGGGGGCTTCTTATAGGCGAAGGGGCAAGGTCGGTGGAGTGCCAGGGGGCCCACACCACCTGGTGGCGCGGCCAGGGCTAGCCCGCGCCACCATATGGTGTGGCCAGGCCCTAGCCCTCCTCCATCTCTGCTTCTGGCTTCGTGGGTCTTCCGGTAAAATAGGAACTTTGGCTTTTGTCCCGTCCAATTCCGAGAATATGCATTTTCTGACTTTCTGGAACCAAAAACAGCAGAAAACAAGCAACTGGCACTGTGGCATCTTGTTAATAGGTTAGTCGAAGAAATCATATGAAAAGTACTCTAAAGTTGGAACAAAACACAAGAAAGTAGATCAAACCAAGCATGGAACATCAAAAATTATAGATACATTTGCAATGTATCAAGTACCTGTAGGGTATACCCATGTCAGTAGCCCCCGAGTGTCCAGTGGAATCGCAGATTTGACTGGGGACTTTATGAAGTCTTTTCGAGGGCATGACCGAGTATATTTCGAGTGTTCAGTTTGTGTCATAGGGATTGTTGATATACATGCCTGATTTATCCGATGTATCGGTATCAGTTAACTGCCTTAGGGAAAAACAACGCAATCTACTCAAACTCGAGTCCCCGGAATCGAATTCAGAAAAGTGCTGGCGTAATTCGACTCAAGCCGTGGAGGACTTACAAGAGTTGAATTCCAGTGTATAAGTGTGAGCACTCGACGCGTCCGTCAAGGCATGTTCATTGTACCTGCAAGCACGGATATGTGTCTGGTAGTGCGCAGCAGATGCGTTGCCAGGCCTTATTCAGGTCTTATCTTCACGTTGTAAGCGCGGCATCCGAACTTTGTCATCGCGGAGATGATTTGGGTGACCTAGGAGATGCAGTCTCTTTGTAGGGATAGTATGAGGCGGAGTCCCCATAGCATTCGGGTGTGGATGTGATCAACACATAGTACGATGTACAAATAATCATAGGGTGCGCGACCAGCGCTCCCAATGGGAGTAGCCCCTGAGTGCCTGGTTGAGTCAAAAACTTTTTGCGAGTGTTGTCGTCTTTTGTTGCTTGTTTCGGTCGAATTTGCTTCCGGCGCTTCCTATGGGAGTTGAAGAAGATATGCCCTAGAGGCAAATAATAAATAGGTTTTTGTTGTCATATCTCAATTAGTTTATAATAGTTTCATATTGTGCTATAATTGCGCCAAGTAGAAACATTGGTACAGGTGTGGTATGAAACAACCAAGTCCCTAGTAGCCTCTATTAATACTAGTTCGTTGGTCATGAGGATGATGTGGGTTTCAAGATCATGGGCATTTATGCCGATTGACAACGGGATCATATCATTGGAGAATGATGTGATTAGACATTCCTCGAAGGATTGCAACACGATCAATTCATATAGTTTATTGTTGTAACAGCTATACCTAGACTCGTTTTCCTTAGACCATGAGCTCATATTACTCACTGTTTCCTGAGGCTGCTTAGACTGCATCAACTGTCATCTAGTAATACGGTGGCCATAAAGGTGTACGTTGGGTATTCCAAAGGAACAGTAGATGACATGTGACTGCAAGACCGGGATTTTTTCACTCACATGACATGTAAAGATACATACGGCCGTCTTGGTGAGATTACATCTATAAATGTTGCAACATGTGACTCGGTCATGGGGATGTAATATCACGGTAACAAGAAAATAGAACTTGTTGTGAACGAGATTGAACAATGTATGGGATACCAATGATCGGATCTCAGACAAGTTGTATCGAGAAACAAAAGGAATTGGATGCTACATTTAGCGGTTCTAACGACATTGTCATCAGGAATGCATAGGGGTCACATGGATATCCCTGGTCCCTCTATTGATCATTGATACAGATCATGTCTAGAGCATTCCCGAGCCATGAGAGGATACACTTAAGGGTATGAAAAGAGCGATCATTCGTAAGACGGAATCACAGTAGAGAAAGAGAGAAAGCCGTAAATGTTCTGCAGAGAGATCCGAAGTTGTTCGGAGAAAGAATAAAGGAAAAGACCGGAAAAGAGTTTTCCGGATAAATGGGAATTTAAATATATATTTATTATATGTTAATTATGAATTAATATATTCTAAATAATATATAAGTTAAGATTTATAAAGGCAACTTTTATATTAGGCCAAATCCCGGAGAGAAAAGGCCTAGAAGAAAAGCTGCAGAAAAAGAAAAAGAAAAAGGCAAATGGATAATCGCCACGGGCCTGCTCAACCCCGGCCCATACGGGGCTCGCGGGGGAGCAGACCGGGCAGGCGAGCTGGGCCGCCGTGGGCGAGCTGGCCCACCCGAGCACTGCCACGTCGCCACCGGCAAGCCGGGCCACATGGGCGCATGTGGGCTGGAGAGCGTGCACCGGGCCTGCCGCCTCGCCGCGCCGCTGGCTGTTGCTGGGCTACTAGGTGCCGCCGGCCCACCTGGCTGGCAGCTCTGAGCTGCTTCTGTTATTGGGCTGGTCGTCCAGGCCCAGCCGGCTGGGAGCTCTTTTTCCCCCCTTTTTCCTTTGACTATTAGTCCCACATGGCTAACCTGATGGGGAGGGCACACCCCCTCCGCCTATATAAAGGGGTGCCCATGGGTGGGATGAAACACACCCAATATTTGGAGAAGTCCTTTCGTTGACTTCCTCATTCCCTCTCTCTCTAGCCCTTGTGACCATGGCCCCAAGTCTAGGTTGTGCGATCGAGGCACACCTGCAGTACGCCATTGTGTGCTGCAGGGATTCCTAGCCGGATATCAACTTCCGCACTCCCGGCGGGATCGGGGAGCCAGAGGTCTCATCGTGCACGGGATGTGTACGAAGACACGAGGCGCAGCTCTTGGGAAGCTTAAATGTCATGAGTCAGAGCTGCTGCATGATGATGAAGGAGCAAGGGGTGACCTGCGAGGAGCTTCGCGACCTTGAGGTCGGCTACGAGTACGACTACTTCAACCACGTTCCCCGCAGAACATTAACCGCATACGGTCTACAAGGGTATGTATTCTATACGCATTGACTGTTACTACATTACTACATAGATAGATCCTAGGCAGTTTTGGGGTTCCAACGTAAGAATTTTTGTTTTCTGTTGCGGATCCCCTTCATTGGTATCAGAGCCGATCTATGCGTAGGAGTGTTGTATGGCCAGTACGCACAAGTATTGTGTGGGCATTGATCCCTTAGTTGTTACCCTCTAACATGTACTTGTTTATATCGTGGTATTGTTTGATGAAGCGTCCCAAACCGACCTTACGTGTATTCGTACGCGAGACTGGTTCCACGCTCAACATACGGCTTGTACCGTATAAGTGGCTAGCGGGTGTCTGTCTCTCATTCGATAGTTGATATAGCATTTACAACGGAGGGCCCCGAAAGGGGTGTAATAGAGACAACTACCGGATCCATGTTGTGGTTGGAAAGTTTGTAGATTAGAAACGGTTCTATTGCGAAAGCCCTAACAACCACGTAAAACTTGCAATAGATAAAGTAGAGGCGTCTAACTTTATTTTGCAGGGGGCATGTGCTTATGATATGGCATTGGTCGTTGTGAAGGTAAAGTAGTTTACTTTTCTGTTACTAAGTAGTATAGTAATAGTCATCATTCTTATGGATGACCTCGTGGCGGCGGCGTGGACTTGGCGTCAAACCAAGGGCAAGATGGAGATCATGTCGGAGCGCTCGATGGAGATCAAGGCGCATGAAGGACCATATCATATCACATTTTACATGTGATGTTGATACCTATTTTACATCTTATTGTGTGCTAGTATTTAGATACTCAATAGTAGCAAATAAGATAATCCCTATTTAATTCCAATGTTCCGCGTTCCCCTTGTGTGTGCACCACCAAGAAAGTTCTTCGTTATGAGGCGCCCTACAATGAGTAGGGGTCAGACATATCTATATTCGCATACAGTGGGTGTAAGCCATGTTGCACAGCGAATACACACAAGTTAGATTTGGCGAGCCTAGCACGTTAGAGAAGCATGGCCTCGGAACACAAGAGATCGGAAGATCGAGCATGAGTCACATAGATGATGTGATTGACATTATTGAATGTCTACCTTTGATACTGCACTGATGGCCGTGACGATCGGGGGAGGTGCAGAGCATAGGGATCATGCGATCACTAAAATCGTCCAGGGGATGACAATTTTAGTGGAGACCAATTATAAATTGATCTCTTATTATAAACTTAGTCTAGATGTCTATTTGCAAATATCTTAGTAGAGCTTAGCCTATCCCATTGAGGTCCTTTGTGACCGTGGGAATATATTGCTTAATTTGGAACTTAGCAAAAGGGTCCAACTTCATAGATTAGTACCCACGCCTGAGGGATATCCTCGTAAAATGTGATCTTCTCTTCTTGATACAATAACCATTAGGAGATTATTCGATGACTCCAGAATGTTTGGAAAAACACTTAGCGATCTTGCATTATAGTTGAGAACTCTAAGGACTTGATTGCAAATGGAGGTCATGGATGAAAAAGTATATGTAATATATACAAATTATAAATGTGGTTCTTGCAAAACTCGTTGCAGTTTGCAAAGTATTTGATACTTGTCCCGTTTTGTGAAAACAGGAGGATCTGCTTGTGAATTGCTGGTTTTGAGGCAACATGACTTGATGACGGCAAGCAAATAGTTGATGGCCGACATCACCTCTTCCCTCAAAGTTTGTCATTTGGATTAGTGGACTTGAATATAATTTTATAATCCTAGTTTGTGTGTCTTGCTTTTGGCGAGACGATTATTCATATGAACAAGTTACAAGCCAGTTTTTACTATTCTTATGAACAATACCTTATGGTCACATTACAATTATAAATAAGTTAATCTCATCACTATGTTAATGATAATAGCTTAAACATTTATAAAGGATTAGAATGCTAAAATATATCCAAAGTTTAATAATGAAATGACACTATAGTTCAAGTCATTTTGGTTATTACATGTTCTTTATGAAGATCGGGGTCCTAGATGCTTAATCTAGAGACTTTGCAAAACCATGCCTCTTGGGCAGAATGACTAAAACTCCGCATTCTGGTAAAACGGTGATATGCGAAGAAATATTGAATCTTATACATAGTGATATATCGTATTTTCAACAAATAGTGGAAATCATTAGTTAATTGTGGACTTAAGTGAATAAGCGAATTTACTTAATGAAACATGAGTTTTAAACGATTTGAATTGTTCAAATGAGTTCACAACAAAGAGGATATTGAATTAACAAGTCTCTTCAATTTGATTGACACGACTAAAGTATTCAAGTTAAGTTTAGCATAAAGGGACTTGTGAACGATGTTTCACAAATTATGATAATTGGACAAATTCAAACTGTACTGAAATGTCTAAACATCATAGTAATTTTGTATTAGATACATATTATCTCTCATCGGGGTTATAGTTGTCGTTTAGAGTTTGAGATCAAAATAAGCAAACACTCTTTTGAAATACAAAGGAACATCTAAAGATTCATGGAATCAACACCATAAGTGTTATGGCAAGTTTGATTTTCTGGATATTTTGATAAGTCGAAGTCGTGGCGAATAAACAAGTCTTTGTAAAGCATTCTTAGAGAGATATGAATGCATCATCCACAAGGGGAAAACCTGCTGCTGTCCTAAGTTGATGTGTCTTGATGAAGATACAGGTGGAAGAAAGTAAAAGATCTAAACAAGGTATTTGACCTTACCTCCAAATTGTTGAGTGGTGCAGCGGAATTTGTCTCGTGAAACCAAACTCTACAAATAGAGGAGAAATTGTTGATAATGATCCTAAAGTTTCAAGGGAATACGTTTACTAAAGAAAGTAGGATTCAACTATATATTCTACATGTTTGTGGAATTATATTATTGATTCACTTGTCATGTTTTTAACAAGACATACCTACGAATTTCAAAGAAGCGTGATGGACCTAAGTGAGAGAAATGAATGGTCATTGAAATCTCGTTAGTGGAATACTTGATTTGATGGTAATCAAAGAATTTTGGAATGCCCAAGATTATCGAGAGGACCTAGATATGAGTGGGAGCAAATCAACTTGGCTAATTCATAATATGTAAATGACATATTTTGAGTGGGAGCTAAGTGAAATCCCTGGATCTCAAACATGAATGTCATATTTGAGTGGGAGCGTGAAATCATTCTGGGATATGTGGATGACATATGTGAATGATGTGATTGGTGTTAATAATATTTAAGTTAGGATGAAGTTGAAGTTATTAAACAAGAAAATCTATCAAGATAGATTAGTGAGTTTAATAAACACTGAATGTCGAATGCTTCCTGGACTTGACTCTAAAAGATGTTCAGAATGTCCTAAGCAAGATTCTGAAGAAGTTCAGAATGGAACAAGGTGAGAAAGTAGTTCTTAATATATGAAGCATTGAGTTAGTATTGCAACTATGGTTGGAAGAAAGAGATGCGTTGCATCTCCTATGCCTCAGTCATAGGTTCTTCCATATAACCATATTGTATACTCAACATAAAGTGACCTGAAGTTCTGGTTGGTAGGACAAAGTCTTAACTATAAGAATGTGTCCTTAAGTGATTCTTGAGTTAATCACTGAACCAGAATTAAGTTTGTACTTAAATGGCAAGAAGCAAAGTAAGTGGCATAGTTGCATTTCATGCACTAGGGATCTACTTAGATATAGAAGTATAAAGGCTACATCTGATGTGATGTATAATGTTATGGCGGGGCTAGTTCACTTTTAACGTAGAATGATGTGTCCCATGGCCTAGTGCCCATGAGAAAGCCCTCGAGGTTGATCTAAAGTTACTATAAGCTCCTGGAATCCGGCCTCGTTCTGCTGCCATGACTATAGTATATACACAAAGGATGGCAAAATGTGTTTCGAAGTTTAGATGACAATGGTGAAAACGACCATCATTATAAACACTAGAAACAAAGTCTCACTTTGTTGCCAAACAAATGCTTCAACCCATTATAAGATAATGGAGTGAATGTCAAAATTAGGAAGACATTAACGATTTGCTAAAGACATAATGATCTGGTAAAACAGAACATGGACATGACGTTTCCCATGAGCATGCATGATCTGTAAACGCATATGGTATATGGTTTATATGAGTAAAATGCGAGCTGGATTATTTATACTCAAGTGCAAGTGGGAGACTGAAGGAGATATGCCCTAGAGGCAAATAATAAATAGGTTTTTATTGTCATGTCTCAATTAGTTTATAATAGTTTCATATTGTGCTATAACTGTGCCAAGTAGAAACATTGGTACATGTGTGGTATGAAACAACCAAGTCCCTAGTAGCCTCTATTAATACTAGTTCATTGGTCATGAGGATGATCTGGGTTTCAACATCATGGGCATTTATGCCGATTGACAACGGGATCATATCATTGGAGAATGATGTAATTGGACATTCCTCGAAGGATTGCAACACGATCAAGTCATATAGTTCATTGATGCAACAGCTATACCTAGACTCCTTTTCCTTAGACCATGAGCTCATATTACTCACTGTTTCCCGAGGTTGCTTAGACTGCATCAACCGTCATATGGTAATACGGTGGCCATAAATGTGTACATTGGGTATTCCAAAGAAACAGTAGATGACATGTGACTGCAAGATCGGGATTTGTTCACCCACATGACGGGTAAAGATACATACGGCCAGCTTGGTGAGATTACATCCATAAATGTTGCAACATGTGACTCGGTCACGGGGATGTAATATCACAGTAACAAGAAAACAGAACTTGTTGTGAACGAGATTGAACAACGTATGGGATACCAATGATCGGATATCGAACAAGTTGTTTCGAGAAACAAAAGGAATTGGATGCTACATTTAGCGGTTCAAACGACATTGTCATCAGGAATGCATAGGGGTCACATGGATATTCCTGGTCCCTCTATTGATCATTGATATAGATCATGTCTAGAGCATTACCAAGCCGTGAGAGGATACACTTAAGGGTACAATGAGAGCGATCATTCGTAAGACGGAATCACAGTAGAGAAAGAGAGAAAGCCGTAAATGTTCTGCAGAGAGATCCGAAGTTGTTCGGAGAAAGAATAAAGGAAAAGACCGGAAAAGTGTTTTTCGGATAAATGGGAATTTAAATATATATTTATTATATGTTAATTATGAATTAATATATTCTAAATAATATTTAAGTTAGGATTTATAAAGGCAACTTTTATATTAGGCCAAATCCCGGAGGGAAAAGGCCTAGAAGAAAAGCTGCAGAAAAAGAAAAAGAAAAAGGCAAAAACGGCCAGCCCCGTGGGCGGCGGATAACCGCCACCGCACAAGGCAGAATGCAGCTGCCGGCCACCACCGCGGGCCTGCTCAACCTCGTCCCATGCGGGGCTCGCAGGGGAGCAGACCGCGCAGTAGCCGCTGGGCGTGGCCGCCCACCTGGGCGTTATTGCCACCGCTTTCATTGGCCGGGCTGGAATCGTATGTGGGTCGGGGGAGCATGGCTGGCCCGCCTGGCTGCTGCCCCTCCTGGCCGCTGCTAGCTGTTGCTGGGCCGCTGTTGACGGGACGGGACGAGTGGTGGGTCCCACTCTATGACTTCGATTTGACCGGGCGTGCGTAATCTTCTGTTTTAACTGTATCTCCTCGATTTCCGCATGTAATGGGAATAGTGGGGAGACGGTCCGTGCTTCAGCCTCGCCACGTGTCGGTGGCGATGTGTGCCACGCATGTAGTAGGGTTTCTGTTGGCCGTTGGATGGTTTCTACGAGGAGGTTAAGTAGTGGCACAGCTGCAGTAATTTCCCCATCTATCTTCGTTGTTCTTGCCTGCATTGCCATTCCTGCTGCTTCTCTGCTTCCCTGCGCACTTTCTCGTTGCAGCGCTGGACCAGCTTCACATCTTTCCAAGATACTTCCTCTGTTCTCACTGCCATCGGAAGATGGGCAACAAGAAGGGAGGTGTCGCCGCTGGGTCTACCGCCGCCAAGAAGAAGGGCGGCTCCACCACTATGGGCACCAGCGCCACTGGCGCTGGGAAGAAGAAGCGCGCGGGAACCTGCGTCACCAACGGTGCTTGGCATTCGTCCATCATCAAGCCCACCGAGTTGCATCTTCATCGTCGAGATGGAGTTCTTCCCTCTGTGGAAGACGACTCGCGAGTGCCCGGCGAGGAGGTAATTCCTTGCCCTCCTGCTGTTTTTTCGGGTGATGTCCCTTGCGTTCATCATCCGAGGTCTTTCTCTGCCCCTGCATCCTTTCTTCAGGGGCCTCCTTTGCTTCTACGGGCTCCAGCTGCATCAGCTGTCCCCAAATTCTATTCTCCACATCTCCTGCTTCATTACCCTTTGCGAGTGCTGGCTCGGAGTCGAGCCACACTTTGGCCTCTTTAAGAGGCTTTTTAAGCTGAAGCGCCAGTCGCGTCTAGTTCTGTAGTCTACGACGTAGGTGGCTGCGGAATCCATGTCGACTCTTCCGCCACTTATTTTGATATCAAACTCACGACGTCCGTCCAAGGGTGGAGAGACAAGTGGTTCTACATCCGCGACCAGAAGGCCGACGGAGAGCACTACGGACTAGCGCCCTTCAATCCCGCGACGCCGTGCAAGAGGAGGCATTCTTGGAAGAACATAGTGATGTCTGGCGAGTCCGAGGATACGGAAGTGCTGTACAAGCATGTCTGTGACCTTGAGAGTCGTATAGGTAAAGAAGAGGGAGGCGCTGCCCTCATTCGCACATGGTTGGTCCGTCGTGTCTAGCCTCTGTAGGCCAGAGTCCACCCCATGTTCCGCTAGGCTGGTGCGAACGATGCCACTCGCGTATCTACCGATGGCATTTCTGCGGTTGAAGTAGATAGGAGGCTGCGGTTGGTGACAAGTATACCGCCAAGGAGGATCTTCCAAGCGAACCAGTCGTGCTTCCTTTCAACGCCTCTAACCATCCTCCTGAGGTAGAATTGTACTATGAAGTAGCTTTCTTTGTCGATTGCCGTTAAGTACTTGATGTATAATAAATTATCTTCTGAATATAGGATTGGAAGGTGTCTCCCAATTTGCCCCTTCTTCCTAAAGGGGTTATTCCTCACGAAGTGGATGAAGAGGACGAGTCGGAGTCGACCGTCCAGCGACCCGGACACTCGCAAGCGCTCCCGCAGTGAGGACTCAGATGCTTCGTCGCCGTCGAATCCAAAAGGCCCTTTTGTTGGTGCAGAGGAGCCAATCCCCACCGTTCCTGTCTGCTCCATGTCTCCTCCTGCCCGGAAGAAGCTATGACTGCCAAAGGAGTCGTCGGAGTCGAAGGAGTAAACCTTTGGTTTTGACAAATTTGACCGGTAAATTTTTTACTTTGTCTTAGATTCTTTTTAGAGTTGCATTCCCTGAAGTTTCTGTTGGATGCGTTCTGTAGTCAAGCGGCGTTGTCGTCTTCTAGCGATGTCCAATTTATGAAGGAATCTGGAGTCGCAGACTCCAAGGCCAAAGACGTGGCCGAACGATCTTCTTCTCCTCCATTGGCGGCCTACTCTGGGCATAATTCTTCGAGTTCCCCGCATGCTGGGGAACACCAGATTGTTACCTGGACGACTGCACGGCAGTCATCTTCGGAGTCTCTGGAGGACCACATAAGCATTCTTTTGTTTGTTGTGGCAGTCGAATATATACTTGGTGCTGTTGCCGAACTCTGTTTTCTTCTAATGCAGCTCATCATGAAGGAGTTTGCTCCCCTGGCGGAGCAAGTCCTGGAGATGGGTCAATAGCATGCGCTGCTGGACAATCGCCATCACATTGTTGAAGGTTAGTATTGCCTTTGTCTTTGTCTTGGTGAAGTGTCTAGATGCGATTTATGATACGTCCTCTCTTGCAATTGAGCATAACGAACTTTTGCATCATGTTGAAGGCGCTTGCCACGGCGGCGAAGAGTCGCGACGAAGCAATTGTGGCTTTGGAGGAATCGCAAAAACGCGAGGAGAACTTGCGGAAGTGCGAAGTGGACTTGCGTTCCTCCAATGCTGAGAGGGAGAGGTTGCTCGAGGAGCAGCCTTTCTCGATTGCTAAGTCCCTCTCAGGTATTTTTTTTAGCTGAATTTTCTTTATTTCTTGTTTTGACATCGTGGTATCGTACCAACACTTTGCTTTATGTAGATGCCGGCGGCCTGAGCTTTGACGCCTAGGCCCTTCATCATGACGATGCATTGGCTGGTGCTGTCGCTGCAGTCGAAGACCGCAGCGCTTCTATTCAAGGGACGCTGACGAAGGCCAAGAATGTGCTTAGTCGCATACGCAGGGATCTAAATCCCAAGGCTAAACTTCTTGACAACCTGGAGGACCTAGCGGAATCTCTTGCTGGGCGTATTCCCATGGACTACCGGAACTCCCAGCGATCCGTCAGCGCCACCATGGCACTCACAACGGTGCAAGCCCATGGCGTGGAGGTGGATCCTGACACGATTTCCAAGGCGATGCCCATCGGTGCAGATGGCCAACAGGTAGTGTTTGCTCCCTTTGCTACTGGCTATGGTAAATATAGGCTGCAGCTCATCAATACAGTCGCCAAATACTACGAGGAGCTGCAGCGAGCGAAGAATGCGGCGAAGGCTACGGCATCAGGGGCCGGAACTAGAAAGTCTATGGCGTCAAAGACTGCCACGAACTCGACGAGGCCCCCGAAGTCTAAGTCAAAGTCGAAGAAGCAGGCTGCTCCATAGTAGCTATCTTGTAATAGTTGTAGTTTTAACTCTTGTGTTGGAACAATGCTTTTATGGAAGTGTCCCAGTCGAAACTTTTGCTGAGCTTGAATGCGTCTATGCCTTATGTCAATGTATTCTTGGTCTCTTATTTGCTTTTCCTTGGTTCGTGATAGGGTATGTCGAGTGGTCCTTCGAGAGGTCCTCGTGATCCTCCACCCACCAATGAGATCTTGGCTCAGCCATGCTCAAAGGTGGATGAGTTGTCCTTGCTTTCGCGATTGCGCGATCGCATTAAGCAACTAGAGCGTGAGTTGCCCATCCTCCGTGGTAGCACGGATGTATGGAAGTCGAAGGCAGAGAAGGCTACCGCTCGCGAGCAGTATCTATTGGAGGAGGTGACACAGCTGGGCGATCGGTTCAAATGTTAGCTTTCTGCCCTCTTATCTTTTCTTTTAGCCAGTCGTGGCAATGCCTTGTCTTCATACTTTGCCCGTTTTTGCTTGGTGTAGTTGTCTGTGCTCGTCATCCGCAGGATGAGAAAGACCGGATTGCCATTCGGATGAATGACTTGACCCAGGAGCAGCTTCAGGCGAGTGGGTACTTTTGGGTGGACCATGACCGTGCGGTCGCGCTTGTGACCCTGCAGGATCGTGCTTCTTGAGTACTCCACTTTTTGAAGAAGGCGAAGTCGTGCCTTAGGCATATCTATCAAACGATGTTCCCGCTAGACGCCGTCCCTTCAAGCCTATTGGCTCTTCTGGTGAAGTTCCAAGATCTGAGTGTAGTTCGCGAGTGTGTGCAGCAGCAGTTAGTGGCCGATGCCAAGGCTGCTTTGTCGCTGGTGCAACTGCATAGGCCAGATGTCGATGTTGCAGTTGTTGCCTCTGGGTCGCTGACCCCGCCGGAAGGTTCAACCTGGAACATGGTTCCACATTACCAGGCGGTTGATTGCCCAGCAGAAGAAATCGTCGACTTCTTCGAGGAGCAAACGAACGTTCTTCTACTGCAGCAGTAGCTTTAGCTTTGTGTCCTGCGCATCATTGTACAAGTGTTGTAAAGTTCGTATAGATATGTTGAGTGTAATTAATTTCTATTGATATGTAAAGAGCTTGCTAGCTTATATATTTTGCGAGTGTATTTGTACTCTGCAGTTCCTTTTCGTTAGCCTGACTTTCGTTATCTCAGCACCTTGCCAACCTATCAGGTGCATTGCAAGTGGGTTGGTTTTTTATCAAGGGTTCGATTGATGTTGTGTCAGCTACTTGGGATACTGCGACTTGTTCGTAGAACGTGGATGTAAAGGGTGGCGTAGCCCCCGAGTGATAAGATTGCCAGCAAAATAAGGGAAAACATAGAGTTTTGGGGAACTTAGCTTTATTTATTCACAGAATAGTACGAGGTACATTGTGTGGCTAAGTAGCCTGGCTGAATAGCCTTATTTGTAATGTAAAAATGACTAGGGCTAGAAACGACGCAGCTTTGCGACGTTCCAGGGGTTGGAGTATGCGACTCCTGTCTTGAAATCTTTAAGGCGATAGGCGCCACCTGGGATTACTTCTGTAATCACGTAGGGTCCCTCCTAGGGAGACTCGAGCTTGAGATGCCCTTGTTGCTTGAGTCGTAGGACCAGGTCTCCTTCGACGAAGGATCTTGGGCATAGCCTTCTGCTGTGGTGGTTGTGGAGGCTTGGCTGGTAGATCATTGATCTTTCCATTGCGATTTCTCGTGCCTCGTCAGGAAGGTCGGCAGAGTCTTCGAGTGCAAGAGTTGACTCCTGCTCGCTGTAAGCGACCACCCGTGGGGCTTTGTAACGTACTTCTGCGGGAAGCACCGCTTCAGCGCCGTGCACCATGAAGAACGGGGTATATCCCGTGGCGCTGTTTGGAGTTGTGCGCAAGCTCCAACATACGGATTGTAGCTTGTCTGGCCAGCATCCGGCGGCTTGTTCGAGTGGCCAGAGGAGTCGCTTCTTGATTCCACCGTAGACGAGGCCGTTGGCCTTTTCGACTTAACCGTTGGTCTGTGGGTGAACCACCGAGGCGTAGCATATGTTGATTCCCAGGTTTTCGCAGAATTCCTGGAACTCCTTGGACGTGAAGTTCGTCCCGTTGTCCGTGATGATGCTATGCGGCACTCCGAAGCGGTAGGCAATGGACTCAAAGAACTTGTCGGTGCTGGCTCCTGATTGGTTTGTCACCGGCATGGCCTCGATCCACTTGGTGAATTTGTCAACTGCGACCAAGAGGTATACGTAACCTCCTCGTGAGGATTTTGGGAGCTTGCCGACCAACTTGCGCGAAGGGCCAAGCCAATGGTATTGGTCGGAGTTCCGCGCCAGGTGCGTGTGGTTTGTCCGCGAATCGCTGGCAAGCGTTGCAGTGTTGGATGGTGTCCTTGGCGTCGCGCATGGCCGTGGGCCAGTAGAATCCAGCTCGTAGAACTTTGGCGACGAGGGCGCGACTGCCAGCATGGTGCCCGCAGGTCCCTTCATGGATGTCGAGGAGGACGGCTCTTCTGTCCCTGTTGAAGACGCACCGTTGGAGTACTCCTGTGATGCTGCGCTTATATAGTACGCCATTGATGACGGTGAATGCCTTGGATTGTCGCTGATGACCCACAAGTATAGGGGGTGTACCGTAGTATTTTCGAGGGAAGTGAAACCCAATTTATTGATTCAACAAAAGGGGAGCCAAAGAATATTTATATGCCTTAACAACTGAGTTGTCAATTCAGCTGCACCTAGAAACAACGTTGCTCACAACAGTTTATTAGTAACAATAGTTTTGTAGTAGCAATATAAAGTAACAGCAGTACTAAAAGTAAAGACAGTAGTAACAATTGCAGCAAACAGTAGGATTAAAGCGCAGTAGGCATAGGGATGGATGGACGGGTGTTGCATGGACAAGACAATTCATATGGCAGTCAGAACATAGGGCATTTGTAGATAAATAAGATAAAGCATCCAAGTACTAGATAATCATAGGCATGTGTTCCATATATAGTCATACGTGCTCGCAATGAGAACTTGCACAACATATTTTGTTCTGCCAGCATGTTTGTAGTGGGGCCTCAAGGGAACTACTGGAAATTAAGGTGCTCCTTTTAATAGAGCACCGGAGCAAAGCATTAACACTCCATGAACACATGTGATCCTCACATCAAAGCCATTCCCTCCGGTTATCCCGATTTCTGTCACTTCAGGGCCTTTGGTTCCGAACGACGATGTGTGTATACAACTTGCAGGTAAGACCATAAACAATACTATCATAATGAATCAATAACATGTTCAGATCTGAAATCATGTCACTCGGGCCCTAGTGACAAGCATTAAGCATAACAAGTTGCAACAAAGTCAAAAAGCACTAATAGTAGATACTAGGCACCATGCCCTAACAATCCGATGCCATTACATGAACAATCTCATCCAATCCCTACCATCCCCATAGCCTACAGCGGGGGGATTACTCACTCATAGATGGGGGAAACATGGATGGTCGATGGAGAAGCAATGGTGATGATGATGGTGATGATCTCCTCCAATTCCCTGTCCCAGCATGGTGCCAGAACAGAGTTTCTGGTTCCAAATCGCGGAATCTGGTGGTGGCGGCCAAGCGAAACTCTTTCTAGAAAAACGTCGAACCCCCCTTTGTTTTTAGGTCAAGAGGCAACTTATAGGAGAAGAGGGAGGCTGAGGGGGGCAGCCACACCACCCCCAGGCACGGCCTGGCCTAGACCGCACGGCCAGGTGGTGTGGGCCCCTCATGGCCCTACTCCGTCTCGTCTTCTGGCTCCGTGAGTCTTCTGGTGAAATAGGATTTTTGGCATATTTTCCGGGAATTTTCCTGATAGTTGATTTTCTGCACAAAAACTAGACACCAAGGTAATTCTGCTGAAAACAGCGTCAGTCCGTGTTAGTTGCATCCAATTCACACAAGTTTAGAGGAAAAACAATAGCAAAAGTGTTCGGAAAAGTAGATATGTTTTAGACGTATCAACTCCCCCCCAAGCTTAGCTTATTGCTTGTCCTCAAGCAATTCAGTTGAAAACTGAGTGCGATAAAAGAAACTTTCACGAACACCTTTGCTTCATAAGATGTATATATTCTCAGCATGTGATCAACTACTCAGCCAATTCATAATAAGGAGTATGCAACTAAGTTTACTTAATAGTTATTGCAAGCTATGAAGAGATTCTAACTCAAAAATAGTAAGTAGCATGAAACATAAACATAAGCAACATTGCAATGCTCATAAAAATGTATGATAGAGTGGTATCTCGCTTGCCTTTGATTGTAGAGCAAACATAAATGCTGAGGCACCTCTGAAGCTCAAGTGAAGACTAGAAGTAAAAATATCAAAGATACAAGCATCAAAGTCATAACACAATTAATCCAGTTTTGAGACAAGCACATTATACTAAGAATGACAACTATGCTCTCAAGAAAGTGCTCATAGAATGGGTGATGACTCAACAAGGAAATGAAAGGCTTCCAAATGCTAAAAGTATGGTACTCATTAGCTTTGAGCTCTCATTGTCCCTATCATAAGGATCTTTAAATGGTTAAGGTTAAAGTGACACAACTAATAGGATATGCTTGACAAGTTATAAGTTAAAATCTCATGCCCCTTACTTATGAGTACCGAACCTCATGCTACTCAACTTCAGTCACAAGTAAGCTCTTGTCATTGTAAGTACATATGTATCATAGAGAACCGCCAATGGGGTACCCCTTGCACATGACAGATGAGCTATCCCATAATCAAAATGACAAGGCAAGCAGACAATGAGCATCTCAGCGATCTTTTTTATTTGCTATTTTCATTGGTTTTTATTGAGGATGCTTCATAGAATGCTCATTATGGTTATGCTGCAAGTCTCCACCATGATTAGGCATGGCTTAGGCTAGCGGCCCCGGTGTTTCTCTAACACATATACAAACTCCATGATCTTACAAGTTCCCCTTTTATTTCACACCGCCGGGATCCATAAGCAAAAGAATCATGATATCAACGAGGTACAATGTACCAGCACAATGTTGAAAGCGTTCCCCATGATACATGGTTCTGCTAATTTCAACTTATAAAGCGCAAGCATATACGCAACAAAGATGGACACAATGGTTCAAGATTATTAAGTACAAGAAAGTACAATGTGCCATCAAGTTCGTGAGAGCTTTACTAACTAATTTTCTCATAACAAGCAAACATTTTATTCGGAAGAAAACAAGGAATACTAAGCATGCACGGAATAGCTAATGATGCTAATAGGTAGGAATGGTGGACACTTTTGGCAATATTTGGTTTTAGGGAGTTGGAAACACGAGTAAAGCTTATACTCAGTGCAGGTGAAGGCTAGCAATAGTAAGGGAGCGACAAACGAGAGAGCAGTAACTGTCATAATAATGCTTGCAACAAAACAGGACTAATCATGGCATGAAAGTGATTCAAGACCCCTGAGGCAAAATAATTCATCGAGGCTTAATTGACTATTGTTTCAGTCATATGTATGCTTGAGCACATGCCAAGTCAATTCAAGATAAACATTCAGAGGAGGATACCATAGTGTCATACCAAGTTATGAATAGAGCAAAGCAAGCAAACATTCATATGACAAGCTACAAACTATTAGCGAGCTGGAGCTAATCATAAGAAAGCATGACCTACTAAGCATCCATAAATAACATACACCCTACATGAACAGACTAAGCATGCCCACAATGATGAGTATATGTACAAAAATGAAAACAAATAGAGTTTGTTACCAACCTCTTACCACACCTCAAGTTGTCATTAATCCTCATTATTGCCCTTCACTTGTGTGGCTTGAATAATAACACGAAACCAAATTCCACTGAGGGTTGCTGAACCCTGCAACAAACTTCACAAAACCAAAGAAGAACAACAAATTTTTTGGTGTTTTTTATTTTCAAAGACAAGAACAAAAAGGAAAAACAAGCAAAGCAAAATCTTTTTGGGTTTTTCAAATAGTTCAAACAAAGCAAAAAAAGCAAACCAAGGCAAAAAAAAAGAAGCAGCAAACAAGGAGAAACAACATAAATATTTTTGGTCTTTTTGTGTTTTAGAAAGCAAAAGTAAAGAAAGAACGAAAACTAAAAAGAGAGCGAAACATGAATATACAAAGTACCAACAAAACATGATATGGAGATGAGTGTGATGTCGGTGGACCTCCCCCCAAGCTTAGGCTTTTGGCCTAAGTGGGTATCAATCCAAATGCGAGTAAGGGTTCTAAGCAGGCGGGTCATTGTAAGAATGATCGTGGTTAGGCCCTTGGGAAGAAGAAGAAGAAGAAGCTCCCCAATCATAGGTAGGCTGCTGATATGAAGACTCCCCCTCATATGAGGGATGGACCGAATCATCTGTAACCTCCCTTCTAGTATCCTACTTCTGTTGGGAGAGCTCTCCCAAGTACGTATCAAGCTCCTCCTCAGTGAGTGATCATCCTACCCTGGTATCAAGGTTAAACAAAACTGGTGTAGGCAAAAGAACAAATTGCTTGGACTTACTCCTTCTCCAACCAGCCTTGAGAAAGGTTATTTCATAAGACAACTCGCTCAAATTAGCCCAAGAAGAAACAAATTTATGTTGTATCATGGAATTAAGGTCAAGCCTTTCTATGGGAAACTATAGGTCTAGATGATGAGGCACTAAACCATGCAATGCTAATAAACGAGAAGCAATGAGGCCTCCACAAATTCCACCTTTCTCACGGTTAGCAGCAAGACGGAAAGCTATCAAGGCACCGAAGTTGTAAGTACTATCTCGTTTTAAACCAGCTGAGATGAATGCTAGATCATAAGAGGATAGCTTATTAGCAGTTTTCCTAGTGAGAACACACTTGGCAATAAAGTAAGCAAAGTAGAGAATAGATGGGAGATTAATGTTACAGATTTTCCCACTCTCCTTTGAGAAGCTGATCCCTTGGCAAATCTCCGCATACAAGTCCATGAGTGGTGTAGGCCGGTTTTTAATCCTTCCACACGATCCCCACTGAGGTACCTTAATAGCTGCACAAAAGTCATCAAGAGGAAGGTCGACAGCTAAATTGTAAATTTTGTAGTGGACCATGGGGTTAGGCAAAGAGTGACTAAATCAAAAGTCCTGCACTACAGACATAGTTAGTTTCACAAATTGACAAGGTTCATGCTCCACAAAGTGCTCCAATCCTACATTAGCAACCAAAGTATGGAAGTCCTGAGAAATTCCTGCAGCCCTCATGAATTTGAAGAATGGATAGATGGAAGGAAAAACTTCCTCCTCTTGGTGAACCTTCATCACCTCAGGCACCCTTAGTTCATGTTGGTTAAGTTCATGCTCATTCATCTTCTATTCTGAAATTTAAACATCCATTAAACAAGTGATTGCAAAGTGAATACATAATGTAGGGATCTACTCATAGAGACTTGTAAGAGGCCTAAACATGCATCAAAACAATATCTCTAAGCATTGAACAAGCTTACAAGGTCTCAAAACCTGTCACCTACAGCAGCAAAATACTCAAGATATAAATCACTAAACACAAATCTACTTGGACAAGCGGAGGAGTCACATACCAGAAAACAATTGCTCCAAATTTCAGCAGCAAAGATGGGCTGAGCAAGGTCGAAAAATCATGGGCAAGAACATCAAGAATGCGATTTCGAGCAATGAACTGGTGTTTTCTGGGGAGAGAGAGAGTAGTGGGAAGTGAGAGAGTGAGTGGAGGGCCAGGGGTGGCCCACACCATGGACAGGCGCGCCCCTGGGCTGGCCGCGCCACCAGGTGGTGGGCCTGCCAGGTGGGCCCCCCTAGTACTCTCCAGGCACTTCTCTGCCCCTTTTTCACGTAAAAATTTAATATGAATTTTCTGGAATTTTTTGAGACACTTTATTTTTGAGCAATTTTCAGGTATAGATGAATGATTTTCTGATAGAAAAGGTTTCTGGATTGATGCAAAATCAAAACAAAGCTAAAACTTCAGAAGTTCTAAGACACTCTAAAATGCAAGCAACTAACAACAGAAAAGTAAACTAAGCGAAAGCAAAAACTAAAATGGATAAATGAAAGTAAGCGAGGATAATCATGGTGAAAACATTGTTTTGTTTATTAAAATCCCTTTGTTAACAAGGTTGATCAGGTCTTGTTACCAAAACAATTTTATATGAACAAAACTTTGCATACCACTTATGATTATGTTACCTCAACCTTGATAGCAATGGTCCCAATCATAATAGTTTCGTATTTTTCTCTTGGTATGGGACAATATATTTCTCCAACTTGAATGCCCTCAATATGTTCAATTGAATTTAAACCATACGTCCTATCAATCTTCTTGGGGAAATAGACAGTATGCTCCTTGTCATTAACATTGAAAGTCACCTTTCCCTGAATACAATTAATAACAACTCCTGCAGTATTAAGAAAGGGTCTCCCAAGAATAATAGACATATTATCATCTTTAGGCATTTCAAGCACAACTAAATTAGTTAATATCAAGAAATTATGAGACACTTGAACAGGTACATCCTCACATATACCAACAGGAATAGTAGTAGATTTATCATCCATTTGCAAAGATATATCAGTTGGTATTAGTTTTTCCAGTTGAAGTCTCTTGTAGAGAGAAAAAGGCATAACACTAACTCCTGCTCCTAAATCACACAAAGCAGTTCTAACATAACTATTTTTAATAGAGCAAGGGATAGTTGGAATCCCTGGGTCTTTGGAACTTTACCATTAAAGGAATAATTAGCAAGCAAAGTAGAAATTTCTTCATTAGGGATCTTCCTTTTATTTGAGACAATATCCTTCATATACTTTGAATAAGGAGGCAACTTAATAACATCAGTCAAAGGAATTCCACTCACAAAACTTATTATAGTGTTCATCTTCCTTTGACTTATGTTTCTTATCGGGGAAAGGCATAGGTTTTTGGACCCAAGGCTCTTTTTCACTACCATGTTTCTTAGCAACAAAATCTTCTTTAGTGTATTTAGTATTCTTAGTGTGCCTTTCAGGTTCTTCTTGAACCTTTTCTTTATCAGGAGCATCGTTTTCTTCATTACCATTTTCAGTTTCAGCATCAGAGATAGATATACTATTAGGATCTTTAGCAGGTTTAAAAGGTTCTACAATAGTTTTATGTTTCTTCTTTCTTTTCTTAGAAGTAGTACCATTATTTTTAGCTTGTTGAGAATCCTGCTCAATTATTTTAGGATGCCCCTAAGGATATAGAGGATCCTGGGTAGCAGCACCACTTCTAGTTCTAATTTCATAAGCATGTTTTTCTTTAGCAGCATTAACTAGCAAGTCTTTTTATACCTTAATAAGCTGGTCAATTTGAGTTTGAACCATTTGAAAATGTTTAACAAGCATTTTAACATCATTAGAGGTTCTTTCCACAATATATTTTAACTCAACAATAGCTCTAGAGTTTTCCATTAAATGATTTTGCACCCTTTTATTAAAATTATCTTGCTTAACAATAAAAATATAGAGGTTTAGATTAAGGGATATCACCTTAATCAAAATGCTAGAGAGAGTGTACCTCAATAGTGGATGAGTGAGGAATTGGCTTACATAATTCTTCTATAGGAGGCAAATTCTTGACGTCAGCAACTTTAATTCCCTTCTCCTTAAGACATTTCTTAGCTTCCTTCATCACTTCATCATTCAGTTCAATAACTCCCCTCTTCTTAGATGATGGTATAGGCGCAGGTATAGCTGGTTCAGGTGTAATTGTTTCAGGTATAGCTAGTTCAGGAGGAGTCCAGTCTTCATAATTCTTGCTTATTTTAGCCATTAATTCCTCAGCTTCCTTGGGAGTCCTATTCCTGAAAACACAATCAGCACAACTATCCAGGTATGTCCTAGATTCTTTAGTTAGTCCATTATAAAATATGTCAAGAAGCTCATTCTTAGGTAATGGACATCCAGCCTATGCATGAATGAAAGCACAAAACCTTGCCCTTGATTCAGGCAATATCTCTTTTTCTCCCTGTTTAAAATCAAAAAGTTCCTGCAAAATAGCATGTCTAGCACTAGGAGGAAAATATTTCTGTAGGAAAGTACTAATCAAGCAATCAGGGCTATCAATAGATCCATGAGGTAAATTGCTAAACCAAGTTTTAGCTTCTCCTTTCAGTGAAAAGGGGAAAATCTTAGCAACAAAGTAAGTACGCATCTTAATATCATCAGAAAATAAGCCACTCATGGTAGAAAGCTCAGTCATATGTGCTACCGCACTTTCATTCTTACTCCCACAAAAAGGTTCTTTCTCAACAATAGCTATGTAAGAGAAATCATAATCCTTATCTTAAATGTTTATGGGAGATGTAGCAAACTTAGCATTAGGAGACAATTTGGGTTTTATAGTATGCCTCTCAAGGAGACTCTTAATAGCACTCCTATCATGGGTGTTTTGACATTCTTTAATAAATTCATCAGTCATCTCAATATAACCGTCTTCAATATCATAGCTATCTCAAGACTCAGGTGAACTAACAGGTGTAGTAGTGTCTTCATTAGGAGTTTCAGTATTTCCAGCTATAGTTCTAGGAATCGTAGCATCTAGGAAAGGACCTAATGAACCACTATTATCAAGCACAGTAGAAGCAGCATCATAAGTATCAGAAGTTTCAGATTCAGCAGTAGTAGTAGTGTGTGTAGAATGTGTATGTGGTGGTGTAAGGAGCTTACTCATAATAGATGGTGAATCAAGAGCAAGAGAGGTGTTCAAAACTGTACCTCTTCTTGTAGTGGATGGTAAAATGGGAACCTTGCCATCACGAGACTTACCCATGATGGATGGATGGCAGTGAACAATAGTGATTCCAAGTGAACTTAATAAATAAAGCTATGCTCCCCGGCAACGGCGCTAGAAAATTATATTGATGACCCACAAGTATAGGGGTGTATCGTAGTATTTTTGAGGGAAGTGAAACCCAATTTATTGATTCGACACAAGGGGAGCCAAAGAATATTTATAAGCCTTAACGACTGAGTTGTCAATTCAGCTGCACCTGGAAATAACCTTGCTCACAGCATTTTATCAGTAGAAATCGTTTTGTAGTAGCAATAGTAAAGTAATAGCAGTACTAAAAGTAAAGACAGTAGTAACAATTGCAGCAAACAGTAGGATTAAAGCGCAGTAGGCATAGGGATGGATGGACGGGCGTTGCATGGACAAGACAATTCATATGGCAGTCAGAACATAGGGCATTTGTAGATAAATAAGATAAAGCATCCAAGTACTAGATAATCATAGGCATGTGTTCCATATATAGTCATACGTGCTTGCAATGGGAACTTGCACAACATCTTTTGTCTTGCCAGCCTGTTTGCAGCGGGGCCTCAAGGGAACTACTGGCAATTAAGGTGCTCCTTTTAATAGAGCACCGGAGCAAAGCATTAACACTCCATGAACACATGTGATCCTCACATCAAAGCCATTCCCTTCGGTTATCCCGATTTCTGTCACTTCGGGGCCTTTGGTTCTGGAAGACGACGTGTGTATACAACTTGCAGGTAAGACCACAAACAATACTATCATAATGAATCAATAACATGTTCAGATCTGAAATCATGGCACTCGGGCCCTAGTGACAAGCATTAAGCATAACAAGTTGCAACAAAGTCAAAAAACACTAATAGTATATACTAGGCACCATGCCCTAACAATCCGATGCCATTACATGAACGATCTCATCCAATCCCTACCATCCCCATAGCCTACATCAGGGGATTACTCTCTCATAGATGGGGGAAACATGGATGGTCGATGGAGAAACGATGGTGATGATCTCCTCCAATTCCCCATCCCGACAGGGTGCCAGAACGGAGTTTCTGGTTCCGAATCGTGGAATCTGGTGGTGGCGGCGAAGCGGAACACTTTCTGGAAAAACGTCGAACCCCCCTTCGTTTTTATGTCAAGAGGCAACTTATAGGTGAAGAGGGAGGCCGAGGGGCAGCCGAGGCGGCCACACCACCCCTAGGCATGGTCTGGCCTGGCCCTCGCGGCCAGGTGGTGTGGGCCCCTCGTGTCCCTACTCCGTCTCATCTTCTGGCTCCGTGAGTCTTCTGGTGAAATAGGATTCTTGGCATATTTTCTGGGATTTTTCCTGATAGTTGATTTTCTGAACAAAAACTAGACACCAAGGTAATTCTGCTGAAAACAGCGTCAGTCTGTGTTAGTTGCATCCAATTCACACAAGTTTAGAGGAAAAACAATAGCAAAAGTGTTCAGGAAAGTAGATACATTTTAGACGTATCAGACGCGCAATGTGTCGCGCGTCAGTCGGGTCCTCAGGCAGCCTCTTACTGAGAAGATATGTGATGTAGAGTTGAGTCCAGGATTGCTCGATCATCATGACGCTCATTGGTCCTTCGAGCCCTGTGTCGAGCACCAGGTCATCGAGTGCCATTGGCTCATTGGGTGGTGTAGCCCTCGAGTCTGTTGACGCGCTTGCTTTCTTCTCTGGAGCCTTTGGCTTGATGGAGCATTCGCACATACGCTCGAGAAATACCCTAGGTGGTATGGGGCGCAGGTGGAGCCAATGTTGGCGAGTGTGACTGCCTCTTCGTTGCTTTTGTGGCCTACGTGCCGCAGTTCACAGCCGTCGAAGTCCCCTTCGAGTGTGTTGTAAAGGTCGCGATAGGTGATCATGTTGTTGTTCAGTGCGTCACACTCGTGCATCGTTTGGTTGACCAGCAGTTTGGAGTCGCCGTAGATGATGAGCCTCTTGGCGCCGCAGGCTTTCGCCATCCGCATCCCATGGATTAGGGCCTCGTACTCAGCTTCATTGTTGGAGGCCGTGAACTGCATTCGCAGAATGTATTTAAGCTTGTCTCCCTGGGGTGATGTCAGTATGACACCTACGTTGGCCTCGTCCTTTTGTTTGGACCCATTGAAGTGCATTGTCCAGAGATAAGACATATCTGGCTTTTCGGGGAGGTGGTTCTCCATCCAGTGCACGAGGAAATCGGGAAGGACTTGCGACTTGATCGCGTTGCGCTTTTCATATGTGATGTCTCATGGAGATAGCTCGATTCCCCAAAGCGCGACTCGTCCGGTGGCATCAGGGTTGTTGAGGATATGCCCAAGCGGGGCGTCATTAACCACCACGATTGGGTGCTCCTCAAAGTAGTGGCGCAGTCGCCTGGCTGTCATGAAGACGCCGTACGCCAGCTTCTGGTAGTGTGGGTACCGTTGTTTTGTTGGCGTGAGCACCTCGCTGAGGTAGTAGACAGGGCGCTGGACCCTGTGGATCTTGTTTTCCTCGGCTCGTTCCACCACGAGCACTGTGCTAACCACCTGATTGGTGGTGGAGATGTAGAGAAGTAGTGGCTCCTTTACGCGAGGCATCACCAGTACTGGCGAGGTGGATAGTAGACATTTAAAGTCCTCGAATTCTTCTTGTGCTTCATCTATCCACTCGAACTTGTCAGTCTAGTGGAGAAGTTGGTAGAAGGGCAGTGCCTTTTCGCCGATTCGACTGATGAATCGACGGAGCGCCACAATTCTCCTAGCCAGCTGTTGGACGCCTCTTACGTTCTTTGGCTTCTCCATGGCCAGTATGGCTTTTATTTTCTCCGGGTTTGCCTCGATTCCTCTCGCGGAGATGAGATACCCGAGTAGTTGGCCAGATGGTATGCCAAATGTTGGTGAAGGTTTCATGTAGATCGTCGATTAGCGAGGCTTCCTCTTTTGTTTTGATGACGATGTCATCAACATAGACTTGGATGTTGCGACCAAGTTGATTCTTGAGGCTGGCATGCATGCACCGCTGATAGGTGGCTCCTGCGTTTTTTAGCCCGAAGGGCATCGTGTTGTAGCAGAACACACCAAAGGGCGTCGTACACGCCGTTTTCTCCGTGTCTTCCTCCTTCATTCGAATTTGATTGTAGCCTGAGTAGGCGTCGAGGAAGCAGAGGCGTTTACATCCTGCGGTGGAGTCGATGATCTGGTCGATTCGTGGCAACGGGAAGTGATCCTTTGGGCAGTGCTTATTCAGGGATGTAAAGTCCACACACATCCGCAGGATATCTGTGTCTTTTTAGGCACAAGTACCATGTTGGTGAGCCAAGTGCTTTCCTTAATGGCGCGTATGAATTTGGCATCGAGGAGTCTGTTGATCTCCATTCCGACTGCCTTTGCTCTTGGTTCAGCCAATCGCTGAATTGTCTGGTTGACTGGCCTTGCGTCTGGATTTACGTTGAGTGAGTTCTCGGCGAATTCCCTGGAGACACCTGGCATGTCCGCTGGACACCAGGCAAAGATCTCCCAGTGCTCACGGAGGAATTCGACGAGCGTGAGTTCATATGCGGAACTCAAGTTGTTGGCGATGAGGGTCGTCTTGGTCGGGTCCGTTGGGTGGACCTGGACTTCCTTCGTGTGCACTTATGAGTCGAAGGATAGGTCGGGTGAACTTGGCCTGCTCAGGGGAGGCAGACTATTGTCTTTTGACTCCTTTAATCTTGCGAGTTCCAACTGCATGCCGAAGGACTAGGAGATTCTGTTGAATTCCCTGTCGCAACTGTCGGACCTCTCAAAGTTGCCGTTGATTGTGATTACGCCGTTTGGACCCGGCATCTTCATCTGTAGGTAGGCGTAGTGCGGCACTTCCATGAAACTCGCGAACGTGACACGTCCAAGGATGCAGTGGTATTGTGAAGGCCAATCGACGACTTAACAGTCGATGCGCTCTCGCCGAAAGTTTTGCGGCGTGCCAAAGATGACGTCGAGGTTGATTTTTCCCAAGGGATATATGCATTTCCCTAGGACGATGCCGTGGAACATCGTGTCTGAAACTTCCAAACACGTTAGAGGAATCATCATAGCCTGCAAGGTACTCGCGAACATGAGGTTAATGCCGCTGCCGCCATCCATGAAGATGCGACTCATGTCGAAACCCCCAATCTACGTCTCGAGTATGAGGGGACAGTGGCCTGGACGAGGAACTTGGCATGGGTGGTCACGCCTGTCGAAGGTGATGTAGGAGTCGTTTCCACTGAGGTACTCAGTGGTGGAAGGTGGAGAGTTTATCGCCAGGTTGACTTGGAGAGTGATGGCCTTCTGCACTCGATTTGAGGGACGCCCCTTTTGGATCATCCCCATGTTGCCCACGGCTCGTGGGTATGGTTCGACTCCGTGATGCTGGACCGGCGCGGCCGCGGGTGGTGGTGGGCTGGGCGGTGGTGGAGGAGCTCCATGTGTCACGGCGGCTGGGCAGCTCCATAGCCCCTGTTGACTGTGTCGCGATTCATCTGGGCCAGGCCTTCATGGAGTTTGAGGAACTCGCGGCAATCCTTGAGAAGGTGGCTGGATTTCTCCTTGCCATCATGCTTATCAATGTAGAAGTGCATGTTTCATGGCCCGGATAGTTTGTCCTTGATAGATGTTATGGGTGCTTCTTCGCGAGTGCGGTGTTACCACACCTGCGTGGTTTTTACACTATCCCGGTATCCACCACTGCGGTATCCGCTGCTGTGGTTGTCGTCGCGCTTGTCGGCATAGCCGGCTGCGACCATGTTGACTTCATCGCGGTCGTCGTAGACACGCATTCGACGTTTGCTTCAGCGATCGTGTCTGCACCCAAGGTCATCGTCGTCAGAGTATGTACGGTTCTACACCGAGTCTTCTCCGTCAGCCCACCGATTCGCGATTTCCATCAGGTGTTCGATTGTTTTGGGCTTCGAGCGGCCCAACTCCTTCCTGAGTTCTATACGGCGAACACCGCCATTGAACGCGTCGATTGCACGGTCCTCCGAGATGTTTTATGCGAAGTTCTTGATGATGGACCACCTCTGGATGTACGAGCGTAGCAATTTGCGCGACCTTTGTTGGCAGCTTCTCAACTCTTCAATTTACGCGGGCCTTTTGTAGGTGCCCTTGAAATTGCGCACGAAGATATAGACCAGCTCTTCCCAGCTGGGAATGGATCCGCGCGGGAGATTGTTGAGCCATGCGCGAGTGGCGCCCTGCATCTTTAGCTGCAGGCATTGCATGGCCGTGCTTCGACTCCCGCCATGTAGTCTGACGGAGGAGATGTGGTCTTCCAACCAGATTTTCGGGTCCTGTAGACCGTCAATTTTTGGGTTCTCCGATGGGAGTTTGAACCCCTTAGGCATTCACTTCTTCCTGATGGCCCTGTTGAAGCATCTAGCGACGCAGAGTTCAGTCTCGTCCTCTTCTGAGTCAGTCGAACGAGCGCGTCTTTCCCTTGATTTGTCGATTTTGCGCTGCATGAGGTCATCACGCACATCGTAGTCATGATCGTGCCGCCGTGAGCAGCAACGCCGGGATAGGTCATGGCTATCGTAGCTGGACGAAGGCGAGGAGTAGTGTTTTGCCAGAGCCTTGCTTTTCTTTGGATCTGGTGCAGGTTCTTTGTCGAGAGCTGCCTCGACTAGCCCCAAGCCCGCGATCGTAGATCGGTGCATGGCAGCTTGTGGATCTCCAGCTAGCGGCTGGTTGTTGAGGAGGTACATTGTGGCCGCCGTTACCACGGCTTGCGGCGTCTTTGGAAGCACGTTGCCCCGTGTATCCACCATCATGGAACCAAAGTCCAGGACTTTCACGGCTTCCATGCGCTCCTCCTCGGTGAGGTGGGCCATTCGAGATCTTCTCTTGTTGGCCAGGTACTCATTGCCTTTGGTGGAGGATCCTCCGTGGGAGGAGAGCCCGGCTCACCGAAGGCTTGATTCGTCCGCCGCCTTTTTACGTGCTTCAAGTTGTGCGATTGCATGTAGCTGGTGTCTGTACTCCTCCTTCAGTAGCCAATGGTAGCCCATCAGCATGTTTTGCGGGGAATTGAGGGGCAGGGGATTGCCTCGCAAAGCTTCTCGACAGTGGTCCCATTCGTTGTCGTTGAGCTTGATCACCACGCACTCTCCCATGTGCTCATTCATTATGGTAGGAGGTTCTCCTGCCGCTCCATTGTTGACGGGTGTGCCGTTGCCACTGTTGGTGGGGCCGCCATTGGGCATGTTGCCGTTGGGTGGTCCAGTGCCGTTGGGCGGTCCGGGGCCAACGTTTTCGCGATTGGCGGTAGTGTCGCCTGCGTTGATGACTGCGCACATGAAGTGGTTGGGGAAGCTATTGCTCCCGCAACTTTCAGATCTAGAGCCGTAGGCTCCGTCTTCAGTGGCCAGGTCACCCAGATCGGATCCGTGACTGATGTTGTTGTCCGTGCTCTCAGCTATTGCCGAGGTGTTGAGCTCGCTGAGGGTGCCGATTGGTGGCGAGAACCACGATGCTGGAGCAATCGTGGGTGCCATCGGCTAGTCAGGCATGCAAAGTGTGCCCATCTGACCAACCTAGAAGCGGAAGCTCCCAATCGCCAGACTGATTCCGTCGCCCACGGACTCGAAAGCCGGAAAAGTGGCCGGCGTGTGGACGGTGAAGTCGAACACGCCGAAGAGCCGGCGAATCTCCGATGTTGCGTAGTTGTAGATCGCGGTTGATGGGGCGGAAGAAGCCGCGACATCAGCACTCCCAGTTCCCACAGACGGCGCCAATTGACGAGGGTTTAACTCGTCAATGCCCATTGTTATGGACTTGGGTTTTGGAGAAGGAGGGAGCGCTGGAGGCATCAGTCGGCTAGCAAACAAGCACACAGGGACACACGTTTTACCCAGATTCAGGCCTCGTAGAGGTCCCTACTCCTGCTTGACTGCTCTTGGAATTAACGAAGGAATCGAAGATTACAGAGGCGCGCAGATGCAATCTAGCGAGAGTTGTGGAAACTAGGGTTGTGCGTGTTCTCCTCGCCACCCCCTCCTAGCCTTTATATAGATAGGCTAGGTCTCGGGTAGCAGGTCGAGTCGGTTACAGATTAGGGGTTTCCCTTTAAACTTTCTATTTTAAGCTTCTTCTTGTCTCACAAGCAATCGAGAGTCCGTGGGCCACTCGAATTCTCTATTTGGGCCTTGGCAACGCCGTGGGCTTCCGCCGTATCTGGACCATATATACCGAACTCGAGTACCTATAGGGTATACCCATGTCAACCAACATTGGCAAGTTTATCAACAATAACAGGAGTAGCTAAAGAAAGGAAAGACTTCGAAGAACTCATAGTACCCTGAGAATCGAGATTCTTTTCCGCCTTCCTCCTCATAGCCTTGCCTAGCGAATCCTCATCCGTTGCGGATGCACCAAAAGCATCACCTCCATGTCGAAGACTACATCGCGTCGGGGTCCCGTCCACCGTCCCCTTGCGACCCGGTGCAGCAGCGTCAGCCATGGCTGAACCCGACCCCACCTGGGTCAGATTACCATGGAAATGGCCCGACCCCTCCTGGGCCAGGTCACCACCTCGTCGATGCCCCAGCTGGAGCTGGACGCCCTCGCGTGGTGGCTCCGCCAGATCCTGGACCTGCATAGGAACCCCCGACCCTGCCTAGGCCAGGGATCCTCCTCCTGGATGTGACGCCGAAGACAGCAGGTCTACGTGGGCTTTCAGCCCCGCCTGGGCTGAAACCACGCTGACCTGCAGCCCCGCCTGGGCCACCGCCACGCCAGCCCGTAGTCCTGCGTGGGCCAGCATGACGCCAGCCTGCTGGTCCGCCTGTGCAGCCAGGCCCATCACGTGCACCGCCGGCGCCCAAGTCCACGACCTCCCGCTGAACTAGAGCCAACCTGGATAGGCCCCGAGTCAACGGTCCGCTCCTCCCGAGAGGTCACATGCAAAACAGTCTCTAGGGTCACCTCCATGAGAATAGGTCTTGAGAATGACTCCACCACACCACGCGGAATAGTTCTGCCCAAAATATTTGGTCGAGACCTGGCTGGGGACGACGGACACCCTGTAGGCTTACGCGCCAAATGCAAAGCCTCCTGGAGCTATGTCTGTGTGACCCGCGGCGTGGTCCCCGTGGCTGAACCTCCACGAAGAGGTGAATCAGGCGGAAGAGCATCCAGCAGCTCCTTTCCACGCAGTGTAGTAGGAGAGGCATTGAAAGGGGTGACCGCATACACCTGAAAAGGAGCCTGACGCGAAGAGGTTGGTGTAGAAGAACCCTGTCCAGACGACCGCCCAGCCGAAGTCTCACCCGCAGGTGGAGCAAGGGGCGGCTCCGAGGTATCCATCACATCATCACCACTAGGCCCAGCACCATCATCCCCAGAACCATCAGGACCCTTCTTCCAAAGATATAGCGAGAAGTCTGGCTCCGGAGCAAAACCAGCAGGCTCTGGTGTCTTGTACTACATGCAACATTATTGTCTGTATGTATATCTAGCGTATGTCCAATAGTTCGTTTCCGATTTTTTTCGTGTTGAATCATCAACGTTTAGCAAAACTGCCTTGGCCTGAATGATGTTCTGCCCACGCGAGTCTCATAGATTTAAGGATTTATCAGCCTCGTTTATACGTGGTAGGGAACATACACGGTAACATAGTTTAGTATGCTACAACCACAAATAGCTTCGAGAATATCCGTTATAATTTGCATCAGGGTTATCCTAACATTCTGTCTAACAACTGCGTCCTGGGGAACGCAAAGAGGAGTCTAGAATAGAAATAGTCTCTATAACTCTATTCTTATTGATGCGCTTCCTGTCTTAGTTTTACATAGCACTTTATGTAATTTAGCGCTTGGATTTGGTTTCTCCTTTTCTCTTACACGTAGATATAGCACGATCATATCATCGGACGTTCTACCTACCGACCGCGCCACGGAAGACGGAAAAAAGGTTCTAGTTTATAGAATAACAGAGCTAATAATCTAACGAGAAAGGCTCAACCTCCTTGTATCCGTTCGACCCTATCAAGCCATTACCGTGTGCCAATCCCCGTCTCGCAAGCAGGCGATTCCATAAATGGACTCGTTGCTGGCTACTTCATTTACTGGAGTACATAGTAGTTTGGAATCGTCTCTTCCCCGTTTATCTTGGTTTAATTATTATCACTATGAACTTAGATCCACCAAAAATTAATAGCAGTTGGTTCGCTTGACTTTTCGCCTTTCAACGCCGAACGGACAAATCTAAAAGTTTGCAACAGCTGAACATGTTGGAATTTGGTGATTTTTTGGCTATTGGCCCATTAGACAAATTCAAAATTCTCGTTGGTCTATATGTGCATGGCAGCATATGGCTGTACAAGTGATGTCAAAGTTTAGGCTCACACTGCTAGTTGAGTGAGAGTTACACCTTCTTATATACTACGTTGTTCCACCATTCACTAAGGTGTAAGAAGAAGAGCAGCTCTCGCGCATTCTTTCTCCGACGCCGCCCGCCTCGTCACGACGCGCGTGCGTGCGGGTTGCGGGTCGCGGGTTGTGGTTGAGCCGAGTTTTACTTTTGCTAGTTGGGAAAATTAATCTTAGATTAATTACGAGTAATTAACGAACGTGTTAATGAGTTAGCCGTTTTTAAATTCCGCTGCAGCTAATGCTGCTGCTACCGTCACGGCCGCTGCTGCCGCTGCTCTACCGTACGTAACATTGAACTTCTTATTTCAGATTCTGCTAGAATTCCTTATAGCGTTCTGTGTAGATGTGACAGGTTTATCTTATTTAGATATAATCTGTTTATCTACTTTGTTGATCTGCATGATTAGTTTTAGTACTGTCTGTATGACCACGTTTTATCAGTTTATTATTCGGATTAAATCATATGGATTATTGCTTATATTTTCAACAGAACAGCCTCGGACCGATGAACTTCTTGTTTAAAAATAGATTCCGGAATATCAAAACAAATAAAAGATATTCCACCTACATCCGGATATTCTATGTTCGTATATAAGTTTTTGGAAAAAAAAAGAAATTATTTTTATCACGTGAAAAAAGATAAATTCAGATGTTCCAAAATTATTATTGTTAGGTATCTTTTTTACACAAGTCATGTAAAATATTCTTTTTTCAAAAACTTGTGTACAAACATGTGTTCACGCAATTGATTTTCAGATTTTTTTTGACAATCTATTCTACTAGATTCACTTGCACCCGCGAGTCAAAACAACGACTCGTGAACAGCTTAGCTATTGTGTTCTTCCATGGACAAAAAGGAAAAGAAAGACCTCTGTTGTGATAACGGCGCTCGGTGGCCACCGAGAATGGCAATTGCGGCGCACAGAGAGTGTCGGCAGCCCCAAGGACTAGCTTGCCGCTAATAGCGCCGGCGGTGGCGGCGTGATGGACAGGAGACAACAAGATAAGGAGTGAACGAGGTATGCACTTGACAGGGGAGAGGAGCAGGCATGTGTGCAGGTACAGAGTACCGGCAGGCACCCGAACGGCCAGACGAGACAACTGTTGGACCAATGCGGCGTACGCCGGGAGATACCGCATCAGCCTCCGATCGAGCATCTCGCCGTCGCCGTCGCCGTCGTCGTCGTCTTTGTGCCGCGCCTCCACTCCCGGCAGGACGATCATTCCTTTCCCACGGGAAGTTGGAGATGGAAGAGACGGGTTAAATCAGCCGCCAATATTTCGAAAGAACAAAAGGATTCAGCCGCAACTGCAGCGGTGGACGAGGAGCAATCGGATACGCAGTGCGTCCACGTGATACACCCCTCCTGCGACAGCGCGACCCGGTCGAGGTAATTCAGGCACCACACGTCCCTATTGTAACGTTATTCCTGGCTAGCTGACGTTATTCCTGGCTAGCTGAATGCCCGTGCGTAGCTACGGAGATATCGAAAAATTTACAAGTATATAAAACTGAAACAGTTGTCTTAAGTTATATACACATAAATAGAACAGTTGTTCTAATTGAGAAAAGGTGTGACACAACCATGTAGTCTCTATTTATCTTTTTGGAAATGGGATGTGGTCTCTATTCATACATAGAGTAAGACCAATTCTTTCTCTAATATAACATCTTTCTTCTTTGGTATTATTTTTTAACTTTAGTGACGTCTTCACTGCAAGCTAGCTATTAAGAAAACCTATGTAAAAAAGAAGAATGGAATCACATATTTGGATAAAATACTTTTAACTTGAAATTATTGCATCACTTAAAATTCGCATCAAAGTGCATCAATGTCTAACCTATAAACGCACACACGCACACCTTACCCCTATGAGCACCTCTGAAAGACTGAGCCGGCAGATCGGGTCTTGAAATTGACGAAGTCACCACGAGCGTCTCGCTATCGACGGGAACACCGCTTCCCACTGAAAGAATATTCCGCTTTTAATGCAACATACAGTGTCAAACCTGGGGTTTGAACTTTGGTGGGCTGGGGGTACAACCACCCTCCTAGCCATCCAACCATGGGTTGGTTTGCTGACATGGCATATCTGTAAGAAAAATACTGTTAAATATCACATCATTGACAGCTTAGTGCTTCGTACCTATAGAGATGATCAATTTGGCACAATAAGGAAGACCAGCAAGGATGACGATGAAAGACAGGGCGCTTGCCAGATAGGCTCCCAGGCGCTTGACATCAAAATGTAAAACTGAAGCGCGCTGATAAAGAAACTCTAAAGCAAGCAATGAAATTATGTACATTCAGTAAAAATATCAAAAATACAAATTAGACCATCACGGTTCCATACAGTCACTTGTTGAATAAAATTCAGAACATATATCCCATGCAAGCTGAGCATGAAAACATGGGACTGGGGACTAATCTCCTCCCGCATGTGCATGTCGACCTGCAGAACCATACCCCAGATTGAAGTTGCTCATCCTACTGCATTTCATGCTCACCGTGGCCATGGGGAGCAGGCGTTCAATCGCCGCATGCGATCTCGGCAATATCTTTGATAAGTGCCAGCGACTTGTATATAGCAGAGTGCACGGGAGCATACAGATGGAACTCCCTCGCATCCATGAAGGCATGAGTGAAGTCGATGATTGAGCTTGCGCAAGTGCAGCGGTGTCGTGGAAGCTATTACGGAACTGCATCATGAGCCGCCCAGAGGAGTCCCCATCCGCATGGCCGAGCCGGTCAACCACTCAACCCCACCTTCCTCCCGAGAGAGCGCCTCTGAGCCCAAACGAACTCCCTCCCGATCCCCCCGCCTCCATCCCCTCGACCCGCCGCTCTCCCACCGCCCATCCTGGCGAACGACGGCGCCCCGCAGTTCCTTGCATCGCGAGGACCCCGGTGGCAATCTGTCTCTCCCCTACATCCACAGGATCCGGCAGCACCGACGCAGTGGCCTGCATCACGCGGATTGACGCAGACGTAGCTGCAGCCTCGACCTCACGCCATGGAACTGGAGGTTCCGAGGGGGTCTACTACGGGGAAGGAGAGAGTGTGCCGATCTTCCAATCGCACTTGGATTGGCCGGTGAGGACGTAGCACCCGACCCTCTCGCAAGTGACGGTGGCGGCGAGGTCGATGCCCTCATTGAGCAGCACGCGGCACGGGCGGCGGGGGCGCGCAAGCGATGCCGAGATCTGGTACAGCATCGGCGGTAGGGAGGCGGTGTGGGCGGGGGCCATCTTCTAAGGCCGGCATGGAGGCGGGCGGGCGGTGGTCGCAGGATCTGCAATGGGAGGTCTGTCGGTGGTAGAACTCTGTTCGAGAAAGGACCCGATATACGGACTTATGGGTGGCAACGTGGGTAATTTGCTCTGATCAGCAGGGGCAAAACCGTCTTTTTACGGCAGACGGAAAATTTGATGTGTTGACGAACGTACGTACGACTATGTAAATTAGTATAAATATATAGATATAGATATAAATATATAGATAGATAGAAGATAGATAATAGATAATATCGCGCATGATCGATCTGCCACCCTGCAGCGACCGTTTTCTAGAAACGGTAAAGGAAAATAGCACTACCTAGCTGTCAGCACAAGTACTATTCCAGCTTATACGCATTTGGCTTCTTTCTTACTTTTTCGTACTACCTCTCGTTTAAATTATTGTTCTCGTGTTTCTCTAAATTCTGATATATCTAACACTAAAATTTAACTAATACAATCGAATTTAAATAAATCTGAGAACAATAATTTAGATCGGAGAGAGTATTCGAGATTATAATTTATAGAAATGTTTTGTATAATCCAGGCCTGCCGATGTGTTACAGGGAGTACGATTTGTACCACCAGAAAAATTCTCCCTTTTTGTAAGATATACTACACTTCTGTCCTAAATTAGACGTTGTAATTTGTCTCATGGATCTATATACTAAAGTGTGTTATAAACACGACAAGCAAATAATGAAGAACAAGAACAAAAATACGCAGAGACACATGATTTAACGTGAAAAAATTTCTCCAATAAAAAAAGGAAAAATTACAGACATCAGCCAGTAAAACTTCACTATATGGAGAATATTTATGCAACGCCGGGGATTTCACACATGCAACTTATCCCAGTCGGCTGCTTACTGGAGGTATATATAACGGTGAAAATCTAGATCTTTCGCTTCGGGCCAAGCCTACCCGACGACGGGCCTCGCTGCGCTCGTCAAAAGTTAGCCTCCTTAATGAATTTAGATCACAACTTCAACAAGCTCCAACTTGAGACAAATTCTTTCTTGTAATGTCAATAATAATTATCTTTTCTGAACAACAAAAAAAACACTTTCGTCACGAACAACCACTAAGGCTAAACAGTTATACCAACTAAGCTTGAGCATACCTCAACCTTAGCAAGATGAACAAGCTTTGTCATTATATCAGCAGGATGATCATGAGTACTAATATTGCATACCTTTAGTTTATCTTGTGCAAAACGTCGCGAACATAATGGTACTTTACATCAATGTGCTTCGATCTCTCATGGAACATGAGATCCATAGTAAGGTATATGACACTTTGATTGTCACGTAATAGATGAATGCAAGAATTATTTTGACAACGCTCAGCATACAAAACTTTCAACCAAACAGACTCTTTATAAGTTTCAGCAATAGCCATATATTCTGCTTCGATTGTAGATTGAGCAACAACTGTTTGCAGTGTTGCCTTCCAACTCACAGCACATCCACCTACCGTGGACACATAACATGTGAGGGATCTCCTCTTATCTAAGTCAGCAGAAAAATCTGAATCCATATAGCCTGCGAGTTCCTTACCGATCTTGTCAAACTTCAAGCAAGCATTGGATGTGCCACAGAGGTACCTGAAAATTCATTGAACAACTTTCCAATGTTCTTTACCAAGATTAGTCATGTATCGACTAACCAAACTCATAGCATATGACATATCAGGACAAGAACAAACCATGGCATACATCAAGAAACCAATAACACTAGAATAAGGAACTCGTGACATGTACTCAAAATCTTCATTAGAACTAGGACTTTGCAATGCTAACAATTTGAAATGAGTAGAAATAGGAGTACTAACAGACTTTGCATTAAAACGAGTAAAACTTTCTCAATATAACTCTACTACCTAAGAAATAATAACCTAGATTTTTTGTCTCTTTTAATTTGCATACCAAGGATTTTCTTAGCAGCACCAAGATCTTTCATCTCAAACTCACTACTTAGATGTTCCTTCAAAGTAGTGATTTCTTTTATACTCTTCACAATAATTAACATATCATCAACATATAACAACAAGTATAAGATGATCCATTAACAAACTTAATGTAAAAGCAACTATTAAATTGTGACTTATTTAAACCATGCGAGATCATGAATGAATCAAACCTTTTTGACCACTATCTTGGAGATTGCTTCAAGCCATATGCCCTCTTTTCTAGGAACCATGAACCCTTCAGGTTGGTGCATGTACGTATCCTCCTCCAGTTCTCGATGCAAAAAAACATACCTTTACATCTAACTTCTCAAACTCAAGATCATGCATAGTAACAATACCAAATAATGCACGAATAAAACTATGCTTCACAACCGAAGAGAAAAAATATTATAACCAGTACCTAGAATCTGATTGAAACCTTTTGATACTAACCTTTCCTTAAACCCCGAAGGCTCATTAGAAGACAAACCTACCTTTATCTTGAATATCCACTTACAGTGAATGACCTTCTGTTGTTTACGAAGCGCACAACATTTCATGTGCCATTTTTATCAGGCGGTTGAATCTCTTCTTGCATAGCAGAAATCCACTTCTCGCGGTCAACGAATGCAACAACTTTATTGTATGTCGCAGGTTCAGAATCATGCTCTACCTATTTAGCACAACTCAAAGCATAATGAACAAGATTACACTCTTCAATTAAACGAGGACATGGACCTTTGTTACGTCTCGTCTATCAGTAGCAATAGACTCACGTGGTTGCTGTAAAACAATAGGTGAGTGCTGAACAACATAACCATAAATATTTTCCTCCTGTTATCTTTAATAATAGCATCATTATCAATAGTTTCCTACCATAACTTTCCACTTCTTAAAAGCATCAAAAACATCAGATTTATATTTCAGAAAATAAGGCCACAATTTTCTTAAGTAATGAGTAATGATAGTAATCATGTAATTAGCACCACTAATAGAAGTCTTGCGGGATGGTCCCCATACATTAGCATGCACATAATCCAATATTGCTTTGTTGGTATGAACGGTAGTATTGAAGTTAACTCTTTTATGGTTACCAAGAATTCAGTGCTCACAGAACTCAAACTTACTCATGTTGCAACCATCAATCAGCTCTCTCTCTCTCTCTCTCTACCAACTTTATCATGCCATGTTCACTCATATGTCCAAGATGCATATGCCATAGATTAGTTTTACCACAATCATCAAAATCATTAGAAGTAAGAGAATCCAACACTCAGACCCAAAATTACTAATAAGAAGGATGAAGATTTTAGGATTAGAAAGGCTACCTTTTCAATGGCCATCGGGCGGTGTAAAACCCAACTTCTGCTTGTTTGGATTGCTTGCACCGCTTCGAGAGATTACAGTAAAAGAGTATGTGGATTCTAGATCCAAAAGAGAGACCCTTATAAGGTAGGGAACTGCCCCTCTTATAGCCGCTCTAGTCCTCTTTTCGAAATAATTGGCAGGAAGGGTTGCCACATAGCAACAAAAGAGGGTACAGGTGCATAGATCAATTTTGACCATGGACTCAGTCCATGGCACATAAATCCACTGTCCATGGTAGGGCCATTGGTCACATCGATGACGTCCTCCTCTGCAATGTTGCATTCTCCACGGTCTTCAACACCAAAGAGGTAAGCCTTGGGACTCACTTTGGTGGTAATAGTTTGTCATCCATGCTTTAATGATAGGAGAGGTGATGCGTCTCCTTTAGCACAGAGAGAGAAACCGTGTCTACTGTGCTAGCTATGGCCCTCGTTATTTTCATCATCACCCTTTGACCGGGCATAAATTCATGGGCGCTCTCTACACCGCTTCCTTGTGAGAGAGGCCTCACATGGGTGCTCCTTCACCAAAGGATGCTTCCGGATATGCTGCCTCACGGGGGGTACACGAGGTCCATGCTCCCATGGGGGGGTGCTCCGTGAGGGTCATTCCTTAGGAGGCGCTGGGCCTCGAGAGGGGAACTTCGCCGCGATGTTGTAGCTGGACCTGTTGTCAAGGCCTAGAAGAAGATGGGTCGTGGTACCCTAGTTGCCACTGAGCCAATGTTTTCAGATTTAATTAATGACAAAAGGGCAAAAAATTTTGTAAAAGGTGCTTCTTATAATAAAACATGGACATGGGTTCATAGGTTCACTTTACTAATCTGTGTAATGTGGAATCAACATAAAAACTACTTCTGGATAAATTATCAGTTAGAACTTCCTTATGTGTTTGATTAGCATTCATATGGGTATCATGTCCTAGTATAAAGATGATGCAACACATCTAACTTATACTCCTCTAGAAAAGAAAACCTCCATGCAATCTAGAATTAAGAATAAACAGAGTATAGCATTAGGAACTTTGGCATCATTTTTGAATAAAAAATGTGCTACCTTGACCAAACAAGAATATCTTTTTTTCACAGGATGTACATAACACATGTATTCACTTTATCCCTAGTGAGGTAACAAAATAAAGGTAAAAACCATAGTGGATCTCGAGATTGTTTTACTTCCCAATCTCAACCACCATGTTACTCCATTTAATACACATGTTCCCCCACACATGTTCTTGCATACAAGTTTGATCAAAACAGGTATTGAAGAACTAGATACTTAATATGCATCTATCAATACATATTACACATGATAGAATTCTAATATCAGATAACATTTCACAAAACAAAGATCCATCATATGGAAATTATATAGATTACCATAATAATGTTGGATGGGTCATATGTTACTAAAACAATGATATCATGAGAACTGCCACAAACCCATAGTCCAGATATGGACTACTCCCTCTTCATCATGGAGACGATGTTGATGACGTTGGAGAGGGTGGATATCCAACCAGTGGCGGCTTTGACGGTATTCCCCCTCCAATCTTTGCTGGTTCTACCTCTACTTTCAGTGTTTCTGCTCTACTTCCTTAGAGACACCCCGAGGGACCTTTTTATAGGAGTTTTTGGGTCAAGACTTTGAGTTAGAGCTGAAGATGGATGGCTAACGATGCTCGAAGAGGAAAATAGCATAGGTGGCACGACTAGGGGAGTGGGTCGCGCCACCTGGGTTCAAATGGGCCTCACGCCTCCCCTCTGGTGGTTCAAGTGCTTGATGACCCACGAGTATAGGGGGTGTATCGCAGTATTTTTGAGGGAAGTGAAACCCAATTTATTGATTCGACACAAGGGGAGACAAAGAATATTTATAATCCTTAACAACTGAGTTGTCAATTCAGCTGCACCTGGAAACAATCTTGCTCACAACAGTTTATCAGTAGCAACAGTTTTGTAGTAGGAATAGTAAAGTAACAGCAGTAGTAAAAGTAAAGACAGTAATAACAATTGCAGTAAACAGTAGGATTAGAATAGGGATGGATGGACGGGCGTTGCATGGACAAGACAATCCACATGGCAATTAGAACATAGGGCAATTGCAGATAAATAAGATAAAGCATCCAAGTACTAAATAATCATAGACATGTGTTCCATATATAGTCATACATGCTCGCAATGAGAACTTGCACAACATCTTTTGTCCTGCCAGCCCGTTTGCAGCGGGGCATCAAGGGAACTACTAGCAATTAAGGTGCTCCTTTTAATAGAGCACCGGAGCAAAGCATTAACACTTTGTTAACACATGTGATCCTCACATCAAAGCCATTCCCTCCGGTTATCCCGATTTCTGTCACTTCGGGGCCATTGGTTCCGGACAACAACGTGTGTATACAACTTCCAGGTAAGACCATAAACAATAGTATCATAATGAATCAATAACATGTTCAGATATGAAATCATGGCACTCGGGCCCTAGTTACAAGCATTAAGCATAACAAGTTGCAACAAAGTCAAAAAGCACTAATAGTAGATACTAGGCACCATGCCCTAACAATCTGATGCCATTACAATGAACGATCTCATCCAATCCCTACCATCCCCATATCCTACAGCGGGGGATTACTCAATCATAGATGGGGGAAACATGGATGGTCGATAGAGAAGCGATGGTGATGATGATGACGATGATCTCCTCCAATTCCCCGTCCCGGCAGGGTTCCAGAATGGAGTTTCTGGTTCCGAATCGTGGAATCTAGTGGTGGCGGCAGAGCGGAACTCTTTCTAGAAAAACATCGAACCCCCTGAGTTTTTAGGTCAGAAGGCAACTTATAGGCGAAGAGGGAGACCGAGGGGGTGTCTGGGGCGGCCAGACCACCCCCTGGCGCGACCAGGCCTAGCCTGCGTGGCCAGGTGGTTTGGCTAGGCCCTAGCCCTACTCCGTCTCGTATTCTGGCTCCGTGAGTGTTCTAGCGAAATAGGATTTTTGGCACATTTTCTGGGATTTTTCCCGATAATTGATTTTCTACATAAAAACTAGACACCAAGGTAATTCTGCTGAAAACAGTGTCAGTCCGTGTTAGTTGCATACAATTCACACAAGTTTAGAGGAAAAACAATAGCAAAAGTGTTCGGGAAAGTAGATATGTTTTGGACGTATCAACTCCCCCCAAGCTTAGCTTATTGCTTGTCCTCAAGCAATTTAGTTGAAAACTGAGTGCGATAAAAGAAACTTTCACGAACACATTTGCTTCATAAGATGTACATATTCTCAGCATATGATCAACTACCCAGGCAATTCATAATAAAGAGTATGCAACTAAGTTTACTTAATAGTCATTGCAAACCATGAAGAGATTCCAACTCAAAAATAATTAATAGCATGAAACATAAACATAAGCAACATTACAATGCTCATAACAAGGTATGATAGAGTGGTATCTCGTTTGCCTTTGATTGTGAATGCCAAGGCACCTCTGAAGTTCAGGTGAAGACTAGAAGTAAAGATATCAAAGATACAAGCATCAAAGTCATAACACAATTAATCCAGTATTGAGACAATCACATTATACTAAGAATGACAACTATGCTCTCAAGAAAGTGCTCATAGAATAGGTGGTGACTCAACAAGGAAATGAAAAAGGTTTTGAATAGTTTGAAAGGCTTCCAAATGTTGAAAGTATGGTACTCATTAGTTTTGAGCTCTCATTGCCCCTATCATGAGCATATTTAATATGATTAAGGTGAAAGTGAGGTCCAATATGAGTTATATGCTTGACAGACTATAAACTAGAAATCTCATGTCCCTTGAGTACGAGGGCCGCTCCTCATACTACTGAACTTTAGTTACCGGTAAGTTCTTGTCATAGTAAATACGTGCGTATCATAGAGAACCGCCAATAGGGTACCCCTTGCTCGATGATACGGAAGAATCGCCATATCAAAATGACAAGGCAAGCAGACAATGAGTATCTCAGCAATCTTCTTATTTACCATGGGAATATGGTGCTTTTCTCTCTCTTTCCTCTTTTCTAATATCTCTTTTTTTTTCTTTTCTCAATAGTTATCTCTTTTTTTGTAAGAAGAATGCTTCGTAGATACTTATTATGGTTACGCTGCAGGTTTCCACCATGATTAGGCATGGATTAGACCGGTGGCCCAGGCGTTTCTCTAACACACATACATAACTCCATAGACTTACAAGCTCCCCTTTTATTTCACACCGACGACATCCGCAAACAAAAGAGCATGATATCAACTGGGTATATATTTACAGGTGTTGAAAGCGTTCCCTGTGACAACACGGTTCTGTGAATCCCTAGCCTATAATTTGCAAGCATGTACCTTTCATGGACAGTCACAATGGTTCAGGTTTATTAAGTGTAGGAAATAAAGTGTGCCATCAAGTTCATGAGAGCTTTACTAACTAACAAACTTTCTCATAACAAGCAAACATTTTATTCGGAAGAAAATAAGGCACATTGAATATGCACGGAACAACAAATGATGCTAATAGGTAGGTATGGTGGACACTCTTGGCAATATTGGTTTTGGGGGGATTGGAAACACAAGTAGAGCTCATACTCAGTGTAAGTGAAGGCTAGCAATAGCAAGGGAGCGACAAACGAGAGAGCAATAACTATCATAATCATGCTTACAACAAAATAGGACTAATCATGGCATGAAAGTGATTCAAGACCCTCAAGGCAAAATAATTTAGCGAGGCTTAACTGATTATTTCAGTCATATGCATGCGTGAGCATGTGCCAAGTCAATTCAAGTGAAACATTCATAGGAGGATACCATAGTGTCATACCAAGTTATGAATAGAGTAATGCAAGCCAACATTCATATGACATGCTACAAACTATTAGCAAGCTGGAACTAATCATATGAAAGTAAGAACTACTAAGCATCCATAAATAACATACACCCTTACATGAACATACTAAGCATGCCCAGAATGATGAGTATATGTACAAAAATGAAAACAAATAGAGTTCGTTACCAGCCTCTTCCCACACCTCAAGTTGTCATTAATCCTCATTATTGCCCTTCACTTGTGTGGCTTGAATAATAACATGAAACCAAATTCCATTGAGGACTGCTGATCCCTGCAACAAACTCACAAAACCAAAGAAGAAGAACAAATATTTTTGGTGTTTTCAATTTTTTTAAACAAGAACCAAAAAGGAAGAACAAGCAAAGCAAAATCTTTTTGGGTTTTTCGAATAGTTCAAACAAAGCAAAAAAAGGAAAAGCACACCAAGGCAAACAGAAGAAGAAACAAACAAAGAGAAACAACATAAATATTTTTGGTCTTTTTGTGTTTTAGAAAGCAAAAGCAAAGAAAGAACAAAAACTAAAAAGAAAACGAAACATGAATATACAAAGTACCGACGCAAAATGATGTGGAGATGAGTGCGATGTTGGTGTACCTCCCCCCAAGCTTAGGCTTTTGGCCTAACTGGGTATCAATCCAAATACGAGTAAGGGTTCCAAGCAGACGGATCATTGTAAGAATGATCATAGTTAGGCCCTTGGGAAGAAGAAGAGGCTCCCCAATCGTGGGTAGGCTGCTGTTTTGAAGACTCCCCCTCATTCGAGGGCTGGACCGAATCATTTGTGACCTCCCTCCTAGTATTCTGCTCCTGTTGGGAGAGCTCTCCCAAGTACGTATCAAGCTCTTCCTCAGTGAGTGACCATCCTACCCTGGTATCAAGGTTAAACAAAATAGGTGCAGGCAGAAGAACAAATCGCTCTGACTTACTCCTTCTCCAACCATCCTTGAGAAAGGTTATTTCATAAGACAACTCACTCAAATTATCCCAAGAAGAAACAAATTTATGTTGTATCATGGAATTAAGATCAAACCTTTCTATGGGAAACTGTAGGTCTAGATGATGAGGCACTAAACCATGCAATGCTAATAAACGAGAAGCAATGAGGCCTCCACAAATTCCACCATTCTCGCGGTTAGCAGCAAGACGGAAAGCTATCAAGGCACCCAAGTTATAAGTTCTATCTCGTTTTAAAGCAGCTGAGATGAATGCTAGATCATACGAGGATACTTTATTAGCAGTTTTCCTAGCGAAAACACACTTGGCGATAAAGTAAGAAAAGTAGCGAATAGATGGGAGATGAATGTTACGGATTTTCCCACTCTCCTTTGAGAAGCTGCTCCCTTGGCAAATCTCCGCATACAAGTCCATGAGTGGTGCAGGATGCTCTTTAATTCTTCCACATGATCCCCATTTAGGTACCTTAATAGATGCACAAAATTCATCGAGAGGAAGGTCGACAGCTAAATTATAAATTTTGTAGTGGACCATGGGGTTAGGCAAAGAGTGACTAAATCGAAAGTCCTGCACCACATACATAGCTAGTTTCACAAATTGACAAGGTTCATCTTCCAAAAAGTGCTCCAATCCTGCATTAGCAACCAAAGTATGGAAGTACTGGGAAATTCCTGCAGCCCTCATGAATTCGTAGCATGGATAGATGGAAGGAAAAACTTCCTCCTCTTGGTGAACCTTCATAACCTCAGGCACCCTCAGTTCATGTTGGTTGAGTTTATGCTTATTCATCTTCTATTCTAAAATTTAAACATCCAGTACACAAGTGATTGCAAAGTGAATATATAATGGAGGGCACTACTCATAGGGACTTGTAGGGGCCTAAACATGCATCAAAAGTATATCTCTAAGCATTGAACAAGATTACAAGCTCTCATAACCTGTCACCTACAGTAGCAAAATACTCAAGATATAAACCACTAAACACAAATCTACTTGGACAAGCGGAGGAGTCACATACCGGAGAACAAATGCTCCAAAATTCACCATCAAAGATGGGCTGAGCAAGGAGATCAAAAAATCGAGGGTAAGAACAGCAAGAACGCGATTTCGAGCAATGAACTGGTGTTTTCTCGGGAGAGAAGAAAGTGGGAAGTGAGAGAGTGAGTGGAGGGCCAGGGGTGTCCCACACCATGGCCAGGCGCGCCCCTGGGCTGGCCGTGCCACCAGGTGGTGTGCCTTCCTAGTGGGCCCCCTGGTACCTTCCAGGCACTCCTCTGCCCCTTTTTTCACGTAAAAATTTAATATGAATTTTCTAGAATTTTTCGAGACACTTTATTTTTGAGCAATTTTTAGGTATAGATGAATGATTTTTCTGACAGAAAAAGGTTTTTGGAATGATGCAATGACAAAACAAAGCTAGAACCTCAGAAGTTCTAAGCCACTCTAACATGCAAGCAACTAACAACAGAAAAGAAAACTAAACCATAGCAAAAACTAAAATGGATAGAATAGAAGTAAGCGGAGATAATCATGGTGAAAACATCATTTTGTTCAATGAAATCCTTTTGTTAACAAGGTTGATAAGGTCTTGTTACCAAAACAATTTTATATGAAACAAAACTTTGTATTCCACTAATGATTATGTTACCTCAACCTTGATAGCAATGGTCCCAATCATAACAGTTTCAAAATTTTCTCTTGGTATGGGACAATATATTTCTCTAACTTGAATGCCATCAACATGTTCAACTAAATTCAAACCATAAGTCCTATCAATATTCTTGGGGAAATAGACAGTATGTTCCTTGTCATTAACATTTAAAGTCACCTTTCCTTGATTACAATTAATAACAGCTCCTGCAGTATTAAGAAAAGGTCTCCCAAGAATAATAGACATATTAGCATCTTCAGGCATTTCAAGCACAACAAAATCAGTTTATATCAAGAAATTATTGGACACTTGAACAGGTACATCCTCACATATACCAACAAGAATAGTGGTAGATTTATCAGCCATTTGCAAAGATATATCAGTTGGTATTAGTTTTTCCAGTTGAAGTCTCTTATATAGAGAAAAAGGCATAACACTAACTCCTGCTCCCAAATCACACAAAGCAGTTGTAACATAACTATTCTTAATAGAGCAAGGAATAGTTGGAATCCCTGGGTCTCCAAGTTTCTTTGGAACCTTACCATTAAAGGAATAATTAGCAAGCAAAGTAGAAATTTCTTCATTAGGGATCTTCCTTTTATTCGAGACAATATCCTTCATATACTTTGAATAAGGAGGCAATTTAATAGCATCAGTCAAAGGAATTTGCAAGAATAAAGGTTTCATCCACTCACAAAACTTATTATAGTGTTCATCTTCCTTTGACTTGTGTTTCTTATCAGGGAAACGCATAGGTTTTTGGACCCAATGCTCTCTTTCACTACCATGTTTCTTAGCAACAAAATCTTTTTAGTGTATTTAGTATTCTTAGTGTGATTTTTAGGTTCTTCTTCAACTTTTTCTTTATCAGGAACATCATTTTCTTCATTACCACTTTCAGTTTCAGCATCAGAGACAAATGTACTATTAGGATCTTTGGCAGGTTCAGAGGGTTCTACAATAGTTTTATGTTTCTTTTTTCTTTTCTTACGAGTAGTACCATTATTTTCAGCTTGTTGAGAATCCTGCTCAATTCTTTTGGGATACCCCTCAGGACATAGAGGATCCTGGGTAGCAGCACCACCTTCTAGTTCTAATTTCATAAGCTTGTTTTTCTTTGGCAGCATTAACTAGCAAGTCTTTTTGTACTTTAATAAGTTGATATATTTGAGTTTGAAACATTTGAAAATGTTTAACAAGCATTTGAACATCATTAGAGGTTCTTTCCGCAATATCCTTCAACTCAACAATAGCTCTAGTGTTTTCCATTAGATGATTTTGCACCCTTTTATTAAAATTATCTTGCTTAACAATAAAAATATCGAATTCTTCTAAGCATTGATCAGGAGGTTTACAGTAAGGGATATCACCTTCATCAAAGTGTTGGAGAGGGTGTACCTCAATAGTGGGTGAATGGGGAATTGGCTTACATAATTCTTCTATAGGAGGTAAATTCTTAACATCTGCACCTTTAATTCCCTTCTCCTTAAGACATTTCTTAGCTTCCTTCATCACTTCATCATTTAGTTCAATAACTCCCCTCTTCTTAGATGTTGGTATAGGCGCAGGTATAGCTGGTTCAGGTATAATTGTTTCAGGTATAGCTGGTTCAGGAGGAGTCCAGTCTTCATAATTCTCGCTTATTTTAGCCATTAATTCCTCAGCTTCCTTGGGAGTCCTATTCCTGAAAACACAATCAACACACTATCCAGGTATGTCCTAGATTCTTCAGTCAGTCCATTATAAAATATATCAAGAAGCTCATTCTTAGGTAATGGACATCCAGCCTGTGCATGAATCAAAGCACAAAACCTTGCCCATGATTCAGGCAATATCTCCTTTTCTCCCTGTTTAAAATCAAAAAGTTCCTGCAAAATAGCATGTCTAGCACTAGGAAGAAAATATTTCTGCAGGAAAGTACTAATCAAGCAATCAGGGCTATCAATAGATCCAGGAGGTAAATTATTAAACCAAGTTTTAGCTTCTCCTTTCAGTGAAAAGGGGAAAATCTTAGCAACAAAGTATGTGCACATCTTAATATCATCAGAAAACAGGCCACTCATGGTAGAAAGCTCAGTCATATGTGCTACCGCACTCTCATTCTGTCCCACAAAAAGGTTCTTTCTCAACAATAGCTATGTAGGATAGATTAAGAGAGAAATCATAATCTTTATATTTAATGTTTATGGGAGAAGCAGCAAGCTTAGCATTAGGAGCCAATTTAGGTTTAATGGTACGCCTCTCAAGGAGACTCTTAGCAGCACTCCTATCATGGGTGTTTTGACATTCTTTAATAAATTCATCGGTTATCTCAATATAACCGTCTTCAATATCATAGCTTTCTCTAGACTCAGGTGAACTAACAGGTGTAGTAGTGTCTTCATTAGGAGTTTCAGTATTTCTAGCTATAGTTCTAGCAATCGTAGCATCTAGGAAAGGACCTAATGAACCACTCTTATCAAGCACAGTAGAAGCAGCATCATAAGTGTCGGAAGTTTCAGATTCAGCAGTAGTAGCAGTGTGTAGCATGTGTATGTGGTGGTGTAAGGAGCTTACTCATAACAGACGGTGAATCAAGAGCAACAGAGGTGTTCAGAACCGTACCTCTTCTTGTAGTGGATGGTAAAATAGGGACTTTGCCATCACGAGACTTACCCATGATGGATGGATAACTACGAACAATAATGATTCCAAGTGGACTTGATAAATAAAGCTATGTTCCCCGGCAATGGTGCCAGAAAATAGTCTTGATGACCCACAAGTATAGGGGGTGTATCGCAGTATTTTCGAGGGAAGTGAAACCCAATTTATTGATTTGACACAAGGGGAGCCAAAGAATATTTATAAGCCTTAACAACTGAGTTGTCAATTCGGCTGCACCTGGAAACAATCTTACTCACAGCAGTTTATCAATAACAATAGTTTTGTAGTAGGAACAGTAAAGTAACAGAAGTAGTAAAAGTAAAGACAGTAATAACAATTGCAGTAAATAGTAGGATTAGAGCGCGGTAGGCATAGGGATGGATGGACGGCCGTTGCATGGACAAGACAATCCACATGGCAATCAGAACATAGGGCAATTGCAGATAAATAAGATAAAGCATCCAAGTACTAAATAATCATAGACATGTGTTCCATATATAGTCATACGTGCTCGCAATGAGAACTTGCACAACATCTTTTGTCCTGCCATCCCGTTTGAAGTGGGGCCTCAAGGGAACTACTGGCAATTAAGGTGCTCCTTTTAATAGAGCACCGGAGCAAAGCATTACCACTCCATGAACACAAGTGATCCTCACATCAAAGCCATTCCCTCCGGTTATCCCGATTTCTGTCATTTCGGGGCCATTAGTTCCGGACAACAACGTGTGTATACAACTTACAGATAAGACCATAAACAATACTATCATAATGAATCAATAACATGTTCAGATCTGAAATCATGGCACTCAGGCCCTAGTGACAAGCATTAAGCATAACAAGTTGCAACAAAGTCAAAAAGCACTAATAGTAGATACTAGGCACCATATCCTAACAATCTTATGCCATTAAAATGAACGATCTCATCCAATCTCTACCATCCCCATGGCCTACAACGAGGGATTACTCACTCATAGATGGGGGAAACATGGATGGTCGATGGAGAAGCGATGGTGATGATGATGGCGATGATCTCCTCCAATTCCTCGTCCCAGCAAGGTGCCAAAACGGAGTTTCTTATTCCGAATCGTGAAATCTTGGTGGCGGCGGAGCGGAACTCTTTCTGGAAAAACGTCGAACCTCCTGAGTTTTTAGGTCAGAAGGCAACTTATAGGCAAAGAGGGAGACCGAGGGGGTGTCTGGGGCGGCCAGACCACCCCCTGGCGCGGCCAGGCCCTAGCCCCACTCCGTCTCGTATTCTGGCTCTATGAGTCTTCTGGGAAAATAGGATTTTTTGGCATATTTTCTAGGATTTTTCCTGATAATTGATTTGTTGTACAAAAACTAGACACCAAGGTAATTCTGCTAAAAACGCCGCCTGTCCGTGTTAGTTGCATCCAATTCCACAAGTTTAGAGGAAAAACAATAGAAAAAGTGTTCTAGAAAGTAGATACGTTTTGGACGTATCAGTGCTCCATGTCCTTGCATTCATGAAAAATAATTCTCAAAAAATCATAGGTCCATTTGACTACGTTTAGATCCCTAAAACTTAAAAATACTTAAAACAAGATTTTCCAGTTCTGTAGAGTTATAAGCCAAATAAAGGGGATCATTGGTAAATCTCCATTAATCAATGTAAAACATGGATATAACATTCTAAATGATGTAAATATGTAGGAATATTTGACAATAAACTACAAAGTTCATGTATGCATTTTACATGCATTAGGTACCAATGCACTTTTTACATAAAGTAGACCATGTTGCATGGCCACTTGCCAGATATGACCATTTTTCTGACTTTCTAACTACTTTTGCCAATTTAAATGAGTTTCTATTAATATTCCAAAATAATTTCGAATTGAACTATATTTATGCTCTAGTTTGGGAGGGAAATTGGAAATATAAGTTTATGGTACCATTTGATGTGGATATGCAGTATCCGCAAAAAAAGTTGGAAGCTTTGACCATTTCATGTGTATTACCATACCACAAATATTGACCCCATATTTTAAAACTAAAAGAAAATATGGAATAACCAAAAATGAAAATCAAATGCAAAGAGTCATTTTATGTGTTACACAACCCAAGATAAATACCAAACCCGAGTTACAACAATTTTTTCTGAAAACCCTTCTCAAAAATTGGTATCATGTATGACTTACCTTGGCTTTCAGGACAAATGACCATGTGATTGCCACATCCATGGATCTCTACCTGATAATGCACCCAAATTTTGCATGGAGGTGCCTCTTGTCATGGCAAACAACATTGTAAACTAGAGTTTTCAACACACTACAAAATACCCTTCGTGCCCAACACTTTTTTGGGGCATCACAAGCAAAAAGTACCTACAAAAATTGGTTACACTATGGATCAGCAATTGTGACAAGGAGTAACCTTGACAATGCCCAGAGTTTATGGACTTAGGGTTTTGAGGAAAACAGAACACTGAGGATTTCGTCGGATGTCAGACAAACAAGAGAGTCGAAGTCGTCTGATTATTGGTGGACAATGAGGTTACAGATCGCTCAGGAGTTTTTTCGGTACCTCTCTGCTGGCTCCTCCCAGCCTATATATAATAGGCTGGGTCCCGAGGACGTATACGCATAGGTTACAGACTATGATTACAACAGAGATACAATATTGGTTTCTTTTTCCTTATCTAGTAAAACTATGACTTCTGTCAGATGCTTCCTGGTCCTTCTTCGTCGGTCTTCATGGGCCGTGAGCCTTCATCTAGCTATGGTAACCAAACATAAGCACCCGAGTAATCGTACCAATGTTAGTAGCCCCCAAAACTCCATCTAAATAGTTAATTTGGGTTGAGTATCAAAGATATTTTTAGTATTTATAATCCGAAGTTTTACGAGAGATTTTATATTTGTTTTATGGGATTTGTATTTTCGTGCCCCTTGTTCGTTATTTGTACTCAGTTTTCCCCAGCCGCTTAGTTTTTCCTTACTTTTGCCCTCCCTCCATTTCAAAACCCTCACATGCGCTCGGACGAGGGGAGGCCGTCAGGTCAAAGGCTTGACCATTAGATGCTGACCGGTGGGACCGCGTTGGGGCGGGTCGTGCATTGAGCATTACGTTATGTCGCCTCGACCATTACATACTGATAGGTGGGCCCAGGATACACAGCGGACCAGCCGTCCATCTCTCGTTGATTATGGGGGACGTGGTGTGGGACCATGTGGGGCGCATTTGGTGGTTACGTGCGTCCTGTGGCCTAAATTGGACGTTTTATTTTTTGTTATTTTTATGACTGGCCTTTTTAAGGTCACCTTTTCCCTTTCTATCTGACTAACAATTGTGTTTTTTGCCAAAAAGGTAGCGAATCTAGAGCAACTTCACTCTTCATTCATTTTTCCTTTTGCCCTCGATTTTCCTCAATCTAGTAGCAAATCTAGAGTAGCAAAACTAACTAGCACAATAAATAAATTCAGTAAACAGAGCAGATGTAGATAAAGAAGCTAATATATGTTATATAGTATGGTACTTAACGAGGTTTGATAATTAGGCTGCTCAGCAGCAGCAGCGGACAAGTTCAACACAGACAAGACAAAAGAAGCTGCTCTACAGCAGCAACAGTAGATTAGTGGCCCCTCATGGTCTCTACCAGGAGGGCCTCCGCCTCCTCCCTCTGATGCCTCCTCCACTTCTTGCTGCCTAGTCCCTTGACCTTGGGCTTGATCGGGGGCATGTGACCCTCCTCGATAGCCACCTTCTGGAGGTTGCGGAGGTGAAGACCGAGCACCTGGTGCTTGTCTATGAAGCCGTGGACGTTCATAAACTCGCCGCAGGTCCTCATTTACTCGGCATGCTTCACGAGGGAGTTGAAGTCCGTGACGCGGAGCCTCCTGGTGGGGCAGAAGGGGTACCTGTACACATCGTCAGCAAAGAAGTTGTTGTACATGACGAGTCTTAGTGTCCTTGGACTCGTCGTCGCTGCGGATGTCGCTACTATCCTCCTGTTGGAAAAAACAGTAGAGTGCAATAAGGACATGATTGAGATACTTTGATTATCGGGATTGACTATTTGCATAAATTAACCGATTGAGATCTCCTGATTATTCCCCAAATCTCAAACCAAATTGAATACTGATCCCAACTAAAAACATGGGGTTCAAATACGAAAAGGGGGATCCATCGAAATATGAGATCTAACACAAGATGATTAGCTACTGTAAAAATATGAACAACCGAGCCCTAATATCATACGATCTAGCATCCAACGATGGGAACGGGGGAAGAACAAGGGAAGGGGAGAAAACCCTGGTTTCCTCCAACCATGGGTCGGCGATGCTGGTGTCGTATTGGTTCTCCGGCCTTATGTAAACAACCTCCTCGTAGGGGTCCCAGCCGAGCGGGATTTTCTTGAGACCAGCGGGGGTCTCCTCGTCGACGGCTACAACGGATGCATGGACGGGGATGGGGGCCTCCTCGCCGTCGGCCTTGGAGGCGCCAATGGCCACCACGTTGTTCTTCTCCATCGCCGGCATGGTTGGGATTTTCTTGGGGGTTTGCAGAAGGTGATGGGACAGTGGAGACAGTTGAGTGAGCGAGTGAGTGATGAGTGAGAGTGGGGAGACCTCTATTAAAGGAGAAAGGAAGCGACGTTTTGTTGCACTACTGTGCACCGTGTGACCGCGTACGCTATTGCACCGTGCACGGCCACACGTGTCCGCTACCGCCCCGTGCACCACACACGCGTACCGTGAGTCACGTTTTTTCCCTCGTGTCTAACCCTGGCGACTTAGTTGTACTCAGTTTTGCCATCGAGTGTAACACTGACAGTTTGGTTCTACTTAGTTTTGCCCTCCAGTACTAACACTGTCGTGTGCAATATACTCAGTTTTACCCTCCGGTGGCTGGTCAACAGAGAGTCAACGAATAGATTTTAGCTAGCTAATTGAGTCATTTTATGCACAACAAATTTAAAATGAGCAAAACATAGTGGCATCTACCCAGGGAGTCTTATTATGTGACCTACCACCATAAGAAATGTATATAAACCAAGTTTTAACCTAAATCACCACTTCTCAAATCACCTACTATCTATGAAGGTTCAAGGCTTTCTACTCAAGCCTCTTCCCAAAACATAGTTTGTCTGTATGAGGCAATAATTGTCAAACTGGTGTATATTTGAATTGCAAATAGTTTGATGTATGCCAAGATGTATTTTATTGTATAAAAGACGCATTTTCCATTTTTGAAATCTTTTTCTATATTCTATTTGAATCCCTTTGTCAGTCTTGCCCTTGGTTTTTAAGTTCTATTCAATTTTGCCCTTGATTCTTAAGTGTTACTCAGTTTCCCCCTCTTTTTGTACCCATCTCTCGCACATGTGTTCATCTTCGCTGCTACGCTCTGATTGGTCGAGACAATTGTCACACGGATCGTGCCCACCAACCGTTGATCCTCTATGATCTAGCAGATAAGATAACCCCTATATCTGTCGGGAGGCACCCCTCTATCCATGCAAAATAACGAGTATGCCACCAGTACTTTAACTCCATAAACAAATGAACTTGAATATAATTTGAAGGGAACGTGTTCAAAGGTGTATAATTTGTGCATTACATTCCACTCCATGGAAATGATAATCTCTCAAGATTTTCTTAGCACAACATTATTATATATTAAGTGCGATTTCAAAGAGTTCAAAGGTGTATAATTTTTGTATACGCAAGTTTATGCATTATATTTCACTCCATAGAAATGATAAATGATCAGGATTTTATTAGCACAACATTATCACGACCTAAGTGCGATTTCAAAGAGTTCAAAGGTGTATAATTTTTCTATACGCAAGTTTATGCATTATATTTCACTCCATGGAAATGTTAATCTCTCAAGAATTTATTAGCACAACATTATCACGTATTAAGTGTGATTTCAAAGAGTTCAATGGTGTATAATTTTTGTATACGCAAGTTTATGCATTATATTTCACTCCATGGAAATGGTAATGTCTCAAAATTTTCTTAGCACAATATTATCACGTATTAAGTGCGATTTCAAAGAGTTCAAAGGTGTATAATTTTTGTATACGCAAGTTTATGCATTATATTTTCACTCCATGGAAATGATAAATGATCAGGATTTTATTAGCACAACATTATCATATCCTAAGTGCGATTTAAAAGAGTTCAAAGGTGTATAATTTCCGTATAATTTCCGTACATGCATTACATTTCACTATATGAAAATGAAGCAACGGAACGGGCACGGGCGCGAGCCTGTCTCGGGGTACCATCTTGCAACACCAACCTGGGTAAGCTGTGGGTCCGGCACTCACGTTGATAAGCTGTGGATCCGATGCTGATATGGATAAGTTGAGAGACGTGTCCACTACATGAATCGACTGAACACGGTCCCACTTGTCAGCATGTAACGACAAGGGTACACAACGGGACCTGACAGAACGTGGACCTACTCGTCAGCACATAACGGCGAGGGGCCACTATGGGACCCACTGAACGTGGCCCCAATTATCAGCACGTAACGGCACGGCTGACGGACGGCGAGTTTCATACCATGTCATAGTTTTGTACAAGGAGCTGGGCAAAAGAGAGTAAAAACTAAGTGGTTGGGGAAAACTGAGTACAACTAATGAACCAAGGGCGTGAAAATAGAAATCCCTTGTTTTATATTTAAGTTGTAGAGATTTGGTACAACAGGTCTGATGCATCGGGAATCAGTTAATTGCTCCTGGGCAAAAACACTTCAGACCTACATCAAATTCAAGTCCCCAGGCTTGAACTCGGAAATTTGTTGGCGTAATTCTGTTCGAGCCGTTTGAGGTCTTATCGAATACTGAATCTCGGTTCTATTATAACGGGTACCCAACACGTCCATCGGGATTTTCCATCATATCATCGATATGGATAATTTTACTAGCAGAGCGCATTCTTGTGCGATTACCATGCTACACAGTACGAATCCCGGGGTCTTACCTTCATGTCATGGACACGACATTCGGAGTTTTATCGCGTCGGGCACGATCCAAGATTTTATATGATTTTATCGACTGCCTTGTTTGATTGTTGGAATTACTGAAGTTTATCAGCTTTGTATTTTCTCGGATGATGTTTTGTAGACACTCCCGATGGGAGTAACCTTTTAAGGATACACTGATGTAATACTCATAGGTTAGAACAGTGTTTCTTCGGGTCAAATTTTGACCTTATACATAATATAGTTTTTTATCGGGTGCGCAACATCGCTCCTGGGAGTAGCCCCCGAGGCTATGTTCGGATTCCTGCATTGGGACATAGGCTCATACCTCTTTGTTAGTTTCACCAGAGAAATTTTCTCAAATTTTCTAAATATTTTACTTATGGGATAAACTTTTGACAATAAGGCCCCCGACTATGGGTAAAGGGAAATATAAGTTTGGGGAACTTATCTTTTTATTTAAAGTCTGAAGAAGAAGATACATGGTTTGGCATACTCGCCTGGTTACTAGCCTTATTGAATAATATTGTGGCTAAGAAGCCAGGCCGTAGGCCATATTGCAATTTAAATTACGAGGAAAATAAATTCTAAGCGTAAAAATGTCATAGTTTTGTGACGTTTCATGGATTGGAGTATTTGACTCTTGTCATCTTGTCTTGAAGCCGATAAGCTCCACCATGGATAACTTATGTCATGATGTAAGGCCCTTCCCAAGGTCACTCCAGTTTATGGTAACCATCTTGCTTGAGGCGAAGAACTACGTCCCCTACATTGAAGGACCTAGGACGCAATCGTCGGCTATGATAGTTGCGTAAGTTCTGTTGATATACGATGGTCCTTTGTAAGGCAACATCCCGAGCTTCATCAAGGGCATCAACATCATCTTCGAGTGCTTACCTCGATGATTGCTCGTCATAATCAGTGACTCATGGAGACTCATGAGTCACTTTGACTGGAAGAATAGCTTCAGCGTCGTGGACCATAAAGAAATGTGTTTCTTGCATCAAATTATTTGGAGTGGTATGCAGGCTCCACAAAACATAGGGTAACTCATCAACCCACGCTCCTTTTGCTCTGTCGAGTGGTGCTAGTAGCCTTTTCTTAATATCAGGGGTTACGAGACCATTGGCTTTTTCCACCTGCCCATTGGTTTGCGGGTGAGCCACTGATGCATAGCTTACTTTTATGCCCATCTCCTGGAAGTACTCCTTGAACTATTTGGAGGTGAAGTTAGTTCCGTTGTCGGTGATGATGTTGTTTGGTATCCCAAATTGGAACACTATTGATTCAATGAAATTTATAGCCAAAGTTCCATCCTGGCTAGTAACAAGCATTGCTTCAATCCACTTGGTGAATTTGTTGACTGCTACTAGCAGAAAGACGTGTCCTCCTGGTGTTGATTTGTGAAGTTTTCCCACCATATCAAGTCCCCATTGAGCGAAAGGCCAAGCTAGAGTTATGGGGTTTAATTCGGCGGCAGGTGCACCAGGTTTTGTTGTGAATCTCTGGCATGCTTCACACTTTCGTATGATACCTTTTGCATCTTGTACTGCTGTTAGTCAGTAGAATCCTGCCCTGAACGCTTTAGCAAAACTGCTCAGTTGCTGGCGTCATGACCACATACTCCTTCATGTATGTCTTTGAGTATAATCTTTCCTTTTTCAGGTGTAACACACCAATGTAACACACCTGGAATACTTCTTTTATACACTTCTCCATTGATAATCCTGAAGGCTTTGGATCGACGTGTAATTCGTCGTGCTTGTATCACATCTTCAGGGAGTTCTCCTCTCAGCATTTATGCTATGTGGTTGCATCCATGTAGGTTCCAATATCATGACTTCATCAACTTCTAGCTCTTCCTCAAGGTCTTATTCTATGTTTTCTTTGGTTGGTGTAGCCCCTGAGTCTTTTTGTAGCTTGATCTTTTTCTGTGCTTTTGGCACTATAACTTCAGAGACCATTTTAGCTTTGATGGAGCGCTCGGTTATTCCTTCATAGAAAACTCTGGGTGTTACTGGAAGGCATAAAGATCCGATGTTTGCCAAATTGTCAGCTTCTTCATTGCTTGCCCTTCCTATGTGTGAAACTTCACCATCGAATTGAGCTTCCATGATGATATACATATCGCGGTAAGCAATCATGTTGTCACTGATAGCATTGCACTTGTTCATTGCTTGTTGTGCCACAAGGTTGGAATCACCGAATATTTTCAAGTGAGTTGCATCGCAAGCTTTAGCCATACACATACCATGCAACAAGGCTTCATACTCGGCTTCGTTATTTGACACATTTGCAAAGCTCATTCAAAGTATTATCGCATTCTATCGCCTTGAGGTGATACTAATATAACTCTTGCTCCCGCTCCTTCCACTCTTTTTGACCCATCGAAGTACATTGTCTATGCACTAGAGAGGTCTGGTGGGCCCACGCACTGTAGTTCAGTCCATTCAGTAATAAAGTCAGGGAAAACCTGTGATTTAATTGCTTTGCGTTTCTCGTACGTGATATCTCAAGGGGATATCTCAATGCCCCATAGAGAGATGCGTCTGGTAGCTTCTGGATTGTTGAGAATATTGGAGAGAGTTGCTTCATTGACCACTATGATCAGGTGTTTTGACAAATAATGGAAAAACTTTCGTGCTGCCATGAAGACTCCATATGCTAGCTTCTGATAGTGCGGATGTCTTTGCTTGGATGCAGAGAGGACCTCACTTAAAAAATATACTGGTCTTTGAACACCATGGGGTTTTCCTTCTTCGGATCGCTTGACGACCAAAACTGTGATGATGACTTGATTGGTAGCGACAATATAGAGAAGTAGGGGCTCATTTTATCATTGAAACACGACAACGGGAGATGTCGAAAGTGTTTCCTTGAGGTCTTCTAAAGCATGCTGAGCTTCGTCCGTCCATTCAAAATTGTATGATTTTATCATAAGGGCATAGAATGGTAGTCCATTTTCGCCTAGACGGGTGATGAAACGACTGAGTGCTACAACTCGCCCAGCCAGTTGTTTCACGCCCCGAAGATTTGCTGGCTTTTTCATTGTGAGGATTGCTTGTATTTTTTCAGGATTGGCCTCTATTTCCCTTGCTAATACAAGGTATCCAAGGAGTTGCCCCGCAGGGCCTCCAAAGGAGCACTTCGTAGGGTTGAGTTTGATGCAATATTTGTCAAGGTTCTCAAATGTCTCTCGTAGGTAATTGATAAGGGTCGACCCTTGTTTTGTTGTAACTATGACGTCATCGATGTAAACTTGTACACTTGTTCCAATTTGACTTCTCAAGCAGTTTTGCGTCATCCGCTGATATGTTGCACCCGTATTTTTAAGTCCAAAGGGAATTGTTGTGTAGAAGAATACACCATAGGGTGTGATAAATGTTGTTTTATCCTGGTCTTCCTCTTTCATCCGGATCTGGTGGTATCCTGAGTATGCGTCCAGAAAGGAAATATGTTCGCACCCCACAGTCGCATTGATTATTTGATTAATTCACGGTAGTGGGAAGTGATCATTTGGATAGTGTTTGTTCAATGTAGTGAAATTAATGCACATACATAGTTCTTTTGTATTTTCCTTTGTGACCCATAATGGTTTTGTGACCCACTCTGCTTTCTTCAATTCTTTGATAAATTTGGCGTCAGTTAGGCGATTGAGCTCCTTTCCTATGGCCTTTAGTTTTGGTTCTGCAAAGCGGCGAAGTGTTTGGTTTACTGGTTTTTCCTTCGGATCCAAGTTTAGTGCATGCTCAGCGAGTTCCCTTGGAATTCCCGGCATGTCAGCTGGTAACCCTGTGAAAATCTCCCAGTGCTCATGGAGGAACTCGATGAGCGTGCTTTCCTATGTGGGACCAAGACTGGAGGCTGATGAGTGCATATTAGCATCATGTTTTACATTATTATTTTGTATTGTAGATGTAGGATCTTGGTATTTTATGGCGCTCGCGTGCACATTTTATGTCTTTTTTCACTAGGATCAGGACAGATGATGGATCCAGTGGATACAATTCTTGAAGCAGTTGTACTATGGAGAAAAGGAGTCAAAAACAATGTAAATCGCTTATTTGGGAAATATTAATAATACCAGAAGAAAAACAGAAGCGAACAAGGGAGGCAGAGAGTCCAACAACCAACTATACGACCGGAGCAACTTTTCCGGCCGTATAGCTCTGGCCGTATAGTTGGCGCCGCCTCTGTCTCGTCAAATAGTTTCACCCCGTGCAATTGGTTCACAAAGACGACATACAGAACACCCAGAAATCGCAGAAACCTCACCTGCGGAAGCCATCTGGAGGGGGAACTCATCCACAAGGGATCCATCTTCACCCTGCGCAAATCCGAGAGGCTAAGGCATCAATCTTCATCATCGACCGCTGCATCGCCACCATCTCCATCCGTCCCATCCACATCTTGTCTAGATCTTGTTGTAATTCCCGTACTCGTTGTGGATTTATACAAGTACTATTCATCTATGATTGTTTCCATTACCATTGCTATGATGTTGATTGCCTCCATGTCTGAGTGGATCTCTAGTTCTTGGGGAGATGGAGAAACCCTACATATGACTGAGATGAGATAGAGCTTATTATGCTATACATTATATTCTGTACGTGTTAATTGTCTTCATCTTGATGTTGGGAGTTGTGGACCTCCTTAACATTCACCTCTTATGCGAACTCGATGAAGGGGATTACTTGTTCGTAGATGAAGGGATGATAGCACTTACTGTGACTATAAAGCTGTTGTCACTCTTTACGTACTAACTTGGGAAATCAAGGAGAACTCACAAAGCCATGTCCATGCCATGGGAGAAATATCTAAATAGCGAAGTAATTCGATTGATGTCGATTGTTGTCTGCTATGGTTATGAGGATGATGTGCGCAGCGGTTGCTGGCTATTCATCCATATATGGAGCTCCTCCCACATACATACACATTATTAGAATATGTGTTATAATAATCTCGACTACTTAGTCTATAGTGCTAGCGGTGTATCCACTATTCCCTGAGAATGCCTTTTCCCTATTGTAGTTCCAAAGTTCTATTATACACGCGGTTCTTACTTTCTGCATTAAGTTTTGCTTTACTTTAAATCACATTGTTCAACCAAAAACCCAAAAAAAACTATACTTTACTTGCACTTTAAAGTTATTTCTTAAGTACTTCGTCTTATTTATAATTAAAAGCATTTTAGTCTTTCGCCTATTGCTCCCTATGGGATCAATATCCTTATTTCGAAACTAGCTACAAACGATTTGTGCACTTGCAGTCATCAAGCTATTTTCTAGCGCCGTTGCCGGGAAGCTTAGCACCATAAGTCACTTTACTTTTCATTATATGCTTTCATTGTACTAATTTGTACTTGAGTTGCAGGTCCGCAACAATGGACAACACTCAGCATTTAAACCGGCTTGAGGCAGTAAGGAAAATGGGTTCGCCCATGGACGCTTTTATAGCTGTCAATAAAAGCATAAATCCAGATGGAGTCGAGATCCATCCTTTGTTATTTTAATTATTGCATTCTAAGAAATTTGCAGGAACCAATGAAGAGAGTCCATATGGACATTTACAATTCTTTGAAGACATTCTTAGTTCCTTTATTTTCAATGGCTATAATCTTGATATGGTTAAAACCCAGTTGTTTAGACAAACTCTCCCTAATAATTTTTGTGACTGGTATAGATATTTTTGTGCAGAAGAACCAAGCACTTGGGAGGAATTGACAACCAAGTTCCTATCAAAATATTATTCTGAAAGCAAAGCTCACAGGATGAGAGGTATTATTATCAGTTTCAAAAATAATCCTAGTGAGGGCTTATATGAAGGATATCTAAGGTACAAAAGCTACCTAGAAAATTGCCCCCATCATCGTTTACCTGATTGGTTAATCACCCATACCTTTTATGGAGTGCTAAATATCGAAAATAGATGAATCTAGACACTGCTTCTAATGGTAGTTTTCTATCTTATACCTATAATGAGGCTTGGAACCTAATAATAAAAATGAGAGAAGCAACGGAAAATCTTGAAGATAAGGAAAACATTACAAATAGTTTTTCTGAATATGCTTGCATTAATGATTTCCTTGAGAATGGGAGGATAGATACAATGATTAAAACCCTCGGTATTGATTCTTACTCAGTAAAGAATATTATTGAGAATTATGCAGGGCATTTTCAGGTACCTACATAATGGGAACCCCGTAAACCTCTCGAAGAAAAGAAGCGTGCAAGAGCGTTAATGGAAGAGTTCTCCTCGATACCCATACAGGGGATCTTTGAGAAAAGACAAAGAGAGGAAGAACAAGTAAAGAAGAGATCGAAGAAGCCAGAAAGGAATTCCGCAGTTACAAACATAAATAATGTTATAATAAAGGATCTTATGGAAGCACGAATAGTGGAAGACGAAGTGGTTATGTTAGACCTTGAAACCTCAGAATTCATCAAAGGTAAGGTTCGAGGTAACAAAACTTCTAAACCAATGACTCCTATATATTGTGGAGAAACTTTCTTATATGGAATTTGCGAACCAATTTCCACTATAAATATTATGCCTTCATGACTTTATGAGGAACTCCACTACAATTTAAATAATCCAGATGTGGAACCGGTATACACTATTATTAAATTGTCTAATAGAACCAATATAAAACTAGAAGGAGTAATCAGAAATATCTATGTCTTTATTGGCTCACTCATGTACCCCCGTGATTTTCACATTGTTGATATGCCTCGAGATTTTTTTGTCCTATTCTTTTGGGCAGGCCTTTTATTTCCATTACCAAAGCGCGAGTAGATAATAAGAAGGAAACTATTTCACTGAAGTTTAGAGAAGAGGAAATGACATTGCACTTCGCCAAACTAAAGAAGAGGCCATATGAAGTGGACGATATCAAGGAAGAGAAGACGATTGCCGAGCTAGCGGCAATTCATTTCAGTACTCCACAAGATGAATTAGAAAGGAGCTTGATTAATTGGGAGGAAGCACCAGATGATGAGGAGAAAGAAGACATGGATGATTACCTTGATTAAATTCTAGAAGCACAAAATCCACATGACTACGAAGAACTGGTAAGAACAGGAGATGAAGAGCCTGCACCAATAGAGTTGAAAAAACTTCCAGACAATATGAGGTATGAGTTTTTAGATAATGAAAATAAATGTCCTGGTATTATTAGCAAGAATCTATCAGAAAATGAAATAAATAAACTCATTTCGGTGTTGGTTAAGCATCGTGAAGCTTTTGGATATACATTGAGTGATATTAAAGGAATATATCCATCTATCGTAACACATAAGATTACCATGCTTGATGATGCTGAACCAGTAGTAGATACACAAAGAAGGCTTAATCCTAAAATGAAGGAAGTAGTAAGAAAAGAAGTTATACGCTTACTAGATGTTGGCATCATATATCCTATTTCTGACAGTAAGTGGGTTAGCCCAGCTCATTGCATACCAAGACAAGGTGAGCTAGTTCCTGTACGGACAATTGTAGGATATTGTATGTGCATTGATTTTAGGAAGCTAAACTGCGAGACACAGAAAAATAAAAAAACCTATACCATTCATGGATAAAATTTTAGAAAGACTTAGCAATAATTCTTACTTTTGTTTTCTTGACGGTTATTCTGGATATTCTCAAATTTCCATACAACCAGAAGATCAAGAGAAAACAACTTTCACTTGTCCTTATGGAACATATGCTTATAGATTAATTCCATTTGGCTTATGTCATGCAGCAGCAACTTTTCAGGAATGTGATCTAAAGATTTTTGATGATTTTGTTGACAAGAGTATGGAAGTTCTAACAAATGATTTTGTTGTTTGTGGAACAACTTTCGATAATTGCCTCTACAATCTGACCAAAGTTTTGCAGAGATGCGGGCAATCAAACTTGGTTTTGAATTGGGAACAATGCCGTTTCATGGAAAGAGAAGGTAAAGTTTTCGGGCACAAAGATTCAGAGAAGGGAATGGAAATAGGCAAAACTAATATAAATGCTATAGAGAATCTTCCAATACCTCAGGACATTAAAAACTTGAAAATGTTTCTGGGACATGCAGGTTTTTATAAGCGGTTTATAAAAGATTTTGCTAAACTAGCTATGCCCCTCACCAATCTTCTTGATAAAGAAACTCCATTCTATTTAGATCATGACTGCATTGTAGCTTTTGAGAACCGTAAGGATAAATTAGTTTCAGCACCTATCATCCAATATCCAAAGTGGGATGAACCTTTCGAAATCATGAGTGATGCTAGTGGTTATGCTTTAAGGGCTGTGTTGGCACAGCGAGATGGAAAGAATTTGAATGTTATTTATTACTCTAGTAGACCTCTTAATAAGATTCAGAAACATTATGCTACTACAGAAAAAGAGTTTCTAGCTATAATTTTTGCTTGCGACAAATTAAGATCTTACATAATTAATTCTAAGGTAATAATTCATATGGATCACCAGGCTTTGCGTCACCTCCTTGTGAAAAAAGGATGCTAAGCCCATGTTGATTAGGTGGGTTTTATTACTACAAGAATACGATTTGCAAATAGTAGATAGGAGGATAAGGATAATCCGGTAGCAGATCATCTCTCTAGGATGGAAGGAATAATTAGTGACCCCATACCTATTAATGAATAAATTCCGGGAGAATATTTAGCAAAGGTAGAAATTGCTGATCCATGGTATGCATATTATGCTAACTATCTAGCGACAAAATTTATACCTCCTGGTATGTCAAGAAATCAAAGAATGAAATTCTTTAATGATCTTAAATATTACTTTTGGGATGATCCGTATCTATATCATCATGGACTTGACGGAATGATTTGTAAGTGTGTTCCTAACCATGAAATGAATGCGATATTGAAAGCTTGTCATGACGGTCCATATGGAGGGCATCATGCAGGTAAGAGGACTACTGCAAAGGTACTTTAATCCGGATTCTATTGGCCCACCTTGCTCAAGGATGCACACAGGTATGTGGAATACTGCGATGCTTGCCAAAGAAGAGGTAATATAGGTAGGAGACAAGAAATGGCAATGAATTATAGTCTCATAATTGAATCCTTTGATGACGTGGAATGGATTACATGGGACCATTTATAGAGTCGAATGGTTATACTCATATTCTTGTTGCTGTTGACTATGTTACTAAATGGGTTGAAACTATCCCAACAAATCACGTGGATGCAGCTACCTCAGTGAAGATGAACAAGGATGTCACATTCCCTAGGTTTGGAGTTCCTAGATTTTTTAATTACTAACGGTGGTTCTTATTTTATGAAAGGGACTTTCAGGAAAATCCTCAGCAAGCATGGAGTAACTCACCGCGTTGCTTCACCATATCGTCCCCAAACAAGTGGTCAAGTGGAACTCTCTAATAGAGAACTGAAGACCATACTCGAGAAGACGGTGGACAGATCAAGAAAGGATTAGTCATACAAGTTAAATGAAACTCTATGGGCATACCGTACTGTGTTTAAAAATCCAATGGGTATGACACCTTATAAGATGGTGTACACTAAGGAATGTCATTTACCTTTAGAGCTGGAACACAAAGCTTTTTGGGAAATCAAGAATCTAAATTATGATCTCAAGGCAGCAGGGGAGAAGCGTTTATTAGATATTCATGATTTAGATGAGTTTATAAGTGAAGCCTATGAGAATGCCAGGTTGTTTAAGGAAAAAGCTAAAAGATGGTATGATAGAAAAATAGATAATAAAACTTTTAAAAGTGGAGACAAAGTGTTGCTCTATAATTCTTGTCTTAAGTTGTTTCTAGAAAACTTAGATTAAAGTGGGAAGGTCCATATGTAGTTTAAGAAGCCTATTCATCAGGAGTATTGAAGCTCCAAGGAAAAACACCCTCTCTTGCATGGGTGGTAAATGGATAACGCTTGAAGCACTATCAGGTAAAAGAAGATATAAGTGTAATCACCATAGAATTGAGCACCCCAGAAGAAGTGATAAAGCAAAGATATACAAGGAATGGCAACTTCAAGAAGAATGGACTCGAGATGGGATGAGCAGTACTACGGTCAAGCTATTGACTATAAAAGAGCGCTTCATGGGAGGCAACCCATGTGAAATAAAGGTTTGAGTAAGTTTTTAAATTTTCAGTTAAGGTCTAGTTTGAGTATTGTGTTAAATGAGAAACAATTCATGCTCTAGCAAAGAAGAAGGAAGATTGATGATGCCAAAATTGGTTGAAAATCTAATCTGATATTTCTTTGTGAAAACTCGATATTTCATTAAGTTTTAGTCTAATAAAGAATTCTTGGAGAAGCAGAAAATTTTGGGTGGACACAGAAGGTTTAACGACCAACTATATGGCGGGAATAAAAATTCCGACCATATAGTTTCGGCCATATAGTTGTTGCAACATCAACACTTCCATCCACAAAAGGTAGTGAGAGTTTAACGACCAACTATACGACCATAATTAAAAATTCCGCATGTATAGTTGCAGTCGTATAATTGTCAACACCTTTGACAAAATAATTTCTGGAGTACTGAGAGTTTAATGACCAACTATACGGCCAGAATTAAAAATTTCGCCCGTATAGTCGTGGTCGTATTGTTGTCGCCCCTTCTCTAAAAAAATTATTCATGATACAGAGAGTTTAACGACCAACTATACGCCTCGTATAGTTAGGTTCCACCGTAGATCTAATCTATAGTCAGTACACAGCTATACAGCAGGAACTATACGGGCTGTGCCCGTACAGTTGCTCGTTACGCAAGGCGGCTAGGGTTTTTGACCCCTCCTTTTAAAGCTGATCGCATCTAACCTTTTTCATTAAGTTTTCGCAGAGCTACAGCCTCCAGCCTCGAAAGATCTTCTTCATCCCTATACAGGCCCCTTTAACAACATCCGTGCAGCAAAGCCATGCAAATCTTCCACCTCAACAGGATCTGGAAGAAGAAAGAAGAGAATCCCGTGAAGAGGATCGAAGAAGCAGAACCCAAAGGATCGTCATCATCATCCGACCCGAAGATCAAGCATCTCCTGAATTGGGAGGACATGTTCCCGCAAAGGATGGAGATGATGAGACAAGCTGAGCGGGGAAGGAACAAGGATGAGTACCTCCCTAATCCTTATCATTACAACATAGGATCCTATTATAAACCTCCTCTTGGTCCATCACCTCTTAAACCTAAGAAGGTGCGGCAAGAAGAGATTGATGGTATGATCTATGAGTTAGAAAAGGCTTCTAAGGCATGCGTTGAAACAATTGGAGAAGGGATTGACTCCTACTAGATGATGAGCAAAGACCTTGAGAAGAAGGTCAATGACATCAATGGTAGAGTTGGTTTCTTGGCCAAGTGTTTTTGAGTTGACAGATGAGAAGAAATTCCTCAAGAGGAAAATATTGAAGCTCCAATATGACATGGCCAAGATCAGCATTCATTTTGCAAGCACAGTTAAAGAGGGCAACGTAAAAGAAGAAGGCGACACTCCTTCTACCCAAGAGGAGGAATAGGTACCAACAAGGAGTTAATTGATCCCACCTGGCTTGATTCCAAGCTTGGGGAGATCTATAAAGACCTTGTAATCTTTCTTACAAATTTTATATTACCGTTTTTTCATTAGTTGAAACTACAAATAAAGTTTGCATCATTAGTATTCCCTTTAGGAATAGTCGATCCCTTTTATGAAATTCCGAGTTTATTATTATATATGGAGAAATATTGAGTTTGTGTTTGCTTTATTGATATATGAATGACTTGAGTATAATGTTACTTGCACTTGATGATAGCAATAGGAGTCTTCCACACCATTGGTATTAATGGAACACTTAAAGATAATTTGGTCAATATGTTGTAAGTCTACAGTTTGATTTACAAATAAAAATTATCTATACAGTTAAGTTGAGAAAGAAACCTTGAACAAAGGAAAATGAAAGTGCTATCAAAATAGAATGAGAACAAGTCGAGGTAGAATCTTCAAGTCATAAGAATGCTTCATATACAATTAGAATTTCCTAATTGAGATTGTTAGACTTTTAATTCCTACATGAAAGTGGAATGTATGGCTAGCTCCTATACACATCACTTAAACAAAAGTGTGCACATATATATAGAATAAAAGAAAAGGAAGAAGAAAAAGAGCGAGTGTGCAAAGAGCAAGTAGGCATATACCACTATATTGTAGTATGACAAAGATACACTTTTGAGATTTTGAATCCCAAGTGAATGCGTGAATCCTAAAACACTTGGGACTACCTCGCTAACTCATTCGGTTTAACAGGATACTTTTATATTATGTTGAAGTTCATCTTTTATGAACTGTTGATCACTAAGGTGTGGAAGCCTGCTAATACTATTCAGATGGTTCGAGTAAGGTACTATTCAATGAACTTATTCCTATGTATCGTACATGATAAACACATGCTGCACTTGCATCATTTATTTTATCGCCGCAGCTTCATGAATATGAGGATCACATCCATTAAGCTAAAAACTTGCTTGGGACGAGCAATAGTCTAAGCTTGGGGAAGTTCATGAGTGCATATTTGCATCATGTTTTACATTATTATTTTGCATTGTAGATGTAGGATCTTGGTATTTTACGGCGCTCGCGCGCACATTTTATGTCTGTTTTCACCAGGATCATGACAAATGATGGATCCAATGGATACAATTCTTGGAGCAGTTGTACTATGGAGAAAAGGAGTCAAAAACAACATAAATCGCTTATTTGGGAAATATTAATAATACTAGAAGAAAACCAGAAGCAAACAAGGGAGTTAGAGAGTCCAACGACCAACTATACAACCGGAGCAACTTTTCCAGCCGTATAGCTCCGGCCGTATAGTTGGTGTCGCCTCCGTCTCGTCAAATACTTTATCCCTATGCAATTGGTTCAGAGAGATGACATACAGAACACCCAGAAATCGCATAAACCTCACCTCTAGAAGGCATATGGAGGGGGAACTCATCCACAAGGGATCCATCTTCGCCCTGCGCAGATCCGGGAGGCTAAGGCATCAATCTTGATCATCCACCACTGCAACACCACCATCTCCATCCATCCCATCTACATCTTGTCTAGATATTGCTGTAATTCCCGTACTCGTTGTGGATTTATACAAGTACTATTCATCTATGATTGTTTCCATTACCATTGCTATGATGTTGATTGCCTCCATGTCTGAGTAGATCTATAGTTCTTGGAGAGATAGAGAAACCCTAGCATATGACTGAGATGAGATAGAGATTATTATATTATACATTATATTGTGTACGTGTTAATTGTCTTCATCTTGATGTTGGGAGTTGTGCACCTCCTTAACATTCGCCTCTTATGGGGACTCCATGAAGGTGATTACTTGTTGGTAGAAGGAGGGATGATAGCACTTACTGTGAATATAAAGCTGTTGTCATTCTTTACATACTAACTTGGGGGATCAAGGAGACCTCACAAAGCCATGTCCATGCCATGGGAGAAATCCCTTAATAGCGCAGTAATTCAATTGATTTCGATTGCTGTCTACTGTAGTTATGAGGATGATGTGTGCAACGGTTGCTGGCTATTCGTCCATATATGGAGCTCCTCCCACATAAATACACATTATGAGAATATTCGTTATAATAATCTCGACTACTTAGTATAAATTGCTAGTGGTGTATCCACTATTCCTTGAGAACGCTTTTCCCTATTGTAGTTCCAAAGTTCTATTACACATGTGATTCTTACTTTCTGGATTAAGTTTTGCTTTACTTTAAATCACCTTGTTCAACCAAAAACCCAAAAACAACTCTACTTTACTTGCACCTTAAAGTTATTTCTTAAGTACTTCGTTTTAGTTTTAGTTAAAAGGATTTTAGACTTTCTCCTACTGCTCCCTATGGGATCGATAGAAACTAGCTACAAACGATCTGTGCACTTGCAGTCATCAGAGGCCACAAAGGTCATATTCTTTGGGTCGGTGGAGTGGATCTAGATTTCCTTTGTATCTTTTGCGGTGTCAAAATCTTGATCAGGATTGACACGTGCTACTTCTAGAGGTTCTGCATTTGATGACATTTTCAGTTGCTCAAACTCGGTTGCCATTCCAAAGGATTCGGAGATTTTGTTGAATTCTCGATTACAACTGTCGGAACGTGTGAAACTGCCCTTCACTAATATGACCCCTTTGGGGGCTGGAATTTTCATAACTAGGTACACGTAATGTGGTACTGCCATGAATCATGCAAAGGCTAGGTATCCCAGGATCGCATGATACAGTGACAACCAGTCCATGACTTCGAACTCGAGCTTTTCGCGCCTGAAATTTTATTTGGACCTAAAAACAACGTCAAGACATATTTTACCTAAGGGAATTTCGGCTTTACCTAGGACTATGTCGTGGAAGGATGTTTTTGTTGGTGCTAAATTTTCTAAATAGCAATTCATCGCCTTGAGTGTCTTGGCGTAAATAAGGTTGATACTGCTTCCCGCATCCATGAAGACTTTACTCATATCAAATCCACTAACTTGTGCCTCTACTATTAGAGCTGAGTGACCCGGCTGTGGGCCTCGAAGTGGATGATCAGCTCCAATGAATGTAATTTTTTGTTCTGACCAATCGAGATATTCGAGTGTGGCTGGTGGCATCATTTCTACCATGTTGACTTGCCATGTAATCAGTTTCTGGATCCTATTGGACGAGTGCCCTTTTTGGATCATCGACATTGCTCCTTTGGAGCTGGGGTATTTTCCATCCTTGTTTTTGTTTGTAACGGGTTGTCCTTGTCCTACTATTGGTTTTATTGATGGAGGTGGTGGTGCACCAATTGCCAGGGCTCCAGGTGCAGTGGCGTATTCTCATCTTGCTGCTTCGGTTTCCTTTGCGTTGCATACTTCCTGCATATTTAGAAATGTTCGGAAATCCTTCATGAGCTGGTTTGATTACCTTTTGCCTATTGAATCGACGTAGAAGTGCATATTACAGGGTCCCTCCCACATTTGTATTGCGGACATTGGTGGGTCCCGAGCTCTTGGCTGGTATCTCTGTGTTGATTGACCTCCTCTGACATCATCTCTTCGGTATCCGTTATTATGATCATCATTTCTTTGGTTGTCCCCTCCTGAAAAACTTACCGAGACATAGCTTGGTCCACCATATCCACCATTACTTCATCGCCTCCTATCATTGCTACGTCTGTCCCTATCTTCTTTGGGTGAGCGTGTTCACTTGTTGTGTACTGCGTCTTCTCCATCAGCCCAACGATTTTCCATATCCATCATATGTGAAATGGTTTTGGGCTTCTCCCGCCTCATCCCTTCGATGAACTCTCGTCGGTGAAGGCCGTCGTTGAAGGCGTCAATTGTTGTTTTGTCGGATATGGCTTCAGCCAAATTTTTTATGATGTTCCACCACTAGATGAAGGCTCGTATTGGTTCTCCGGATTTCTTCTTACATGCTCACAGTTGCTCTAAGGATGCAGGTCGCTTGAACATGGAGTGGAAATTTCGGATGAACTTGTCTTCAAGATCGTTCCAGCTGCTGATGGATTCTTCGGGTAACTGCCTTAGCTAGGATAGGGTGGCACCGGTCAGGTACAGCTGTAAGCTTTGCATTGCGGTGGCCTTGGAGTGTCAACACCCGGATTTTTAATCCCAGATGCCTGTTATGTCATACATCGCAATCCCAGGATTACCATTTTTGCGAGACATAACAGATTGGATATCACAATACATCATCCATTACAAACCATAAATAAGGTCTTACACAAATAAGCATCTCATGATCCAGTCTTAATACAACAAGCAGTGGAATAATTAATAAGCATAGCGGTGGGGTCCATCTTCACGGGCACAAGCAATGCTGATGAAGGCAGATAGTCCTAGTTATCATAGCCATCCTGCTGGCCGTCATCTTGGTAGTCTCCTTCATAGTCTGGCCATGAGAATAGCCAGGGACAAAAGCCATGAGTACTCTTTAAGTACTCGCAAACTACCACCAACAAGTAAGATAGTTCTAGTGTAAAGTGCTAACTCTATGTTTATTTGTAAAGTTAAGTCGGAAACCTAAGCTGAGTTCAGAAACAAAGAAAGATAAAATAAAGTTCTAGAATCACTTAAGTTGGGAAGCTAGTGTCATAGTCACAACCCTGTTGTGGTCAAGTCAAGATTCATTATTCATTCCATAAGTTATTTTGAAAACATCTGACAACGAAACAGTATGGCTACTCCAACTGTCCATAACCGCAAACGCGGCTATTCGAATAGTTTGACACTCTGCAAAGGTGGTACACTTTCACCACAAGATTCGATACATCTGTCAGGGATAACCCTGAATCATCTTACTTAGTATGTAGATAATTAAACATAACCTTTCCTTTACACACCCTAGTATAAGCACCTCTCCTATGAGCATGGCCTCCCAACCATGACCATCTGTCATCTTGGGCACTTCATAGGTGGACAACACCGAGAGGTAGACTCAGCTCAAACCTCTCCTGTGAGGGAACTAATACTAATGCATATAAACTTCCGGCTAAGCCTTACCCAATTTAGGTATTGTGGTTGTACGGTTAATTTGGAATGGTATCGCATCCGAATCCAACCATCAGTTTTGTAAAAGGGTTAAGGCTCATGCCGCAACATTTTCATCATCATAAACCATTTGTGTTTCTCAACACATGTCAAAACATCTCAATAGAATGACTCATCAGTCCAATGTTTTCATAATTCATTTTCACCAAGTGTTCCCATCTAAAGTGACTCAAGTTTTGATCTTGCTCTAAGCTACTAAGTTAAGAGTGTTCACTAAGGTGGAATGCTAGGATCAATCTCATGCCATAGAATGACATCTAAGGTTATCTAGATAGGTCAAGTTTTATACTTTTTATGCTACCTTCAAAACAAGTAAAGGACATTGGTAAAATAAAGAAAGTAAAGCTTGGAAATAAAACTTGGGATCGGTAAAAAATAGTCAAAGTGGTATAACTAAAGCATGCCTAATGCATCTTGCTTATGTTATCTATCTTAATTCTAGCTTTCTAAGTATTATACTTGCAAGTGTTAGCTTGCCTTGGTTGGTGCAGTGGTTGAAGTTTTCTTCCTCCTCCTCTTGGTAGAACTCCTCCTCCTCGAAAGCTTGGTCGGTACTATCGTCTATACATACATACGGAGTACACAATCACCAAACAAGACTTAACTAGTCTACTTAGCACTCTAACACACACATTTGATGATCTATTATCATCACAAGCATCACAAGGTTTTATTAACTAGCTTCATTCTTTTTATTTAAGAAAAGTAATTTCTACTCATTGAAAATAACTAAGATTTAATATTCACCACTTAAAATTTGGGATCATGTGGACACATGTCATCACCACATATTCTAACATATGGGAATGTGATTTAAGGGTTGGTTCATATTTACTTTGGTTTAAGTTCATTATTAAATAATTTAAAGTGACTAGAAATGCCTATATAGCATTATTTTGGTACTAGTCCAAAGTCACTGCATGCAAACCTTAATATTATTATATATTTAGATAGGTATGGTTAAATGTGGTTTTTGAGAGTTGGAATCAACTCAAAAGCTTTTATGGTTGATTTTATAAAAATGTTTGAATGTGCAAAATCTTCTATCTTGTTATTTTGACTAGGAGAGATCTCTAACTCTAAATGAATTAAATCCAACGGTCTTGGATAGATCTTTTCAGTATCTTTCTAACAAAATTTGAATCACTCAATTTGGTTTAGTAAATCTTCTTGAATTGATTTTTGAACTAAGGGACAGAAGTGGGTTCAAACTAAAATACAAAAACCTATTTTTGAATTCCTGGGCTAGCGCGGGAAAGGAAATGGGCCGGCCCAGTGGCGCTCCGTGATGCAGAGGGCGGCTGACAGGCTGGTCTCGCTTGTCAGCGAGACCTTAAACCCAAAACGGTATGGGACGATCTGGGCGCTACGATTAGAATAGAGATCAACGGTCCACAGTCGTCATCGACGACAGACTCATCGCCGGCGAGACCGAACCCTAAACGGACGATGGGGGTTACTGGGGACATACTAGGGCTCCAGGTACTGCGGCAAGGCGGGCAAACAAACTTGACGGCAACGGCGGACTGAGGCGAGGTCGCGGCAGGGGCTGCGGTGGACGGAATCGACGGCGGCTTGTCCTCCTTTGTAGCGGGCTCCTCCGGTGCAATTTCGTCGAACTATGCCTCGAGCGGCTCTGGCGAGAGGTGGGGAAGGATCAGTGATGAGAGGGGAGTAGAGTGGTGTGAGGAGTTTGTGCTGGGGAGGGCTCCTTTTATAGGGAGACGAGGGGACCGAACAACACGATGGTGAGCTCGTCGGTGACGTTGATACAGGCGGCTAGAGGCATGGGTGGCGTAGGTGGATGGTTGCCTGCCTCCTGGCAATGCTCTACAGCGTTAAAGCGCAGCTAGGGGCGGTGGCGTTTGGTCGGGAGCGTCCCGTGCTCTGGGAGACAGAGGCGGTGCTCGACGCGGTGCACGGCGATTGTGCGTCGCGCAGCGGTGCACGGTCGTGTCTGGTGAGGTGCTGGAGTCGAGGTGGAGCGGCGTGCACGGTATTAGGTCAGGGGACGGTCTGTGGCGTGTTGGCGGCTAACGCGCTCTGGCGAGCTCGCAGACAGAATGGGCGGCGGTGCTGGGGTGTGGTCCAAGGGCCGTGGGTGATCGAGGGGTGGACAGGGAGGTGCGGTAGGGTTAGGCGGAGCTAGTGGTGGTGCTGGAACGGCGCGACATAGTCTGTGGCGCATTTCCCTCTCTCCGCCGGCATTGACAAAAAGGCAAAGGCGCTGCTTTGCTGCTGCGGCTTAGGGGTAGCTTCTTGATGGCTGGGTTGGGTCTGGAGGAGACAAGGGCATCTACTACGGTCCAAATTGTTTGACAAAAATCGATCAAAAACAGTATAAGTTAGGCCAGTTTGATTTTGTCTGCAAGATGTTCGACACAATGGCCGCATGAAAATTTTATTTGAATTTTGGGCTGAATTTTGGTGGAGTGGTTGATCACATGCTTGAGCTTCTAGGTGTGCTTGGGTTTTGAAAGTGGCAGTAATTTGAGTGGTTTTTGAATAGTTGGGATCTTCTCATATGAACTACATTCAATTTTCAAATGCCATTTAAAATTAGTGTTTGCAAGTTTTTGGTAGATCACAAAGTGGGCCTTGGTACATCACTACATGTACTAGCAAGGGCTGCAAAGATCCACATTTGTTTCTGTTAGGTTTTGAGTTCTAGGAATAAGTAAAGTAGGTATGTTGATTAAAATGGCACAAATGACCATTTGGTTATTTTATTCATTTTGATTTGTCTTTCTTTGGGATTTGTTTGGGAATGATCTAGAGGATGTTTATTTCACCTAAGAATCATTTTACAAGCAATGGATCACTTAATCATGGCAATTCAAAACAACTCCTAAATTATATGCACACACATATGAATGCTTTAATATTTGATGATTTGGATCTTGATCACTTCGATTAAAGTTTTGGGGTGTTACAAACCTTCCCCCGTTAAAAAAATCTCGTCCCGAGATTTACGAAAGAAAACTAGGAACTAAAGAGATCTGGGAACTCTGTCCTAATGTAATCTTCTCGCTCCCAAGTGGCTTCCTCTTCGGTATGGTTGCTCCATTGGATCTTGAAAATTTGATACTTCTAGTCCTGGTGGTTCTGTAGGCTTCTTCCAAGATACAGATGGGCACTTCACGATACGTCAGGTCCTTGTTGATTTCCACAGCTCTGTGATCGATGTTCTTGAAAACTTCAGTCTTCTCTGGCACTTCTAGGCATTTGCGAAGTAACGAGATATGGAACACATTATGGATCACTGACATCTCCTCTAGCAGTTCCAGTTGATACGATACTTCTCCTCGACGGTTCAGAATCTTGAAGGGCCCGATATACCTGGGGGCTAACTTTCCTTTCAGACTAAAGCATTGCGTTCCCTTCAATGGCGAAACCTTGAGATATACAAAATCTCCGACATTGAAAGTCAGGTCTCTCCTTCTCTTGTCAGCATAACTCTTCTATCTGGATTGGGCGGTCTTGAGGTGCTCACGGACTTTGTGCACCTTTTCTTCGGCTTCTCTGAGAATGTCGGGTCTGAAGATCTGACTCTCTCCTACTTGCGACCAATTCAAAGGGGTGTGACACTTTCTTCCGTATAGGAACTCAAATGGTGCCATCTGCAAACTAGCTTGATAACTGTTGTTATATGAGAATTTCGAAAGGCGGCGCTTCCCATTTTGATCCATATTCTAACACACAAGCTCTTAACATATCCTCTAGGATTTGGTTGACTCTCTCAGTCTGTCCATCAGTTTGCGGGTGATAAGCGGTGCTGAAATTCAACTTGGTTCCTAATCCTTCCTAGACTTTCTGCCAAAATCTCAAGGTAAACTAGGTTCCTCGATCTGATACTATGGTCTTGGGGGTTCCATGCAGACTAACAATTCTAGCAATATACAACTCCGCTAGCTTCGAACTTTGGTAGGTTGTTTTGACAGGTATAAAGTGAGCTACCTTGGACAGTCGATCAATGATGACCCAGATTGAGTCATTTCCCCTACTAGAAGTAGGCAAACCGGTGATAAAGTCCATTCCGACGGAATCCCATTTCCATTCCGGAATCTGCAAAGGTTGCAACAGTCCTGCGGGTCTCTGATGCTTTGCTTTGACTCTTTGATAGATGTCACACTTGGCGATGTAGCTTCCGATTTCTCTCTTCATCTTGTGCCAACAGAATTGCTCCTTCAAATCTTGATACATCTTCGTTCCTCCGGGGTGGATAGAATAAATAGTATCATGGGCTTCCTACATGATAACTTGCTTCAGCTCCGAATCTGCTGGCGCACAAATACGTCCTTTGTACCACAGAACTCCTTCTTCGTCTTCAGTGAATCCAGGTACCTTTCCTGTACCAATATGACGTTTGATTCCGTCGATACTTTCATTTCCCTTCTGTGCTTCCTTGATTTGGCTAATCAACATGGGTTGAATTTCAATGCTAGCTAAGAATCCTTTGCTAACCAGCTCAGTTCTAAACTGCTCCAACTCCTCATACAAACTTGGTTGCTTCTCCTTGATCATGGTGTTTAGCCTGCAAGGCAATCTGCTAAGAACATCCGCTACTACATTGGCTTTGTCGGGGTGATAGTGAATGTCAAGGTCATAATCCTTGATTAACTCTATCCATCCCCTTTGTTTCATATTCAGCTCCTTCTGAGTGAAAATATACTTCAAGATTTTGTGATCTGAGTAAATCTCACAGCGATTACCCATAAGATAATGACGCCTTGTCTTCAATGCCAACACTATGGCTGCTAATTCAAGATCATGGGTCGGATAGTTCTGCTCATGCTGCTTCAGTTGTTGAGAAAGATACGCGATGACTTTGCCTTCTTGCATCAATACACATCCGATACCAATCTTGGATGCGTCACAATATACATTAAACGGCTTCTTGATATCTGGCATGATCAGTATTGGGGCTGATATCAATCTCTTCTTCAGCTCTTGGAAACTGGCTTCACACTTGTCAGTCCATTCAAACTTCCTGTCCTTCTTTAGCAATTGGGTCATGGGTCTGGCGATGATCAAGAATCCTTCGACGAACTTGCGGTAGTATCCCGCCAATCCGAGAAATGCACGGACTTGGGTTTGTGTGGTTGGGGCTTCCCATTCTTCGACATCTTTGATTTTGGTGGGATCAACATATACTCCTCCGGCAGACATAATATGTCCTAGGAATCCTACTTCTTTCAGCCAAAACTCACACTTGCTGAACTTGGCATATAACCGATGCTCTCTTAGGGTTTCTAGGATGATTCTCAGATGTTGTTCATGTTCTTCTTCTAACTTGGAGTAGATAAGGATATCATCGATAAACACAACGACAAACTTATCTAGGAAATTCATAAAGATCTTATTCATGAGATTCATGAAATAAGCAGGGGCATTGGTTAATCCAAAAGACATAACCATATACTCCTATAAACCATAGCGAGTAGTAAAGGCGGTCTTTGGAATATCCGTTGCACGAATCTTAAGTTGGTGATAACCAGTCCTAAGATCAATCTTTGAGAATACCTGAGCTCCAGTCAACTGATCAAATAGATCCTCTATCTTTGGCAAGGGGTACTTGTTATTGATGGTGACGTCATTCAACTTCCTGTAATCAGTGCATAGACGGTTGCCTCCATCTTTCTTATCAACGAATAACACTGGTGATCTCCATGGCGATGCGCTTGGTTGAATCAAGCCTGTTGCTAACATGGCATCCAACTGCTTCTTCAATTCTACTAACTCTGAGGGGTTCACGCTATAGGGTCTCTGGGTTATGGGCCCGGTTCCGGGGATTAGTTCGATAATGAACTCAAAATCCCTATCCGGGGGCATACCTGGCAATTCATCTGGGAATACGTCGGGGTATTCGCAGACTACTCGGACTTGGTCTATGGTGGGTAAGGCTAGACTCTTGTTGCACTTGAATTGACGGGGTAAGGTTTCAGATATATGCTCTACGGTTACTCCAGAGCTACTGGTCATGGTGATGGCTTTCTAGCACAGTCTATCAGTCCTTTATGCCTTGACATCCAGTCCATACCTAGTACTACTTCCAATCCTTTGGTTCTGAGTATGATTAGGTTGGCGTAAAAATCTATCCCATGTATTCTGATAGGCACAACTTTGCAAATTTTTCTAGCTTTTGTAGTTGATCTAGGGATTTGATCTATCATGATATGCTTCAAGTTGGTTGGGTGGATCTTACTAGTGCATGCAAATTCTTCGGTGACAAATGAATGCGATGCTCCCGAATGAAACAATACTCTTTCTAAAACTGAGTTGACAGAAAACATACCTAGCACTACATTTGGCGCTTCTTGGGCTTCTTTGGCGTTCATGTGGAAGAGACGACAGTTGCGGTTGTGAGGGTTCCCTGGGGTAAATCTTCTCCCTGGTTGAACACGACGCTGTTGTTGTGCTGGGGCATTCACATTGGCAGTGGTGGCAGTCTTCTTGGGACACTCATTGGAATAGTGACCCTTAACTCCACACTCGAAACAAGTTATATGAGACTTGTCTTTTACTATGACAGGCACAACATTGCTGCCAATTTTGGGTGCGTTGTTGTTGTTGTTGTTGTTGTTGTTGTTGCTCTTGGGAGGGGCACGGTTGAAATTGTTGGTGTTGCCGGGGTTGTGGTTGTTTCCTCCGGACTTCACATTGTCTCCGCTACGGTTGGGGTAGCTTGGGCGAGACATTGGGGGTCGGTTGTTCCTCGGTGCATATCCTGGTGAGGGGTTGGGACGATACTTTTGGTGACTACTGGATCCAGATTGCTGCATCATATGACGTTTGCGGTTGTCGTTTGCCTGGTTAATCTTTCCTTCCATCTGAATGGCAGAGTTGACTAGCTCTTCGAGATCCTCGAAATGGATGTTGACGAGGACAGTCTGCATCTCATCATGCAGTCCGTTCAGGAATCTCTCCTTCTTCTTGGCCTCCTTGTTGATCTCATCAGGTGCATACCTTGCAAGGGACAGGAATCTGTCACGGTACTCCACCATAGTCATTCTCCCTTGCTTCAACTCTCTGAATTCATCCCTCATTCTGGTGACTAAACCCGGCGACACGTGGGTGCAGATGAACTTGATTTTGAAGGCTTCCCATGTCATCACTTGACCATGGTTCATCAGGCGGATGTTGTTCCACCATGCTCTTGCATCTCCTACCAAGTAGTGGGTTGTAGAGAGAACTTTCTCGTTTTCATCAACTCTGGCTACTTCTAAATTGTTCTCCATCGTCTACAACCAGTCATCTGCATCTAATGGGTTTTCTAAAGTGCTAAATATTAGGGGATTGGTATTCTATAAGTTCTTCAACTTGGATCCTTGATGATCCTGATTTCCATGCCCTTGGTTGTTGAGAGCCATTTGGGCGATCTGTTGCAGTGTTGCTAGATTAGCTTGGCGCTCTGCCCTGCTTGCTTCTCTGTCTGCGATGAGATTCTGCAAGATCTGCAACATTGGGTCTTGTGACGAGCTGCTCCCTCCTTGGTTTCCACGAGTCATCTGAAGATTGAGGTAGATAAAGAGATAAGAGGGAAAGTTCTAAGGTTCATGGTTTTGGTTTCAAAGCTAAAACTTTGAGTTTGACTCAGGTTTTGCAACTAACTTCATTTCATTCATTCAAACAAGCACATGATACAAACACACACCACAACAACAAAGGAAAATAGATGGTTTGAAGAACCATTCTGCAAGCTAGGATACAGTGGGACCGATACATCTCATGCTACGACAGTGCTCTAGTGCATCTACTCATCGTCGATTAAGTCGGAGTCCTCATCGTCAGTGTAGAAGTCCACGACATCCTCCTCCAGAAAGTCATCATCATTGCTGAGGTAAGAATCTATATCTCTATGGATGTCTTCACCCTCCTCTTCTTCCTCCTTTGCTGCAAGCTGAGCTTCTTTCTCCTTGACGGTCTTCTCGAGGTCGTCCACCTTCTTGCGAAGACGGGCGATGGTGCGATCTTATTTTTGCACTGGAGGCGAAGAGACTGACGGTCCTTGACAAGCAGTGGGAAAGTCTGGGCCTTCTGGGCGGCAATGGCACGATTGTGGTTGGCGAACTCCCTAGCATTATCCAATTCCTTCTAGCGATCATACAACAGGAAGTCAAGGTTCTCCACTTGACGCTTCAGCTCCGGGTGACTGGGCATCTCCATCGGCATTCCCATGAAGTCACGTCTTGCATAGTGAGCAAAACGGGTTCCTTGGATTTGGTTGACACTAAGGGCACACAGACGTGCGAGAGCTTCATGCATTGCCCTGGCTAATCCATCTAGCCAGTTGTTTTCTCTCACGGAGAACTGGATTCTCCCGGACGTTGGTGCTTCTATGCTTCCTCGAAGATCAGCGGTGACTAGCCACTGTAAATCTCCTCCTGGAGGTCCTAGAAGTTGAGCTCCAAGAAACTCTGGATGTGGGCGTCCCAATAACTCAGACAGTGAATCCAGATCCCTCTCGAAGATCAGCTGGACTCCGTTGCCCAATTGGTAGAACTTGCTGAACTGAGTCTCCATCTACAAGAATTAAGGATGAGGAAGTTAGTGAAGTGATCAAGTGTGTCAAATTTTAGGTAGTAATGTACGAATTTGAGGAACATGAATTTTTGGAGAAAGAATGAATTCCCAAGGATAAGAGAGGAAATAGTTTTTCATAAATACTCACTTCGGTTTGGAAATTAAGTTTTTGTTCGGACGTCCATTCTAACTAGGGTCTCCTATGGTCAGGATGGCTCTGATACCAACTTGTCAACACCTGGATTTTTAATCCCAGATGCCTGTTATGTCATACATCGCAATCCCAGGATTACCATTTTTGCGAGACATAACAGATTGGATATCACAGTACATCATCCATTACAAACCATAAATAAGGTCTTACACAAATAAGGATCTCATGATCCAGTCTTAATACAACAAGCAGCGGAATAATTAATAAGCGTAGCGGTGGGTTCCATCTTCAGGGGCACAGGCAATGCTGACAAAGGCAGATAGTCCTGGTTATCATAGCCGTCCTGCTGGCCGTCATCTTGGTAGTCTCCTTCATAGTCTGGCCATGAGAATAGCCAGGGACAAAAGCCATGAGTACTCTTTAAGTACTCGCAAACTACCACTAACAAGTAAGATAGTTCTAGTGTAAAGTGCTAACTCTAAGTTTATTTGTAAAGTTAAGTCTGAAACCTAAGCTGAGTTCAGAAACAAAGAAAGATAAAATAAAGTTCTAGAATCACTTAAGTTGGGAAGCTAGTGTCATAGTCACAACCCTATTGTGGTCAAGTCAAGATTCATTATTCATTCCATAAGTTATTTTGAAAACATCTAACAACGAAACAGTATGGCCACTCCAACTGTCCATAACCGCAGACGCGGCTATTCGAATTGTTTGACACTCTGAAGAGGTGGTACACTTTCACCACAAGATTTGATACATCTGTCAGGGATAACCCTGAATCATCATACTTAGTATGCATATAATCAAACATAACCTTTCCTTTACACACCCTAGTATAAGCACCTCTCCTATGAGCATGGCCTCCCAACCATGACCATTTGTCATCTTGGGCACTGCATAGGTGGACAACATCGAGAGGTAGCCTCAGCTCAAACCTCTCCCGTGAGGGAACTAATACTAATGCATATAAACTTCCAACTAAGCCTTACCCAATTCAGGTATTGTGGTTGTATGGTAAATTTGGAATGGTATCGCATCCGAATCCAACCATCAGGCTCATGCCTCAACATTTTCATCATCATAAACCATTTGTGTTTCTCAACACATGTCAAAACATCTCAATAGAATGACTCATCATTCCAAGGTTTTCATAATTCATTTTCACCAAGTGTTCCCATCTAAAGTGACTCAAGTTTTGATCTAGCTCTAAGCTACTAAGTTAAGAGTGTTCACTAAGGTGGAATGCTAGGATCAATCTCATGCCATAGAATGACATCTAAGGTTATCTAGATAGGTCAAGTTTTATACTTTTTATGCTACCTTCAAAACAAGTAAAGGACTTTGGTAAAATAAAGAAAGTAAAGCTTGGAAATAAAACTTGGGATCGGTAAAAAATAGTCAAAGTGGTATAACAAAGCATGCCTAATGCATCTGGCTTAGGTTATATAGCTTAATTCTATCTTGCTAAGTATTATACTTTCAAGTGTTAGCTTGCCTTGGTTGGTGTAGTGGTTGAAGTTTTCTTCCTCCTCCTCTTGATAGAACTCCTCCTCCTCGAAAGCTTGGTCGGAACTATCGTCTATACATCCATATAAGGCTTAACTAGTCTACTTAGCACTCTAAGACACACATTTGATGATCTATTATCATCACAAGCATCACAAGGTTTTATTAACTAGCTTCATTATTTTTATTTAAGAAAGTAATTTCTACTCATTGAAAATAACTACGATTTAATAGTCACCACTTAAAATATGGAATCATGTGGACACATGTCATCACCACATATTCTAACATATTGGAATGTGATTTAAGGTTTGGTTCATATTTACTTTGGTTTAAGTTCATTATTTAATGATTTAAAGTGACTAGAAATGCCTATATAGCATTATTTTGGTACTAGTCCAAAGTCACTGCATGCAAACCTTAATATTATTATATATTCGAATAGGTATGGTTAAATGTGATTTTTGAGAGTTGGAATCAACTCAAAAGCTTTTATGGTTGATTTTATAAAAATATTTGAATGTGCAAAAGCATCTGTCTTGTTATTTTGACTAGGAGAGATCTCTAACTCGAACTGAATTAAATCCAACGGGCTTGGGTAGATCTTTTTAGTAGCTTTCTAACAAAATTTGAATCACTCAATTTGGTTCAGTAAATCTTCCTTAATTGATTTTGGAACTACGGGACAGAAGTGGGTTCAAACTAAAATAGAAAAACCTATTTTTGAATTCTTGGGCTAGCGCGAGAAAGGAAATGGGCCGGCCCAGTGGCGCTCCGCGGTGTAGAGGGCAGCTGACAGGCTGGTCCCGCTTGTCAGCGAGACCTTAAACCCGAAACGGTATGGGACAATCTAGGCGCTACGATTAGAATAGAGATCAACGGTCCATAGTCATCGTCGACGACGGACTCGTCGCCGACGAGACCGAACCCTAAACGGACGGTGGGGTGATACATTGCAAATGTATCTATAATTTTTGATGTTCCATGCTTGGTTTTATCCACTTTCTTGTGTTTGGTTCCAACTTTGGAGTACTTTTCATATGATTTCTTGGACTAACCTATTAATAAGAGCCACGATTGCCGCCTGCTTTTCTGCTGTTTTGGTTCCGGGAAAGTCGAAATGAATATTCTCGAATTGGACGTGACAAAAGCCAAACCGCCTATTTTTCCGGAAGGATCAAGTGCCGTCACGAGAGAGAGGGGCTGGGGGCCACCACACCACCTGGCCACGCGGCCAGGCCTAGCCCGCGCCAGGGGGTTGTGTGGTGGCTCCCGGCACCCCCTCGACCTCTCCTTCCGCCTATAAGTTTCCCTCAGGACGAAAACCCTAAGGACCCGATAAAAAATCCACGAAAGAGTCTGTAGCTGCCGTCATCTCCATCCCTAGATCGGGAGGGATCTGAAGCTCTTCCCGGCACCCTGCCGGAGAGGGGAATTCACCCTGGAGGCCTTCTTCATCACCATGCAAGCCTCCGGTGTGATGCGTGAGTAGTTCATCCTTGGACTACGGATTCTTGTAGTAGCTAGATGGCTGGTTTCTCCTCCTTTGTGCTTTCACGTTTAGATCTTGTGAGCTCCATTCATGATCAAGATCATCTATTTGTAATTCATACATGTTGTGTTTGCGGGGATCCGATGGATATTGAGATGCTATTTCATATTGATTATTGATTCTATCATGTCTTTTTTATTTGTAATCTTGCATGCTTTCCGTTGTTAGTAGCTATCTTGGCCAAGTAGATGCTATCAACTCCAAGAGTTAGTATTTATGCTCGATAGTGGGTTCATGCCTCTGGTAATCTGGGGAAGTGACAGAAATATCTAAGGTACTAGATGTGTTGTTGCTACTAGGGAGAAAACAACAATCCTTTGTTCATAGAACAATCATATTGTTTACTTTACACGCAGTTCGTAAAGAATTAATCTGTTGCTTGCAACTTAATACTGGAGGGGGTTCGGATGATAACCTGAAGGTGGATTATTAGTCATAGATGCAGTTGGATGGCGATCTATGTATTATGTTGTAATGCCCAATCAAGTCTCAAAGGAGTCAAGATGATTAGTATAGGCATGTATTGCTTTCTCGGTGTTTGTCAATTGCCCCGCTGTAATTTGTTTACCCAGCATGTTATCTATCTAAGGAGAGCCACCTCTAGTGAACTATGGATCCCGGTCCTTTTTCTTTACATACAATCTATAAAAAAATTCTGCTTTGTGTTTAGTTACTGCAAACTTTTACTTCTTTCCATTCGATACATTTAATCCTTTGTTTTCCACAAAACACGGTGAGATTGACAACCTTATCGCAAGTTGGGGACAAAGTTCTATGGTTGTGTTGTGCAGGTCTCCATGTTGCTACTAGCACCGGTAGTGTGCCCTGCCAAAGCTCCACTAGTAACAACTTTGGGGTGTTTCCTTGCTCCTACTGGTTCGACTAAACCTTGGTTTCATAACTGAGGGAAAACTAACTGCTGTGCTCATCGTACCTTCCTCTTCGGGTTCCCAACGAGCTCTACGTTGAAAGTTGAGCGCATCATGGGGTCTACTGGGGACATACCAGGGCTCCAGCTACTACGGCGAGGCGGACAAACGAATTGGACGGCGACGGCGGACTCAGGCAAGGTCGCGACAGGGGCTGCGGTGGATGGAATCGACGACAGCTTCTCCTCCTCTGCAGCGGGCTCCTTCGGCGCAATTCCGGCGAGAGGTGGGGAAGGATCAGTGATGAGAGGGGAGTGGAATGGAGTGAGGAGTTTGTGCTGGGGAGGGCTCCTTTTATAGGGCGACGAGGGGACCGAACGGCACGAGGTGAGCTCGTCGGTGACGTTGATATAGGAGGCTATAGGCATGGGCGGCGTAGGCGGACGGTAGCCTGCCTCCTGGCGATGCTCTACGGCGTTAAAGCGCGGCTAGGGCAGTGGCGTTTGGTCGGGAGCGTCCCGCGCTCTAGGAGACAGAGGCGGTGCTCGATGCGGCGCACGGCGACTGTGGGTCGCACGGCGGCGCACAGTCGTGTCTGGCGGGGTCCTGGGGTCGAGGCGGAGCGGCGTGCACGGTATTAGGTTGGGGGACGGTCTGTGGCGTGCTGGCGGCTAACGCGCTCTGGCGAGCTCATAGAGAGAATGGGCGGCGGTGCTGGGGTGTGGTCCAGGGGCTATGGGTGATCGAGGGGTGGACAGGGAGGTGCGGTAGGGTTAGGCGGAGCTAGCGGTGGTGTTGGAACGGCGCGGCGTGGTCTGTGGCACATTTCCCTCTTCTGGCCGGCGGTGACCAAAAAGGGGCAGCGCTCCACTGCTGCTGCGGCTTAGGGGTAGCTTCTTGATGGCTGGGATGGGTCTGGGGGAGACAAGGGCATCTACTAGGGTCCAAATTGTTTGACAAAAATTGATCAAAAACAGTATAAGTTAGGCCAGTTTGATTTTGTCTGCAAGATGTTCGACACAATGGCCGCATGAAAATTTTATTTGAATTTTGGGCTGAATTTTGGTGGAGTGGTTGATCACATGCTTGAGCTTCTAGGTGTGCTTGGGTTTTGAAAATGGCAGTCATTTGAGTTGTTTTTGAATAGTTGGGATCTTCTCATATGAACTACATTCAATTTTCAAATGCCATTTAAAATTAGTGTTTGCAAGTTTTTGGTAGATCACAAAGTGGGCCTTGGTACACCACTACATGTACTAGCAAGGGGTGCAAAGATCCACATTTGTTTCTGTTAGTTTTGAGTTCTAGGAATAGCTAAAGTAGGTATGTTGATTAAAATGGCAAAAATGACCATTTGGTTATTTTATTCATTTTGATTTGTTTTTCTTTGGGATTTGTTTGGGAATGATCTAGAGGATGTTTATTTCACCTAAGAATCATTTTACAAGCAATGGATCACTTAATCATGGCAATTCAAAACAACTCCTAAATTATATGCACACACATATGAATGCTTTAATATTTTTAAATGGAAAAGTTTTTGTTAACTCTAAATTTGATGATTTGGATCTTGATCACTTGGATTAAAGGTTTGGAGTGTTACATGGAGCCACCTTGTAGTTTGATGGTTGTCAAGTAATCCTCCAACCAAGCTTCGGGTTCCTGGAGGCCGTCATACTTTTGGCGGTCATGATGGAGTTTAAAGTCTTTGGGTACTGGAGTCTTGCGAACCCATTGGGTAAAGAAACTGGCTCCATATAATTCATAATCACCCTCATTGTCACTGTCGTAGTATCTTCGGCCGCCGCGCTCTTCCGTGGATCTATCGATCCTGCGTTGTGTACTGGCGTCTCCCACATTTTTTTGACTATTTACTATGAGGCAAAAGCCCCACAGCTCCATTTTATTCAAACCCACAAATATTTACATGTCCAACAAGTACAAAAAACAAAAAATCTCTCAAGGTAAACTATCTAACCAAAGCTTTAGATAATTTGCCCTTTTCCTAGAAAATCTATGCACATGCAGAGTCATATCATGAATGAAGTTGCTGCGCCAAGCAGCGAAATTAGGCCTTTCATTCCTGAAAATTTTACCATTACGAAGCTTCCATATGTGCCAGCATGCAATAAAAACCACCTCAGCAAAGAAATGTTTACCAAAACTCGTTTTACCCTTAAATGCGACCTGAAACATGTCATCACCTGAATCCCACTCAATCTGCAGGTACGTCCAAATTCGCTGGCTAAACATACACTCAAAGAAAAGGTGCTGGTGGTCTTCATACACCCTTCCCGTGCATAGCTCATAATGCTCATCATTAGTGACATGCCAATTTCTTCTTTTCAACAAATCACGTGTATTGAGCCGATCACTAAGCAAGAGCCATCCAAACATTTTTATTTTCATAATACACTTGCTCCTCCAAATCCATTTGAAAACCGGACAAACATCAATATCCTCATGTAGGAAATCATAGTACTTTGATACCGAATAGTCTCCCACGTTGTTTCGTAGTTCAGAGTTAAGGAAGTGCACTTGGTGCGGTGACTGCGATCATTGGGTGTGTCCTACCTGTCGAGGAATGCTACGACGATGTGGAGATATCTCGGGTTGTTACATAATTCCTTGTTCCTCTTGTGCAAGAGATGCTCCTACCATGCTGAGGATCATGAGAGCAGAGCGGTGGAGAGCTGCACGAGGGTCGTCGGGTGCGGGCTGAGTTGTGATCAAGTATGTTTGCACAGCTACAATTGCGGCTTGAGCTGTTTTTGCTTTGATGTGTCCTGTTGGATCTACTGACATGAACGATAAATCAAGATCTTGGGTCAGTTTGTTTCTTTCAGCTTCGGGGATATTTTGTAGTCGTGAGGTTCCTCTCCTTGGTGGTGCTTCTCCGGTTATGCTTCCTGATCCTCGGATGGAGCTTAGTTGCGCCCGTCGAAGGCTGGATTCGTTGGCTAGCCTTTTTCTTTTGTCGAGTTGCCTCTGCATTCTTAGTAGATCCCTCTTTTTGTGATGAAGCAAATATTGGAAGGCCATTAGAACTTCATGCGTGGCCTCGGCTGTCATTGTGACCGCACCCGAAATTGCTTCCCTTGCTTTTGCCATGCTTCGGCTGGTAGCTAGAGAGTTTGTCACTCGCCTCTACGTGGTTCTCTTCCTCCTTGGATTATGCGGTTGTTTGTCGGATCTCCTTCGTTTCCATGATCTCCTTCATTTCAGTGATTTCACTTGGTGGTGAGTTATGTATGAGTTGGTGACGTCGTCGTTTGATCCGAGGGAGACACTGCCTAGGGGATCAGTGAAATCTAGTATTTTCAGTTCTGGGTAGATTTTGTCCATCCTAATTCCGAAGTCGATACTTTCGCTGCTTTCGTCAGGTTCTGTGTTTGCTGGGTTCGATCCATGTGGTGGAGTTAACTGGGATTCTGATCCTAGGGAGAGATCGTCATAGAGACCATCAAGATCCCCCAGATCTGCTATGTTTTCAGAGTTTTCTTCATATTTCTCCGGCTGGAGTGTGACATCTGCGGATGATCCGATAGAAGATGCAGGTATCGTCATAGGCGCGAATTTTTCGACCAACGGTCCCGACGGAATCGGATCTGAGAGGCGCGGTTCTTCGGGTTCCTCCACCTGAAAGTGGAAACTTCCGATGATGAGATCGGATCCGCCGTTGTAATCGACGGGAACCGAGACAGGGGTGGGCGGGTGTGGTGCCACTTCCGTCAGATTGTTGCTTGATGAAAAAGGGTCCGCCGAATCCATGACTCCAGCATTCAGATTTCCCACAGGAGTCACCAATTGATGAGGACTAACCTCGATAATTCCCATAGTTATGGACTCAGGGTTTCGAGGAAAAGAGAACGCTGGGGATTTCTTCGGATGTCAAACAAATAAGGGAGTTGAAGTCATCTGATTATTAGTGGAAAATGAGGTTACAGATCACTAAGGAGTTTTTCCGGTACCTCTCCGCTGGCTCCTCCCAGCCTATATATAATAGGCTGGGTCCCGAGGCCGTATACGGATAGGTTACAGACTATGATTACAATAGAGGTACAATGTCAGTTTCTTTTTCCTTATCTAGTAAAACTATAACTTCCGTTGGATGCTTCCTGGGCCTTCTTCTTCGGTCTTCATGGGTCGTGAGCCTTCATCTATCTAGGGTAACCAAACATAAGCACCCGAGTAATCATACCCATGTCAAATTGTGGCACCAATTTTTTGTGGCGGCCTATACATTGTCCTAGACTCCATACCAGCGTATATTAGAGTCGTGGTAGGTGATCGGTGAAGGCAACGGTTTTTAATGCCACGCTTGGCCACCAAAGACATTCCCCTATTCCATCATCCATTTCAAGCACTGTTAATTGTTGGTGGTACATTCGAGAATGGTTAATCATAGCCCACTGGCAGGTGCGGCCCACTGCTGCCCAGCTGAGCCTAGCTTTTTATAAGTGACTTTGTAAAAAAAAACACGTGGGCCCACTAACAAGAACCCACTATGACTGCTAGAGACCGATGTACTAGCCATTTGTGCATCTACATGCACCATATTATATAATTATGTGACTAAATATTTTAGGGGCTAGGCTCTTGTTGCTTAATTTGGAGCCTAATTAATCAATCTTGTATCCTTTGTGCAAGAGAGGACCAGTCCCATTATGGGCCATTCTTGCATAAAGGGCTGATACGTCCATTTTGCATCACTATTCTATGTCTTAATTCACTATTATTAATTGATATATTTCGTATTGAGAGGTGATACTTATGTTATTTCATCTATTTTTGCATCGTTGATGACTTTTGGAGCATGGACCGCTGCAGTCAGGATTCTGATGGAAAAGGTGCTGTTTGGAGGCAAAATTCACGAAGATCAGAAAATCCGGGAAAATATATGGAAAATCCTATTTTTCCAGAAGACTGAGGATTCTAGAAGATGGAGTGGAGGTGGGCCACAGGGGGCCCACACCACCTCATGGCGCGGGCAGGCCTAGACCGTGCCTGGGAGTGGTGTGGTTGCCCTGGCCCACTCCAGCGTCTCCCCTCTGGCGTATATCATCCCCACAAAACCCTAAGACTCGAGGAGCAACCACAGAAAGATTCTGCCGCCTCTGCGGGGCGGAAAACACCGAGAGAGAAAGATCTCTCTAGCAGACAGATTTCTGCCGGGGGAATTCCTTCCTGGAGAAGGGAGATCGTCGCCATCAACACCACCGTCAAGTCGGACTTCATCGGGATCATCATCATCATCACCACCACCATCATCTCCATCAGCACCCTCATCACCATCTCCATATTGCTGTAACAATTGCGTTCAATCTTGCATAGTTCATAGGGGAAACTTTCCCGGTGTTGATTACTCTTTGTAGTTGATGCTATTGAGTGAACCATTAAATTATTGTTTATGTTCAGATTGTTATACATCATTATTCCATATCTCATCATGATCCATATGATGTCATGTGAGTAGTTCGTTTTGTTCTTGAGGACATGGGAGAAGTCTTGTTGTTAGTAGTGGAGTTGCGTTGAGAAAGATTCAATAGATTGTTATTTAAGTTGTGGTGTACTTCTTCTAGTGGTGTCATGTGAACGTCGACTACATGACACTTCACCTATATGGGCCTAGAGGAATGTATTGTGTATTTGGCTACTAATCGTAGGGGTCGCCGGAGTGACAGAAACCTGAACCCCCGTTAGGAAACCATTGCACAAGGGACGTAAGGGTCTTAGAGTTTAAAGCTGTGGTTAGGTTTCTACCTTAAATTACTTTCTTGTACTTACGGATGTTTGCAAGGGGTATAATCACAAGTATGTATTAGTCTTGGATGGGGCGGTACATTAGCACAGGTTCACCCACACAACACTTAGCAAGCTAGAGAAGATTAATCGACTATATGAAGCGAAAGCACTTGACAGTCTTCCCATGTGTCCTCGAGAACGTTTGGTCATCTATAGAAATACAACCGGCTTGTCCTTTGTTGCATAAAGGATTGGGCCACTTGCTGCATTTATTCCTACTGTCTTTTATTTACCCGTACTTTGTTTACTTGCTTTATCGAAAACCCCTAAAAATCCTTTTGCTAAGTATTTGCAGAGAATTCCTGATCCATACCACTAGCCAGCACCTTCTGCTCCTCGTTGGGTTCGACACTCTTACTTATCAAAAATACTGCGATACACCCCCTATACTTGTGGGTCATCAAGACTATTTTCTGGCGCCGTTGCCGGGGAGTGAAGCGATATTGGAGAGTGGAACTGGTAAAGGAAACTTCTACTGTGAGTATTGTTTACTTCTGTTAGTTGATTTATTTTTGTTATGGATAATTTGCTAAGTTTCTTATTTGGTAATGCTACTACCACTGCTAAGGTAGTAGATAAGCCACCACCTGCTGAGAATGATGTTTTCAAAATACCTACAAGAATTATTGATCGTGTTATGGATAATTACTATGTTGGGGATAGAACTATCCATCCCGGTGATCATTTACTCTTTATACACGAATTATGCGGGTTGTTCAAGTGTGCTGGTATTACTATAGATCAAGTTAAGAAGAAGTTATTCTCATTATCATTGAAAGAAAGAGCTGAGGAATGGTATAAGCTGTTGAAGAATGGTCAAGCTCTGGAATGGGAGGAAATAGTGCCTCTCTTTTATTCAAATTTTTATCCTCCTAGTGAGATTCATAAAGATCGGAATCACATATACAATTTTTGGCCTCTTGATGGAGAGAGTACAACTCAAGCTTGGGGGAGATTGAAGTTACTAATGCTCAATACTAATGCTCAAATGTCCCATTCATGAGCTCCCCAACAATATTATTATCAATAACTTTTATGCAAGGCTCCCTCTACATGATTAAGATTTATTGGATGCCTCTTGTGCTGGATCATTCACTCGCATGGAAGAAGAAGCTAAATGGGACCTTCTAGATCGTATTCAAGACAATGATGAAGCTTGGGAGAATGACAAAGGTAGAGAGTCAGGTATAAATTATGATTATGAATGCATTGAATCTTTTATGGGAACTGATGACTTTCAAAATATTAAAAATACTTATGGTCTAGACTCTCAAGCTATTGCTTCTTATTTTAAGGCTTTTGCTTCCTATATTGAAGTGCCTAAAAAGAAGTGGAATAAGTATCATGAACCTTATAAAGATATTGCTAAGAGTGTTCCTTCAAGAAATACTGAAGTTTATACTGCTAATCATGTTTTACCTGAACCTTATATTGAGAAAATGCCTTTTCCAGTTAAGGTAAAGGAATATTCTATGATAGCTAGTATGGTTAATGAAAGTACTAGTAAAGCTGTAGAACCTGATAAACAAATGGTTGATGAACCTATAATAGCAAATGTGAAAGACTTTGTCACTAAGTATGAAAAAGAGGGACACCCTATCCTTTGTAAGGAAACCTCTAATATTATTTCACAAAGTAGTGTTATGAGAGCTAGTATTCCCGTGTTTTCTATTCGAATAAGTGATCATTGCTATGATGGTCCTTGTGATAGCAATATTGTTAAGTTTATGCATGATACTGAAAGCTACTATGAGAAAGGGAGAAGTGTTCTTATGTATCTCAATAATATCAAGTTTCCTCGTTTTATGCTGAAAGTTTTTATGTTGCGCTTCTTTTGCCTTCTATTGCGAGTTGCCTCTGGTTTCAATAACTTGTTTGTTTACAAAATCCCCTTGCATAGGAAGTGGGTTAGACTTAAATGAGTGTGTTTTTTTGCTTCTTAATGCTCTCTTTCACTTCAATTCATATCCCTATGAGAGCTTCTTCAAAATTATCATGCCCATCTTAATGGCTATAAAGAAAGAGCTTTATGGGAGACAACCCAATTTGTTTTTGCTTTCAGTTTGTTTTTATTTCTTGGAGTCTTGGAAGTTATTACTTTGGTAATAACCGCTCCTTATCCGTTTTGTTTGGTTTTTGTGTCAAGATCAACCTCTAATGAGAGAGAAGTAAGATTTGGGGAAGTTGCTGTCCCGAAACAGATTTTTGTGCTTCACCGTAAAAATTCGTGAGAGACCTCTCTCTGTCGGATTGAGCTGTAATTTTTTGTGCTTCTGACCCAGGTTGTTATTTAACTTTCGTTAGTTTTGCACTTTTTGATTTGAGCAACAGAATATTTTCTAAAAAATTTATCTTTACCTGCTGGTCTGTTTTGACAGATTTTGCCACTCTTGCATTTGCTTCTTTATTCGATTTCCTTTTTGAATTCTTTTTGGGTTTTCGGAAGGAGTTGCTTCAGAAGCTTTTGTTTTGATGGTTTTCAGTTGAAGTTGGACTAATAAGGTTTTATCACTTCACTTATACTAATGTTGCTAATGAGAATTGCGTGAAGTTTTGTGTGAAAGAAATTTCCAGGAAGTGGAGACAATAGTGTAATAAGGAAAAGAAGGGTTTTATGACTCAAGTAATAAGTGTATGAAGATGAAGATATCAATGATATTAAAGTGGTGAATCCGGAAGGATCCACTAAATACCAAATTCAGAGACCTGCAGAGTCTGTTTCCAACTAGGTAACAGTTCTGGTAAGAAAGTTCCGCGAAAATACAATCCAACTATATTTTTGCAGTTTTCAGTCGATAAGGAAAGTTTCGAAGCGAAAAAGGGACAGAACCGGAGCCGAGGTGGTCCACACCACCCCATGGCGTGGGCCCTCCCCTGGCCACGCCACCAGGTGGTGAGGCCACCCAGGACTCTGCCTCCGACTCGTTTTCTCCCAGTACCTTCCTTTTGATATGAAACTTCGTAATATATAACCCCCCGGACCCCCAAAGGTCTGTATATTGTGTTTTCGTCGTGTTTTTGTTTCGATCTATTTCTGCCAGGACATACTCTTTGAAGGCTTAGAAGCACAATGGTGTCTGCCAAGGATAAAGGGAAGGAGCCCATGGAGGAAGACCTCCAAGACCCCGGGAAGGAGAAGGAGATTAAGAGTGAAGGTGAAGAGGAGCAAGGCCAACGTCCACACACCGGCACCACCATTGCAAGCATTGGAGTGGTGAAACCTACCAAGATCAGAAGGACTGCACGGATGCAGACTGGGGGGAAAGCTCCTCGTCACAGTTTGGCTCCGCGGTCACTTCCTCCATGCACCAGGAATCCTTTCCATACCCTTATCCATGAGCATCAATTCCAGAATATGCCCAAGGAGAAATTATCCTCCAATTGGGATTTGCCTCATTCTAGCCATGCAGGAAAAGAAGACTTCAAGGAGGAAGAGTGGGGAAAGAATAGAAAGAGCTGGAATTCTCAACCCGACATGATCATGAGCCGCATTGAGAAAAACTCGCAGCTTATTCGTAATCTCACTTTCGAGATTGAGGAGTTGGGGAAACTGATCAGAGAGCTCATCGAGAGGATACCACCACCACCTAAGGAGTAATTCGTCATCAGGTTTGGCATCCCCTTGGTTTGTTCCAAGCTTGGGGAGTGCCGCGGTATCACATCACTATCTTCTATCTTTTTACCTTATTAGTAGAGTCATATCATGAATAGAGGAGTTATTTTGTAGTATGGTTTGCATTATGGAAGTGTCCCCTCTCTCGTTAGATATGTATCCCTTGGTGTGAGTTTCTGTTATGGAATATTAATGAGAAGTTCTATCATTCACTCTTTTGCATAGCTTATATTAGTTTTCAATTCGTGGTTATATGATTGATCTTATTATTAGTATTGGTATCACTTTGGGATCATTGAGTTAATTTAGTTGGTTTTGGCAAACCTGGCTCGTTCAGTAGCAACACCTTTTTGAGAGTTGAAAGAAAAAGATAGAAGTACTCTAAAGAAAAATAATTTCATTATCTTTCTTTCTTGATTTGCTCATAAGTTTAGTATTCTCTAGTTAAGATCTTTTGTGCTTCCAAGGAAGATTGCATGTTTGTCTTTATCACTTGTATGTTTTTTTGTTTCTTTCAACTCTTGTACTTGCTACCCAGCCTTGCTAGCCAAAAACCTATACTGAGAGGGTATTCTTCTCGTGCATCCACCTCCTTTAAACCAAACCCTTGCCATTTGTGTCCACCATACCTACGTAGTAGCATTATTGCTATTACAAGTAAATTCTTGTTTTGTCTACCTCCCAAATTAAACTTGTTATGTGAAAATTAGTGATTAAAGCTCTCACGAACTTGATGGCACACTTTACTTTCTTGCATTTAATAAACTTGAACCATTGGGTCCTTCTTTGTTGCGTATATGTTTGCGCTTTATGAGTTGAAGTTAGCCGAACCATGTATCACGGGGACCGCTTTCAACACTTCGTTGGTACTTGTACCTAGTTGATATCATGTTCTTTTGCTTATGGATCCCGGTGGTGTGAAATAAAAGTGGAACTTGTAAGATCATGGAGTTTATATGTGTGTTAGAAAGCACGGGCAGCTAGCCTAAGCCATGCCTAATCATGGTGGAAACTTGCAGCATAACTATAGTGAGCATTCTATGAAGCATCCTCAATAAAAACCTATGCAAATAGCAAATAAAAAGATCGCTGAGATGCTCACTGTTTGCTTGCCTTGTCATTTTGATTATGGGATAGCTCCTGTGTCATGTGCAAGGGGTACCCCGTTGGCGGTTCTCGATGATACGCATGTATTTACAATGACAAGAGCTTGCTCGTGACTAAAGTTGAGTAGCATGAGGATTGGTACTCATAAGTAAGGGGCACGAGATTTCAACTTATAACTTGTCAAGCATATCCTCTTAGTTGTGTCACTTTAACCTTAATCACCTAAAGATGCCTATGATAGGGGCAATGAGAGCTGAAAGCTAGTAAGTATCATAATTTTTTTGGGAGCTCTTTATGAGACTTGCAATCCCTGCTTCCCTCTTTGAAGGGCCTTTCTTTTACTTTGTAGTTGAGTCAGTAAACCTACTCCCTTCTATCTCAACAAGTATTTTGAGTTGATGTGCTTCATTCATTCATATGATGATTTATTCAATCATGTTTCTTATGTTCCTTGTTTTGCACATTTCTCTTATCTTGATGTTTACTACTTTGAAAGATATCATTGAAAAACCAGCTATTTGTGAACTCTAGCAAATTATCAACTATTCTTAGACCAAGAGCTAAGTTTGCCATTACCAATTATGATTCACTTTATGTATCTTTATTGTGTTTCCTTTACTTACTACAAGTTGAGTTATATAATAGTGAGTTGTCTTCTATTATGATCTATGTATTTGATGATTGTGATGCTTCTTGTCCGTATTCTTTTATCGACTCTTCACTCCATAAACCTGAGGTCATGTTTATTGAGCTCGGTTTGGGGACAAGCGAAGTCTAAGCTTGGGGGGAGTTGATACGTCCATTTTGCATCACTATTCTATGTCTTAATTCGCTATTATTCATTGATATATTTCGTATTGATAGGTGATACTTATGTTATTTCATCTATTTTTGCATGGTTGATGACTTTTGGAGCATGGACCGCTGCAGTCAGGATTCTGATGGAAAAGGTGTTGATTGGAGGCAAAATTCGCGAAGATCAGAAAATCCGGGAAAATATACGCAAAATCCTATTTTTCCAGAAGACTAAGGATGCCAGAAGATGGAGTGGAGGTGGGCCACAGGGGGCCCACACCACCCCATGGCGCGGGCAGGCCTAGGCCGCGCCTAGGAGTGGTGTGGCTGCCCTGGCCCACTCCAGCCTCTCCCCTCTGGCGTATATCATCCCCATGAAACCCTAAGACTCGGGGAGCGACCATAGAAAGATTCGGCCGCCTCTGCGGGGCGGAAAACACCGAGAGAGAAAGATCTCTCCGGCAGACAAATTTCTGCTGGGGGAATTCCTTCCCAGAGAGGGGAGATCATCGCCATCAACACCACCATCAAGCTGGACTTCATCGGGATCATCATCAACACCATCAGCACCATAAGCACCCTCATCACCATCTCCATATTGCTGTAACAATTGCGTTGAATCTTGCATAGTTCATAGGGGAAACTTTCCCGGTGTTGATTACTCTTTGTAGTTGATGCTATTGAGTGAACCATTGAATTATTGTTTATGTTCAGATTGTTATACATCATTATTCCATCTCTGATCATGATCCATATGATGTCTTGTGAGTAGTTCGTTTTGTTCTTGAGGTCATAGGAGAAGTCTTGTTGTTAGTAGTGGAGTTGCGTTGAGAAAGATTCAATAGATTGTTATTTAAGTTGTGGTGTACTTCTTCTAGTGGTGTCATGTGAACGTCGACTACATGACACTTCACCTATATGGGCCTAGGGGAATGCATTGTGTATTTGGCTACTAATCGTAGGGGTTGCTGGAGTGACAGAAACCTGAACCCCCGTTAGGAAACCATTGCACAAGGGATGTATGGGTCTTAGAGTTTAAAGCTGTGGTTAGGTTTTTACCTTAATTACTTTCTTGTACTTACAGATGTTTGCAAGGGGTATAATCACAAGTATGCATTAGTCTTGGATGGGGCGATACATTACCACAGGTTCACCCACACAACACTTAGCAAGCTAGAGAAGATTAATCGACTATATGAAGCGAAAGCACTTGACAGTCTTCCCATGTGTCCTCGAGAACGTTTGGTCATCTATAGAAATACAACCGGCTTGTCCTCTGCTGCATAATGGATTGGGCCACTTGCTGCATTTATTCCTACTGTCTTTTATTTACCCGTACGTTGTTTACTTGCTTTATTGAAAACCCCTAAAAATCCGTTTGCTAAGTATTTGCAGAGAATTCCTGATCCATACCACTAGCCAGCACCTTCTGCTCCTCGTTGGGTTCGACACTCTTACTTATCGAAAATACTGCGATACACCCCCTATACTTGTGGGTCATCAAGGACCCATACAACAAACTCTAAACACCACTCTATATATGAGATAGGGAACCTAGACCCCACCATCGCCGCACCCATATGGCCAACCCTAGATTAGAACACTCCTCTCCAATTGCGCAGGATCTTGAGAGGTCGTTCAATCCGCACAGGCTCTTCAAACCATGCTTGTGAAGGAGATATGCCCTAGAGACAAATAATAAATGGGTTTTTATTATCATATCTCCATTAGTTTGTAATAGTTTCATATTGTGTTATAATTGTATCAAGTGGAAACATTGGTACATGTGTGGTATGAAACAAACCAAGTCCCTAGTAGCCTCTATTCATACCAGTTCGTTGGTCAAGCGATGATCAAGGTTTCCTGATCATGGGGCATTTATGCCAATTGACAACAAGGTCATATCATTGGTGAATGATGTGATAGACATTACCGAAAGATTGTGACACGATCAAGTCACAGAGTTCATTGTTGCAACAGCTGGAAACATAGTCTCCTTCTCCTTAGACCGTGAGACCATATCAATCACTGTCATCCGATAATACTTAGAAAGCATCAAACATCACTTGGTGACTCGTTGATCATAAAGGTGTGTTCAGGTATACAGAGAGGCATGTAGAGGCATTATGTTTCAAGAGCAGGATTTGTTCACCCACATGACGGGTAAGAGACATACGTCCGGCTTGGTGAGATTACATCCATAAATGTTGCAACATGTGACTAGGTCACGGGGATGTAATATCACAGTAACAAGTAAAATAGAACTTGTCGGTAACACGATTGAACAAGGTATGTGATACCAATGATCGAATCTCGGATAATTCGTATTAGAGAAACAAAGGGAATTGGACTCAACACTTTATGGTTCAAACGACATTATCATCATGGAATGCATAAGGGTTATTAATGGCATCCCGGTCCCTCTATTGATCATTGATGGAGATCATGTCTATGCCATTCCCGAGCCATGGGGAAATACACTTAAGGGTGCGATGAGCTAGAGATACTCTATAAGTTGGAATCATAGTATAAAAATAGAAAGCCAGAATTGTTCCACGGAGAGATCTGAAGTTGTCCAGAGAAAGAAAGAAGGAAAAGAACTGAAAGGAGCTTCAGATAAAAGGGAATTTAAATATGTATTCATTATATGTTAATTGTGAATTAATATATTCAAAACAATATTTAAATTAAGATTTATAAAAGAAACTTTCATATTAGGCCAAATCCTTGGATAGAATTGGCCTAGGAAAATAGCTGCAGAAAATAGGAAAAAGGAAACAGCTAAGGCCCACATGGGTGGCGGATATTAGCCGCCCCACGGGGTGGGGATCTACTACAAGCATACCACAGGGTGAGCGGCAGGTAAACTGCACCTCGCGGTGCGGATAGTGCCAGTAGCCACTCGTGGCCCGAAGTGAAGCCCACCTGTGGTGGGCTCTCCGACAGGCCACGGGGTGAGCTACCACCTGGCAGTAACATGGCAGCGCTGGACCACGGCGGGCTCGATGGCCCACCCGGCCAGCTACTGTCTCTGCTGCTCCACTGGGCCACAGGGCACGCCAGGGCCCACTCGTGTTTTGACCCCTTGATACATTGCAAATGTATCTATAATTTTTGATGCTCCATGCTTGGTTTTATCCACTTTCTTGTGTTTTGTCCACACTTTGGAGTACTTTTCATATGATTTCTTGGACTAACCTATTAACAAGAGCCACAGTACCAGCTACCTGTTTTCTGCTGTTTTTGGTTCCAGGAAAGTTAGAAAATGAATATTCTCGGAATTGGACGGGACAAAATCCAAAGTGCCTATTTTTCCAGAAGACTCAGAGGCGAGTGAGACGGAGGAGGGCGGCTGGCCACACCCAGTGCACGGCTGGGCCTGGCCGCGCCAGGGCATGGTGTGGTGGCCCCAGGCACCCCCTCGGTCTCCCTCTTCGCCTATAAGAAGCCTTCTGACCTAAAAACTCCGGGGGTTCGACGTTTTTCCATGAAAAGTTCCGCTACACCGCCGCCACCGAAGGGGAGATTCGGGGCACAGAAAGTCTCTGTTCCGGCACCCAGCCGGGACAGGGAAGTGCCCCTGAAGCCATCTCCATCGATCTCCACCATCATCTCCATCGACCATCCATGTTTCCTCCATCTATGAGTGAGTAATCCTCCGCTGTAGGCTATGGGCATGGTAGGGATTGGATGAGATCGTTCATGTAATGGCATCAGATTTTTAGGGCATGGTGCCTAGTATCTTTTATTAGTGCTTTATGACTTTGTTGCAACTTGTTGTGCTTAATGCTTGTCACTAGGGCCCGAGTGCCATGATTTCAGATCTGAACATGTTATTGATTCATTATGATAGTATTGTTTTTGGTCTTATCTACAAGTTGTATACACATGTCGTTTTCCGGAACCTATGGCCCCGAAGTGACAAAAATTGGGATAACCAGAAGGGAATGGCTTTGATGTGAGGATCACATGTGTTCATGGAGTGTTAATGCTTTGCTCCGGTGCTCTATTAAAAGGAGCACCTTAATTGCAAGTAGTTCCCTAGAGGCCCCACTATAAACGGGCTGGCAGGACAAAAGATGTTGTGCAAGTTCTCATTGCGAGCACGTATGACTATATATGGAACACATGCCTAGGATTGTCTAGTACTTGGATGCTTTATCTTATTTATCTGCAATTGCCCTATGTTCTGATTGCTATGTGGATTGTCTTGTCGATGCAATGCCCGTCCATCCATCCCTATGCCTACCGTTTCGAATCCCATTTCTTGCTTTTGTTACTACCATCTTTGCTTTATACGCTTCTTTGCTTTACTATTCCTACTACAAAATTGTTGCTACTGATAAACTGCTGTGAGAAAGATTGTTTCCAGGTGCGGCTAAATTGACAACTCAGTTGTTAAGGCTTATAAATATTATTTGGCTCCCCTTGTGTCGAATCAATAAATTGGGTTTCACTTCCCTGGAAAATACTGCGATACACCCCCTATACTTGTGGGTCATCAAGACTATTTTCTAGCGCCATTGCCGGGGAGCATAGCTTTATTTATCAAGTCCACTTGGATTCACTATTGTTCAAGCTAAGTTTATTTCTTCCTTGTTTGCTTCTTTCTTTATCAAAAATACAAAAAAAAATTAGTTCCTACTCTAGTTGTTATTTTTGTTGGTCTGTTATTGTCTTGCCTTATCATGCTTGTTGTCAATGGTTGGTTTCTTTGAAACTGAAGCTTATTGGCAAGGTGGGTTCATGGAAGATGAAAAATATTATTATAAGGAACATCGCTTGTCACAAAAAGGGAAACACTTATGGGGACAAATTGATAGATTGTATACCATTGCTAGAAACGTGTGCTCTACTTATAATTTTACTTATTGCTTTGATAAATCTTGTTGCTGTAGGAGGTACAAACACCTCCCTTTTCAATGTGAGTATAATGATAATGTTACCATATCTTCCTATGTTAAGGGAAATTATGATCTTTATGATGTGGAACAAATTGAGGAATTTATTGCTTGGAAGGGTGCATTTGAACTTGCTAGTTTGCTTGAAAATATTGATGATTCACCTTATAAGTATGAGGTTTATGGTATACTTAAAGTTTGCTTTGATAATTACAAGGATGAAAATGGCTATATTCTTGAATATACCAATAGATGCTTTCCACAAATGGAAGAGACTAATGCCTTGCAGGATCCTATGGAAGAAGAAATTGATGAACCTGAAATTTCATTAGATGAAAAAGAGGAGGAGAGTGATGAACAAAAGGAGGAAGAATGGATTAGCTACCCATGCCTACCTTCTAATGAGAGTAACTCTTTATCCCTTACATTATTTGATTGTCCTCCATGCTTACTAAAGGAGGATGAATGTTATGTTCCCAAGGTTTCTTTTGAAGATGTTTATGATAAAGCTCTAGTGCTTGTAGATCATGAAGAGCATGCTTCATGAGGCTACTAAAAATTATTATGAGAGAGGAAAATATGGTTGTAGAAGTTTTCATGGTATTGAAACACCTCTCTATGTGCTGAAAGTTTTGAAGTTCCTCTTGATTTATCTTCCTATGCCTGTCACTTTGCTCTTTGCGAATTTATTTGCATACACGATTCCTATGCATAGGAAGTGGGTTAGACTTAAATGTGTTTTGAATTTGCTTCTTGATGCTCTCTTTTACTTCAACTCATATTTCTTATGAGAGCATCCTCTCAAACTATTATGCTTGAAGATGATAATATGTCTATTATTCTTGGGAGACCTTTTCTTAAATACGGCAGGAGCTGTTATCAATTGTAATCAACGGAAGGTGATCTTCAATGTTAATAACAAGGAACACACTATCTATTTCCCCAAGAAGATTGAAAGGACTTATGGTTTGAATACAATTGAATATGTTGAGGGCATTCAAGTTGGAGAAATATATTGTCCCCTACCAAGAGAAAAATTTGAAACTATTATGATTGGGACCATTGCTATCAAGGTTGAGGTAACATAATCATTAGTGTAATACAAAGTTTTGTATCATATGAAATTGTTTTGGTAACAATACCTGATCAACCTTGTTAACAAAAGGATTTCATTGAACAAAACAATGTTTCCACCATGATTATCTCCGCTTACTTCCATTTTATCCATTTTTAGTTTTTGCTTTTGCCTAACTTAAAGGCGTTAAAGAAAAGTACTTGTTGGGAGATAACCCAAGAGTATTAGTTGAGTCTTGGAAGTTATTACTTCAGTAATAACCGCTCCTTATCGTTTTTATTTACTTTTTGTGCCAAGAGTAACCTCTAATGAGAGTGAAGTAATGATTGGGAAAGTTGCTGTCCCGAAACAGATTTGTGTGCTTCACCATAAATATTCCTGAGAGAGCTCTCTATGTCGGATTGATCTGTAATTTTTTATGCTTTTGCCCCAGGTTGTTATCTAACTTTCGTTAATTCAACACTTTTTGATTTGAGCAACAGAAGGTCTTCGAAAAAATTCGTCTTTACCTACTGGTCTGTTTTGACAGATTTCTGCCATTATTTGCATTTGCTTCTTGTTGGTTCCTTTTTGAGTTCTTTTGGGGAATTGAGATTTTTGAGGGAAGTACTACAGTATCTAGTGTTCTAATGGAAGTTTATTTGGTGTTAGAACTGAACTTTAAGACTTATTTATCTTGAGTGCACTAATGTTGCTAATAAAGATTGTGTGAAGTTTTGTATGAAGGAAAATTTTAGGTGTATGGAAGGAATGAGTAATGAGATGAAGGATGGACTAAAGCTCAAGCTTAGGTATTCCACATGTGTCACCCCAAGAAACATCCAATAAGTACAAGCGTCAAATCTTGGGGACGCCCAAGGCATCCCCTTCTTCATCAATAAAAATTCCAGGTTTCTCCCAAACACTTTATTTTTATTGTTTCATGCACAGTTGTGTTGTTCTTGGAGCGTCTTATTTTTCGTTTTTGTTTTGGTTTTTTGTTTGCATGGTTTGCTTAGTTTTCTGAATAAATTGGTTGGACCCCCTCTTTCATACATTGGTTTTTAAATAGTTTGGTTTGGATTGGAAAAGAGTAGGAAAGCTCATGCTTAAGTGGTAAAGAGAACTTGTTTTTGACTGTGGCCTATGCTTTGTCATGTCATGCTTGATATTGTTTTGGCTTTATGCTTAGTATTCTTTGCTGTGGCATGACTTGTTATAAACAATTGATATTGCTTAATGTGCCTTGGATGAATCATGCGTTGTTTTAGCATATTAAAGCATAGTATAGTGGTATTCTCCTTTGACGCTTTATTTGGGTTGACTTGGCACATCCTCATACCATGTTATGACTATCCCAAGTCACCATAGCCTTTATGATCCTTTAGTTTTCAACTTGTAGTATCACTTTATGCTTTGATCAATGATGTTTTGTCGCTCTGCATGATTATGGCCATTATTGCTCTCTCGTTTGTCGCTCCCTTACTATTGCTAGCCTTCACTTTCACTGAGTATGTTTTACTCATGTTTCCAACTCCCTAAAACCAAATATTGCCAAAGTGTCCACCATACCTACCTATTAGCATCATTTGCTACTTCCGTGCATATTCACTATGCCTTGTTTTCTTCCGAATAAAATGTTTGCTTGTTATGAGAAAGTTAGTTAGTAAAGCTCTCACGAACTTGAAGGCACACTTTATTTCTTGCACTTAATAAACCTGAACCATTGTGAACTCTCCATGAAAGTTATATGCTTGCTAATTATAGGCTAGGGATTAGCAGAACCTTGCTGTCATGGGGAACGCTTTCAACACTTGTAAATATATACCCAGTTGATACCTTGCTCTTTTGTTTGCGGATGTCGCTTGTGAAATAAAAGGAGATTGTAAGTCCATGGAGTTATGTATGTGTGTTAGAAACGCACAGGCCTTGGTCTAATCCATGCTGACATGGTGGAAACCTGCAGCATAACCATAATGATATCTATGAAGCATTCTTCTTATAAAAAAAGAGAGAGATAGCTATTGAGAAAAAGAAAAAAAGAGAGATTTATGAAAAGAGGAAAGAGAGAAAAAAGCACCATTTTCCCATGGTAAATAAGAAGATTGCTGAGATACTCATTGTCTGCTTGCCTTGTCATTTTGATATGGGGATTCTTCCGTATCATCGGGCAAGGGGTACCCCGTTGGCGGTTCTCAATGATACGCACATACTTACGATGACAAGAACTTACCGGTAACTAAAGTTGAGTAGCATGAGGAGCGGCCCTCATACTCAAGGGACTTGGGATTTTCAATTTATAGTCTGTCAAGCATATAACTCAGATTGGACCTCACTTTCACCTTAACCACATTAAAGATGCTTATGACAGGGGCAATGAGAGCTCAAAGCTAATGAGTACCATACTTTCAGCATTTGGAAGCCTTTCAAACTTTTCAAAACCTTTTCATTTCCTTTTTGAGTCTCCACACATTCTTTGAGCACCTTCTTGAGAGCATAGTGGCCATTCTTAGTTCTATGTGCATTGTCCCAAGACTAGTTGATTGATGCATAACTTGTTATTGCTTGTTTGAAACTATTGTATATAGTCACTCTTATGAATTTTGAAGGTGTCCTATGCATTTATATTTGCTACTCTATGAGGGACAAGATGAATACTATTATGCCATGTTTTCTTTATGTGAAACAAACAAACGTCTTGCAAAGCATTGTTATTCATGAATCTTTTGTTTTTGCATTTTCATGTTGCATCATAGTTTCTTTGTCTTATTGCTAGAACTTTGTTTTTCATGTTATGATTGAAGTACTATGATCCCAGCTTTGAATGTTTATAAATACTTTGGTCAAGTATTTGATGGTGCATGTCACCTCAAAAATAATTCTTTCTTTTTATCACTTACCTACTCGAGGACAAGCAGGAGTTAAGCTTGGGGATGTTGATACATTGCAAATGTATCTACAATTTTTGATGCTCCATGCTTGGTCTTATCCACTTTCTTCTGTTTTGTCCACACTTTGGAGTACTTTTCATATGATTTCTTGGACTAACCTATTAACAAGAGCCACAATGCCAGCTGCCTGTTTTCTACTGTTTTTGGTTCCAGGAAAGTCAGAAAATGAATATACTCGGAATTGGACGGGACAAAAGCCAAAGTGCCTATTTTTCCAGAAGACTCCAGGAGTCAGAATACGAGACGGAGGAGGGCCATGGGCTGGCCACATGCCCCAGGCGCGGGCTGGGCCTGGCCGCGCCAGGGCATGGTGTGGTGGCCCTAGGCACCCCCTCGGTCTCCCTCTTCTCCTATAAGAAGCCTTCTGACCTAAAAACTCTGGGGGTTCGACGTTTTTCCATGAAAAGTTCCGCTGCGCCGCCGCCACCGAAGGGGAGATTCGGGGGACAGAAAGTCTCTGTTCCGGCACCGTACCGGGACGGGGAAGTGCCCCCGAAGCCATCTCCATCGATCTCCACCATCATCTCTATAACTACCTCGGTGAATTACGCTCTTAGTTACAAGCCTGGATGAGCGGCAATGGTTAAAATAGTACGGTGGGGCCAAATGCCACTCACAGGTAGACCTTTCGGCCGTCCTAACCATTTCCAGAACATCGGGACAAGAACGAAGCGCGAATCGGCGAAGGGATAAACTACATACACAAATGAGTATGTATGCAAGCCACATACAACAGTCCTCAGAGCCATTCCATCTAAAAGAAATAGAAATATTGCAATGCCATACGGCAAGATCCAAACATCCTAGATAGATATAATAGTTTAGGATATCTCCTCATACATGAAACATCAGAGTATCAGGCGGAAGCGGAAAACAAGATCCGAGTACGGATAAGAAGCAAATCGGCATAAGATGCCCCATAAATAAACACATCCCGCCCACAGATCTCACGGATCCCCGTTCCCGGAATCTCTACACCGAGTGATCGTTGCCAACATCGTCCTTCTCCTCCACCCAGTATCCATCTTGCGAGTATACCTGTTCATCTGAATCAAACAATTTATCGTGTGAGACCCTAGGGGTACTCATCAAGTCTTTATGCCTCTAAAGGGGACACAACCTGGGGTGACGCAATTGCAGCAAAAGATAATACCTAACAATTCTATAGATACTCGCTAACCATCCGCCTAACCAAAGATAGACGGATGTCCGTTAATTAAGAACAACAGTTATAACGGTAATATTAACAGATCCATCCTCCTCCTCGCTTACCAACGAGGGAGCGGACGAACAACCCCCCCCCATCCATTGGCAGTTTTATTAACCATTCCATGAGTGCTGCACTATTTACTAGTCAGGTACCTAGTCAAATTAAAAGCGGTACTTTAGTTATACTTGTCTATGATCGAGAAACTGTGCTCCAAGTCGTCCATAACCGCGGACACGGCTTTCAGAAAGATTTACCCTGCAGGGGTGCACAAATAGCAACACACACTCGATCAACCTCGGAAAAACCAAATCAAAACCCAACGAGGCATTCACGACAAAGCGATCATAGGATTCAGAAATGTTTTAGGGGGGCACCCCATTAAGCTACCCGCAACGAAGTTGGCCGACTCCGAGACGGACCCAAGGTTTGCGTCAATGGTTGTAAACGACTGGGAACCCGAAAGTGTGACTGGGCTTGTCGATACCGCGAAAACACTCCGCATCCAAAACAGTACAGGTGCTCCACGCACAATCTTAAATAAAGCAGTAAAACATGGCATAAGTACAAGATAGTAATAAAGCCCCAAACTACTTTGTGGCCCCAAGAAATAAGAATGAATCAAGCTCTGGCTCAGGGGGGTTCATAAGGCCTCCCGGATGTGGATAGTGCGAATAGTCAAGGAACAGGAATCAAGTACTCGGGGTCCTACGGGACACAAGTGAGCATGAAGAACCAAATATCAGATATTGCTCACCGGTGCCACTTTCATTAGTTATCCCATTACTACTCAGATTAAGTTGTTTAGGTACCTCATTATCCATTAGACACTCACATACCCTACACATGCTGTTCTACGACCCGCATGGATCAAACAACTCCTGTAGTAATGGCTCATGGGATGGAGGAACAAGCTTCGGTGGGGTTTAAAAGTAAAGGCTATGCAGTACTTGGGATTCAGTTTAATGCAATCGCGACTCAATGATGCAAGAATAAGATAGAGGCAATAGGTACTATATGTATGCAAGCATGTGGTAGTGCTTGCCTGGCCGTTCAGTTGAAGCGAGGGAAGGATCTGGGTAGTGCTCCTGGGATTCCTGATATATCCCCTTCTCAGCGTCTATTCGAAGAAGAACCAAACAAACAAGGCCAACATAAATAGAGTACACAAGCATAGGAATTAAAATGCGACAAGTAAACAATCATGCCATGATGAATGATGCACAATTTGCATGGCAATAAGGTAGCATGGCATGGGTGAGGTGTGGAGTACAAGGATAAAGCATTTTATTGAGTTTTAGTCACATTTTATACTCAAATAAGTTGCTGTATACTTTATATTTATATGATGCATGCTGCAAAACAGAACATGGAATGCATAGATAGAACGGGCTCGTCGCGCTGATCGATTTAGACATATTATTTGTCAAATTTGGAGTTATAAAACAAAAGTTATTAATTAATTAAGACAAAGGGCATTTTATTGTAATTTTAATTACCTCGAAATTTTAAAGTGCTAAAATAATATTTTGAATGGCATATTTGAAATTCTCACATTTTTCTGATTCAAAAACATATATCATATGTATTATTTGGAATTATATTTCAAAAGTTATTTAAAATCTGATTTGAATTTGAATTTAAACAATTTTGAATTTGTTTTGTTAAAATAGATAAGTGGCCAGACTTTTTGCACACAGCCACAGCTAGCCACAGTGAGCAGTGTGGGCAGGCGGCGTCGACGCGGTGAAAACTTTTTACACCGCAGGGGAGGTCAGCTGCAATGACTGACGTGTGGACCGGTCACGACGCGGGGCCACGCACGCGCGCGGGCCAGCGGACGGCTGACACGTGGGCGATCCAGGGCAGCGCGGGCGAAAAATCTCTAGGCCGCGGGGGCTTCCGTGCAAAAATACACCAGGGCTGACAGGTGGGCTCCTGGGATTGCGGGTTTAGGCGGGAAAAAGGGCAGGGGGTCATGTGCAAAATGGCATCGGCTGCTGCCCGACGGACAAGGTCTTGCCAATGGCCGATCTTCCGACGACGGTGGCGACGCATACGCTGGACGAATCGCGTCGCCCCAAAAATGAAAAACGAAGAGGGGACATCGGGCTACATTTTTCGTGCAGGGGGCAACTACGGGGGTTGGCTATGCTGGCCGGGCTTCGACGAGGAACAGAGGGCCAGAGGGATCTGGGGCTGCAGCTGCCTGCCCGCGCACGAGACGCGGCGGCGCGAAGAGCGTTCGACGGAAAGAGGCGGAGCTATGGCGTAGGAAGGAGAGGGGGGCCATGTCTGGGAGGTGCAGGGGCTCACCGTGGTGTCGCCGACACGGTCGGATCGTGCAGGGGGGCGACGTAGGGGCGAGGACGCAGACGGCCGGCGCAGCTAGGGTTTTGAAGGGCAAGGTTGATCTCCAGCGAGCTGGGCCTCCTCCACCTCGTACGCGTGCGCCGGGAACACCCGCCCGCCGCCGTGCTTTCAGGAGGAGAGGGGGAGGCAGAAGGTGGCCGTCGGGGTGCAGATGGGGTAGAGGGGAGGGAAAGAACGGCGCGAGGCCAGAGAGGGTTGGCCGATGGTGTATGGAAGAGCCGGGTGGGGTAGATAAGGAGGGAGGTGCTGGGAGATGCCGTGGGGCGACGATGGTGTAAAGGTGGCCTCGGCCACCTTTTTGGCCACCTCCCTCACGTGCTCGCAGGGGTGGTGAGGGACTGCCGGTGGGGTCTGCTGAGGGGAGAGGACAGGTAGGAGAGAGGCTCGGGCTGGAGGGGGCCCTCATGGCAGGGAGAGAGAAGAGAGGGAGAGAGAGAGGGTAGAGCTCGGTTAGGAGCTAGGTTTAGGCATGGGCTCGGTTAGGGTTTTGTTTAGGGCTGGGGTTGGCGGTGAGCTGAGGTGGGACCAGGGAGGAAGGGTGGCTTGGTGGGCCAACATGGTAGAGAGCGAAAGGATAAGGGTTAGGGTTTAGTTAAGAAGAAAATAGGTTTTGAGAAGAGAGAGTGGTGTTAGGGTTTGGTTTAGAATTTTAGGTTTTTATCACATGCTTAAGATCAAGCCTAGATGAAAGGAGGGCTTTGGTTTAGCCTAAGGTGAGGTGAAGGTGAAGGTGAAACTAAAGAAAGAGAGAGGAAAGGGGAGTAGGGAAGAAAACCTCATTTGACCATGCATGAAGAAAAAATAAAATGGTATAGAGGAGACTATGGGGATGGTGGAGAGAGGGATGGAGATGATCCACAAAGAAATGAACCAATTAAACCAAGAGAAAAACAAATGGTTAGAGGTGGTGATGTGGTTGCATGGCCCATGCAAAATATTAAATGCCATGTTTTATTTTGTGAAAACAATATAATGGTATGGCATTATACTTTTGCATCCCCAAGAAGTGGAATAAGGCCAAGCAAAAGAATTTAAAGGATTTGATCCATCCTATCTCCCATGAGCTAGATTAAATACCAAAAGAAAAATAAAGGCCCATGGTAAATGGAATGGTGGAATTATAAGGTGGTGAAAAGAAAAGGTGATGGAGGTGAATAAAAGATATGCCCCCAACTCAACTTGGGCATTAAACAATATATCAACAACCAAATACAATATCAAGAGGCAAATACAATTAATAATGCATATGAGAGAAGAACCAAAGAAAGAGGGTTTTATATGATGCTCAAATGCAATGTGGCATGATGACATGAGCATGATATGTTTAAGATGCAACAATTGTATATAGGAAGTAGCCATTATATTACTAGACCAAGTAGCATTACAATTGTTAGACAAATGGGATGCTACAATCTCCATCGACCATCCATGTTTCCTCCATCTATGAGTGAGTAATCCACCGCCGTAGGCTATGGGGATGGTAGGGATTGGATGAGATCGTTCATGTAATGGCATCAGATTGTTAGGGCATGGTGCCTAGTATCTTTTATTAGTGTTTTATGACTTTGTTGCAACTTGTTGTGCTTAATGCTTGTCACTAGGGCCCGAGTGCCATGATTTTAGATCTGAACATGTTATTGATTCATTATGATAGTATTATTTTTGGTCTTATCTGCAAGTTGTATACGCACGTTGTTGTCCGGAACCTATGGCCCTGAAGTGACAGAAATCGAGATAACTGGGAGGGAATGGCTTTGATGTGAGGATCACATGTGTTCAGGAGTGTTAATGCTTTGCTCCGGTGCTCTATTAAAAGGAGCACCTTAATTGCCAGTAGTTCCCTAGAGGCCCCGCTGCAAACGGGCTGGCAGGACAAAAGATGTTGTGCAAGTTCTCATTGCGAGCACATATGACTATATATGGAACACATGCCTAGGATTGTTTAGTACTTGGATGCTTTATCTTATTTATCTGCAATTGCCCTATGTTCTGATTGCTATGTGGATTGTCTTGTCGATGCAACGCCAGTCCATCCATCCCTATGCCTACCGCACTCGAATCCCACTGTTTACTGCTTTTGTTACTACTGTCTTTGCTTTACTGCTGCTGCTGCTGCTTTACTATTCCTACTACAAAACTGTTGCTACTGATAAACTGCTGTGAGCAAGATTGTTTCCAGGTGCGGCTGAATTGACAACTCAGTTGTTAAGGCTTATAAATATTCTTTGGCTCCTCTTGTGTCGAATCAATAAATTGGGTTTCACTTCCCTCGAAAATACTGCGATACACCCCATATACTTGTGGGTCATCACCCCTTTGCTTGTTGAGCTGAGCAAAACAACCCAACCGGCTGGGATTTTTCCTGCCCACCTTTTCCTTTACCTTTAGTCCCAGATGGGGAACCTAAGAGGGAGGGCACCTCTCCCTTAGACTATATAAGGAGGTGCCTATGGGTGGGATTAAACACACGATTTCAGATGTTCTCTAAGGCATTTTCCTTAGACAACTCCTCCCTCTCACTCTCTACATAGTTGTCTCCACGCGTTGGCATGGTCCCAAGAAAGGACTGTTCACGCAAGAGACAACGCACCTGCAGCATGCCGTTGCGCTGTATGGATTACTAGCCGGAGATCTACTTCCGCACTCCCAGCGGGATCGGGGAGCCAGAGGTCTTCATCATACACCATATGTGTATGAAACCGTGAGGGGCCACAATTGGGGCACCTTAGATGTCATGAGCCGGAGTTGCACGATGAAGATGGAGCAAGGGGTGACCTGTGAGGAGCTTCGCGACTTTGAGGTCGGCTACGAGTTCGACTACTCCAACCATGTTCCCCTAGGAATGTTAACCGCGTACGGTTCACAAGGGTATGTATTATATACACTCCAGTCGTTACTGTATTACTACATAGATAGATCTTTGGTGTTAGGGAGTTCCATCATAGGACATTTTTTGTTTTCTGCTATGGAACCCTTTTAGTGGTATCAGAGTCGATCTATGCGTAGGAGTGCTGTACGTCCAGAACGCACAAGTATTGTGTGGGAATTGGTCCCTAATTGTTACCCTCTAACGTGTACTTGTTTATATCGCGGTATTGTTTGATGAAGCGGCCCAGACTAAACTTATGCGTATTCGTACGCGAGACTGGTTCCACGCTCGACATACGCCTTGTCCCATATGAGTGGCTAGTGGGTGTATGTCTCTCATCCGATAGTTGATGTGGCATTTACAATGGTGGGCCCCGAAAGGGGTGTAGTAGAGACAACTATTGGATCCATGTTGTGGTTGGGAAGTTCGTAGTTTAGAAATGGTTATATTACGAAAGCCCTAACAACCATGTAAAACTTGCAAAATATAAAGTAGAGGCGTATAACTTTGTTTTGCAGGAGGTATTGTGTTATGATATGGTAGTGCTCGTTACGAAGTTAAAGTAGTTTACTTTTCTATTACTAAGTTATATAGTAATAGTCATCGTTTTGATGGACGACCTACTGGTGGCACCATAGACTTGGCGTCAAACCAGGGGCAAGATGAAGATCATGCCGAAGCGCTCGATGGAGATCAAGGCGCAAGAAGAAGGACCATATCATATCACAATATACATGTGATGTTGACACATGTTATACATCTTATTATATGCTAGTATTAGATACTCAACGATACCAGATAAGATGATCCCTAACAATTCCAATGATAGTGTTCTCCCTTATGTGTGCAAACACCAAGAAAGTTTGTCATTATGAAGCCGACCATGATGATCGGGGGCTAGACATATCTACGTTCGCATACGGTGTGGGTAACAAGCCATGTATGCGCAATGCAAATACACTAAGGTTAATTTGGTGTGCCTAGAATGTCTAGACATGGCCTCAGAACATAAGAGACCGAAAGGTCGACCATGAGTCACATGGTTGATGTGATTGACATCGGGGAATGTCTACCTTTGAAACATCATTGCTAGCCATGACGATCGGGGGTGGTGTAGTAGATTGGGATTGTGTGATCACTAAGATCATCCAGGGGATGACAAGTTTAGTGGGAGATTAATTATAAATTGAACTCATATTATGAACTTAGTCTAGATGTATATTTGCAAATATCTTAGTAGATCGTGGCCAATCCCATTGAGGTCCTTTGCGACAATGAGAAATTGCTTTCTTGATGTGGAACTTAGTAAAAGGGTCCCACTTCATAGATTAATACCCACGCCTGAGTGATATCCTCGTAATTAGATGATCTTATCTTCTTGATACAATAACCATTAGGAGATGATCTGATGACTGCGCAACGATTGCAATAGAGGTCATGGTTGAAAATGGTATATGTTATACATACAAAGATATAAATGTAATTCTTGAAAAAACTCGTTGTTGTTTACAAAGTATTGGATACTTGTCCCATTTTGTGAAAATGGGATGGTCTGCTTGAGAATTGCTGGAATTGAGGCAACGTGGCTAGATGATGACAGAAAAAATAGTTGATGGCCGACATCGCCCTCTTTCCTCAAGGTTTATCATTTGGATTACTAGTCTTGAATATAATTTTATAATCCTTGTTTGTGTGTATTGCTTTTGGCGAGACAATTATTCATATGAATAAGTTACAAGCCAGTTGTACTATTCTTATGGATAATACCATTATGGTCACATTACGATTATAAATGAGTTATTCTAATCACTATGTTAATGATAATAGTTTAAAGAATTTATAAAGGATTAGAATGCTAAAAGTTCTCCAAAATTAAATAATGACACGACACTACAGTTTAAGTCAGTTTGGTTATTGCATGTTCTTCATTCTAAATGAAGATCAGGGTCTGATGTCTACGCACTTATATTCTTGTAGACAGTTGTTGGGCCTCCAAGTGCAGAGGTTTGTAGAACAACAGCAAGTTTTCCCTTAAGTGGATCACCCAAGGTTTATCGAACTCAGGGAGGAAGTGGTCAAAGGTATCCCCTCTCAAGCAAACCTGCAATCAAGATACAAGAAGTCTCTTGTGTCCCCAACATACCCAATACACTTGTCAGGTGTATAGGTGCACTAGTTCGGCGAAGAGATAGTGAAATACAAGTGGTATAAATAATTATAAGTGGTAACGGAGATAGAAAATAGCTCGATGGCGTGTGGTTGACGTGGGAAAAGACTAAAGGCAAACTGAAATAAAGAAGGAAGCAAGCAAACATGTAATAGATCTAATAGCAAACGGTGTTTCGGTGCTTAGAAACAAGGCCTAGGTATCATACTTTCACTAGTGAACACTCTCATATAAATATCTTCTCTTCATGATACTACTCTTAACTACTCTCCGGTTGCACACTCTAATCCATGGTAGGGCTATAACAGCACACCTCAAAGTAAGCCTTTCCACATCTAGATAACCCCACACTATCACCTTGAGCTATCACTAGATGGGTCCAACAAACACCACAATTTCATAAAGACATCCAACTCCAAATATAACTCATAAGAAGTATTTGTAATCTCTAGCCTAAGTGCCACCATGGTGTGCACGCTGTCACTTTCACACACATGGGGAGAGCAGAGATGTATTAAAGCACTTGAGTAGCAAGGTAGATCTATTACAAGCTCATGATCTCAATAAGATCATGCATAGAGAGAGAGATGAACACATAGCTACCGATAGAACCCTTAGCCTCGAGAGAGAACTACTCCCTCCTCATCATGGGAATCAGCAATGGTGATGGAGATGTTGGTGGAGATCGATGGAGATGGCTCTGGGGGCACTTCCCCGTCCCGGAAGGGTGCCGGAACAGAGACTTTCTGTCCCCCGAATCTCCCCTTTGGTGGCGGCGGTGCTGTGCAACTTTTCGTGGCTGGAGGCTTGACGACCTAGGGTTTTTGCCTCGGGGGGAATATATAGGCGAAGGAGGCAAGGTCGATGGCCGGAGGGGCCCACACCACCCCCTAGCGTAGCCTTGCCTGGCCCGCGCCACCAGGTGGTGTGGCCAGCCCCTGGCGACTCACCGTCTGGTCTTCTGGCTTCGTGAGTCTTCCGATAAAATATCGACTTTGGCTTTTGTCCGGTCCAATTCCGAGAATATTGATTTTCTGACTTTCCTGGAACCAAAAACAGCAGAAAAACAGGCAACTGGCACTGTGGCATCTTGTTAATAGGTTAGTCCAAGAAAGCATATAGAAATACTCCAAAGTGTGGACAAAACATAAGAAAGTAGATATAAAACAAGCATGGAACATCAAAAATTATAGATACATTTGCAACGTATCAACATCCCCAAGATTAACTCTTGCTTGTCCTCGAGTAGGTAAGTGATAAAAAGAATAATTTTTAAGGTGACATGCACCATCTTAAACTTGATCTAAGTATTTGTAAAACATTGATAGCTGGGATCATAGTACTTCAATCATAACCATGAAAGGTAAAGTTCTAACAATAAGACAAAGAAACTATGTTGCAACATGAAAAGGCACAAACAAAAGATTCATGAATAACAATGCTTTGCAAGACGTTTGTTTGTTTCACATAAAGAAAACATAACATAGTGGTATTCAGCTTGTCCCTCATAGAGTAGAACACATAAATGCATAGGACACCTTCAAAGTTCATAAGAGTGACTAGATACAAATAGTTTAAAACAAGCAATATCAAAGCTATGCATTAATCAACAAGTCTTGGGAAAATGCACATAGAACTAAGAATGGCCACTATGCTCTCAAAGTAGGTGCATAAAGATAGAAGGTGGAGACTTAACATAAAAGTAAAAGAAAGGCCTTCATAGAAGGAAGGAGAGATTCAAGTTTCATAAAGAGCTTCCAAAAATTATGGTACTTATAGCTTTCAGCTCTCATTGCCCCTATCATAAGCATCTTGAAGTGATTAAGGTTAAAGTGAACAAACTATGGTGTACATGCTTGATGAAGTATAAGTTAGAAATCTCATGTCCCTTGAATACGAGGGCCGCTCCTCGTGCTACTCAAGTTTAGTTACCGGTAAGTTCTTGTCATAGTAAGTACATGTGTATCATAGAGAACCACCAACGGGGTACCCCTTGCCCGATGATACGGAAGAATCCCCATATCAAAATGACAAGGCAAGCAGACAACAAGCATCTCAGCAATCTTCTTATTTACCATGGGAAAATGGTGCTTTTTTCTCTATTTCCTCTTTTCTCATCTCTTTTTTCTCCTTTTCTCTTTTTCTCTTTTTCTCAATATCTATCTCTTTTTTATAAGAAGAATTCTTCATAGATTGCTCATTATGGTTACGCTGCAGGTTTCCACCATGATTAGGCATGGATTAGACCGGCGGCCCAGGCGTTTCTCTAACACACATACATGACTCCATGGACTTACAAGCTCCCCTTTCATTTCACACCGACGACATCCATAGACAAAAGGGCATGATATCAACTGGGTACAATGTACAAGTTCAATGTTGAAAGTGTTCCCCATGACAGCATGGTTCTACTAATCCCCAACAAATAAGTGCAAGCATATACAACATAGACGACACAATGGTTCAAGTTTATTAGGGGCAAGAAAAGTAAAGTGTGCCATCAAGTTCGTGAGAGCTTTAATCACTAGTTTTCTCATAACAAGTTTAATTTGGAAGGTAAACAAAAGCATGAATATACTTGGAATAGCATATGCTAATAGGTAGGTATGGTGGACTCTTTGGCATAACTTGGTTTAGGGAGTTGGATGCATGAGTGGAACTCATACTTGGTTACGGAGGCTAGCAAAAGACTGGGAGCGACCAACTAAGAGAGCAATAATGGCCATAATCATTTAAAGCGACAAAACATCATTGATCAAAGAATAAAGTGATACTACAAGTTGAAAACTAAAGGATCATCAAGGCTATGGTGACTTGGGATAGTCATAACATGGTGTGAGCATGTGCCAAGTCAACCCAAATACAGCATCAAAGGAGAATACCACAATCTTATGCTTTAATATGCTAAAACAACGCATGATTCTTCAAAGGCACATTAAGCAATCTCAATTGTTTATAACAAGTCATGCTACAGAAAAGAATACTAATCATAAACCCAAAACAATATCAAGCATGGCATGACAAAGCATAGGCCACAGTCAAAAACAAACTCTCTTTACCAGTTAAGCATGAACTTTCCTACTCTTTTCCAAACCAAACCAAACTATTTGAAAACCAATGTATGAAAGAGGGGGTCCAACCAATTTATTCAGATAACTAAGCAAACTAAGAAAACGAAAAACCAAAACAAAAATAAAAAAGAATACGCTCCAAGAACAACACAACTGTGCATGAAACAATAAAAATGAAGTGTTTGGAAGAAACCTGGAATTTTTATTGATGAAGAAGGGGATGCCTTGGGCATACCCAAGCTTTGACGCTTGTACTTTTTGGATATTTCTTGGGGTGACACGCGTGGCATCCCCAAGCTTGAGCTTTAGTCCATTCTTCATCTCATTACATTATTCTCTCCATACACCTGAAATTTTTTCTTTCATACAAAACTTCACACAATCTTTATTAGCAACATTAGTGCACTCAAGATAATAAGTCTTTGGGTTCAGTTTCAACACCAAATAAACTTCCATTAGAACACTAGCTACTGAAGAACTCCCTCAAAAAGCTCAATTCCCCAAAAGAACTCAAAAAGGAACCAACAAGAAGAAAATGCAGAAAATGGCAGAAAACTATCAAAACAGACCAGCAGGTAAAGACGATTTTTTTCTAAGACCTTCTGTTGCTCAAATCGAAAAGTGTTGAAGTAACGAAAGTTAGATAACAACCCGGGACATAAGCACAAAAAATGACGTCTCAAAAGGACATACAGATATTTTACACGATTTTTTACGGTGAAGCACAGAAATCTGTTTCGGGACAGCAACTTTCCCAATCATTACTTCTCTCTTATTAGAGGTTACTCTTGACACAAAAAGAAAATAAAAAGGATAAGAAGAGGTTATTACTGAAGCAATAACTTCCAAGACTCATCTAAAATTTTGGGTTATCTCCCAATAAGTACTTTTCTTTAACGCCTTTAAGTTAGGCATGATAGTTTGACAAGATGCTCACATAAGAAATATGAATTTAAGTAAAAGAGAGCATCAAGAAGCAAATTCAAAGCACATTTAAGTCTAACCCACTTCCTATGCATAGGAATCTTGTAAAGAAACAAGTCATGAAAGCACAAAGCAACAAGCATAGGAAAACAAAACAAGTGCAACTTCAAAATTTTCAACATAAAGAGGGGAAACTTAATATTGTTGAGACGCATAAAACAATGTTTCCCTCTCTCATAATAACTTTAAGTAGCATCATGAATAAAAGTAACAATATAATTATCACAAGAAACATTCTTATCATGAGCCATATGCATAAAAGAATTAATACTCCCCACATAAACATAGTCATCCTTATTGATTATAGTGGGAGCAAATTCAACAAAATAGCTATCATTATTATTTTCATCACCATAATCATCAAATGTAGGAGGCATATTGTAATCATAATTAATTTTCTCCTCAATAGTAGGTGGACTGAAAATATGATACTCATCATTGTAATCATCATATATTGGAGGCATAGTATCATCATAAGCAATAGAATAGCTATCTTCCAAAGCTGGGGAACTAAAAAGATCATTTTCATAAAAACAAGCTTCCCCAAGCTTTGACTTTTCCATAGCATTAGCAATAATGGTGTCCAAAGAATTCATACTAACAACATTACTATTAGGATGCAAATAAAGTTCCATCGGGTTTTTAATTTTCTCTTCAATCAATTCATGTCCTAACTCAAGATAAATACTATAAAGCTCTCTAAATTTTTTGTTGTTTTCCATTAATCCTAACTAGTGAAAACAAGAAACAAAAAGTCAAAATTACAGAATCTTAAGGAAATAACTTCGAGCACTCACACCGAAGGATGTGAGTACCTTTTACCTTACCTCCCCGGCAACAGCGCCAGAAATAGGCGTTTGTCGTGGGAGGTTCTTCTTCTTTAATCCTCCGGTGTGAATACCTTTCACCTTACCTCCCTGGCAACGGCGCTAGAAAATAGCTTGATGTCTACGCACTTCTATTCTTGTAGATAGTTGTTGGGCCTCCAAGTGCAGAGGTTTATAGAACAGCAGCAAGTTTTCCCTTAAGTGGATCACCCAAGGTTTATCAAACTCAGGGAGGAGGTGGTCAAAGGTATCCCCTCTCAAGCAACCCTGCAATCAAGATACAAGAAGTCTCTTGTGTCCCCAACACACCCAATACACTTGTCTGGTGTATAGGTGCACTAGTTCAGCGAAGAGATAGTGAAATACAAGTGGTATAGATAATTATAAGTGGTAACGGAGATAGAAAATAGCTTGATGGCGTGTGGTTGACATGGGAAAAGACTAAAGACAAACTGAAATAAAGAAGGAAGCAAGCAAACATGTAACAGATCAAATAGCAAACGGTGTTTTAGTGCTTAGAAACAAGGCCTATGGATCATACTTTCACTAGTGAACACTCTCATATAAATATTTTCTCTTCATGATACTACTCTTAACTACTCTCCGGTTGGACACTCTAATCCATGGTAGGGCTATAACAGCACACCTCAAAGTAAGCCTTTCCGCATCTAGATAACCCCACACTATCATCTTGAGCACTAGATGGGTCCAACAAACACCACAATTTCATAAAGACATCCAACTCCAAATATAACTCATAACAAGTATTTGTAATCTCTAGCCTAAGTGCCACCATGGTGTGCACACTGTCAACTTCACACACATGGGGAGATCAGAGATCTATTAAAGCACTTGAGTAGCAAGGTAGATCTATAGATTCCAAGCTCATGATCTCAATAAGATCATGCATAGAGAGAGAGATGATCACATAGCTACTGATAGAACCCTTAGCCTCGAGAGAGAACTACTCCCTCCTCATTATGGGAATCAGCAATGGTGATGGATATGTTGGTGGAGATCGATGGAGATGGCTCCGAGGGCACTTCCCCGTCCCGGCAGGGTGCCGGAAAAAAGACTTTCTGTCCCCCGAATCTCCCCTTCGGTGGCGGTGATGCTGCAAAACTTTTCGTGGATGGAGGCTTGGCGACCTAGAGTTTTTGCCCCGGGGGGAATATATAGGCGCAGGAGGCAAGGTCGGTGGCCGGAGGGGCCCACACCACCCCCTGGTGCGGCCTGGCCTGGCCCGTGCCACCAGGTGGTGTGCCCAGCCCCTGGACCCTCTCCATCTCGTCTTTTGGCTTCGTGAGTCTTCCGGTAAAATACCGACTTTGACTTTTGTCCGGTCCAATTCCGAGAATATTGATTTTCTGACTTTCCTGGAACCAAAAACAACAGAAAACAGGCAACTGGCACTGTGGCATCTTGTTAATAGGTTAGTCAAAGAAAGCATATAGAAATACTCCAAAGTATGGACAAAACATAAGAAAGTAGATATAAAACAAGCATGGAACATCAAAAATTATAGATACGTTTGCAACATATCAGGGTCTTAGATACTTAATCTAGAGACTTGGCAAAACCATGCCTCGTTGGGCAGAATGACTAAAACTACACGTTCTGGTAAAATGGTGATATGCAAAGAAATGTTGAATTTTATACATAGTGATGTATCATATTTTCAACAAGATAGTGGAAATCATTAGTTAATTGTGTACTTAAGTGAATAAGCGTATTTACTTAATGAAACATAAGTTTGGAACTATTTTGAATTGTTCTAAAGATTTCAAAGTGAAGGAGGATATTGAATTAACAAGTCTCTTCGATTTGATCGACATGACTAAAGTGTTTAAGTTAATTTTGGCATAGAAGGACATGTGAAAGAGTTTTCAAAAATTATGATAATAGGGCAAATTCAAAGTGTATTGAAACTTCTAAACATCACAATCATTTTGTATTAGATACCTATGGTCTAATATTATCTCTTATCGGGGTTATAGTTATCGTTTACAGTTAGAAATCGAAATGAGAAAACACTCATTTGAAACACAAAGGAGCATCTAAAGATTTGTGGAAACAACACCATAAGAGTTATGGCACGTTCAAGTTTCTGGAGATTTCAATAATTTGAAATCGTGGCGAATAAACAAGTCTTTGTAGAAATGAGGTATTTGACCTTGCCTTGGATTGTTGAGAGGCGCGACAGAATTTGTTCTGTGAAACCGAACTCTGGATATAGAGGAGAAACTAATGATAATGATCATAAAGTTTTAGTGAATACTTTTACTAAATAAAGTAGGGTTCAACAATATATATTGTGCAAGTTCATGGAATTATATTGTTGATTCACTTGTCATGTTGTTTGAACAAGACATACCTATGAACTACAAATATGCGTGATCGACCTAAGTGTGAGAAATGACTAGGAGTCATAAAATCATATATTAAGTTACATTTAAGATAGCAAAGTAATATGTTACTTGATCTTATTAAGTAAAGAAGTTTACTTGATATTTGTGAATGACTTAAAAGTCATCAGAAGGAAATTAAATTTAATGAAGACGTAAAGCTTGATTTGTCACAAAGTATGGACACATCCAAGAAGTTGACTAGAAATGTAGTGATGCTTGAGTCTATTGGATTTACACCAGCAATATATGGATACTGGAATCTCGTAACTGGAATTCTCGATTTGATGGTGATCAAAGAAATTTGAAATGTCCAAGATTATCAGAAGACCTGCATTTGAGTGGGAGCCAAGTAGCTTGGCTGAATCATAATATGTAGCTGACATATTTTGAGTGGGAGCTAAGTGAAATCCCTAGATCTCATATATGGATACCATATTTGAGTGGGAGCATGAAATCATTCTGAGATATGTGGACAACATATATGAATGCTGTGATTGGTATTGATAACATTTAAGTTAGTAAATATGGATGAAGTTGAACAAGTTATTAACAATAAAATCTATCGAGATAGATCGGTGAGTTCAATAAACAATGAATGTCGAATGCTTCCTGGACTTGATTCTGAAGATGTTAAGAATATCCTAGAGAAGATTCTGAAGTTATTCAGAATGGAACAAGGTAAGAAAGAATTTCTTACTTGTATGAAGCATTGACTTAGTCTCAGTAATACAACCATGGTTAAAAGAAAGAAAGAGATGAGTTGCATCTCCTATGCCTCAGCCATAGGTTCTTCCATACAACCATATTGTATACTTGACGTAATGTGACCCAAGGTTCTGGTATGGAAGAACAAGCTCTTAACTGCAAGAACATGTCATGAAGTGATTCCTGATTTAATCACTGAACCAAAATTAAGTTTGTCCTTAAATAGCAAGAAGCAAAAGTAAGGCACATAGTTGGATTTCATGCACTAGGATCAACATAGATATAGAAGTATAAGGGATCCATCTGACGTGATGTATATTGTTGTGGTGGGACTAGTTCATCTTTACGTAGTGCCTAGGAGAAAGCTCGTTTTGGCTGATCCAACGTCACTGTTGGCTCCTGGAAACCGACCTCACTCCATTGCCATAACTGTTATACATACACAAAGGAGTGCGAAGTCTGTTTCAAAGTTTACGTGACAACAGTGAAAGCGACTGTCATTGTAAACACTAGAAACAAAGTCTCACTTTATCACCAAACGAATACTTCAACCCATTATAAGATAATGGTATGAATATCAAAATTAGGAAGATATTAACGATTTGCAAAAGACATAATGATCTAGTAAATCATAACATGGACATGACATTTTCCATAAGCATGCGTGATCAATAAACTCATATGTGATATGGTTTATGATTGTGAAATGCAAGCTAGAATATTTGTACTCTAGTGCAAGTGGGAGACTGAAGGATATATGCCCTAGAGGCAAATAATAAATGGGTTTTTATTATCATATCTTAGTTAGTTTGTAGTAGTCTCATATTGTCCTATAATTGTATCAAGTGGAAACATTGGTACATGTATGGTATGAAACAAACAAAGTCCCTAGTAGCCTCTATTCATACTAGTTCGTTGGTCAAGCGATGATCAAGGTTTCCTGGTCATGGAGCATTTATGACAATTGACAACAAGGTCATATCATTGGTGAATGATGTCATGGACATTACCCAAACATTGCGACATGATCAAGTCACAAAGTTCATTGTTGCAATAGCTGGAAACGCAGTATCCTTCTCCTTAGACCATGAGACCATATCAATCACTGTCATCCGAGAATACTTAGATAGCATCAAACGTCACTTGGTGACTCGGTGATCATAAAGGTGTGCAGGGCCGGTCCTAGGGGGACTAGCAGGGCAGCCGCCCCGGGCCCAAAAAAATTAGGGCCCAAAAAAATATAGGCCTAGTATACATAGTAAAAAAAGAATTTTTTATTGGGCTGGCGGCCAACCGCTCGACTCCCCTAGTGAAGGGTTTCGTAGCAGAAAACAAAAAATTTCCTACGTTCGAACCGCCTAATACTGCCAAGATCTATCTATGTAGTAATGCGGTAACAGCCGAGCGTACAGAATGGATACCCTTGTAGACCATACGCGGTTAACGTTCCGAGGGGAACGTGGTTGAAGTAGTCGAACCCGTAGCCGACCTCAAGGTGGCGAAGCTCCTCGCAGGTCACCCCTTGCTCCTTCTTCATCGTGGGCTTGTTCGTCTGCGGTACCAAAGTTGGCAGGCCAGCACATGGCGGTAGCTAAGTTGCCTGAAATTACCGCGTTTTGAAAAGTTGGGCCGCCAACTACTAAGAGGGGCCATTTCGAGGCAAACTCATCTCACCCCTACCAAATTCAAACATTCAGTTAAACTGCCCTGTAAAGTAGACGGTCGGGACCCTCATGTCGGTCATCTGTCCGTGACGCGGGCGCCAACACGGCAACCTCTTAGGCAAATCGAGCAGCTAAGTGGATTGGATGCGTTGACCAATTTCACAAATCCATTCCCAGCTTTCCCCTAGCACCAGCGGTGATGACGGTGTACTTGGTCCGTCTAGGGATGGACCAGAACCTCTCCCGCCCTTCTCGGTTGCGGAGATCCCGGTGCACCACGCACCCGTCAACGATGCGGTTGCCAATCTTGGCCTTCCGCTCCTTCTTGAACAGCGCCGGCCAGTATGGGCTGGCCGCCGCGTACCGGGGCAGCGCCCTCTTCCACGAGGGCATCTGGCGGCGGCGTGCCGCGATTTCGCTCTCCATCTCGGCTCGGCTAGGTAGCAGAGCCACCGGCACCCCCGCAGAGCTGATGCGCCATCCGTGGGGCACCTTCGCAGCTGGCGGTGCGAGGATGTCGAAGTTCGCAAACATCACCGCCTCGTATAAGTTCAGATCGAGCATCTCCATGGCGGCGCGGTGGAGATTGGAGAGGACGAGGGGATGGACGACGAAGCGACGCGCTGTGGCGCCTCCTATTTGTACACGAGGACGACGAAGTGACGGTCAGACAAAAGAAGTAATGCAGGGTCAGAGCAATTTTTTTCCTCCCTGGAATCCGGGACCAATAGTTCAGACCGCTAGGTCAACAAGTACAAATATTACAACTTAAAAAGGCACAGAGCTTAAGCTAAATAGAACTAGTTATCACACATCTCCTTGATCTTCCTAATCTTGGCCCGATGCGCATCTTCCTGCGAGAGCAAGGATCGAATTGTCTTCTCCTTCCTTTTAGCATCTTCCTTGCACAACTTCAATTGTTTATCTGCATTTTTCCTCATGCACTTGTCAATACTCGTAGTTGTGTACTGCAGGACTTTGGCCTGGTGGAGATCATTCCTTGCTTGAGTCAGTTCTTTCTCTACTTTATCCTTCAGGGCCAATGCCGCGTCCCTCTCCTTCTCGACTTTGATAACCTTGTCTTGCACCCACCCGAGATCTCGCTTATGCTTGGTCGTGTCAACTGGTTCCCATAGCTTTGTCTCAACACTGTCAAGAAGTGAGCATAATACGGATTCTTTCAACTCGACAGTCATTTCCCATAGTTTGTCCACCGTTTTCTGCATCGATTTGGGCCACTCTGGATCTACCCATTTGACAACGCCGCAACTTCCGCCTTACATCATTGCACGATGTCCTTGACACCGTAGAAACCTCCTGCCTGTGTTTCGTCCTTCGAACGCTATAAATTTAGTGGGCACATATCCATGTTTACATACCTGAGGACTGTCTTCATCCTATAAACCGTGATAGTCGGAGTCATACATCGTCTGGTTGGCCTAACACATCATACGCGCATGAGTAAACAGATTAGATCTAGCTCAAAAAATAGATAACTGGCCACAAATGATAGAAATAGAGATGAGACGACTCACATCGAAAGCACCGTCCTTGTCGTCACGAAGCATTTCCTTGCCGTCTCCCCTTGAACCCATGGCGAGAGGGGAGGGGGTGGCTGCCGGAGAGGGGATTGGGATGGAGGCGTCGTCGGCTTGCGGCTACGGCAGGATGGGAGTGAAGTGGGGAAAGTGGCTTCGAGGGTAAGGAAGAGAAGTACGGGGAGGAAGAGAAGTAATGGGGGCGTGACACTGGGATGTGGCCCACTGAACTCGTGAGACGTGACACTCGCAACAGGGGAGCGCCCGATGTTGCCAGTTTGTCCAGAGCAAGCGTGGCCAATCATGCCGCAGAATGGCCTACTCGCGGATCGCTCTCACGAAGACCATCCCAATCGTCCAAGCGCCCCAATCGAATGGTATGTAACAATCGTCAAGCAAAACAACTGTGTTAGGGCGTGCCTTCTAGAAGACTCGGTCTAACGGCTACCCATGCAATGACACTAGTGTATCCATGTGTGGTTTGTGAAAAGAACACACATGAAATCACACTAGGTGGATCCATATGTGGTTTGTGGAAGTAACAGACATGCAATGACTCTAGTTGTGATTGATGAAAAGAACAGACATGCAATGACACTGGTGGATCCTAATGTGGTTCATGAAAAGAACAAACATGCAATGACACTGGTGGATCCTTATGTGGTTTGTTTAGAAGAACACAAATGAAATGACACTAGGTGTGGTTCATGAAAAGAACAGACAGGCAATGACACTGGTAGATCCTTATGTGGTTTGTTTAGAAGAACACACATATAATGACACTGGGTGTGGTTCATGAAAAGAACAGACACCCAATGACACTGGTGGATCCTTATGTGGTTTGTTTAGAGGAACAGACATGCAATGACACAGGTGGATCCACGTGTGGTTCATGAGAAGATCACACATCCAATGACACTGGTAGATCCTTATGTGGTTCATGAAAAGAACTGACATGCAGTGACATTGGGTGTGGTTCATGAAAAGAACAGACATGCACTGACACTGGGTGTGGTTCATGAAAAGAACAGACATGCAATGACATTGGTGGATCCTTATGTGGTTCATGAAAAGAACAGACATGCAATGACACTGGTGGATCCTTATGTGGTTCATGAAAAGAACAGACATGCAATGACACTGGTGGATTCTTATGTGGTTCATGAAAAGAACAAACATGCAATGACACTGGTGGATCCTTATGTGGTTTGTTTAGAAGAACACACATTCAATGACACTGGTGTGGTTCATGAAAAGAACATACATGCAATGACTCTGGTGGATCCTTATCTGGTTTGTTTAGAGGAACTTACATGCAATGACACCAGTGGATCCACATGTGGTTCATGAGAAGAACACACATCCAATGACACTGGTAGATCCTTATGTGGTTCATGAAAAGAACAGACATGCGGTGACACCGGGTGTGGTTCATGAAAAGAACAGACATGCAATGAGACTAGGTGTGGTTCATGAAAAGAACAGACATGCAATGAATCTACCTATGGTTCATGAAAAGAACACACATGCAATGACACTAGGTGTGGTTCATGAAACGAACAGACATGCAACGACACTGGTGGATCCTTATGTGTGGTTCATGAAAAGAACAGACATGCAATGACACTGGTGGATCCTTATGTGGTTTGTTTAGAGGAACAGACAAGCAATGACACTGGTGGATCCACGTGTGGTTCATTAGAAGACACACATCCAGTGACACTAGTAGATCCTTATGTGGTTCATGAAAAGAACAGACATGCAGTGACACCGGGTGTGGTTCATGAAAAGAACAGACATGCAATGACACTGGTTGTGGTTCATGAAAAGAACATACATGCAATGACTCTAGTTGTGGTTCTTGAACAGAATACACATGCAATGACACTGGGTGTGGTTCATGAAAAGAACAGACATGCAATGACACTGGTGGATCCTTATGTGTGGTTCATGAAAATAACAGACAGGCAATGACACTGGTGGATCCTTATGTGGTTTGTTTAGAAGAACACACATGCAATGACACTGGGTGTGGATCATGAAAAGAACAGACATGCAATGACACTGGTGGATCCTTATGTGGTTTGTTTAGAGGAATAGACATGCAATGACACCGGTGGATCCACGTGTGGTTCATGAGAAGAACACACATCCAATGACACTGGTGGATCCTTATGGGGTTCATGAAAAGAACAGACATGCAAGGACACTGGGTGTGGTTCATGAAAAGAACAGACATGCAATGACTCTAGCTGTGGTTCATGAAAAGAACAAACATGCAATGACACTAGGTGTGGTTCATGAAAAGAACAGACATGCAACGACACTTGTGGATCCTTATGTGTGGTTCATGAAAAGAACAGACATGCAATGACACTAGTGGATCCTTATGTGGTTTGTTTAGAAGAATAGACATGCAATGACACTGGGTGTGGTTCATGAAAAGAATAGACATGCAATGACTCTAGTTGTGGTTCATGAAAAGAACAGACATGCAATGACACTGTTGGATCCTTATGTGTGGTTCATGAAAAGAACAGACACGCAATGACACCGGTGTATCCACGTGTGGTTCATGAGAAGAACACACATCCAATGACACTGGTAGATCCTTATGTGGTTCACGAAAAGAACTGACATGCAGTGACACTGGGTTTGGTTCATGAAAGGAACAGACATGCAATGACACTTGGTGTGGTTCATGAAAAGAATAGACATGCAATGACTCTAGCTGTGGTTCATGCAAAGAACACACATGCAATGACACTGGGTCTGGTTCATGAAAAGAACAGACATGCAATCACACTTGTGGATCCTTATGTGGTTTGTTTAGAGGAACAGACATGCAATGACACCGGTGGATCCACGTGTGGTTCATGAGAAGAACACACATCCAATGACACTGGTAGATCCTTATGTGGTTCATGAATAGAACTGACATGCAGTGACACTGGGTGTGGTTCATGAAAAGAACAGACATGCAATGACACTGGTGGATCCTTATGTGGTTCATGAAAAGAACAGACATGCAATGACACTGGTGGATCCTTATGTGGTTCATGAAAAGAACAGACATGCAATGACACTGGTGGATCCTTATGTGGTTTGTTTAGAAGAACACACATGAAGTGACACTGGGTGTGGTTCATGAAAAGAACATACATGCAATGACACTGATGTATCCTTATGTGGTTTGTTTGGAGGAACAGCCATGCAATGACACCGGTGGATCCATGATACATTGCAAATTTATCTATAATTTTTGATGTTCCATGCTTGGTTTTATCTACTTTCTTGTGTTTTGTCTGCACTTTGGAGTACTTTTCATATGATTTCTTGGACTAACCTATTAACAAGAGCCGATTACGGTTGCATGTTTTCTGCTGTTTTTGGTTCCAGGAAAGTCAGAAAATCAATATTCTCGGAATTGGACCGGACAAAAGCCAAAGTCGATATTTTCCCAGAAGATTCACGGAGCCAGAAGGAGAGCCGGAGAGGGGCCACATGGTGGCCACACCACCCCATGGCGCGGGTCCACCTAGGTCGTGCCAGGGCATGGCGTGGGCCCCCTGGCCGCCCACCGACCTTGCCCTTTGGGCTATAAGAAGCCTCCCGAAGCCAAAACCCTAAATCGTCAATCAGAAACCCACGAAAAGTTCTGCAGCGCCGCCGCCACCGAAGGGGAGATTCGGGGGACAGAAAGTCTCTATTCCAGCACCCTGTCGGGACGGGGAAGTGCCCCCGGAGACATCTCCATCGATCTCCACCACCATATCCATCACCATTGTTGATTCCCATGATGAGGAGGGAGTAGATCTCTCTCGAGGCTAAGGGTTCTACCGGTAGCTATGTGTTCATCTCTCTCTCTATGCATGATCTTATTGAGATCATGAGCTTGTAATCTATAGATCTACCTTGCTACTCAAGTGCCTTAATAGATCCCTGCTCTCCCCATGTGTGTGAAGTTGACAGTGTGCACACCATGGTGGCACTTAGGCTAGAGATTACAAATACTTGTTATGAGTTATATTTGGAGTTGGATGTCTTTATGAAATTGTGGTGTTTGTTGGACTCATCTAGTGCTCAAGGTGATAGTGTGGGGTTTTCTAGATGGGAAAGGCTTACTTTGAGGTGTGTTGTTATAGCCCTACCATCGATTAGAGTGTCCAACCGGAGAGTAGTTAAGACTAGTATCGTAAAGAGAAGATATTTATATGCGAGTGTTCACTAGTGAAAGTATGATCCCTAGGCCTTGTTTCTTAGCATTGAAACACCGTTTGCTACTAGATCTGTTACATGTTTGCTTACTTCCATCTTTATTTCAGTTTGCTTTTAGTCTCTTCCACGCCATCAAGTTATCTTCTATCACCGTTACCACTTATATTTATCCATACCACTTGTATTTCACTATCTCTTCGCCGAACTAGTGCACCTATACACCTGACAAGTGTATTGGGTGTGTTGGGGACACAAGAGACTTCTTGTATCTTGATTGCAGGATTGCTTGAGAGGGAATACCTTTGACCACTTCCTCCTGAGTTCGATAAACCTTGGGTGGTCCACTTAAGGGAAAACTTGCTGCTGTTCTACAAACCTCTGCACTTGGAGGCCCAATAACTGTCTACAAGAATAGAAGTGCGTAGACATCAAGCTATTTTCTGGTGCCGTTGCCGGGGAGGTAAGGTAAAAGGTATTCACAGCGGAGGATTAAAGAAGAAGAACCTCCCACGGCAAACGCCTATTTTCTTGCGTCGTTGCCGGGGAGGAAAGGTAAAAGGTACTCACATCCTCCGATGTGAGTGCTCGAAGTTATTTCCTTTAGATTCTACAATTTTGTCTTTTTGTTTCTTGTTTTCACTAGTTAGGCTTAATGGAAAACAACAACAAAATTAGAGAGCTTTATAGTATTTATCTTGAGTTAGGACATGAAGTGTTTGAAGAGAAAATTAAAAAACATATGGAACTTTATTTGCATGCTAATAACAATGTTGTTAGTATGAATTCTTTGGAAGCCATTATTGCTAATGCTATGGAAAAGTCTAAGCTTGGGGAAGCTAGTATTGATGAAAATGATCTTTTTAGTTCCCCAGCTTTGGAAGATAGCTATTCTATTACTTATGATGATACCATACCTCCAATATATGATGATTACAATGATGAATATGATATTTTAAGTCCACCTACTATTGAGGAGGAAAGTAATTATGATTACAATATGCCTCCTATATTTGATGATTATGGTGATGAGAATAATAATGATAGCTATTTTGTTGAATTTGCTCCCACTACAATTAATAAGAATGACTATGTTTATGTGGGGAGTATTGATTCTTTTATGCATGTGGATCGTGATAAGAATGCTTCTTGTGATATTTATATTGTTTATTTTATTCATGTTGCTACTAAAAGTTATTATGAGAGAGGGAAACATGGTTTTATGTGTCTCAACAATATTAAGTTTCCCCTCTTTATGTTGAAAATTTTGAAGCTGCACTTGTTTTGCTTTCCTATGCTTGTTGCTTTGTGCTTTCATGACTTGTTTCTTTACAAGATTCCTATGCATAGGAAGTGGGTTATACTTAAATGTTCTTTGAATTTGCTTCTTGATGCTCTCTTTTACTTCAATTCATATTTCCTATGTGAGCATCTTCTCAAACTATCATGTCTAACTTAAAAGCGTTAAAGAAAAGTACTTATTGGGAGATAACCTAGAAGTTTTAGATGAGTCTTGGAAGTTATTACCTCAGTAATAACTGCTCCTTATCCTTTTTATTTGATTTTTGTGCCAAGAGTAACCTCTAATGAGAGAGAAGTAATGATTGGGAAAGTTGCTGTCTCGAAACAGATTTTTGAGCTTCACCGTAAAAATTCGTGAGAGAGTTCTGTATGTTGGATTGAGATGTAATGTTTTGTGCTTCTGCCCCAGGTTGTTATCTAACTTTCGTTAGTTCAACGCTTTTTGATTTGAGCAACAGAAGGTCTTCGAAAAAATTCGTCTTTACCTGCTGGTCTGTTTTGACATATTTCTGCCATTATTTGCATTTGCTTCTTGTTGGTTCCTTTTTTGAGTTCTCTTTGATCTTTAGGACTTTTTGAAGGAAGTTTTACAGTAGATTTCGTTTTAATGGAATTTTTATTTGTGTTGGAACTGAACCAAAATACTTATTATCTTGAGTGCACTAATGTTGCTAATAAAGATTGTGTGAAGTTTTGTATGAAGGAAAATTTTCAGGTGTATGGAAGGAATGAGTAATGAGATGGAGGATGGGCTAAAGCTCAAGCTTGGGGATGCCACGCATGTCACCCCAAGAAATATCCAAGAAGTACAAGCGTCAAACCTTGGGGATGCCCAAGGCATCCCCTTCTTCATCAATAAAAATCCCAGGTTTCTTCCAAATGCTTCATTTTTATTGTTTCATGCACAGTTGTGTTTTTCTTAGAGCGTCTTCTTTTTCGTTTTCGTTTTGGTTTTTTTCATTTGCTTTGGTTTGCTTAGTTTTCTGAATAAATTGGTTGGACCCCCTCTTTCATACATTGGTTTGCAAATAGTTTGGTTTGGTTTGGAAAAGAGTAGGAAAGTTCATACTTTTGTGGTAAAAAGAGCTCGTTTTTGACTGTGGCCTATGCTCTGTCATGCCATGCTTGATATTGTTTTGGCTTTATGCTTAGTATTCTTTGCTGTAGTATGACTTGTTATAAACAATTGAGATTGCTTAATGTGCCTTGGATGAATCATGTGTTGTTTTAGCATATTAAAGCATAGTATAGTGGTATTCTCCTTTGATGCTTTATTTGGGTTGACTTGGCGCATGCTCACACCATGTTATGACTATCTCAAGTCACCATAAGCCTTTATGATCCTTTAGTTTTCAACTTGTAGTATCACTTTATGCTTTGATCAATGATGTTTTGTGGCACTGCATGATTATGGCCAATATTTCTCTCTTAGTTTGTCGCTCCCAGTCTTTTGCTAGCCTCCACAACCAAGTATGAGTTCCACTCATGCATCCAACTCCCTAAACCAAGTTATTCCAAAGAGTACACCATACCTACCTACTAGCTTATGTTATTCCAAGTATATTCATGTTTTTGTTTACCTTCCAAATTAAACTTGTTATGAGAACATTAGTGATTAAAGCTCTCACGAACTTGATGGCACACTTTACTTTTCTTGCACTTAATAAACTTGAACCATTGTGTCGTCTATGTTGTATATGCTTGCACTTATTTGTTGGGGATTATGCAAAACCGTGCTGTCATGGGGAACGCTTTCAACATTGCACGGGTACTTTGTAGCTAGTTGATATCATGCTCTTTTGTCTATGGATGTCGTCGGTGTGAAATGAAAGGGGAGCTTGTAAGTCCATGGAGTTATGTATATGTGTTAGAGAAACGCCTAGGCCGCTGGTCTAATCCATGCTGACATGGTGGAAACCTGCAGCGTAACCATAATGAGCTATCTATGAAGCATTCTTCTTATAAAAAAAGAGTCCTATATCGAGAAAAAAAAGAGAAAAAAAAAGATTATGAAAAGAGGAAAGAGACAAAAAAGCACCATATTCCCATGGTAAATAAGAAGATTGCTGAGATGCTCGTTGTCTGCTTGCCTTGACATTTTGATATGGGGATTCTTCTGTATCATCGGGCAAGGGGTATCCTATTGGCGGTTCTCTATGATACACATGTACTTACAATGACAAGAACTTACCGGTGACTAAACTTGAGTAGCATGAGGAGCGGCCCTCGTATACAAGGGACATGAGATTTCTAACTTATACTTCACAAGCTACACCATAGTTTGTTCACTTTAACCTTAATCACTTCAAGATGCTTATGATAGGGGCAATGCGAGCTGAAAGTTATAAGTACCATAATTTTTGGAAGCTCTTTATGAGACTTGAATCCCTACTTCCTTTTACAAAGGCCTTTCTTCCACCATTATATTGAGTCTCCACCTTCTACCTTTATGCACCTACTTTGAGAGCATAGTGGCCATTCTTAGTTCTATGTGCATTGTCCCAAGACTAGTTGATTGATGCATAACTTGATATTGCTTGTTTTAAACTATTGTATCTAGTCACTCTTATGAACTTTGAAGGTGTCCTATGCATTTATATTTGCTACTCTATTGAGGGACAAGCTGAATACTATTATGCTATGTTTTCTTTATGTGAAACAAACAAACGTCTTACAAAGCATTGTTATTCATGAACCTTTTGTTTGTGCCTTTTCATGTTGCAACATAGTTTCTTTGTCTTATTGCTAGAACTTTGTCTTTCATCTTATGATTGAAGTACTATGATCCCAGCTTTGAATGTTTTACAAATACTTTGATCAAGTCTTTGATGGTGCATGTCACCTCAAAAATTCTTCTTTCTTTTTATCACTTACCTACTCGAGGACGTGCTGGAGTTAAGCTTGGGGATGTTGATACATTGAAAATGTATCTATAATTTTTGATGTTCCATGCTTGGTTTTATCTACTTTCTTATGTTTTGTCCGCACTTTGGAGTACTTTTCATATGATTTCTTGGACTAACCTATTAACAAGAGCCATAGTGCAAGTTGCCTGTTTTCTGCTGTTTTTGGTTCCAGGAAAGTCAGAAAATCAATATTCTCGGAATTGGACCGGACAAAAGCCAAAGTCGATATTTTCCCGGAAGATTCACGGAGCCAGAAGGAGAGCCGGAGAGGGGCCACAGGGTGGCCACACCACCCCATGGCACGGGTCCACCTAGGCCGCGTCAGGTCATGGTGTGGGCCCCCTGGCCGCCCACCGACCTTGCCCTATGTCCTATAAGAAGCCTCCTGAAGCCAAAACCCTAAATCGTCAATCAGAAACCCACGAAAAGTTCTACAGCGCCGCCGCCACCGAAGGGAGATTCGAGGGACAGAAAGTCTCTGTTCCGGCACCCTGCCGGGACGGGGAAGTGCCCCCGGAGCCATCTCCATCGATCTCCACCACCATCTCCATCACCATTGCTGATTCCCATGATGACGAGGGAGTAGATCTCTCTCGAGGCTAAGGGTTCTACCGGTAGCTATGTGTTCATCTCTCTCTATGCATGATCTTATTGAGATCATGAGCTTGTAATCTATAGATCTACCTTGCTACTCAAGTGCTTTAATAGATCTCTGCTCTCCCCATGTGTGTGAAGTTGACAGTGTGCACACCATGGTGGCACTTAGGCTAGAGATTACAAATACTTGTTATGAGTTATATTTGGAGTTGGATGTCTTTATGAAATTGTGGTGTTTGTTGGACTCATCTAGTGCTCAAGGTGACAGTGTGGGGTTTTCTAGATGGGAAAGGCTTACTTTGAGGTGTGCTGTTATAGCCCTACCATCGATTAGAGTGTCCAACTGGAGAGTAGTTAATAGTAGTATCGTAAAGAGAAGATATTTATATGAGAGTGTTCACTAGTGAAAGTATGATCCCTAGACCTTGTTTCTTAGCATTGAAACACCGTTTGCTACTAGATCTGTTACATGTTTGCTTGCTTCCATCTTTATTTCAGTTTGCTTTTAGTCTCTTCCATGCCATCAAGTTATCTTCTATCACCGTTACCACTTATATTTATCCATACCACTTGTATTTCACTATCTCTTCGCCGAACTAGTGCACCTATACACCTGACAAGTGTATTGGGTGTGTTGGCGACACAGGAGACTTCTTGTATCTTGATTGCAGGATTGCTTGAGAGGGAATACCTTTGACCACTTCCTCCCCGAGTTCGATAAACCTTGGGTGATCCACTTAAGGGAAAACTTGCTGCTGTTCTACAAACCTCCGCACTTGGAGGCCCAACAACTGTCTACAAGAATAGAAGTGCGTAGACATCAATCCACATGTGGTTCATGAGAAGAACACACATCCAATGACACTGGTAGATCCTTATGTGGTTCATGAAAAGAATTGGCATGCAGTGACACTGGGTGTGGTTCATGAAAAGAACAGACATGCACTGACACTAGGTGTGGTTCATGAAAAGAACAGACAGGCAATGACACTGGTGGATCCTTATGTGGTTTGTTTAGAAGAACACACATGCAATGACACTGGTTGTGGTTCACGAAAAACAGAATGTGCAATGACACTGGTGGATCCTTATGTGGTTTGTTTAGAAGAACACACATGCAATGACACTGGTTGTGGTTCACGAAAAGAACAGACAGGCAATGACACTGGTGGATCCTTATGTGGTTTGTTTAGAAGAACACACATGCAATGACACTGGGTGTGGTTCATGAAAAGAACAGACATGCAATGACACTGGTGGATCCTTATGTGTTTTTTTAGAGGAACAGACATGCAATGACACCGGTGGATCCACGTGTGGTTCATGAGAAGAACACACATCCAATGACACTGGTAGATCCTTATGTGGTTCATGAAAAGAACATACATGCAGTGACACCGGGTGTGGTTCATGAAAAGAACAGACATGCAATGACACTGGGTGTGGTTCATGAAATGAACAGACATGCAATGACTCTAGCTCTGGTTTTCATGAAAAGAACACACATCCAATGGCACTGGGTGTGGTTCATGAAAAGAACATACATGCAATGACACTAGTGGATCCTTATGTGTGGTTCATGAAAAGAACAGACATGCAATGACACTGGTGGATCCTTATGTGTGGTTCATGAAAAGAACATACATGCAATGACTCTAGCTGTGGTTCATGAAAAGAACACACATGCAATGACACTGGGTGTGGTTCATGAAAAGAACAGACATGCAATGACACTGGTGGATCCTTATGTGTGGTTCATGAAAAGAACAAACATGCAATGACACTGGTGGATCCATATGTGGTTTGTTTAGAGGAATAGACATGCAAATACACTGGTGGATCCACGTGTGGTTCATGAGAAGAACACACATCCAATGACACTGGTAGATCCTTATGTGGTTCATGAAAAGATTAGACATGCAGTGACACCGGGTGTGGTTCATGAAAAGAACAGACATGCAATGACACTGGGTGTGGTTCATGAAAAGAACAGACATGCAATGACTCTAGCTGTGGTTCATGAATAGAACACACATGCAATGACACTGGGTGTGGTTCATGAAAAGAACAGACATGCAATGACACTGGTGGATCCTTATGTGTGGTTCATGAAAAGAACACACATGCAATGACACTGGTGGATCCTTATGTGGTTTGTTTAGAAGAACACACATGCAATGACACTGGGTGTGGTTCACGAAAAGAACACACATGCAATGGCACTGGTGGATCCTTATGTGGTTTGTTTAGAGGAACAGACATGCAATGACACCGGAGGATCCACGTGTTGTTCATGAGAAGAACACACATCCAATGACAATGGTAGATCTTTATGTGGTTCATGAAAAGAACTAACATGCAGTGACACTCGGTGTGGTTCATGAAAAGAACAGACATGCAATGACACTGGGTGTGGTTCATGAAAAGAACAGACATGCAATGACACTGGTGGATCGTTATGTAGTTCATGAAAATAACAGACACGCAATGACACTGGTGGATCCTTATGTGGTTTGTATAGAAGAACACACATGCAATGACACTGGGTATGGTTCATGAAAAGAACAGACACGCAATGACACTGGTGGATCCTTATGTGGTTTGTTTAGAGGAACAGACATGCAATGACACCGGTGGATCCACGTGTGGTTCATGATAAGAACACACATCCAATGACACTGCTAGATCCTTATGTGGTTCATGAAAAGAACAGACATGCAGTGACACTTGGTTTGGTTCATGAAAAGAACAGACAGGCAATGACACTAGGTGTGGTTCATGAAAAGAACAGGCATGCAATTACTCTAGCTATGGTTCATGAAAAGAACACACATGCAATGACACTGGGTGTGGTTCATAAAAAGAACAGACATGCAATGACACTTGTGGATCCTTATGTGTGGTTCATGAAAAGAACAGACATGCAATGACACTGGTGGATCCTTGTGTGGTTTGTTTAGAGGAACAGACATGCAATGACACTAGTGGATCCACGTGTGGTTCATGAGAAGAACACACATCCAATGACACTGATAGATCCTTATGTGGTTCATGAAAAGAACAGACATGCAGTGACACCGGGTGTGGTTCATGAAAAGAACACACATGCAATGACTCTAGCTGTGGTTCATGAACAGAACACACATGCAATGACACTAGCTGTGGTTCATGAAAAGAACAGACATGCAATGGCACTGGTGGGTCCTTTTGTGTGGTTCATGAAAAGAACAGACATGCAATGACACTGGTGGATCCTTATGTGGTTTGTTTAGAAGAACACACATGCAATGACACTGGGTGTGGTTCATGAAAAGAACACACATGCAATGACACTGGTGGATCCTTATGTGGTTTGTTTAGAGGAACAGACATGCAATGACACCGGTGGATCCACGTGTGGTTCATGAGAAGAACACACATCCAATGACACTGGTAGATCCTTATGTGGTTTGTTTAGAGGAACAGGCATGCAATGACACCGGTGGATCCATATGTGGTCTGTCTAGAGGAACACACATGCAATGACACCGGGTGTGGTTCATGAAAAGAACACACATGCAATGACTTATGTGGTTTGTTTAGAAGAACACACATGCAATGACACTGGGTGTGGTTCATGAAAAGAACAGACATGCAATGACACTAGTGGATCCTTATGTGGTTTGTTTAGAAGAACACACATGCAATGACACTGGGTGTGGTTCATGAAAAGAATAGACACGCAATGACACTGGTGGATCCTTATGTGGTTTGTTTAGAGGAACAGACATGCAATGACACCGGTGGATCCACGTGTGGTTCATGAGAAGAACACACATCCAATTACAATGGTAGATCCTTATGTGGTTCATGAAAAGAACAGACATGCAGTGACACCGGGTGTGGTTCATGAAAATAACAGAGATGCAATGACACTGGGTGTGGTTCATGAAAAGAACAGGCATGCAATGACTCTAGCTGTGGTTCATGAAAAGAACACACATGCAATGACACTGGGAGTGGTTCATGAAAAGAACAGACATGCAATGACACTGGTGGATCCTTATGTGTGGTTCATGAAAAGAACAGATATGCAATGACACTGGTGGATCCTTATGTGGTTTGTTTCGAGGAATAGACATGCAATGACACCAGTGGATCCATGTGTGGTTCATGAGAAGAACACACATCCAATGACACTGGTAGATCCTTATCTGGTTCATGAAAAGAACAGACATGCAGTGACACCGGGTGTGGTTCATGAAAAGAACAGACATGCAATGACACTGGGGGTGGTTTCTGAAAAGAACAGACATGCAATGACTCTAGCTGTGGTTCATGAACAGAACACACATGCAATGGCACTGGGTGTGGTTCATGAAAAGAACAGACATGCAATGACACTGGTGGATCCTTATGTGTGGTTCATGAAAAGAACAGACATGCAATGACACTGGTGGATCCTTATGTGGTTTGTTTAGAAGAACACACATGCAATGACACTGGGTGTGGTTCATGAAAACAACACACATGCAATGACACTGGTGGATCCTTATGTGGTTTGTTTAGAGGAACAGACATGCAATGACACCAGTGGATCCACGTGTGGTTCATGAGAAGAACATACATCCAATGACACTAGGTGGATCCTTATGTGGTTCATGAAAAGAACTGACATGCAGTGACACTAGGTGTGGTTCATGAAAAGAACAGACATGCAATCACATCGGTGGATCCATGTGTGGTTTATGGAAGTAATAGACATTCAATGACTCTAGCTGTGGTTAATGAAAAGACCATGCATGCAATGACACTGGGTGTGATTCATGAAAAGAACAGACATGCAATGACACTGGTGGATCCTTATGTGGTTTGTTTAGAGGAACAAACATGCAATGACACCGGTGGATCCATGTGTGGTTCATGAGAAGAACACACATCCAATGACACTGGTGGATCCTTATGTGGTTTGTTTAGAGGAACAGACATGCAATGACACTGGTGGATCCTTATGTGGTCTGTCTAGAGGAACACACATGCAATGACACCGGGTGTGGTTCATGAAAAGAACAGACATGCAATGACTTATGTGGTTTATTTAGAAGAACACACATGCAATGACACTAGGTGTGGTTCATGAAAAGAACAGACAGGCAATGACACTGGTGGATCCTTATGTGGTTTGTTTAGAAGAACAGACATGCAATGACACTGGGTGTGGTTAATGAAAAGAACAGACACGCAATGACACTGGTGGATCATTATGTGGTTTGTTTAGAGGAACAGACATGCAATGACACCGGTGGATCCACGTGTGGTTCACGAGAAGAACACATATCCAATGACACTGGTAGATCCTTATGTGGTTTGTTTAGAGGAACAGACATGCAATCACACAGGTGGATCCATGTGTGGTTTATGAGAAGAACACACATCCAATGAACTCTAGTGGATCTATCTTGGCATAATTTGATTTATTCCACGATGTATTTCATTGTACAAGACACTTTCCATTTTTATACTACTCAGTTTTTCCCTTGGTTTTATGTGGTACTACTTAGTTTTGGCCCCCTCCCTCTCTATCTTTCTTAGAAGCCCAAACATGTGCTCACCCTGTCTGCTACTCCCTGATTGGTTGTCACAGTTGTCACGTGGATCATGCGCACCAACCGTTGATTATGTGCGATCCAACGATAATCGTTGCACACGTCGTGCCCTTCATAGTACAGCGTGAGACAGCACGGACGTCTCCCTCCGCGAGACTTCTACAGGAAGGAACACGATGCCATCCATGGAAAAAGTCATCGAGCGGTCATGTCAAGTTTAATCAAGTCTGAAAAGCCTACTACTGCTACTACAACTCATGCATAGAGAAACAGGGTCATCGAGTGCACGGTTGTCGACGGGACGCTGCAATTTATTGCCACTTGATTTTAATCAGACATATCCCATTTTTACGCAGCGCTCTCAATCTCACTTCCAACTAGGCCCTACCGCTAGTAAATTCCATGAGTCAAGGGCCCCCCTCGAGTAGATCTAACATTGCTAGAAATTAGTTCCGTGCCACTTGCATGCAGTGGAATCGAGGTCTGCCATGAGCATGTTTTCAATGCAGCTCTAAAGTGGAGATCGTGGCTGTTTCAAAAAAAAAGGGAACCGAAAAAGGGTGGAGATCGTGGTAGCCCCTGCCCCCCGCCCACCACACGTGTCCACTCGAGGACTACAAACAGTCTGGTGTTTATAACCCCCCTCTACCTTCTTCTACCATGATCTCGTGTCATTTCCCCCCCTAGTCTGTCTAGTCCCAAGACCCCAATCTACACCTGTCGTGTGCGCCGAAGCTCCCTCGTTTGCACTACCTCCTTCCCTTGGTGCGCCATGAAGCGTACGCGTGGAGACGATCCGGAGGTGAAGCCAGTTGAAGGCGCAGCAACAGATGGCTCAGTCGTCGCCAAGCAGGTGGAGGCATCTTCTCCGGGCATAAACGCCGCTCGTCACCGTGCCGTCGAGGGTGCGAGCTCATCCGTCCCGCCAGTAGCCATCGCCGCCAAGCAGCAGGTGGTAGCCGTCTCTGCCGAGCAGCAGGTGGTAGCAGTCGCCGCCGAGCAGCAGGTAGTAGCCGTCGCCGCCGAGCAGCAGGTGGCCGACAAAGTCGTGGTGCCAGCGGCAGATCTGGATGGGGCGCAGGCGGCAGGCGGAGGCACTCCGGTGATCTACATCGACGACCCCATCGCTGTTCAAGAAATCTTCGACGCAATCGCGGAGAATGATAAGTTCGAGGAGGAGGTCCCTAATGAGGAGTCCGAGGTAGTACATTGCTAGCTTCTCTAGTCGTAGCCACAGTTTTCACTATTCATACATAGGATTTGCTCAATCGTGAACATATTCTTTTGCTCTTGAAGTAGGGTAGTATATATATGATTCGATCGGTTGATTGATGCTTCTACCATCTAGTCACAAAACCCCAATCCGTCTAGTCACAAAACCCCAATCTGCTCATCTGCCATCTAGTTGAGTTTGCTAGTTGAGTGTTGATTTCGATACACAGCAGGCCTATAACATTACATTTCTATTCCCTACTGAGCCCAATGATTCAATTTTTCCCCAAAATAGTGCAAGGGAATCTGATGGTGTAGTTTTCTTAGGGATGGTTAGTGAACCTGAGGCAGTAATGCACATAAACAATATAGGTTGTGTTGTTGGTATTTTGGTTCTCTGACTCCATCGCTGAAAAAATGAGGCTCTAATTTTTCTCTCATATGGAACCTAAATATATAATCTTTGTATTGTTTCTGATCTATGAATGCATTGTATGATGCATTTGTATATCCCTGAATATTGTTTTGTACGATTACATTTCAATTTCTTATTGTGGCCAATGATTCAAATTTGCCCCAAAGAGAGGCAGACACATTGGTGTCAAATTTTTTCAGGGATAAGTGAGCGAACCTAGGGCCATGTACAAGTTCAATATAAGTTGTGCAATTGTTACTTATTTCGCTTACGCCATCTCTGTAGAAACTTATGAGGCTGCAATCTTTATTCTACATTCATAGAACTATGATATGTGAATTATCCATTCCATGCATTCATAGTGTATAAGAATTACATTTTAGTTTGTCACCGAGGCCGATTATTGAAATTTGCCCCAAAAGAGTTCAAGGGGAGACACGTATAATGATGTCGTGTTTTAAGGATGGGTTGGTGAACCTGAGGCGGCAATGCACACAAACAATATAGGTTGTGCTGTTGGTACTTTGGTTCTCCAACTCCATCTCTGAAACAAATTATGAGGCTCTTGATTTATTCTCATATGGAACTACATATATAATCCTTGAATTGTTTCTGATCTTTTAATGATTGGTATGATGCATATGTATATGAATGGTCTTGATCATAACTATTTTTAACATGTACCTAAAGATTAATTGTTTGGTTTTTTATTTATAATTACAATATTTAGGCTTGTTTTTGTACCTGACTATGTATATCCCTGAATATTGTTTTGTACGATTACATTTCAATTTCTTATTGTGGCCAATGATTCAAATTTTCCCCAAAGAGAGGCAGACACATTGGTGTCAGATTTTTTCAGGGATGAGTGAGCGAACCTGGGACCATGTACAAGAACAATATAAGATGTTCAATTGTTACTTGGTTCGCTCACACCATCCTTGAATAAACTTATGAGGCCGCAATCTTTATTCTACATTCATAGAACTATGATATTCGAATTATCTACTCCATGCATTCATAGTGTATAACAATTACATTTCAGTTTGTCACCGAGACCGATGATTGAAATTTGCCCCAAAAGAGTTCAAGGGGAGACACGTATGATGGTGTCGTGTTTTAGGGATGGGTTGGTGAACCGGCAGCAATGCACACAAACAATATAGGTTGTGATGTTGATACTTTGGTTCTCCAACTCTATCTCTGAAACAAATTATGAGGCCCTTGATTTCTTCTCATATGGAACTACATATATAATCCTTGAATTGTTTCTGATCTTTTAATGATTGGTATGATGCATATGTATATGAATGGTCTTGATCATAACTATTTTTAACATGTACCTAAAGATTAATTGTTCGGTTTTTTATTTATAATTACAATATTTAGGCTTGTTTTTGTACCTGACTATGTATATCCCTGAATATTGTTTTGTACGATTACATTTCAATTTCTTATTGTGGCCAATGATTCAAATTTTCCCCAAAGAGAGGCAGACACATTGGTGTCAGATTTTTTCAGGGATGAGTGAGCGAACCTGGGACCATGTACAAGAACAATATAAGATGTTCAATTGTTACTTGGTTCGCTCACACCATCCCTGAATAAACTTATGAGACCGCAATCTTTATTTTACATTCATAGAACTATGATATTTGAATTATCTACTCCATGCATTCATAGTGTATAACAATTGCATTTCAGTTTGTCACCGAGACCGATGATTGAAATTTGCCCCAAAAGAGTTCAAGGGGAGACACGTATGATGGTGTCGTGTTTTAGGGATGGGTTGGTGAACCTGAGGCAGCAATGCACACAAACAATATAGGTTGTGTTGTTGATACTTTGGTTCTCCAACTCCATCTATGAAACAAATTATGAGGCCCTTGATTTATTCTCATATGGAACTACATATATGATCCTTGAATTTTTTCTGATCTTTTAATGATTGGTATGATGCATATGTATATGAATGGTTTTGATCATAAGTATTTTTAACATGTACCTGAAGATTAATTGTTTGGTTTTTTATTTATAATTACAATATTTAGGCTTGTTTTTATACGTGACTATGTATATCCCTGAATAATGTTTTGTACGATTACATTTCAATTTCTTATTGTGGCCAATGATTCAAATTTGCCCCAAAAGAGAGGCAGACACATTGGTGTCAGATTTTTTCAGGGACGAGTTAGTGAACCTGGGGCGATGTACAAGAACAATATAGGCTGTGCAATTGTTACTTGGTTCACTTATGCCGTCCCTGTAGAAACTTATGAGGCCTTAATCTTTATTCCACATTCATAGAACTATGTTATTCGAATTACCTATTCCATGCATTCAGTGTATAAGAATTACATTTTAGTTTGTCACCGAGGCCGATGATTGAAATTTGCCCCAAAAGAGTTCAAGGGGAGACACATATTGCAGTGTCATGTTTTAGGGATGGGTTGGTGAACCTGAGGCAGCAATGCACACAAACAATATAGGTTGTGTTGTTGGTACTTTGGTTCGCCAACTCCATCTCTGAAACAAATTATGAGGCCCTAGATTTATTCTCATATGGAACTACATATATGATCCTTGAATTGTTTCTGATCTTTTAATGATTGGTATGATGCATATGTATATGAATTGTTTTGATCATAAGTATTTTTAACATGCACCTGAAGATTAATTGTTTGGTTTTTTATTTATAATTACAATATTTAGGCTTGTTTTTGTACCTGACTATGTATATCCCTGAATAATATTTTGTATGATTACATTTCAATTTCTTATTATGGCCAATGATTCAAATTTGTCCCAAAAGAGAGGCAGACACATTGGTGTCAGATTTTTTCAGGGATGAGTTAGTGAACCTGGGGCGATGTACAACAACATTACAGGTTGTGCAATTGTTACTTGGTTCGCTGACTCCATCCCTGAAGAAACTTATGAAACCCCTAGACTTATCCTACATTCACTCTGATGCAATTATTTGTCATTGTGTTGAGATGAAATGATATATGAACCGATCAAACTATTGCTGAGATGCTTTATCTTTGATATCCACGGATATATTGTCTTACATATACATGTTGTCAATTCTTGAGTTGTAATGCAATTCAATCAGATGTATGAGTTCTAAGTTATGATCTTAAAAATCAACAGGAGGATGATGATGAAGTGGACGATAGCATGGTATCCAGGGACAACAAGAGCCGCTACGTGCTGAGGCGGTTACGGTGTGGGCTAATCCGTTTTCACCGTAGGGGAGATTTTTTTGCCCATTTTGTGGCAGAGCAATCAACGTGGACCTCAACAGAATGATCCAGCACGCGGAGGGCGTTGGCAGAGGCGGAGGCAGAAGGCATAGGTCGATTACCTTGGCACGGCACGCAGCCTACGGCAAATTCCTCTGGGAGTATGTCAGGACTGGCCTGTATCCCGTCGACTAGGTTGTCGCTGCCTCCTGCTGATAAACCCCTGCCCTGCTAGGCGTCTCCGTGTCCTGGTCTCCTGCTGTAGCCCCTGCTTTTATTTTGTTCTAGTTAATTATTACCTGTGTGTGGCATGTAAGACAATATATCAGTGGTGTCTCTGGTGAACCTTCTATATTAATCTACTCCTTTATATGGAGTGCCTTAAATTTTCTAGTGTTCAATTATATTTACTGATCATGCTCATGCACACTACAAAATATTTCTAGTGCTTGATTACATTATAATTGTCCAGAAATACATCAACAAGTTAAATTGGTCGAAATTTTGTATTGAAGTAACTAAATGTATCACACACATAATAAACTAGAAACTAAAATCTAGTTCAAACACATAATGTATCACCACCACTTGTTGTCGTCCTTGACTTGCTTCCCCTTCAGCCGCTTGATGTCGCCACCGTCCCCAAGATCCTCGTCACCGAAACCGCTTTACATCCTCGCGCTTCTTCTCTTGGGCTAGCTTGCAACCAGGGCATAGCTCTCTCGCGAAAAACCCTGCCTTAACCATCCCATCTTTCATGGTAATGAGCTTACTGTACAACTCGTACGCCATGTAGGCGTCTCTGGCTGCATACTCGAGGCGCACCTGGCTCATCGGCTTCCACTCCCAGTATTCGTGATCGAGTTGCTTCAATTTCTTCAGTTTTTCATAGGATTTATCGATGATTTACGCTGCCAGATCACCCATGCCATCCTTCTCTGGGTATGATTTGATCTTGTACAGATTTTGGATGTCGATGTGGTGCCCCTCTGGGATTTTTAGCAACGCACGAGAAAGCATAATTGTGTCATTTGTGATATCCACGCTAGTGAAAGTTATCCCTTTCCTACACAAGAACTCGACCAGAGCCAGACAACGCATCTCAATTGGTTTACTCCTGCACTTAGATGGTTCTAGGGATGTAAGGGAACAAGGAATGCAGAAGTGGTGATCTCAAATTTAAATTTCACATACCTGCAGAAGTGGTAAACGAGGACCTCCTCATGTATGGCGATTTGCACGATAGCGATCTCTTATGGAGGATTTTTCGCTTATTTGCACAGGTGTACTCCAAGTCTAGCCCCACAAACTTGTGCTTCTCTCTCTCAAGCAATTGCTCAAACCTGGCGAGAGTTGTCTCCACAGTCGCTTCATAATTTGTGTACACCACTGTCAAAGTCGTGGTGCCATGGGCAGGGGCCAAGTGGGTCTCTGTTGTGCGTTTCCCATCGTCCATGCCTGCAAGGAAATGGGTGAAAGGAAATGCCTACAAGGAACTGCCTGCGAGAGGAAGAAGAAGATGAACCGACGGTTCCAGAATAGAGGAAGAAGAAGCGCCCAGAAAAAACTGCAGAGGAATGACTAAGGAAGAGGAATGACTGCAGAAGAAACATGGTAACTGTAACTTTCGGTTCGAGAACTCACCGTGGTTACGTGGAGATCGTGGTAGTGCTGCCGGTTCAACAAGTGGGGCCAGTTCCTGCGAGAATATGAAATTAGCTGTGCATTTTTCTATGCGAGAAATTCAGAGAAGTCATTTATATTTTGTCTTTCATAATTAAACACAATGAAGTTGGTACAGCCCAAGAGATTTGAACAAAAGAGATTTGCTAGTTTAACATACAACAACACTTACAGGCCCAACATGGCAGAACTTGGAGAGCCCCAGAACTTGAGCTACCACAGAGACCTCGGCAGAGGTGGCAGAATTGGTGCGGGTGCAACCATGGCGACGGTGAGCTCGGATTCTAGAAGAGGAAAACAGAACCGAGCATGGTCGACAAGGTGATAGATCTCACCGGGAACCAATTCTCGTCCCCGACCGTGCCATGGGTGCAACCATGGTGAGGGTGAGCTCCGACTCGGGATGGGGAGGAGAGCGGGGCCGAGCAGGTTCGTCACTTCCCAGCTCTGCGCCATGGCCGCGACCAGAGATTGCCACTTCGGGGACGAAGACGCGTAATGGATGCAGGCGCCAACGCTGCAAGCCTACAGGGAGGAGAGCTGGGCTGAGCAGGTTCGTCCACATCCCAGCTCCGTGCCATGGCTGCGACGCCCCACAGATTGCCGCTCCAGGGAAGAAGAAGACGCGTAATGGATGCAGGCGCCAACGCTACAAGCCTAATTGACACCTAAGCGACGGGAGCGAGAGGAGCGACATAACGGCGAGAACTGACAGGAGGGGCCAAACTTGACGGCAGTTAGCCTGATTTTTTGTATTAAAACGTAAAGTTGAATTCGTGCCTAAAAAGACCCTCTGAGTATTTGGCACACCAACTGTAGTCATCGCGGATGATTTCAGGGAACTTGGGTACCACGTTGCCTGGACACCCCAACTTTCGGACCACAAAATGATATTCTCCTTCATCGTGCCGCAACTCCGGCTCACGACATCCAAGGTGCCTCAAGTGAGGCCACTCGTGGTTTCGTACACATACGGTGTATGATGAAGACCTCCGGCTCCTTGATCCCTGCCAGGAGTGCGGAAGTAGATCTCCGACTTGGAATCCCTGCAGCGCAACGGCGTGTTGCAGGTGCGGTGTCTCTTGCTCGGATAGTCCTTACTTGGGACCATGCCAACGCATGGAGACGGGAGAGAGAGAGGGAAGGAGAAATTCAACCAAAGGACTTCTCCAAATATTGGTGTGTCTATTCCCACCCATGGGCACCCCTTTATATAGGGGGAGGCGGTGTGCCCTCCCCTTTGGGATTCCCATGTGGGACTAAACAAGGGAGAGAGGGGCAGGCGCCATGGGCGTCATGGGCCAGCCGGCTAGGGGTGGGCCCCACCCTGGGCACAACCCCAGGCTGGTCGGGTGGGCCCCCTTGAGGCGGCTAGACCTTGGCCCTTTGGACCTTGGCCCTTCCCTCCTTCGGTTTTCCATCATGGGCCCTTTTTCCCTAGGAAGTTTGGCCCATTAGTGGAATACCCCTTCAAATTAGATTTTAATATTATATTTAATATTAATTACATTAATTAACATGTAAATACATGTTACAAAATCCTATTTGATCCGAAACACCTTTCGGTTCCCTTTCGATTTCCTCCGAACGACTTCGGAACTTTCCCGGAACGATTCCGGTTCTCTCACGAAAGTTTTCCGGATTCCTATTCTCTTTCATATGGTGATTCCAACTTACAGAGGATCTCTAGCTCATTGTACCCTTAAGTGTATTTTCCCATGGCTCGGGAATGGCACAGACATGATCTCCATCAATGATCAATAGCGGTATCGGGATTCCCATAATGACCCTTGTGCATTCCACGATGATAATGTCGTTTGAACTGTAAACAGTCGGTTCCCATTCCCTTTGCCACTTGATACCTAGTTCACCCGATATTTTATCTATGGTATCTCCATACCTTCATTCGATCTCGTTATCGATGAACTTGTTTTCTCGTTTCTGTGTCGTTGCATTCCATGACCCAGTCACACGCTTGCAAGCTTCGTTAATGCAATGTCACTGAGATGGCCACTAATGTATCTGTCTGTTACATGGATGGTCAAATCCTGGTCTTGATATGTTCTCCTCTACACGCCCCTTTGGCAAACCTGAGTGGCATCTTTTCGATCACGCAGTCACGGTGTGATACTTGATAACCATCTAAGCTCCCTCCAGAACGGTGATTTGCATTACCTCACAGTCTAAGGATCAGGTTGCAAGGTTTCCTTAGTTTATCATTAATGGTGAACTTTGTAACTAGATTTCATTAAGATACAACTGGTTGGGGTTGTTTGTCTATCACATCATTCAACTAATGACGTGACCTCATTGTCAATTGGCATAAATGCCCATGATCTCAAAACCCTAGATCATCCTCATGACCAATGAACTAGTTCGCTAGAGGTAACTAGAGACTTGGTTTGTTTACATACCACACGTGTATTAACGTTTCGTATTAATATAGTTATAGCATAGTATGAAACTATTACGAACTAATTGAGATATGACAATAAAAACTTATTTATTATTTGCATCTAGGGCATATCTCCTTCAGTCTCCCACTTGCACTAGAGTACAAATAATCTAGCTCGCATTTTACTCATCATAAACCATATCACATATCCGTTTATTAATTATGCATGCTTATGGAAAACGTCCTGTCCATGTTCTGTTTTACCAGATCATTATGTCTTTGCAAATCGTTAATGTCTTCCTAACTTTGACATTCATACCACTATCTCATAATGGGTTGAAGTATTTGTTTAGCGACAAAGTGAGACTTTGTTTCTAGTGTTTATAATGACGATTGTTTTCACTATTGTCATCTAAACTTCGAAACACACTTTGCAATCCTTTGTGTATATATGGCAGTTATAGCAGCAGAACAAGGCCGGTTTCCAAGAGCCTACAGTGACTTTAGATCAACCTCGAGGGATTTTTCATGGGCACTGTGCCCTGGGACACATCATTCTATGTTAAGAGCGAAATAGCCCTGCCATAACAATATACATCACATCAGATGGAGCCTTTATACTTATATATCTATGTAGATCCTAGTGCATGAAATGCAACTATGCCACATACTTTGCTTCTTACCATTTAAGTACAAACTTATTTCTGGTTCAGTGATTAACTCAAGAATCACTTCAAGACATGTTCTTATAGTTAAGAGCTTGTCCTTCCAACCATATTTCCGGTCACATTACGTCGAGTATACAATATGGTTGTATGGAAGAACCTATGACTGAGGCATAGGAGATGCAACACATCTCTTTCTTCCTTTTTAACCATCGTTGTAATACCAAGACAATGCTTCATATAGTAAGAACTTCTTTCTTACCTTGTTCCATTATGAACTTCTTTAGAATCTTGCTTAGGATATTCTGAACATCTTCAGAATCAAGTCCAAAAAGCATTTGACATTCAATGTTTATTAAACTCACCAATCTATCTCGGTAGATCTCATTGTTTAATAACTTCAACTTCATCCCAATTTATCTAACTTAAATGTTGTCAATACCAATCACATCATTCATATATGTTGTCCACATATCCTAGAATGATTTCACGCTCCCACTCAAATAGAGCATCCATATTTGAGATCCAGAGATTTCACTTAGCTCCCATTGAAAATATTTCTTATACATATTATGATTCAGCCAAGCTACTTAGCTCCCACTCAAAATATGTCTCTTACATACTAAGATTTGGACAAGCTAATTAGCTCCTACTCAAATGTAGGTCCTCTCGATAATCTTGGACATTCCAAAATTCTTTGATCATCATCAAATTGAGAATTCCAGCTACGAGACTTCAATATCCATATATTGCTAGTGTAAATCCAATAGACTCAAGCATCGCTACATTTGTAGTCAACTCCTTGAATTTATCCATACTTTGTGACAAATCGAGCTTTTACGTCTCCATTAAGTTTCATTTCCATCTTATGACTTTGAAGTCATTCAGAAATATCAAGTAAAATTCGTTACTTAATAAGATCAAGTAACATATTACTTTGCAATCTTAAATGTAACTTAATATAGGATTTTATGACTCCTGGTAATTTCTCGCACTTAGGTCCATCACACTTCTTTGTAATTCGTAGGCATGTCTTGTTCATAAACATGACAAGTGAATCAACAATATATTTCCACGAACTTCTAGAGTATATATTGTTGAATCCTACTTTCTTTAGTAAAAGTATTCACTAAAACTTTATGATCATTATCATTAGTTTCTCCTCTATTTGTAGAGTTCGGTTTCACAAAACAAATTCCGCCGTGCCACTCAACAATTCGGAGGCAAGGTCAAATACCTTGTTTTGATCTTTTACTTTCTTCAACCTGTATCATCATCAAGACACATCAACTTTGGACAACAGCATGTTTGCCCCTTTTTGGAAGATGTATTCATAGTTTCCTAAGAATATGCTACAAAGACTTGTTTATTCGCCACGATTTTGAATTATCGAAATCTCCAGAAACTCAAATGTGCCATAACACTTATGGTGTTGTTTCCATGAATCTTTAGATGTTCCTTTGTATTTTAACCAAGTGTTCGCTCATTTCGATCTCTAACTCTAAACGATAACTATAACCCCGATAAGAGATAATATTATACCATATGTATCTAATACATAATGATTATGATATTTAGACATTTCAATACACTTTGAAATTGTCCTATTATCATAATTTGTGAAACCTCTTTCACATGTACTTTTATGCTAAAATTAACTTAAATACTTTAGTCATGTCGATCAAATCGAAGAGACTTTGTATTCTTGTTAATTTCAATATCCCACTTTGTTGTGAACTCATTTGAACAATTCAAATTGTTTCAAACTCATGTTTCATTAAGTAAATACGCTTATTCACTTAAGTCCACAATTAACTAATGATTTCCACTACTTGTTGAAAATATGATACATCACTATGTATAAGATTCAACATTTCTTCGCATGTCACCGTTTTACTAGAATGCAGAGTTTTAGTCATTGTGCCCAATGAGGCATGGTTTTGGAAAGTCTCTAGATTAAGAATCTAGGACCCCGATCTTCATTTAGAATGAAGAACATGCAGTAACCAAAATGACTTAAACTATAGTATCATGTCATTACTAAACCTTGGATATCTTTTAGCATTCTAATCCTTTATAAATACTTAAACTATTATCATTAACAGAGTGATGAGAATAACTCATTTATAATCGTAATGTGACCATAAAGATATTATTCATAAGAACAGTATAACTGGCTTGTAACTTATTCATATGAACAATCGTCTTGCTAAAAGCAAGACACACAAACAAGGATTACAAATTATATTCAAGTCCACTAATCCAAATGATAAACCTTTGAGGAAAGGGGTGATGTGGGCCATCAACTATTTTTCTTGCCGTCATCAAGACACATTGCCTCAATTCCAGCAATTCTCAAGCAGACCATCCTGTTTTCACAAAACTTGACAACTATCCAATACTTATTTAAGCTGCAACAAGTTTTGCAAGAATTACATTTATAACTTTGTATATCTGACATATACCCTTTTTAAGTCATGACCTCCATTGCAATCAAGCCCTTCTGAGAGTTCATAACTCTAATGCAAGAATTGAAGGGAATATGCCCTGAGAGGCAATAATAAAGTTGTTATTATACATATTCCAAGTATATGATAGATGTTTATGTTGCATGCTATAATTGTATAAATTTGGAAATGTTAATACATGTGTGTTTGATAAACAAAAGGAACGTTCCTATTTATGCCTCTCTTATAAACTAGCTCGTTGATTAACAAGATGATCAAGGTTTCCTGATCATGGACATTGGATGTTGTTGATAACGAGGTCACAACATTAATGGAATGATGTGATGAACATTCATCCAAAGTATAGCATTATGATTAAAGTCAGTGTGTTTATATTGCTATAACATCTAACAAAGTAATCCTAGTCCTTAGACCATGAGATCATGTTAATCACTAATACTGGAAGAGTATCTTGATAGCATCAAACATCACACCATGAAAGGGTGATTATAAAGGTGGGTTCAGTGCTATGAAAGTGCTATGTAGAGGCTCATGAATCAAGAGTGGGATTTGTCCATCCCGATGATGGATAGATATTCTCTAGGCCCTCTCGGTGATATCACATTGGTTAGCTTGCAAGAAAGTGATGAGATCACTAGAATGTTATATCACGGGAACGAGAAAAGAGTACATGTTGGTAACGAGATCAAACTAGGTATGGAGATACCGATGATCGAATCTCGGGCATGTAATATATCGCTAGACAAAGGGATTTAGTTACTAGCGTTAAAGGTTCTCACGATCATAGAAGTCATCATAGAATGTGTAGGAGTCAGTATGGATCTCCAGGTCCGGCTTCTGATTATTGATCTGAGAGGGGTCTGATACATTGCAAATGTATCTATAATTTTTGATGTTCCATGCTTGGTTTTTATCTACTTTCTTATGTGTTGTCTACACTTTGGAGTACTTTTCATATGATTTCTTGGACTAACCTATTAACAAGATGCCACAGTGCCAGTTGCCTGTTTTCTGTTGTTTTTGGTTCCAGGAAGTCAGAAAATGAATATTCTCGGAATAGGACGGGACAAAAGCCAAAGTTACTATTTTCCCGGAAGACTCACGGAGCCAGAAGGAGAGTCGGAGAGGGGCCACAGGGTGGCCACACCCCCCTTGGCGTAGGCCAGCCCAGACCGCGCCAGGGCATGGTGTGGGCCCCGTGGCCAGCCACCGACATTGCCGCTTTCGCCTATAAGAGCCTCCGAATACCAAAACCCTAGAGAATCAATCAGAAATCCACGAAAAGTTCCGCAGCGCCGCCGCCACCAAAGGAGAGATTCGGGGGACAGAAAGTCTCTGTTCTGGCACCCTGCCGGGACCGGGAAGTGCCCCCGGAGCCATCTCCATCGATCTCCACCACCATCTCCATCACCATTGCTGATTCGCATGATGAGGAGGGAGTTGTTATTTCTCGAGGCTAAGGGTTCTACCGGTATCATGAGCTTGTAATCTATAGATCTACCTTGCTACTCAAGTGCTTTAATAGATCTCTGCTCTCCCCATGTGTGTGAAAGTGACAGCGTGCACACCATGGTGGCACTTAGGCTAGAGATTACAAATACTTGTTATGAGTTATTTTTGGAGTTGGATATCTTTATGAAATTGTGGTGTTTGTTGGAACCATCTAGTGCTCAAGGTGACAGTGTGGGGTTTTCTAGATGGGAAAGGCTTACTTTGAGGTGTCCTGTTATATCCCTACCATCGATTAGAGTGTTCAACCGGAGAGTAGTTAAGAGTAGTATCATAAAGAAGAATATGTTTATATGAGTGTTCACTAGTGAAAGTATGATCCCTAGGCTTTGTTTCTAAGCATTGATACACCGTTTGCTATTAGATCTATTACATGTTTGCTTGCTTCCTTCTTTATTTTAGTTTTCCTTTAGTCTTTTCCCACGTCAACCACACGCCAGCAAGCTATTTTCTAGCACCGCTACCACTTATAATTATCTATACCACTTGTATTTCACTATTTCTTCGCCAAACTAGTGCACCTATACACCTGACAAGTGTATTGGGTGTGTTGGGGACATAAGAGACTTCTTGTAGCTTGATTGCAGGGTTGCTTGAGAGGGGATACCTTTGACCATTTCCTCCCTGAGTTCGATAAACCTTGGGTGATCCACTTAAGGGAAAACTTGTTGCTGTTCTATAAACCTCTGCAGTTGGAGGCCCAACAACTATCTAAAAGAATAGAAGTTCGTAGACATGAAGCTATTTTCTGGCGCCGTTGCCGGGGAGGTAAGGTAAAAGGTATTCACACCGGAGGATTAAAGAAGAAGAACCTCCCACGACAAACGCCTATTTTCTGGCGCCGTTGCCGGGGAGGTAAGGTAAAAGGTACTCACATCCTCCGGTGTGAGTGCTCGAAGTTATTTCCTTTAGATCCTGCAATTTTGTCTTTTTGTTTCTTGTTTTCACTAGTTAGGCTTAATGGAAAACAACCAAAAATTAGAGAGCTTTAGAGTATTTATCTTGAGTTAGGACATGAAGTGTTTGAAGAAAAAATTAAAAAACCTATGGAACTTTATTTGCATGCTAATAGCAATGTTGTTAGTATGAATTCTTTGGACACCATTATTGCTAATGCTATGGAAAAGTCTAAGCTTGGGGAAGCTAGTTTTTATGAAAATGATCTTTTTAGTTCCCCAGGTTTGGAAGATAGCTATTCTATTGCTTATGATGATACCAAACCTCTAATATATGATGATTACAATGATGAATATGATATTTTTCAGTCCACCTACTATTGAGGAGAAAATTAATGATTACAATATGCCTCCTATATTTGATGATTACGGTGATGAGAATAATAATGATAGCTATTTTGTTGAATTTGCTCCCACTATGATTAATAAAAATGACTATTCTTATAGGGAGAGTAATAAAAATTTTATGCATGTGGCTCATGATAAGAATGTTTTATGTGATAGTTATATTGTTGATTTTATTCATGATGCTACTGAAAGTTAAAACATGGTTTTATGCATCTCAATAATATTAAGTTTCCCCTCTTTATGTTGAAAGTTTTGAAGTTGCACTTGTTTTGCTTTCCTATGATTGTTGATTTGTGGTTTCATGACTTGTTTCTTTACAATATTCCTATGCATAGGAAGTGGGTTAGACTTAAATGTGCTTTGAATTTGCTTCTTGATGCTCTCTTTTACTTCGATTCATATTTCCTATGTGAGCATCTTCTCAAACTATCATGCCTAACTTAAAGGCGTTAAAGAAAAGTACTTATTGGGAGATAACGAAAAAGTTTTAGATGAGTCTTGGGAGTTATTACTTCAGTAATAACCGCTCCTTATCCTTTTTATTTGCTTTTTGTGCCAAGAATAACCTCTAATGAGAGAGAAGTAATGATTGGGAAAGTTGTTGTCCCAAAACAGATTTCTATGCTTCACCGTAAAAATTCGTGTAAAATCTCTGTACGTCTTTTTGAGGCGTGAATATTTGTGCTTCTGCCCCAGGTTGTTATCTAACTTTCGTTAGTTCAACACTTTTTGATTTGAGCAACAGAAGGTCTTCGAAAAAATTGGTTTTTACCTTCTGGTCTGTTTTGACAGAATTCTGCCATTATTTGCATTTGCTTCTTGTTGGTTCCTTTTTGAGTTCTTTTGGGGAATTGAGCTTTCTGAGGAAAGTGCTACAGTAGCTTGTGTTTTAATGGAAGTTTTATAGGTGTTGGAACTGAACCTAAAGACCTATTATCTTGAGTGCACTAATGTTGCTAATAAAGATTGTGTGAAGTTTTGTATGAAGGAAAAATTTCAGGTGTATGGAAGGAATGAGTAATGAGATGAAGGGTGGACTAAAGCTCAAGCTTGAGGATGCCACGCGTGTCACCCCAAGAAATATCCAAGAAGTACAAGCGTCAAATCTTGGGGATGCCCAAGGCATCCCCTTCTTCATCGATAAAAATCCCAGGTTTCTTCCAAACACTTCATTTTTATTTGTTTCATGCATAGTTGTGTTGTTCTTGGAGCGTCTTATTTTTCATTTTCGTTTTGGTTTTCATTTGCTTGGTTTTCTTAGTTTGCTGAATAAATTGGTTGGACCCCCTCTTTCTTACATTGGTTTTCAAATAGTTTGGTTTGGATTGGAAAAGAGTAGGAAAGTTCATGCTTAAGTGGTAAAGAGAGCTCGTTTTTGACTGTGGCCTATGCTTTGTCATGCCATGCTTGATATTGTTTTGGCTTTATGTTTAGTATTCTTTGTTGTAGCATGACTTGTTATAAACAATTGAGATTGCTTAATGTGCCTTGGATGAATCATGCGTTGTTTTAGCATATTAAAGCATAGTATAGTGGTATTCTCCTTTCATGCTTTATTTGGGTTGACTTGGCGCATGCTCACACCATGTTATGACTATCTCAAGTCACCATAAGCCTTTATGATCCTTTAGTTTTCAACTTGTAGTATCACTTTATGCTTTGATCAATGATGTTTTGTTGCTCTGCATGATTATGGCCATTATTTCTCTCTTAGTTTGTCGCTCCCAGTCTTTTGCTAGCCTCCACAACCAAGTATGAGTTCCACTCATGCATCCAACTCCCTAAACCAAGTTATTCCAAAGAGTACACCATACCTACCTACTAGCTTATGTTATTCCAAGTATATTCATGTTTTTGTTTACCTTCCAAATTAAACTTGTTATGAGAACATTAGTGATTAAAGCTCTCAACTTGATGGCACACTTTACGTTTCTTGCACTTAATAAACTTGAACCATTGTGTCGTCTATGTTGTATATGCTTGCTCTTATTTGTTGGGGATTATGCAGAACCATGCTGTCATGGGGAACGCTTTCAACATTGCACAGGTACTTTGTACCTAGTTGATATCATGCTCTTTTGTCTATGGATGTCGTCGGTGTGAAATGAAAGGAGAGCTTGTAAGTCCATGGAGTTATGTATATGTGTTAGAGAAACGCCTGGGCCGCTGGTCTAATCCATGCTGACATGGTGGAAACCTGCAGCATAACCATAATGAGCTATCTATGAAGCATTCTTCTTATAAAAAAGAGTCCTATATTGAGAAAAAAAAGAGAAAAATAAAAAAAAGATATTATGAAAAGAGGAAAGAGAGAAAAAAGCACCATATTCCCATGGTAAATAAGAAGATTGCTGAGATGCTCATTGTCTGCTTGCCTTGTCATTTTGATATGGGGATTCTTCCGTATCATCGGGCAAGGGGTATCCTGTTGGCGGTTCTCTATGATACACATGTACTTACGATGACAAGAACTTACCGGTGACTAAACTTGAGTAGAATGAGGAGCGGCCCTCGTATACAAGGGACATGAGATTTCTAACTTATACTTCGTCAACCATGTACACCATAGTTTGTTCACTTTAACCTTAATCACTTCAAGATGCTTATGATAGGGGCAATGAGAGCTGAAAGCTATAAGTACCATGATTTATGTGAAACAAACAAACGTCTTGCAAAGTATTGTTATTCATGAATCTTTTGTTTGTTCTTTTTCATGTTGCATCATAGTTTCTTTGTCTTATTGCTAGAACTTTGACTTTCATGTTAAGATTGAAGTACTATGATCCCAGCTTTGAATGTTTTACAAGTACTTTGATCAAGTTTATGATGGTGCATGTCACCTTAAAAATTATTCTTTCTTTTTATCACTTACCTACTCGAGGACGAAAGGTGAGTTAAGCTTGGGGATGTTGATACATTGCAAATGTATCTATAATTTTTGATGTTCCATGCTTGGTTTTATCTACTTTCTTATGTTTTGTCCACACTTTGGAGTACTTTTCATATGATTTCTTGGACTAACCTATTAACAAGATGGCATAGTGCTAGTTGCCTGTTTTCTGCTGTTTTTGGTTTCAGGAAGTCAGAAAATGAATATTCTCGGAATTGGACGGGACAAAAGCCAAAGTTACTATTTTCCCGGAAGACTCACGGAGCCAGAAGGAGAGTCAGAGAGGGGCCACAGGGTGGCCACACCCCCCTTAGCACGGGCCAGCCTAGGTCGCGTTAGGGCATGGTGTGGGCCCCCTGGCAGGCCATCGACCTTGCCTCCTTTGCCTATAAGAGCCTCCCGATACCAAAACCCTAGAGAATCAATCAGAAATCCACGAAAAGTTCCACAGCGCCACCGCCACCGAAGGGGAGATTCAGGGGACAGGAAGTCTATACCGGCACCCTGCCGGGACGGGGAAGTGCCCCCGGAGCCATCTCCATCGATCTCCACCACCATCTCCATCACCATTGCTGATTCGCATGATGAGGAGGGAGTAGTTCTTTCTCGAGGCTAAGAGTTCTACCGGTAGCTATGTGTTCATCTCTCTCTATTCATGATCATATTGTGATCATGAGCTTGTAATCTATAGATGTACCTTGCTACTCAAGTGCTTTAATAGATCTCTGCTCTCCCCATGTGTGTGAAAGTGACAGCATGCACACCATGGTGGCACTTAGGCTAGAGATTACAAATACTTGTTATGAGTTATATTTGGAGTTGGATATCTTTATGAAATTGTGGTGTTTGTTGGAACCATCTAGTGCTCAAGGTGACAGTGTGGGGTTTTCTAGATGGGAAAGGCTTACTTTGAGGTGTGTTGTTATAGTCCTACCATCGATTAGAGTGTTCAACCAGAGAGTAGTTAAGAGTAGTATCATAAAGAAGAATATGTTTATATGAGAGTGTTCACTAGTGAAAGTATGATCCCTAGGCCTTGTTTCTAAGCATTGATACACCGTTTGCTATTAGATCTGTTACATGTTTGCTTGCTTCCTTTTTTATTTCAGTTTGCCTTTAGTCTTTTCCCACGTCAACCACACGCCAGCAAGCTATTTTCTAGCACCGCTACCACTTGTAATTATCTATGCCACTTGTATTTCACTATCTCTTCACCGAACTAGTGCACCTATACACCTGACAAGTGTATTGGGTGTGTTGGGGACACAAGAGACTTCTTGTATCTTGATTGCAGGGTTGCTTGAGAGGGGATACCTTTGACCACTTCCTCCCTGAGTTCGATAAACCTTGGGTGATCCACTTAAGGGAAAACTTGCTGCTAATCTACAAACCTCTGCACTTGGAGGCCCAACAACTGTCTACAAGAATAGAAGTGCATAGACATCAGGGTCTCGATCATGTCTGCATTATTCACGAATCGTAGGGTGACACACTTAAGGGACACCCACACCATTTGGAGAAAATATATTTCAGACGAATGAATTGCAAAGCACTGGAATTATTTCAATAGACACCAAAACTGTTTCGGGTGAAATTGCTGAAATTGGTTCTACATGTAATATTGAAATGTTGCAGCGGGATTTATGTGAATATTTGTTAATTCAAGTAATTAAAAAAATCCTGAATAAAATTAATAAAAGAGTTTTATTAAATGATAGAGTATTAAATTTGGAGAAATTTAATGCATTTAAAGTGGAGACTTTAAAAGAGAATGTGAAGGGGCATTTTAATGTGGAGGGGGTTACCACCACATGAATGGGGGAGGTGAGGGGTCACTCCCCATGGGGCGCTGGCCATGGGGAGGGGTACCCCCCTCCTCCTATAAAAGGCCACCCCTCTCACCCTTCTTTCTCACACCTCCTCGTGAAGGATCTCTCTCCCCCTCTAGAATTATTCCCCCATGGTCTCAGATTAGCGAGATACATGTTCTCGGTGGCATTTCGTCTGGAAGGAGTTGCTGCTTCCGCTGCATCGCTGGAGTGAGGAGGCGGAGGTTGTTCGGTGGCCTGAACGTGTGTGTGAGTGCGGATGCGCTGCTGGTTTGTGGTGCTAGGACTTCCACACGATCTTGAGATCGGCAAGCATACGACTACATCATCCACGAGTTCCTACTCGTTAACAAAACTTTGTTGTCTTCGAGGGTAAGTTCTCCATGGATGTATATCCACCCGTTGCTTGTATCTAGTAGATAGATCTTGGTGTATAGTTCCCATCGTAGGATTTTTTTGTTTTCTATGCTGCAAACCCTTCAGTGGTATCAGAGCCTGATCTATGCGTAGGTGCTTTGCACGGGTAGAACACATAAGAGTATGTGGGTGGTGATAATCATGTTATTGCTTCTTATTTGTACTTTGGATATTGGTGGCATAGTGGGATGAAGCGGCCCGGACCAACCTTACATGTCATCGCACATGAGACCGGTTCCACGACTGACATGCAACTAGTTTTGCATAAGTGGCTGGCGGGTGTCTATCTCTCCTACTATAGTCAATATCTGATTTACAACGAGATGCTAATAATTTGGTTATCATCGTTGTGGTTCCATGTTCATAGGTAAGAATGGTTCTATCTTCGAAAGCCCTAAGCCACATAAAACTTGCAATTGATAAATTAGAGGCGTCTAGTTTAGATCATTGCTGGGCTTGTGTCATGATATGGTAATGTTGTAAGTTGATGTATAGTTGATACTCTTACAACACACCTAACGTGTAAGTTCCATAGACCTTGGCCTTACACACAAAGGAATGATAAAGATCATACCACAATGCATATGATAGTGATCAAATGCAAGAACCATATCATTTCACTTTACACATATGATGTTTGCATCTTATATTGCTAGTTTGGTGTTTTAGTAGCATTATAAGATGATCCCTCATTTAAATATCAAGATAAAAAATGTGTTCTTCCTTAAGTATGCACCGTTCTATGGATCGTGTTTCAAGACATCACGTGATGATCGGGTGTACTCGACTCTGCGCTTTCATACAACGGGTGTAAGACAGCTTTACACACGCAAGGACTAAGGTTCTTACTTGGCGAGCCTAGAATGTACAGAAATGGCCTCGAAACACGGACCGAAAGGTTAAGCATGAGTCATATAGTTGATATGATGCCCATATAGATGCTCGCCTTTGAAGCTACACCGACTCACATGATGATCGGACTTGGTGTAGTGAATTTGGTTCATGTAATCACCAAAAAGACACGAGGGATGTTGTTTTTGAGTGGGAGTTTAGCAATCTATCATAAACTTAGTCTAAATAAACTTTACAAATTCTGTTGTAGATGGCACCACCTGCTTTTAATTTCAATGTGTTCATGGAGAAAGAGAAACTTGCTGCGAATGGTAGCAACTTCACCAACTGGGCTATGAATTTGAGGATTCTCCTATCTGCTGCACAAAATCAATATGTGCTAGAAGCTCCGCTAGGCCCCCCACCAGCTCCTGGTGCCCCTGACGAGGAAAAGAATGTCTATGTAACTCGTCAAGAGGACCACAACTTAGTTCATTGCGGCATACTGTATGGCTAGAGCCAGAACTTCGAAAGTGTTTCGACAATGGCAATGCCTTTGATACCATGGGTGAATTGAAAATGATTTTCGATACCCATGCTGCCGTAGAAAGTTATAATGCTTCAGAAAAGTTCTTTAGCTGCATGATGAAAGAGAACAGCTCCGTAAGTGAGAATGTACTCAAAATGTCTGGGTACACCGATAAGCTTGTGTCCTTGGGAATAATGATTCCCATTGACTTGGGCATACATCGTGTTCTCCAATCTCTTCCACCTAGCTACAAGAACTTTGTGATGAACTATAACATGCAGGGCATGAAGAAGACTCTCTCCGAGCTTTTGTCAATGCTTAAGACTGCAGAAATGGAGATTAGGAAAGAACATCAAGTGTTGATGGTCAATAGGACCACCGGTTTCAAGAAAGACAAGAAGGGTAAACAGAAGGGAAAGAACGGCGGCAAATCTGTTGCTGCACCTGAAAAGAAATCCCGGGCTGGCCCTAAGTCTGATATCGAGTGCTACTATTGTAAGGGCACTGGCCATTAGAAGCGCAACTACCCCAAGTATTTGGCAGACAAGAAGGGCGGCAAGGAAAACAAAGGTATATGTGATATACATGTTATTCACATGTACTTGACTAGTACTCGTAGTAGCACCTAGGTATTTGATACCGGATCAGTTGCTAATATATGTAACTCGATACAGGGGCTGCAGAACAAGCGACAGCTAGCAAGGGATGAGGTCACGATGCATGTCGGCAATGGATCAAGAGTTGATGTGATCACCGTCGGAATGCTGCCTCTCCATATGCCATCAGGATTAGTGATAAACTTAAATAATTGTTATTTGGTGCCTGCGCTGAGCATGAACATTGTATCAGGATCGTGTTTATTGCAAAGCGGTTATTCGTTTAAATCAGAAAACAAAGGTTGTTCGATTTATATGGATAACATCTTTTATGGTCATGCACCCGTGATGAATGGCTTATTTCTGTTGAATCTCGATAGTACTCATACGCATATCCATAATGTTGATGCTAAAAGGATTAAACTTAATGATGATATATCTGCATATATGTGGCACTGCCGTCTAGGTCATATTAGCATTAAACGCATGAAGAAACTCCATTCCGATGGACTCTTAGAATCACTTGATTTTGAATCATTTGATACATGTGAGCCATGCCTTATGGGCAAGATGACTAGAACGTCGTTTTCCGGTTCAATGGAACGGGCGACAGATTTATTGGAAATCATACATACTGATGTATGCGGTCCAATGAGTGTGCCGGTGCGAGGTGGATATCGTTATTTTCTTGCATGAAGTGGAAAATCATCTTAACAAAAAGGTCAAATTTCTGTGGTCCGGCCGTGGAGGTGAGTATATAAGTTACGAGTTTAGCACACACATGAAAGAGTGTGGAATAGTTTCACAACTCACGCCTGCAGGAACACCACAACGTAATGGTGTGTCGGAACATCGTAATCGTACTCTATTGGATATGCTTCGATCTATGATGTCTCTGACTGACTTGCCACTGTCATTTTGGGGTTATGCACTAGAAACCGCTACATTCACTTTAAATCGGGCACCGTCTAAATCCGTTGAAACGACACCATATGAATTATGGTTTGGAAACAAACCTAAGCTGTCATTTCTTAAAGTTTGGGGATGCGATGTTTATGTGAAGAAACTTCAGCCAGATAAACTCGAACCCAAAGCGGAAAAATGTGTCTTCATAGGATACCCTAAAGAAACAATTGGGTATTCCTTATATCACAGATCCGAGGGCAAGGTTTTTGTTGCCAAGAATGGATCATTTCTAGAGAAAGAGTTTCTTGCGAAAGGTGTGAGTAGTCGAAAGGTAGAACTCGAAGAGGTTATTGAACCTTCTCTTCATGAAATGGCGAGTGGGCGCAGCACCGGAAGTTGTTCCAGAGTTGACTTCACCAAATGAAGAAGGAACTAATGATAATGATCATGAAACTCTGAAAGAGGACACTATCGAACCTCGCAGGTCAAGCAGGACACGTGCAGCTCCTGAACTGTACGGGAATCCTATTGTGAATTTCATGGTCGATGAAATAGATGACCCTGCGACGTATGAAGAAGCAATGATGAGCTCGAATTCCAACAAATGGCTAGAAGCCATGAAATCCGAGATGGAATCCATGTACGAAAACCAGGTTTGGACCTTGGTGGACTTACCTCACGACCAAAAAGCCGTTGAGAATAAATGGATTTTCAAAAGAAAAACTGATGTTGATGGTAATGTAACCGTCTACAAAGCTCGACTTGTAGCAAAAGGGTTTCGACAAATTCAAGGAGTTGACTATGATGAGACATTCTCTCCCGTAGAGATGCTAAAATCAGTTAGGATTATGTTAGCAATTGCTGCATATTTCGATTATGAAATATGGCAGATGGATGTCAAAACTGCATTCCTCAATGGTAATATTGAAGAAGAGTTGTATATGATACAACCAAAGGGTTTTGTCGATCCTAAGGATGCTAACAAGGTGTGCAAGCTTTAGCGATCCATCTATGGACTGAAGCAAGCATCACGGAGTTGGAATCTCCACTTTGATGAGGTGATCAAAGAGTTTGGGTTTGTCCAAACTTATGGAGAGGCTTGTATTTACAAGAAAGTGAGTGGGAGCAATGTGGCATTTCTGATATTCTATGTGGATGACATATTATTGATTGGAAATGATATAGATCTTTTAAACAGTGTTAAAAGTTATCTAAAGAGCAAATTTTCTATGAAGGACCTTTGTGAAGCATCATATATATTAGGCATAAAGATCTATAGAGATAGATCGAGACGCCTAATAGGGCTATCGTAGAGTACATACCTTGATAAGATTTTAAAGAAGTTTAAAATGGACGAAAGTAAGAAGGGGTTCTTACCTATGTTGCAAGGCAAGACATTAAGTAAGACTCAAAGTCTGGCTACAGCGGAAGAAAGAGAGATAATGGATAAGATCCTCTATGCTTCAGCCATAGGCTCTATAATGTACGCCATGCTACGTATAAGACCGGATGTGGCACATGTTATTAGTTTGACTAGTAGGTACCAATATGATCCAGGTTTGGAACACTGGATAGCGGTCAAGAATATCCTTAAGTACTTGAGAAGGACTAAGGAAATGTTTCTTGTATACGGAGGTGAAGAAGAGTTGGTCGCAAATTGTTATGTCGACACTAGCTTTGAAACTGATCTGGATGACTCTAAGTCTCAATCCGGATACGTATTTCTCATGAACGGAGTAGTAGTTAGTTGGAGGAGCTCCAAACAACCCGTGGTAACAAGGTCAACAACGGAGGCGGAATATATTGCTGCTTCAGAAGCAGCACACGAAGCAGTTTGGATGAAGGAGTTCATTACCGAACTGGGTGTGGTTCCTAGTGCGTTGGATCCAATGGTGATCTATTGTGACAACAATGGAGCCATATCCAACGCAAAGGAACCAAGATCTCACAAAGAAATCCTAGTCCTTAGACCATGAGATCATGTTAATCACTAATACTGGAAGAGTATCTTGATAACATCAAACGTCGCACCGTGAAAGGGTGATTATAAAGGTGGGTTCAGTGCTACGAAAGTGTTATGTAGAGGCTCATGGATCAAGAGTGGGATTTGTCCATCCCTATGACGGATAGATATTCTCTGGGCCCTGATGGCCCCAAATATCAAGCTCATTGGGGAACCCCAAGAGGAAGGTATGATGAGCACAGCAATAATTTTTCCCTCAGTTATGAAACCAAGGTTATCAATCCAGTAGGAGCAAGGAAACACCCCCAAGGTGTCGCTAGCTGGACTTTGGCAGGGCGCACTACCGGCGCCAGCAGCAACATGGAAACCTGCACAACACAACCACAGAACTTTTCCCCCAACTTACAGTGAGGTTGACAATCTCACCGGTTTTGCTGAAAACAAAGGATTAAACGTATTGTGTGGAAGAAAGTAATAGTTTGCAGAAAGTAAACAGAAAGCAGTAAATAGTTGTAGATTGATGGTAAAACAAAAGGACCGGGGTCCATAGTTCACTAGTGGTGGCTCTCCTTAAGATAGATGACATGTTGGGTGAACAAATCACAGCAGGGCAATTGACAAACATCGAGAAAGCAATCATGCATATACTACTCATCTTGACTCCTTTGAGATTTGATTGGGCATTACAACATTATACATAGACCGTAATCCAACTGCATCTATGACTAATAATCCACCTTCAGTTTATCATCTGAACCCCCTCCAGTATTAAGTTGCAAGCAACAGATAATTGCATTACGCATTGTGTGTAAAGTAAACAATACGATTGTTCTATGAACAAATGATTGTTGTTTTCTCCCTAGTAGCAATAACACATCTAGTACCTTAGAGATTTCTGTCACTTCCCCAGATTACTAGAGGCATGAACCCACTATCGAGCATAAATACTAACTCTTGGAGTTGCTAGCATCTACTTGGCCAAGATAGCTACTAACAAAGGAAAGCATGCAAGATCACAAATAACAAAGACATGATAGAAACAATAATCAATCTGAAATAGCATCTCAATATCCATCGAATCCTCACAAACACAACATGTAGGATTACAAATAGATGATCTTGATCATGAACGGAGCTCACAAGATCTAAACATGATAGCACAAAGGAGAAGAACCAGCCATCTAGCTAATACATGGACCCGTAGTCCAAGGATGAACTACTCACGCATCACACCGGAGGCTTGCATGGTGATGAAGAAGGCCTCCAGGGTGAATTCTCCCTTCAGGCAGGGTGCCGGGAAGAGCTTCAGACCCCTCCCGATCTAGGTATGGAGCCCGTAGTCCAAGGATGAACTACTCACGCATCACACCGGAGGCTTGCATGGTGATGAAGAAGGCCTCCAGGGTGAATTCTCCCTTCAGGCAGGGTGCCGGGAAGAGCTTCAGACCCCTCCCGATCTAGGTATGGAGATGACGGTGGCTACAGACTCTTTCGTGGATTTTTGATCGGGTCCTCAGGGTTTCTATATCAGAGGCATCTTATAGGCGAAAGGGGAGGCCGAGGGGGTGCCCGAGGCGGCCAGACCACCCCCTGGCGTGGGCCAGGCTTGGCCATGTGGCCAGGTGGTGTGGCGGACCCCTGGCCCCTCTCCGTCTCGTATTCTGGCTTCGTGTCCCCCTCGGTGAAAAACTAACTTTGGCTTTTGTCCCGCCAATTCCGAGAATATTCATTTTCTGACTTTCCTGGAACCAAAAACAGCAGAAAACAGGCAGCTGGCACTGTGGCTCTTGTTAATAGGTTAGTCCAAGTAAGTGTATAGAAAGTACTCCAAAGTGTGGACAAAACATAAGAAAGTAGATAAAACCAAGGATGGAACATCAAAAAATTTGGGTACGTTTGCAACGTATCAACATCCCCAAGCTTAACTCCTGCTCGTCCTCAAGTAGGTAAGTGATAAAAAGAAAGAATAATTTTTGAGGTGACATGCACCATCATAAACTTGATCAAAGTATTTGTAAAACAATGATAGCTAGAATCATAGTACTTCAATCATTACATGAAAGACAAGGTTCTAACAATAAGACAAAGCAACTATTGTTGCAACATGAAAAGGCACAAACAAAAGATTCATGAATAACAATGCTTTGCAACATGTTGGTTTGTTTCGCATAAAAAAACATAGCATAGTGGCATTCAGCTTGTCCCTCATAGAGTAGTAAACATAAATGCATAGGACACCTTCAAAGTTCATAAGAGTGACTAGATACAAATAGTTTAAGAACAAGCAATATCAAAATTATGCATCAATCAATAAGTCTTGGGACTATGCACATAAAACTAAGAATGGCCACTATGCTCTCTCCATAGGTGCATCAAGATAGAAGGTGGAGACTCAACATAAAAGTAAAAGAAAGGCCTTCATAGAAGGAAGTAGGGATTCAAATTTCATAAAGAGCTTCCAAAAATTATGGTACTTATTAGCTTTAAGCTCTCATTGCACCTACCATAAGCATCTTGAAGTGATTAAGGTTAAAGTGAGCAAACTATGAGGAGGCATCTTATAGGCGAAAGGGGAGGCCGAGGGGGTGCCTGAGGCGGCCAGACCACCCCCTGGCGCGGGCCAGGCTTGGCCGCGTGGCCAGGTGGTGTGGCGGCCCCCTGGCCCCTCTCTGTCTCGTATTCTGGCTCCGTGTCCCCCTCGGTGAAAAACTGACTTTGACTTTTGTCCCCTCCAATTCCGAGAATATTCATTTTCTGACTTTCCTGGAACCAAAAATAGCAGAAAACAGGCAGCTGGCACTGTGGCTCTTGTTAATAGGTTAGTCCAACAAAGTGTATAGAAAGTACTCCAAAGTGTGGACAAAACATAAGAAAGTAGATAAAACCAAGATGGAACATCAAAAATTATGGATACGTTTGCAACGTATCAGGCCCTCTTGGTGATATCACATTGGTTAGCTTCCAAGCAAGTGATGAGATCACTAGAATGTTATATCACGGGAACGATAAAGGAGTACATGTCGGTAACGAGATCAAACTAGGTATGGAGATACCGATGATCGAATCTCGGACATGTAATATATCTCTAGACAAAGGGATATAGCTACTAGCGTTAAAGGTTCTCACGATCATAGGAAGTCATCGTAGAATGTGTAGGAGTCAGTATGGATCTCCAGGTCCCGCTTCTGATTATTGATCTGAGAGGGGTCTCGATCATGTCTTCATTATTTACGAACCGTAGGGTGACACACTTAAGGGACACCCACACCATTTGGAGCAAATATGTTTCAGACGAATGAATTGCAAAGCGCTGGAATTATTTCAATAGACACCGAAACTATTTCGGGTGAAATTGCTGAAATTGGTTATGCATGTAATATTGAAATGTTGCAGGGGGTTTTATGTGAATGTTTGTTAATTAAAGTATTTAACAAAATTCTGAATAAAATTAATAAAAGAGTTTTATTAAATGAGAGAGCATTAAATTTGGAGAAATTTAATGCATTTAAAGTAGAGACTTTAAAAGAGAATGTGAAGGGGCATTTTAATGTGGAGGGGGTTACCACCACATGAATAGGGGAGGTGAAGGGTCACCCCCCATGGGGCGCCGGCCATGGGGAGGGGTACCCCCCTCCTCCTATAAAAGGCCACCCCTCTCACCCTTTTCCTCACACCTCCTTGTGAAGGATCTCTCTCCCCCTCTAGAATTATTCCCCCATGGTCTCAGATTAGCGAGATACATGTTCCCGGTGGCATTTCATTTGGAAGGAGTTGCTGCTTCTGTTGCATCACTGGAGCGAGGAGGCGGAGGTTGTTTGGTGGCCTGAACGTGTTGCGAGTGCGGTTGCGCTGCTGGTTTGCGGCGCTAGGACTTCCACACGATCTTGAGATCGGCAAGCGTACGACTACATCATCCACGAGTTCCTACTCATTAACAAAACTTTGTTGTCTTCGAGGGTAAGTTCTCCATGGATGTATATCCACCCGTTGCTTGTATCTAGTAGATAGATCTTGGCGTATAGTTCCCATCGTAGGAATTTTTTGTTTTCTATGCTGCAAACCCTTCAAGATTGCTAAGTGTTTCTCCAAATATTCCCTTTTTCATCCATCATGGATGAAAACCCATCCAATGGCTCATACTTAATGTGCCTGATCTTGCAGAATACAAGATTGTAATCCAACTCTCCATCGAATGGAGAATGGTTTATTGGATGATTACGGAGAACACACAAACATTGCGGAGTCATCAGATTATATCCTAATGGCCATTATATCAAGAAGAGAAGATCACCTTTTACGAGGATATCCCTCAGGCGTGGGTATTAATCTATGAAGTTGGACCCTTTTGCTAAGTTCCACATCAAGAAGTATATTCCCATGGTCGCAAAGGACCTCAATGGGATAGGCCATGATCTACTAAGATATTTTCAAATAGACATCTAGACTAAGTTCATAATATGAGTTCAATACTAGTTGAGCTCCCACTAAAATTGTCATCCCCTAGACGATTTTAGTGATCACATGATCCCAATCCTCTGCACCTCCCCCGATCGTCACGGCCATCAGTGCAACATCAAAGGTAGACATTCCCCAATGTCAATCACATCAACCATGTGACTCATGCTCGACCTTTCGGTCTCGTGTGTTCCGAGGCCATGTCTATACATGCTAGGCTCGCCAAATCTAACTTGTGTGTATTCTCTATGCAACATAGCTTACACCCACTGTATGCAAATGTAGATATGTCTAGCCCCCGATCGTCACGGTTGGATTCATAACAGCAAACTTTCTTGGTGGTGCACACACAAGGGGAACACTATCATTGGAATTATATAGGGATTATCTTATTTGCTACCGTTGAGTATCTAATACTAGCATACAATAAGATATAAAGCAGGTATCAACATCACATGTAAATTTGTGATATGATATGGTCCTTCTCCTTGCGCCTTGATCTCCATCGAGCGCTCCGGCATGATCTCCATCTTGCCCCTTGGTTTGATGCCAAGTCCACGACACCACCACCCGGTCGTCCATCGGAACGATGGCTATTACTAATTAACTTAGTAACATAAAAGTAAACTAATTTACCTTCATAACGACCAATACCATATCATAACACAAGCCCTCTTGCAAAATAAAGTTAGACGCCTCTACTTTATCTTTTGCAAGTTTACGTGGTTGTTAGGGCTTTCGCAATAGAACCATTTCTAAACTATGAACTTTCCAACCACAACATGGATCCAACAGTTGTCTCTACTACACCCCTTTCGGGGCCCTCCGTTGTAAATGCTATATCAACTATTGAATGAGAGACAGACACCCGATAGCCACTTATACAGAACAAGCCGTATGTTGAGCGTGGAACCAGTCTCGCGTATGAATACGCATAAGGTCGGTCCGGACCGCTTCATCAAACAATGCCGCAATATAAACAAGTACACGTTAGAGAGTAACAACTAAGGAATCAACGACCGCACAAAACTTGTGTGTACTAGCCGTGCAGCACTCCTACGCATAAACCTGGCTCTGATACCACTGAAGGGTTCTGCAGCAGAAAACAAAAAAAATCCTACGTTGGAACCGCCTAATACTGCCAAGATCTATCTATGTAGTAATGCGGTAACGGTCGAGTGTATAGAATACATACCCTTGTAGACCGTACGCGGTTAACGTTCTGAGGGAAACGTGGTTGAAGTAGTCGAACCCGTAGCCAACCTCAAGGTCACGAAGCTCCTCGCAGGTCACCCCTTGCTCCTTCTTCATCGTGCAACAGCTCCGGCTCACGACATCCAAGGTGCCTCAAGTGAGGCCCCTTGTGGTTTCGTACACATATAGTGTACGACGACGAGCTCCGGCTCCTCGATCCATACCGGGAGTGCGGAAGTCGATCTCTGGCTTGGAATCCCTGCAGTGCAACGGTATGCTGCAGGTGCAGTGTCTCTTGCTCGGAAAGTCCTTACTTGGGACCGTGCCAACGCATGGAGACGGGAGAGAGAGAAAGAGCGAAGGAGAAAGTAAACCAAAGGACTTCTCCAAATATTGGTGTGTCTATTCCCACCCATGGGCACCCCTTTATATAGGGGGAGGGGGTGTGCCCTCCCCTTTGGGTTTCCCATGTGGGACTAAACAAGGGAGAGAGGGGGGAGGCACCATGGGCCTCATGGGCCAGCCGGCCAGGGGTGGGCCCCACCCCGTGCACATCCCTAGGCTGGTCGGGTGGGCCTCTTGAGGCGTCTAGGCCTTGGCCCTTCCCTCCTTTGGTTTTCCCTCATGGGCCATTTTTCCTAGGAAGTTTCGCCCATTAGTGGAATACCCCTTCAAATTAAATTTTAATATTAATTACATTAATTAACATGTAAATACATATTTAAAAATCCGATTTGATCTGAAACACCTTTCGGTTCCCTTTCGATTTCCTCCAAACGACTTCAGAACTTTCTCAGAACGATTCCGATTCTCTCACGGAACTTTTCCGGTTTCCTTTTCTCTTTCATATGCTGATTCCAACTTATAGAGGATCTCTAGCTCATCGTACCCTTAAGTGTATTTCCCCACGGCTCGGGAATGGCACAGACATGATCTCCATCAATGATCAATAGCGGGACCGTGATGCCCATAATGACCCCTGTGCATTCCACGATGATAATGCCATTTGAGCCGTAAACAGTCGTTTCCCATTCCCTTTGCGACTTGATACCTAGTTCACCCGAGATTTGATCTACGGTATCTCCATACTTTCGTTCGATCTCGTTACCGATGAACTTGTTTTCTCGTGTCCGTGTTGTTGCATTCCGTGACCCAGTCACACGCTTGCAAGCTTCGTTAATGCAATGTCACCGAGATGGCCACTAATGTATCTGTCCGTTACATGGATGGGCAAATCCTGGTCTTGATATGTACTCCTCTACACGCCCCTTTGGGAAACCTGAGTGGCATCTTTTCGATCACCCAGTCACGGTGTGATACTTGATAACCATCTAAGCTCCCTCCAGAACGGTGATTTGCATTACCTCACAGTCTAAGGATCAGGTTGCGAGGTTTCCTTAGTTTATCATTAATGGTGAACTTTGTAACTAGATCTCATTAAGATACAACTGGTTGGGTTGTTTGTCTATCACATCATTCAACTAATGACGTGACCTCATTGTCAATTGGCATAAATGTCCATGATCTCGAAACCCTAGATCATCCTCATGATCAATGAACTAGTTCGCTGGAGGTAACTAGAGACTTGGTTTGTTTATATACCACACGTGTATTAACGTTTCGTATTAATACAGTTATAGCACAGTATGAAACTATTATGAAGTAACTGATATATGATAATAAAAACCTATTTATTATTTGCCTCTAGGGCATATCTCCTTCACCTAGTCCACTGGCATCAGCGCATCGCTCCCAGTCATCGATCACTCGACTCGCAGGCATCCTCGATGCAGGTCCTGCCTCGACGTTCGACTCCTAGGAATCGCTTGACTCTACGACTCCCAGGCATCAGCGCATCGATCGACCAGGCCTTCCGCTCGACTCGACGACTCCCAGGCATCACTTATTCGCTTCCTAGGTACCAGCCCTACTTCCCAACTCCCGTCACCTGATCGCCTCCCTGGATCAGATCATCGATCGGGAGCCTCGAGCCCTCGACGATCGACTGCCAAGCACGCCGCACGCAGGAAGGCCATCGACGATCTTCAAATCTGTCTGCTGGTCCTCCCCCACCCAACCCTAATTCTTAGTTCTTAATTCTTGTTAGTAATGGTTGTTCTTGATTTCTTGTTTATAGCAAGCGAGGTCAACTGATTATGGTGCCCAAATCCGGTGCTATGAAAAAAAAGAACAAGAGAAGAAATTAATAGAATCACATAGAGGATCTTTTCATAAATTTTTGAAGAGCAACACGCGCACTTCAAGGAATCCAGATGAGTTGGCGTTAGTTCTTGTGGGGGAACAGACTAATGTTGATCTAGAAGATAATGTCGGTATAGAGGACAATGGTCATATCAACACAGATGATGAAAATGTGAGTAATCAATTAATCATACTGATGAATCTGCTAATGTTGATGATGAACCAGAACCAGTTAGTGTGGATATTTATAATCTGACAAATTGAGGTACTCTTGATAAGAAGTTATTGGACGAGATTGATATTGATTCCATCATCACAGACTTTGTATTTAGGAATTTTCGAAGGAAATTTTAAGGTATCATGTAATTTTTATTTTTATATGAATATTATAGTTGGAAGTATACTTAAAATATTTATTTTTTCTCATCTCGTATATGCATAAAAAAATAGAATAAGTGGCCCAAAATTTTAATTTTGCCTCGGGACCCCGAAATCTCAGGGCCGCCCTGAAAGTGTGTTCAGGTATTCGGAGAGACATGTAGAGGCATTATATGTCAAGAACGAGATTTATTCACCGAGGTGACGGGTAAGATACATACAGCCGGCTTGCTGAGATTACATCCATAAATGTTGCAACATGTGACTAGGTCACGAGGATGTAATATCACGGTAACAAGTAAATAGAACATGTCGGTAACAAGATTGAACAAGGTATGTGATTCTAATGATCGAATCTCGGATAAGTCGTATCAGAGAAACAAAGGAATTGGACTCAACGTTTTACAGTTTAAACGATATTATCATCGTGGAATACACAGGGGTCATTATGGGCATCCCGGTCCCTCTATTGATCATTGACGGAGATCATGTCTGTGCCATTCCCGAGCCGTAGGGAAATACACTTAAGGGTATGATGAGCTAGAGATACTCTGTAAGTTGGAATCACAGTAGAGAAAGAGAAAGCTAGAATTGTTCCGCGGAGAGATCTAAAGTTGTTCGGAGAAAGAAAGAAGGAAAAGGACTAAAAGGAGTTTCAGATAAAAGGGAATTTAAATATGTATTCATTATATGTTAATTGTAAATTAATATATTCTAAATAATATTTAAATTAAGATTTATAAAAGCAACTTTCATATTGCCAAATCCCGGGAGAGAATTGGCCTAGGAGAATAGCTGCAGAAATAGGAAAAAGGAAACAGCTAAGGGGCACGTGGGTGGCAGATATTAGCCGCCACACGGGGTGGATATCTACTACAGGAAGACCACAGGGTGAGCGTCAGGTAAACCGCGTCGTGCGGTGCGACTTGTGCCAGCAGCCGCTCGCGGGCCGTTGCCTGGCAGCCCACCCAGGGTGGACTCTCAGCTGACGGGCCACCGGGGGTGAGCAGCCCACCCGGGCCAGGCAGCCGCTGCGGCGCGTTGGGCCGCGGGGGGCTCACCAGCCCACCCGGTCGGTTGCTAGAACTACTGCTCCACTGGGCTGCGGGGCATGCCAGGGCCCACCCGGGTTTTGACCCCTTTGCTTGTTGGGCTGAGCAAAAACCAGCACATCCGGCTAGGATTTTCATGCCCCCTTTTCATTTACCTTTAGTCCCACATGGGGCACCTAAGAGGGAGGGCACCCCTCCTTAGCCTATATAAGGAGGTGCCTATGGGTGAGATTAAACACACAATTTGAGATGTTCTCTAAAGCATTTTTCTTAGAGAACTCCTCCCTTTCTCTCTACATAGTTGTCTCCACGCGTTGTCACGGTCCCAAGAAATGACTGTTCGTGCAAGAGACGGCACATCTGCAGCACGTCGTTGCGCTGTAGGGATTCCCAGCCGAAGATCTACTTCCGCACTCCCGGCAGGATCGGGGAGCCAGAGGTCGTCATCGTACACCGTATGTGTACGAAACCGCGAGGGGTCACATTCGGGGCACCTTGGATGTCGTGAGCCAGAGCTGCTGCATGATGAAGATGGAGCAAGGGGTGACCTGCGAAGAGCTTTGCGACCTTGAGGTCGGCTACGTGTTTGACTACTCCAACGATGTCCCCTTGGAACGTTAACCGCGTACGGTCTATAAGGGTATGTATTCTATATGCTTTAATCGTTATTGTATTACTACATAGATAGATCTTGGGCGTTAGAGAGTTTCATCGTAGGCAATTTTTGTTTTCTGCAATGGAATCCTTTCAGCAGGCGCAGGTTCTTTAACGACCCGTTCAATCCGCTCAGATCTTGAGTGGCATGTTCAATCCGCGCAGGATCTTGAGCGACCCGTACAATCCACTCCGATCAGGAGCGTCCAGACTCCTCGTTGTCGTTTTCGATCTGTAGGTTTGTTCTCCATAATTTCCCTACATCACGTTTCTTATTCTTTTGGATCCACATGCATGTTCATATTTCTCCAAAATGGTCAACTATATTTTTTTAGCTCAATTTCGTGACGAGTTCGTTAGCCATGGTGTGTGTAAGAAGGTTTAGAGATCATAGTGATGATGTTGATGCCGTGCAGAATAGAGAGGTGCTTAAGAAATATATGGTTAATTAGTATTTTTAGTTATATTAGATCTAGGATCTCTTAATAGAAAGGGGCTCAAGGGCCTTTTTTTAATTGTAGAATTCACATTAGCACCTCCTAGTTCTGAAATCTAGACGATATCGACAAAGCTAAATGTTGATCTTATAAGAAGAGGTTGCAGTGTGACATGATCTAATTTAATAGAGAAGAGCTCAAAACCAGTGTAATGTGATGTAATAAATATTTTCTACATCAACAAACTGAAATTTTTGAATTGTAATGGAATTAGCAACATAAAGTTACTATTAATGTAATTAACATTCTATGATTATGAAAGGTATAACACGACAAAAAATGCACGGCTACACGGCATTAAAGTTCCCTGTATTCAGTAATGTACCGATGTGCATCCTCTGTGGTGTTGTAGTAGCACTACCTCGACGGATGACGATGTGCCGAGCGAAAAAAAAGTGTCGCCCATTCACTTTTTCCGACACAGTTATTTCTGACAGATTTTTGGTCGCGCTAGCGCAAGCGTGACTAGGCATATGTCTCGGAGTTTATAAGTGCCAGCACCTGGCCTCCTTGTCGTGGTACATAGTTCTATAGAAACTTGATTTTTTATTTTCCAAGTGCCAAAATTAGGTTTTCAACACTTATTTTGCGAAGAAGCTACCACAAATAGAATCACACCATTAGAATTCTCACTCAAAGTAGACCGTGTGGGGTGGTAAAATCAAGTAGATGAAGTTTTTCTGGATTTTTTAACTATTTTCGTACATCTAAATGAGTTTTGCACAATTTTCTGAAAACTATTTGAAATTTGAACTACAGATGTGCTCTAGTTTCATTCATAATCTTGGGAAAACCATTTTAAGGTACCCAAGTAGGTTGCTATGAAGTATCCACAAAGAAATTTGAAATATTCTACCATTTGCTATGAATTCTCATGTCCCTAATTTTGACCCTATTTTTTTACAAATCAAACAAAATGTGGAATAAATAAAAAAATTGCAAATCTAACGTAAAGAGTCCTTTTACGTGACCTACATGCATGGAAAAATAAAAAAAATCTCAGTTTTGGTAGTAAAATAGTTATTCATCGAAGGTATGACTTATGATGACTTTCAAAGTTTGACTCAAAATCTCCATACAAATTTTGATTGAATTCTCCGCTCCTTCATCCCACCGCCATCTTTGCCTCCCTCCCTCCCTTACTCCGCTCGTTGCCTCTCTCCCTCCCTTCTACCCCTGCTGCTCCCTCCACGCATCGGATGGCCCTGATACGACGCGGTCTAGCCAGACGCCTCTAGATCTGCGGTGATGCACAAGCATTCACAGTGGCTGCACGGGCGCCACTAGGTCCATCGCCTTTGTCCGATAGTACGCGTGAGTTTTGGTCGGACGACGCTTCCTAAGCGCGTCCTCGCGGCCATCCAAGCAACTTCACACCGACTTCATCGACGGGCAGCATGGTCTGGGTCAAGGTCGACAACGAACCACCCACACCCAAATGAACTATCGTGGCTACATAGCCCCAGTTATGATGGGTGTTAACTCCCCCATCGAAGGAAGAAGAGAGCATTGTCGGATGACGTGGTGTGGCTACAGTTCGACCGCGACGAGCCTGTAGATGTGTGAGATGACATGGTCTAGCGCCAGATCAAACGCGTTGAACGCGCGCGCGTCAAACCACCACCAATGGACGACGTGTTCAGGCGCTGGGGTGTCAGACGAGTGTGCGCTTGCCGCGAAAGACGACTCGCAATGGCGCAAGCTCCCTTAAGGGCATCTTCCTAGTTTGAGTTTAGTTTAGTGTACTAGTATGGGTTCAGTTTGAGGTCTTAAAGCATCAGTCTTGTACCCCGAAAAATTATAGCTACATTTGCTTGAGAAGTCTAGTCTAGTCCGAGTGTATTTGCTTAAACTTGCAGCTACGCCATCCTTATGTTGATGAAATTGTGTTTAATTAAGAGGAAACTGAGTTTAATTAAATGTAAAGGGGCTTGAAACGTAAAAAAAAGAAATAGAACAAGAAGATGGAAATAATGATTTCTTCTGTAACTAAATTAGTTAATTTATAATTAAGATGAAATCAAGTTTAATTAAGTAGTTAGACCATATATGTCAAAAATGAAATTCCACCTTGGCACGCTTGCAAGGGCTGATACTTTTTCAGGTACATAGGATAGCATATTTCAGTTTATAAGCCAATGCTAAACTGACGATATGGGACTAAATGTGCCTAGTTTATCATACAGTAATATAATTGGTTCCACCATGCGTGCATCCCAACGTGCCATCAATGGTTTTACTCACTAGATTCCACATGCCAACGCAGTAACGATTAAAGGGTCTTGACTCGACGGCATATCAATGGTTTTACTCTCCGGGTCCTACATGTCAGCATAGTAACACTCTCTTGGTCCCAAATGCCATGGCCAAAGGGTCTTAACTGGACGGAAACACTCTGTGCAGGTATTCACGAGGCTGGATTAAGCGAGGTGAGAAAAAATAAGGATTGTTTCGAGCGCTAGGGCAGAACTAAGTGGTACTCCCTCTATTTCAAAATATAAGATGTTTTAGCTTTGTAAATGGAGTGTATTTAGACCACTTTTAGTGTGTAGATTTATCTAGGATTAAAGTGAATCTATACACTAAAAGGGTCTAGATACACTTTTTTGATAAGTCTAAAACATCTTATATTATGAAACGGAGGGAGTATAACTTAGCAGGGCACGGTTACCTCTTGTCCCTTTTTGAAATTGTACTCACATCAGCTCGAAAACTGAAATTGGATCCATGTCACATCTTGCATTATCGCATTGGACTGATGATCGATCGATTAAGTTAGTGATTATAGTATAAAGCTTTGTCGCCAAAAACATGAAACTCTACCTTTTCTTTCCAAAAGACCAGAATCATAGGGTAATCATGCATGGCAAAAAGTTCTATATGGATTTAAAGATCTAGTTTTCCCAATGCCTCGCTTGGATGGAAAGACGGAGAAGGTTCGACGAAATAACGCAAATCGATGAGGAATCCGGTCCATTCTTCGAAAAAGATGTGAGGTAGTCATTCGTATTGTATGCCATATTGGGCAGCGGGGATAAGATAGGAGTAGGAGTATATGCTAACTCGGTTGCTGACGAGGAACAAGGTTCCAGATGGCAACAAGGGCATGAACCTACGCACTTGACTTCAGTCGCTATTGTCCTCTTAATATGTCACTATAAAGTTTTCGATGCCTTTCTAAACAACAGCATAAAGTCAATTGATTCAGGGCTCAAGTGGACAGTGGCCAGTGGGTCTGACAAATCCACGCCCAGCATTTTCTAAAGTCGAAATGTGTGGATATATTTTGATATTCTCTTTTTCCTAACAAAACGCGACATCGTTTTCGTAATATGATCAGATCCGGTAACATATGTCTACATTTTTTGTGGACACCTTCTCCTCTTGTTCTATTAGAACCTCCTTGGATTTAGAATTGGAACTCCCGAAAAACAAAAACAAAACTGAAATAAATAAATAAAATTTACTTACAAACACGGTCTGGCCACCGAAGTTTTCTCCTCGAAATAGGTTTTCGTCCCGCTATATTAATATAGCCACCTACCGATACAAAGATACATCTGCTGAGGCCTCAGCACAGACTAGCCAAAAAAAAGAAAAATAAAAGAGAAAACAATGCCAACATCGACAGATCGACTAAACGAGATGGCTCGCAACCGTTGTGCCCTCCAGAAAAGCCCCACCACACACCTAGATCTCTGAAACGTCGCGTATCAAGCAACACCTTCGACAAGGTGAGCGATCAAGACGAGTTGCTGCCCGGACATGTCCTAGGGTTTCCCCCGTACGAGGAGGTGAGTGGGAAATAGGTGCACCCGTCGCCCTTCGGGAAGGAATGGCGTGTCGGAGACTGACAAGAATTTCTCCCGAACCCCAAAAACCCACTACCCCGAACGCTCTGAAGTCTGCCACCCATCCACGCCGCCTGCCAACATGCGCCACCATGGTCTTGACGCCACCATCATCGTCTCACTGTGAACACCACCACGAGGCCTAGAGATCGTACTAAGAGAGCACAAGAGATCGGGTGCAGCAACAAACCGACAACAGTGTCGCCGCTTTTCAGAACCCAACTCTCCACCTCCGCCTCCAGGGGAGGCACTACAGCGTCAGTAGAGCCACTGGCCCACCTGAGCCCATCTGGGCCGAGCGGGCCCAACCGCCGTCGGCCGATGCCCGCAGGTCGCCGTGCAGCAAGCGCTACGCCACCGCGTCGCGTGTCACCCTCGCCAGCACCGGACCGATGCCTTCTAGGAGCACCCCACCGCCACGCAGCCCCGCGCAGATGCAACCACGGGAGGGGGAAAATCGAGAGCCGCAATCGCCGCCCGGGGCTTGCCCGGTGATGCGCGCCGATGGTGGAGGAGAAGAGGAGGGCGGGGAGGGCGCTCGCTGGGAGGAAGACGGTGGTGCGGCCAGTCGTCCGCGGGGACGAGCTGAGGAGGGTTTTTTTTTTTTTTTTGGTGCAGCGCCTCACTGTTGATTGCTCCCGAAGTTTCCCCCCACTAGTAGAATTATTGGCAGTCAATGATTGGCCCAACACGGTCGTCGTTCTGATTCTGCCATTTGTGACAATTGACGAGAGACCATGTAGCTCCTTAAATTTTACTTATCCAACTTCATGTGATCCCGATCGAACAGTAGCGTGAACATGTTCGACCCATCTCTATCGCGTGTCGGTGCAGCGAACCCGTTGCTGAAACGCGCTCGTGATGCATCGAAGTCCAGCTTCACGTGGCGGCAGGTCGAGTACATAGGATTCTCTAGATTATAGAGGTTTGGTCATGTGTCAGCTGACAATAATAAATTAATCTGAAAGATGAAGGTGCTTGCAAAGGTAACTCACTATAGGAACGGCACGCCGAGGCCAAAAGGCGTAGGCAGATAGCCCTCGGCGTAGCTCCTCGACAAAAATCTTTCTCGGCAGAGCGTATAAAGGTTGTCGGCGTACCAAAAAGCCGTCGGTATAGGCTACGCCGACGGCTGCCCTCGGCATAGCGTCTATCGCATAGTCTAACGGCCGGTTGCAAAAATATTTTTTTTTTTTTAAAATTATTTTTTAAATTGTTTTCTATATTTTTTTTAATGTTTGAATTATTTGACTCGTTAATATCTTACTTGGAATATTTTTAATACTAATTACACTTAAGCTTTACTCAAATTACAGTCTTAGTCAAACTTCCCGGTCGGTCACTCATCCTCACTACTCCACCTCCAACACGCTTAACTTCTAAGTTCCTTCAGAATCGGTACCCGCAAAAAAATTTATAACTTGTTGTCAATACTATGATATCAATCCTATTAACTCTTATATCATCATGTCACATGTTTGTATTTGTTGAAATTACAAAAAATTATTTAAGTAAACAATGATGAATAAGTAAAAATATTATTGAATTCAAATAAAAATATAATGGTTTTATTTATTTTGTATTTTCTATTTAATATGGAATACTTAATATTTTTAAATCCGTAAATCAGAATTTGACAAATAATATGTCTAAATTGATCATAAAAATGATAGGAATCCAAATATGATATCCATATCAACTTATCACAAATTATGTCGTGATTCTAGCCATAATTTCATTTGCCCATTTAAAACGACAAACATAAAGATTCTTAGCTCGAGGTTGGGACTCGCTAAATTTGAATTGGTCTCTGATGAAATAGCATATTGTGAACCTAAAAATGATTTTTGTAAAAAATCATGAGCATCGGATCATGTACCTGTAGTTCATATCTGACCCACTTCCTACCGATTCAACAGGAATTTGTCTTTTTCACCAGGGATGATAGACGGAAAGGTTTGCGATCCCCTAGTTGGGGCATTGTCCATGTAAGGTGGTTTAGTATTTTTGAAAAATGGGTGGTAGCATTTGAATTAGCCATTTGGTGGTTGCTTCACAAACCTCCATTTTTTACGCTCGGAAAATGGAAAATAGCTTTTTGGTGCAACGAATAGGAAAACTTTCTCCTACAACATTGTTCTTCATCCTATGATGCACATGTATGTACAATATGAGCATATTATCAAAAACTATGCCTTGATTCTAGCCATAACATTGGTCATTTGACCCGAAAGACATAAAACCTCGAATGAGATAGGTCATTTTGTAAAGGTTTCTTTAAGACATAATCAATATATCAATTTTGATATCTTTCCTTCCAACTATGTCACATAATATGACACTACGCGAAGGTTTCACATTGTTTGGATCGTTCTTGAATTGTTTATGCTCGTTTCAAACTATCATCAAACTTTGTCGAACGGCGGGCATGAAGATTCTTAGCTTGGGCTGAGCCTCGCTAAACATGAAGTGGATCTCTGATGAAATATCATATTGTGAACCTAAAAATTCTTTTTGTAAAAAATCATGAGCATCAGATCATGTACCTGTAGTTCATATCTGACACACTTCCTACCGATTCGGCAAAAATTTGTCTTTTTCATCGGAGATGGACGAAAAGGTTTGAGATCCTCCATGTAAAGTGGTCTAATATTTTTGAAAAATGGGGTGGTAGCATTTTGAATTATCCATTTAGTGGTTGCTACATAAAACCCCCCGTTATTTGTGCTCGGAAAATGGAAAAAAGCTTTTTGGTGTGATGAATAGGAAAAATTCCTCCTGCAACATTGTTTGCCATCCTATGATGCACATGCATGCACAATATAGGCATATTATCATAAACTATGTCGCGATTCTAGCCATAATATTGGTCATTTGACCCGAAAGCCAGGAAACTTCGAATGAGATAGGTCATTTTGTGAAGGTTTCTTTGAGACATGATCAATGTATCAAGTTTGATATTTTTCCTTCCAACTATGTAACATAATATGACACCACGCAAATGTTTCGCATTGTTTGAATCGTTTTTGAATTTTTTATGCTCGTTTAAAACTATCATCAAACTTTGTCGAACGGCGGGCATGAAGATTCTTAGCTCGGGGTTGAGCCTCGCTAAACTTGAAGTAGATCTCTGATAAAATAGCATATTGCTAAAAATTATTTTTGTAAAAAATCATGACCATCAGATCATGTACATGTAGTTCAGATCTGACCCACTTCCTACCGATTCGGCAGAAATTTGTCTTTTTCATCAGGGATGGACGGAAAGGTTTGAGATCCTCTTGTTGGGACATTGTCCTTGTAAGGTGGTCTAATATTTTTTTTAAATAGGGTGGTAGCTAATGTCTACGCACTTCTATTCTTGTAGACAGTTGTTGGGCCTCCAAGTGTAGAGGTTTGTAGAACAGCAGCAACTTTTCCCTTAAGTGGATCACCCAAGGTTTATCGAACTCAGGGAGGAAGTGGTCAAAGGTATTCCCTCTCAAGCAACCCTGCAATCAAGATACAAGAAGTCTCTTGTGTCCCCAACAAACCCAATACACTTGTCAGGTGTATACGTGCACTAGTTCGGCGAAGAGATAGTCAAATACAAGTGGTATAGATAATTATAAATGGTAACGGTGATAGAAAATAGCTTGATAGCGTGGAAAAGACTAAAGTAAAATTAAAATAAAGATAGAAGCAAGAAAACATGTAATAGATCTAATAGCAAACGGTGTTTCAATGTTTAGAAACAAGGCCTAGGGATCATACTTTCACTAGTGAACACTCTCATATAAATATATTCTTCTTTATGATACTACGCTGAACTACTCTCTGGTTGGATACTCTAATCCATGGTAGGGCTATAACAGCACACTTCAAAGTAAGCCTTTCCACATCTAGATAACCCCACACTGTCACCTTGAATACTAGATGGTTCAAACAAACACCACAATTTTATAAAGAGATCCAACTCCAAATATAACTCATAACAAGTATTTGTAATCTTTAGCCTAATTGCCACCATGGTGTGCACACTATCAACTTCACACACATGAGGAGAGCAGAGATCTATTAAAGCACTTGAGTAGCAAGGTAGATCTATAGATTATAAGCTCATGATCTCAATAAGATCATGCATAGAGAGAGATGAACACATAGCTACCGGTAGAACACTTAGCCTCGAGAGAGAACTACTCCCTCCTCATCATGGGAATCAGCAATGGTGATGGATATGGTGGTGTAGATCGATGGAGATGGCTCCGGGGGCACTTCCCTGTCCTGGCAGGGTGCCGGAACAGAGACTTTCTGTCCCCCGAATCTCCCCTTCGGTGGCGGCGGTGCTGCGAAACTTTTCGTGGTTGGAGGCTTGACGATTTAGGGTTTTCGCATCGGGAGGCATCTTATAGGCGAAGAGGCTAGGTCGGTGGGCAGCCAGGGGGCCCACACCACCTGGTGGCGCGGCCAGGGCTAGCCCGCGCCACCATATGGTGTGGCCACCCTGTGGCCCCTCTCCGTCTCGTCTTCTGGCTCTGTGAGTCTTCTGATAAAATATCGACTTTGGCTTTTGTCCGGTCCAATTCCAAGAATATTGATTTTCTGACTTTCCTGGAACAAAAAATAGCAGAAAACAGACAACTGGCAATGTGGCACTTGTTAATAGGTTAGTCCAAGAAATCATATGAAAAGTACTCCAAAGTGTGGACAAAACATAAGAAAGTAGATAAAAACCAAGCATGGAACATCAAAAATTATGAATACGTTAGCAATGTATCAACATCCCCAAGCTTAACTCCTGCTCGTCCTCGAGTAGGTAAGTGATAAAAATAAAGAATAATTTTTTAGGTGACATGCACCATCATAAACTTGATCAAAGTATTTGTAAAACATTGATAGCTGGGATCATAGTACTTCAATCATAACATGAAAGACAAAGTTCTAGCAATAAGACAAAGAAACTATGTTGCAACATGAAAAGGCACAAACAAAAGATTAATGAATAACAATGCTTTGCAAGACGTTTGTTTGTTTCACATAAAGAAAATATAGCATAGTGGTATTCATCTTGTCCCTCATAGATTAGCAAACATAAATGCATAGGACACCTTCAAAGTTCATAAGAGTGACTAGATACAAATAATTTAAAACAAGTAATATCAAGGTATGCATCAATCAACAAGTCTTGGGACAATGCACATAGAACTAAGAATGGCCAATATGCTCTCAAAGTAGGTGCATAAAGATAGAAGGTGGAGACTCAACATAAATGTAAAAGAAAGGCCTTCATATAAGGAAGTAGGGATTCAAGTTTCATAAAGAGCTTCCAAAAATTATGGTACTTTTTAGCTTTCGGCTCTCATTTCCCCTATCATAAGCATCTTGAAGTGATTAATGTTAAAGTGAACAAACTATGGTATATATGCTTTACAAAGTATAATTTGGAAATCTCATGTCCCTTGAATACGAGGGCCGCTCCTCATGCTACTCAAGTTTAGTAACCGGTAAGTTCTTGTCATCGTAAGTACATGTGTATCATAGAGAACCGCCAATGGGGTACCCCTTGCCCGATGATATGGAAGAATCCTCATATCAAAATGACAAGGCAAGCAGACAACGAGCATATCAGCAATCTTCTTATTTACCATGGGAAAATGGTGCTTTTTTTCTCTCTTTCCTCTTTCTCATATCTTTTTTTTCTTTTTCTCTTTTTTCTCAATATCTAACTCTTTTTTTTATAAGAACAATGCTTCATAGACAGCTCATTATGGTTACGCTGCAGGTTTCCACCATGACAGCATGGATTAGACCGGCAGCCCAGGCATTTCTCTAACACATATACATAATTCCATGGACTTACAAGCATCCCCAAGCTTTGACGCTTGTACTTCTTGGATATTTCTTGAGGTGACACGCGTGGCATCCCCAAGCTTGAGCTTTAGTCCATCCTTCATCTCATTACTCATTCCTTCCATACACCTGAAATTTTTTCCTTCATACAAAACTTCACACAATCTTTATTAGCAACATTAGTGCACTCAAGATAATAAGTCTTTGGGTTCAGTTTCAACACCAATAAAACTTTCATTAAAACACAAGCTACTGTAGCACTTCCCTCAAAATCTCAATTCCCCAAAAAGAACTCAAAAAGGAACCAACAAGAAGCAAATGCAAATAATGGCAGAAATCTGTCAAAATAGACCAGCAGGTAAAGACGAATTTTTTCAAAGACCTTCTGTTGCTCAAATCAAAAAGTGTTGATCGAACGAAAGTTAGATAACAACCTGGAGCAGAAGGACAAAAATTCACGTCTCAAAAGGACGTACAGAGATTTTACACGAAGTTTTACGGTGAAGCATAGAAATCTGTTTCGGGACAGCAACTTTCCCAATCGTTACTTCTCTCTCATTAGAGGTTACTCTTGGCACAAAAAGCAAATAAAAAGGATAAGGAGCGGTTATTACTGAAACAATAACTTCCAAGACTCAACTAAAACTTTTGGGTTATCTCCCAATAAGTACTTTTCTTTAACGCCTTTAAGTTAGGCATGATAGTTTGAGAAGATGCTCACATAAGAAATATGAATTGAAGTAAAAGAGAGCATCAAGAAGCAAATTCAAAGCACATTTAAGTCTAACCCACTTCCTATGCATAGGAATCTTGTAAAGAAACAAGTCATGAAAGCACAAAGCAACAAGCATAGTAAAGCAAAACAAGTGCAACTTCAAGACTTTCAACATAAAGAGGGGAAACTTAATATTATTGAGATGCATAAAACCATGTTTCCCTCTCTCATAATAACTTTCAGTAGCATCATGAATAAAATTAACAATATAACTATCACATGAAACATTCTTATCATGAGCCACATGCATAAAAGAATTAATACTCCCCACATAAACATAGTCATTCTTATTAATTGTAGTGGGAGCAAATTCAACAAAATAACTATCATTATTATTCTCATCACCATAATCATCGAATATAGGAGGCATATTGTAATCATAATTAATTTTCTCCTCAATAGTAGGTGGACTGAAAATATCATATTCATCATTGCAATCATCATAAGCAATAGAATAGTTATCTTCTAAAGTGTGTTCATTTGTAAACATATCATCATTGGAAGGATCATGGATAGCACTAATAGTATAGCAATTATTAATATCATCATTTTCAGAATTGGTACTGAAGAGATTTTCAATATCAAAGGTAGTGTGCTTTTCCTAATCATGATCACTACTATAGGTAATAGGCATAGGAACATCATCAAGTTCAGACTCATCAAAAACTATAATAGGAGCAACATGCTTAGGGGAAAATACCGTTTCCTCTCTCTTTTTACTCCTCCTTTTCTTCTTTTTCTTCTTTTTATTCTTCTCTTTAGGAGGGAGAGGCTTGAAAGGAAGCTTCTCCATATACCCTGGTTTATCGTTAGAGACAATAGAAGAAACTTTGGAGGATTCCTCCTTTTCATTAATAAGAACAAAACACATATTAGTCCTGTCATATTTTGGTAAAATATCATCTTTTATAATATTTTGTATGTAAGTATTTGTGTGGCAATTATCAACACAATAAATATGACAACCATGCAAGACGCTATTCATACCAAAAGCACTCATATCTACCAAAGAAGTTTTTCTTGATAACTCTTCACACCCCAAAAATAATGTAAGTTCATCATGCTGATTAGGAGTGATCATGTCATCACAATACAAACTTGCAGTACTCATTGGATTAGAAGGGCTATTATTACGGCCTGAGCATTAAAAATTGAAATGTCCCACTTCAAAGCAAAGTTCACAAATAAAAGGATAGAGGGCACAAACTTTTTTACCAAGATCATTTAGAGCCCTGTACCACGTTCTAGTTTTTTCATTCCTGTGGGTGATACAATATTCTTCTTAAATTTGATTATTCTCACAAGGTCTATGTATTCCACAAAAATTAAAATTCTTATAAGAAATAATACTTTCAGAGGTTTGAGCATGTTTATTGCTATCATTAATAACAATTTCATTTTCCATGCAAGTGTCTTTATAAGGCTCATGATACATGTCCCATTTTTCTTTAGGAGCATTAATATGAGAAGCAAAGGTTCTATAACAATCAACAAGAATTTGAGGATCAAGACCATATTTAGCACTAAGCTCTTGAAAATCAATAGTTTCAGCAAAAGACTTAATGCAATCATACTCATAGTTTATACCTAGTTCTTTACCTTTGTTGTTATCCCAATCTTCGGTATTGCTTTGAATTGTTTCAAGAAGATCCCACTTAGCTTTGACCTTCTTACTTGTGAAGGATCCCTCTAAAAAAGTATCTGGATAGTCCTTGTAATGTCCTGAAAGCCTTGCATAGAAATTATTAATAACAATATTACTAGGGAGCTCATGAATGGGACATTTGAGCATTAGTGACTTCAATCTCCCCCATGCTTGGGCAATACTTTCTCCATCATGAGGATGAAAATTACAAATGTAATTCCTATCTTTATGAATTTCATGAGGAGGATAAAATTTAGAGTAAAAGAGAGATTCAAGTTCCTTCCACTCCAAATGATGAGGATCATCTAGTAGCTCATATCATTCCCTTGCTTTGCCCTTAAGTGAAATAGGGAATAGCTTCCTCTTAACTTGGTTCATTGAAATACCTGCACACTTGAACAACTCGCATAATTCATGTATAAAGAGTAAATGATCACCAGGATGGACAGTTCCATCTCCAAAATAGCAGTTATTCATAACACGTTCAACAATTTTTATAGGTATTTTAAAAGGGATGTTTTCAGTATGTGGATTTAACATATCACAAGTATCATTAGAATTACCACATATGGGAGATAAAGTATCATCAGAGCAAATTTTCTTCTTTAAAGCTGGGGAATTAAAAAGATCATTTTCATAAAAACCAACTTCCCCAAGCTTAGACGTTTCCATAGCATTAGTAACAAAGGTGTTCAAAAGATTCATACTAATAACATTGCTATTAGCATGCAAAGAAAGTTCCATGGGTTTTTTAATTTTCTTTTCAGACAATTCAAGTTCTATCTTAGGAAAAATACTAAAAAGCTCTCTAATTTTTTAGTTGTTTTCCATTAAGCCTAACTAGTGAAAACAAGAAACAAAAAGACAAAATTGCAAAATCTAAAGGAAATACCTTTGAGCACTCACACCGGAGGATGCGAGTACCCTTTACCTTACCTCCCCGGCAACAGCGCTAGAAAATAGCTTGATGTCTACGCACTTCTATTCTTGTAGACGGTTGTTGGGCCTCCAAGTGCAGAGGTTTGTAGAACAGCAACAAGTTTTCCCTTAAGTGGATCACCCAAGGTTTATCGAACTCATGGAGGAAGCGGTTAAAGGTATCCCCTCTCAAGCAACCCTGCAATCAAGATATAAGAAGTCTCTTGTGTCCCCAACACACCCAATACACTTGTCAGGTGTATAGGTGCACTAGTTCGGCGAAGAGATAGTGAAATACTAGTGGTATAGATAATTATAAGTGTTAACGGCGATAGAAAATAGCTTGATGGCGTGGAAAAGACTAAAGTAAAACTGAAATAAAGATAGAAGCAAGCAAACATGTAATAGATCTAATAGCAAATGGTGTTTCAATGTTTAGAAACAAGGCCTAAGGATCATACTTTCACTAGTGAACACTCTCATATAAATATATTCTTTTTTATGATACTACGCTGAACTACTCTCCGGTTGAACACTCTAATTCATGGTAGGGCTATAACAGCACACCTCAAAGTAAGCCTTTCCACATCTAGATAACCCCATACTGTCACCTTGAGTACTAGATGGTTCAAACAAACACCACAATTTCATAAAGACATCCAACTCCAAATATAACTCATAACAAGTATTTATAATCTCTAGCCTAAGTGCCACCATGGTGTGCACACTGTCAACTTCACACACATGGGGAGAGCAGAGATCTATTAAAGCACTTGAGTAGCAAGGTAGATCTATAGATTACAAGCTCATGATCTCAATAAGATCATGCATAGAGAGAGATGAACACATAGCTATCAGTAGAACCCTTAGCCTCGAGAGAGAACTACTCCCTCCTCATCATGGGAATCAGCAATGGTGATGGAGATGGTGGTGGAGATCAATGGAGATGGCTCCGGGGCACTTTACCATCTCGGCAGGGTGCCGGAACAGAGACTTTCTGTCCCCCGAATCTCCCCTTCGGTGGTAGTGGCGCTGCGGAACTTTTCGTGGCTGGAGGCTTGATTTAGGATTTTCGCATCGGGGGACATCTTATAGGCGAAGAGGCAAGGTCGATGGGCGGCCAGCCCACACCACCTGGTGGCGCGTGGCCACCCTGTGGCCCCTCTCCGTCTCGTCTTCTGGCTCCGTGAGTTTTCTGGTAAAATATCGACTTTGGCTTTCGTCCGGTCCAATTCCGAGAATATTAATTTTCTGACTTTCCTAAAACCAAAAACAGCAGAAAACAGGCAACTGGCACAGTGGCACTTGTTAATAGGTTAGTCCAAGAAATCATATGAAAAGTACTCCAAAGTGTGGACAAAACATAAGAAAGTCGAAAAAAACCAAGAATGAAACATCAAAAATTATGGATACGTTAGCAACGTATCAGTAGCATTTTGAATTATCCATTTAGTGGTTGCTTCGCAAAACCCCCTATTTTTTGCGCTCAAAAAATGGAAAATGGCTTTTTGGTGCGACGAATAGGAAAAATTCCTCCTGCAATATTGTTTGTCATCCCATAATGCACATGCATGCACAATAAGAGGCACATTATGATAAACTATGCCTTGATTTTAGCCATAACATTGGTCATTTTAACCGTAAGTTAGGAAATCTCGAATAAGATAGGTCATTTTGTGAAGGTTTTTTTGAGACATAATTAATATACCAAGTTTTATATTTTTCCTTGCAACTATATTATATAATATGACACCACGCGAAGGTTTCGCATTGTTTCGATCATTTTTAAATTTTTTATGCCTGTTTCAAACTATATGTAATATTTTATGTTTCACTTAATTTTTATTTACAAATATGTAATATTTGAGTGTAGATAGATAGATCTTATTTTTATGCAAATTTTGATATATTATTTGTATTTTTCTGAATTAGAATGATTTAGTTATGATTTTTCAAAGATTTATAAGGTAAAAGAAAAAATAGCTATGCTGAGGGCAGCCATCGGCGTAGGCTACGCCGAGGGCAGCTGTCGGCGTAGCTATCCTACGCCGACGGCAATTCTACGCCGACGGCTGCTTGGGGTGGTTGGTCTGACCGCGATCTACGCCGACGGCCCCGATGTTTGGCCGTCGGCGTAACGTCCGTCCGTCGGCGTAGCCGTTCATTCCTGTAGTGACTATTTTGCATGTCGAGCTGTGATTTTTACAAAAGGCAACCTTATAAAACGAATTTGCATGAAAGTATGAGATGCATATTTTATCACCATATAAGACAATTACACATTTATTCTTCCAGTGCATGTTCTATACCATTAATCGTCCAAGTAGCTTATAAACTGTATGCTCAGCGTAGCATTGCTAACATATTTAGCAATTGGTTATATGGGATTGATAACATGCTTTTTATTAGGATGAGAGCGCTTGCTGCTATTTAGTCGTTTTGTGTATTCAGAAATGATAAAGTGTTTGATAATAAAAATTTCTCTTTTATGCATGTTATCTAGTGGTGCACTACTATCTCAGTTTATGGTCATCTCTACAAACTGTAGAGTTTTGCAACTTGTTTACGAAGTTCTGTACATATTTAGAGGATAGGACGAAAAATATTTTTATCCAACTTGGATGATAGCATGATCTTCGTATTGGTACTCCTTCACCATAGATGTTTTGCAGTATTCATATGATGTCGTGTATTTCAGCTTTTTTGGTTTTCTTTCTATGGAGTCAGACCTGTACGACGGTGTGCATCCTACTCTTACGATGGGGTACATGTGGCCGGTCGAAGAGCTAGCTAGCTCGGCGCATTCTAGGGGGGTCACAACGTCGACGGTGGAGTCAATGCAGAGTTACGCGTGCATGCTGACAATGTACTGTAGATTTTTAACCAATTAAGTTAGTCAAGGGATTGGCCGGCCGTGTTAACTATGTTATCCTCCTCGGCGCGCGGTGCCTGGCGACGACGGCGGATCCGTCGCGCCGCACGGCGCTAGCTCCATGTGAGCCTCCATGTAGCTAGCGCACTGTGCAACAATTGGCGCTGTGCACGTGTGGTCGTGCGAATTCGCTGATCGGGTGTACCTTTTGGCCGGACGTACTGTACGTACGATCATTGGACGGACCTAACTTTGGTTGCGTCAATAACTGTCAACGCATAGTGCAACACCGCCATGCAAACGACCTGCAGCTAGTGCAGGTCATTATTTCTTCCCGCTAGCCGTGGAGTGAGCATAGTAATCTTTTCCGACTTTTTTTTAAAACACAGTACAATCATAGACCCTCACAAACACGTACATGCACCAACTGCTATGAACGCGCACACACACAAGTTGGTTTGCTTTTCGACTTCTTTTCTGGAGCATAGAAATCTATAAATGAGCTTGAGCTCCTCATCCAGATTTCATATTTTCCTACTTCCTCTATCCAAATTAGTTGACTTGATTTTATCTAGATTCGGATGTATCTAGCAAAACAATCAAAATACATTCGAATCTAGATATTGTACTCCCTTCGTCCTGAAAATATACATTTGAATCTGGATAAATCTAAGTCAACTAATTTGGATCGGATAGAGGAAAATAATATACTCCCTCTGTTCTGAAAAGGATGTTTTAGATTTTACCAATTTGGATGAATCTATACACTAAAACACGTGTAGATTCATTCAAATTTAGATAAATCATATTCTTTTCTAGGGTGGAGGGAGTATATATACTATAAACTTAAGGGTGGTGGTGACCGAGCCAGTGAAGCCACTCCCACCAAGTGCATTCTCAACCGTTGGATTGACATGATGAACCATCTCGATCGTCCACTGGGGCTGGTAAGTATAAAGTTAAGCGTGGAGGTGGTCGAGCCAGGTGAAGCCACTCCCACCAAGTGCATTCTCAACCGTTGGATTTTGGATGATGAGCCATCTGGATCATCCACTAGGGCTGGTAAGTTAGATTTGTCTTACCATGAACAGTCGAGCATGTCCTCTTCACTGAAGTGATTGGGGCCAATCCACTACATTGGCATGTGATGAAGCGGCCAAGTACTCCCTAGGAAAAGGAACGCCTCCTGTATCATCCTGACCTGAGTCACCGGACCCTCTTTTTTTTCTGGTTCTCCCTCCTAGAATTGCGACCGCACCAAATCAAGAGTAGCCGCCACCACGCCTTCCTGCTGATGGGGTGCAAGCCGCCGCCTCCCACACCGGTTCCCAGCCTCATCCGGTTGATTCCCAAGCCTCCATCTCGCAAGGGATGACACTGTCCTGAGCGCACTGGCCCGAGGAACAGTGGTCATACGTGCTCTCCGTAAGCTACACAATGGCTCTATCCTGCGGAGTGGTGGCTGCGGAAGCCGGATTTCCTTCCCTGCCACATCAGAGCCTGTCGTTCGGTTCCGGAGGCCCGGATGCGACAGTGACAAGGGAGGACTAGGTGGAGCTTGGCTCTGGCCATCTCGAGTGGCCTCTTGTCTTCCCTTCACTAGCATTGACTAGCGGGAGCACCAGGGTCAGCGCGGACCTTCCTTACTGCAAAACGTGCAACTAAGGCATAGCAGGATATGATGGTGATGCCGTCGCCTTAAGGTGTTCGGGGAAATGCCTCACTCCCCTTGGGGTCATCATACGAGCACCGTGCCACGATGCCACAATTGCAGTCCCGTGCCGCCCCACCGCACTGCCACAAGCGTCGTCCGGCCATGTTGTGCCAACTCTACTCATCAACGCCGCTGCAGTAGGCGCCACGCTCACGGTAGATGGGGAAGGGGTTTAGCCACATAGCTGCAGCAGACCATTTACATATAGATGCCGCTACCGCCACTGAGTGATGTATACCACTATTCCCCACGGACTAGACACATGCACCTGTGAGGCCCAACAAGGCCAGGAGTCGGAAATCTTTGGATTAGGTACCAACTATGCGGAATGGAAATGAAGTACATCCATGGGAACATCGCGAACATAGAGGTATGCGTCCGTCGAACAGTTATTGGTGTCTTGCTTGCCACAATAATCTTAATCTTCATTGTATGCATATTTCTGTAACAGATGAGTTTGGCAAATATATATGGTCTGTGCATTGGTTACCTTGCATATAAGAACGTGTGACATATGTTTACTGTAACGGATGAAATAACAATTCATTTTGTTTCATCATTTTAAAACTAAAAGTACTTCACCACTATGTATGAGCGAAACTTGAAAGTGACTAGGTTTCGTCTCATAAACAGATTAGATGTTGCTAATTCTACTTGTGTTGAATTACTTCAGATGCACTCATCAGAATATATATGTTTTATCTTGTTTCCCTTTCCAATCATTTATGAAATGGGCTTTGCTATTTATCTTGAAGGTTAAGTTGATATTAGCTTTTTGACTGATCAGTCGATGATTGTTACTAAGGTAAAGCTAAATCGTACTTAGCATCAACATCAATTATATGTAGTAAGTTTGATGTTTCACATTCCAAATTTTAGTTTGTAGCTAGCATATTCCTGAAGGCATGTGATCTTCAAAATATCTCCTACTATTTTTATTTTATCAGCATAAAGTTCTTTATCGTGACAATGTCAATTACTTCTAGTATTAATAAATAGTATCTTGAAACTAGTTGGGCCAATCAAACAGTTTAATTTCCAGAATTGAGAAATATCATGAAATTAGTGCAAAATATGTTTACCACTTACCATGCAACAACGAAGTCGTAAAGATATTGCTTTGTACCATCTTTTTTATAGGAAGACAAAAGTTAGAGAAGCATATAGATTCTTTGTCTTCTTCCACTTCTTCATCCCTTCTTTCCCTTTCTTTTCTATTTTTGTTTACTTGATTTTCTTACAATGTTCTGACTAATATTTGCGATGTCATGTTCGATGTCTCTTTAGTTTCAAAATTTCATCGGAAAGTGAAAGAATATGCTTCAAAAGCTACAACTTCATACCTATACTAACTAGATATAAAATATAGAATTTGTATAGCTATGATGCCGACATTGGAATTTTGTATCTTATAGCCGTCCATCCTCCCACCAATTACCAGACTAATAAAATAAATTTTTGTCTTAATAATATATTATTGTTTATTTCAAATGCATTTACAGAACTATATGACTCAATGCAAATGGAAGGTTATTAAATTTTTTGTTACTGAGAGGATCGCATCGACAATGGAGATGATGCGTAAATGAATTGAATTGTCATATTAGCACCATCAAGCATTTGTACATTTGAGAACTAATAAGAGCTAATATTTGTGAACCATGAGTAAATATATATGAGTTCATGATAATCGTAGTTTTGTTTATGTTAATTCTCCAGGTTACTCCTTTTATCTTCATAAATTTTTATGAATGTTTTTATTATATTCAAGGAAAAAGAAGTTTGGATCATTCATGCTGCTGTTGCTTGTTCATTGTATATCCTACCGAGCTCTCCTTTATGACATCATCTCCAAGAAAATTCAGTAAAATACATATAATGTGTGTCCTAAGTTCATTAATGGTGCCTGCAAGTATCCAAAATTTTAATTCAGTATAACGAAAATTTTACAATGTTCGTATGAAGAGATATTTCATATTTCATATTGATATCCTATTGGTCTATGCTGGAAACAATAGCTTGTAAATATATTTCTTGGAGTAGTGTAAAGGTGAAATAATCTCACTACAGGAAATGAGCCTAGCGCCGACGGCCGGAACCCGTCGGCGTACACCCAGTATACCGTTGGGGTAGGCTGCGCCGACGGTGGCTGTCGGCGTAAACCCATCGGCGTAGCACCTCGTAGGCGTATACACGGATCCCGTCGGCGTACGAAAACCCGCCGGCGTATAACCTAGGCCGACGGGAAGTTAGAGCCGTCGGTGCACGCGCCGTCGGCGTAGGCTCCGCGGGGCCCACTTGGCGCAGGTAACGTCCGTCAGCTCCCTCCTCTATACGCCGACGGCCTCACCGTCGGCCCAGCACGCCACGTGTCCGTCCCTGCAGCTCCTGCGTGGTCCTTACGCCGACGGTAATGCCGACGGCCCAGGTTGATTTGCTGGGCCACGCAGGACCTACACCGACGGCAATGCCGTCGGCCCAGGCTGACTTGCTGGGCCACGCAGGATGGTACGCCGACGGCAATGCCGTCGACCCAGGTTGGCTAGGTGCCATATGGTCGTCTCTACGCCGACGGCAATGCCGTCGGCATAGAGTATGCCCAGTTTTATTTATTTGGGTCTGTTTTGCTTCATTTCCTGCACGTTTAAAACTCCCGCAACCCAGATTCCAGGAAGAGCATTCAACACATACACATAAAGGCAAACATAAGGTCATCGTCATCAAAATATCATATAGGTACATGATAGGTAGATCATCCACATAGGTAGTATCGATACAAAAGTTCCCTACAAATCCGGAGAGCTAGAGAGACCCATGTCTCCCCGCGTGAAGTCTGACGGCGTGGAACGTGGAACAGCCGCCGTCGAACCAGCACCGGAAGAAGGAGGTGTACCACCGCCACGACCGGTAGAAGGAGAAGCATCATCATCAGGAGTAGAATCACCACCACCCGAAGCACCACCGGAAGCACCAGGAGAACCACGGCCGGTATGAACCGGTGTCATCGTGCGCGAGAAAGTCGGCGAGGCGGCTGCTCGACCAAAGGGTACCATGGTGGAGGATCCCGCTCCCTACACGTTTGAGCCAGAGTTAGCAACCACCAAGACACAGTTGCGCGGTAATGACGTAGTTGGCAAATAATTTACCGGAGTCCTTGAGTAGAAGGTCAAAGCGAATTCATCCTTCGATGGGAAGATTGGCTGCAACTCCGGCCTAGCTGGCCGTGGTGGTAGCATATCCCGCTCTCCAGTCGCATAAAACTTCTCGTCAGCCTGCAAGAAAGTTTTGGTGTCAAGCGTTGCAGAATTAAATGTTTAAAATAGGGAAAGCGGGACTTGTCATCTGTTGCAAAAAAAAGGTTGAAACTTACAACATCTCGACACTCTGCCCACACCTCGTAGGCATCTCGGGTCTGCTTCCACGCCTCAAGCGCCACCACATGTTCCATATGAGCGGCCTTGTAGGCTGCGTCCAAAGCCGGCTACAATTTCAAAAATAATGAATCTCGTCAACTTAGCCACTCGGAAACAAATGTCAGAAAGAGGATGGAAATAATAAAAACTTACATCGGCGTTCGCTTGGGAAGGCCGTCGACGAGGCGGAATAGCGGGGTCGTCGGCGGTGAGGATAGCCTTGACACGCGTGAGGCTCAAAGCAGGAGTTCGCGGGGTCACCCTATCGAGAACCTTCAAACGGCTGTGCTCCCGACCGCGCCCTGCCACGACCAACGCTCTCACATCGGTCTCCTCATACCTAGGGTCTTCCACCTCCGGGTGAAAACCACTGAACGCCTCGAGGTAGTTAGCACCATCCACCTCGGCAGTGCCGTAGAACTCGGGAAGCGAGGGCTGAGGCTGGGACAGATCGGGCCTCTTCTGCTTCATCCTTTCCCAGACTTCATAGTCGGAAACAGGACTCCTAGCTTTTGCCTCCTGCATCACCAAAGAAGTGTTATGCGTATCAAGTAGGAACATGGGGGGAAATAAATGCAGGTTGTTGCATGTATACCATTTTGGCCTTGAAGCGATCATGGTTGAGGTTTCCCGCACAATGTGTCCCCCCGGAGCCGCGGTTTGCCTTGTTCCGCTGGCTCAAGGCGTTGAACTCAGGGTCTTCCCACGCCTCGTCGCCAACGCCCATGCATCATTCTTACCATCGGCCCACGCGGGCATAACCTGAAAAATCAATAATCGTTTGAAGAACGGATAATGCAATTGCAACTTAGCAACAACATAGAATCTCATTGACAATTTACTTACCCCAGCGTAATCTTCCTCAGACAATGTTGGTTGTTCCTTCACAATCACATGCTTCGGCGCCTTCTTGCCCAACTTCTGGCAGTTGTATAGATTGGTGGTGGTATGCTTCTGATTGTAGAACTGTTGCCGTGTCAACCTCGTACAAGCCCCCCGCAAGGTCTTGTCTGCCCTGTCCTGCTCCTCTGGAAGCACCCTATAGAATCTCTTCAATCATGGATAAAAAAATTGTGAACAAAACTCGAAAAGTTAGCATGGCGGGGTCATCAACTATGAACAAAACTCGAAAAGTTTGCCTTACCCAAAACTTGGTGATCACGGCATCAGAAGCTTTCCCATAGCCCGGGTATTCGGCGGCCTCATAGTGTGCTCATCAAGGCTAGCTTCCTCTCGCCGCTAGACGGGAGTGTAGAAGCCCGCCAAAACTTCAGGAGACCACAGCGCATGGCTCAATAGGATTGATAGAAAACCCATACCAACAAGTTGCAACTTCTTTTCCGGAAGCTCATTCAAAAGAACTCTAAGGTTAAGCGTGCTTGGCCTAGAGCAATTCTAGGATGGGTGACCGACCGGGAAGTGGGTAACCGGGTGCGCATGAGTGAGGACAAAGTGCGCAGAAAAGACTAGTGTTGGTCTGTGGGGTTAGTCTAGAGATTCTATTGAGCTGCCAGAAGTGACAGCCGTCGGTCCGGAGTGACCGGGGGTGTTACAAATTGGTATCAGAGCCGACCCTCGCGGTTACATGGGCGTGTGTGGGTCAGTGGCGGACATGTGTAGCATGGCGCGTGTGGCCCGGAGTGGACACGGCATGGCAATGTGTCGCATTGACGCGACGCAGTGTGCTAAGAGGGGACGTTCCTGGCTTGTGGTTGATCGACGAGGACGTCGATCTTCTAAGGGTGGGTGTATGTGAGACCCTGGCGCATGGCTCAATAGGATTGATAGGAAACCCATACCAACAAGTTGCAACTTCTTTTCCAGAAGCTCATTCGAAAAGAACTCTAAGGTTAAGCGTGCTTGGCCTAGAGCAATTCTAGGATGGGTGATCGACCGGGAAGTGGGTAACCGGGTGCGCATGAGTGAGGACAAAGTGCGCAGAAAAGACTAGTGTTGGTCTGTGGGGTTAGTCTAGAGATTCTATTGAGCTGCCAGAAGTGACAGCCGTCGGTCCGGAGTGACCGGGGGTGTTACAACTTCCTAATTAGATCTCCAACTAAGGTGTTAGGCGCACGGGTACCCCGAGGAAATGTCCAATTGCTGCACAATAATCAAACATTAGTACATGCAAAATTGTTATGACCAAAATGAAATTACATGCCACTTACTCAATGCCGTTAGGCGTAATGATGGGTTTCTACTCCTCGGATCGCAGTTCATATTTTTCTTCAGGGACACCTGATTCCCCACGAATCTTTGGCTTCTTCGGCGGCGCAGACGGCCCCGACTCCTGGTCTCGAGAACCCCCCTCCTGGTCTCGAGACCCCCCTCCAAGTCTCGAGACTCCCCCTCCAAGTCTCGAGACTCCTCATTAAGAGACTCTGAGTAAGCAGACTGGGAAGCCACGTTGCCAGAAGCGGAGGGTAGGTCACTCAGAAGGCGTACACCTCGTCCTCCACCTCGTCCTCCACCTCGTCCTCCCCTCGGGGGAAGCCTCCCTCCTCCCTCACCTCGTCCTGCACCTCCTCCTCTCTCACTGGCGTCAGTGTAATGCGAGTTCGGAATGGGTGCTCTTCCACTTTTGGTAACCTTCTTCTGCTTCATCGCCTTAAGCAAAGAGGACGATGATTCCTTGCCTTGGCTCATATTGGTCAATCACCTGCATTGATAAGAGGTAAACAATTAAGCATAATAAAGATGAAAAATAAATACGCAATGCAATTAAGGACATAATAAAGATGAAAAATAAAGACATAATTAAGAAAAATAAAGACGCAATGCAATTAAGGACATAATTAAGGGCATGATCCAATTAAGAAGCATAAAGACCTAATAAAGACATAAAAGATGAAATAAAGACATAATAAAGACATAAAAGACCCTCACCACTCATCATCACTCTCATCATTATGTCTTGGGTTCTCATCAGCACTATCAACATCACTATCACGTGAGACGAAAGTTGGAGGCTCATTGCACGGTGTAGGCTCATCATCGTTGCCATTTTCCGAATGTAACTTGCTGAGCATATTTATGTCCTTTATATTCGTGACTACCTCACCACGAGTTTGACCATCGTTCTCGAGGTCCTCAAGATCTTGTAATTCAAAGTCCCCAAAGTTCTCTTGCTCTTGATAGAAAATTCCCTCATATGTTCTAGGGTCAATATTGTTGTAATCGTCGTCGGAGGGCATGGGTAGCTTACCATGTGGCGATACCTGGAACACGACTTCCCAGCCCTTGAGTTCCTCTTTCTGACATGGGTAGGGCAAATAATAAACTTGCTTGGCTTGTTGAGCCACAACATAGACATCGGATCCGCTATAAGTGGTTGAAGGCCATACTTCAACTAACCCAATGGAAGGGGTACTTCTCTGTCCACCGTGTGGGTCGAACTAGTGGCACTTGAACACAACGAGCTTGAGTTCTAGGGGTGTATTATTGAACGTCAGCTTGTATACGTTTTGTAACCTTCCGTAGTAATCAAAGTCATCAACACCTCTTGTGAAGACCCCGGTATTTATAGTTTTTGCATTAGGCTGACGGTTCTGGTGAGACTCTGTATGGAAGCGATACCCATTCACATCATACTTCTCATACATCTCGACTCGACGATTACAACCCTGGGAGACACATCTCAACTCATCCGACATCTCAACGTTGGGATTAGCTCCCTACAAGTTCAGTACAAATTGTGCATTAGTTACGTGTAGTAAGAAGGACAAGCCGCGGATTGTCGGGTAAGAGGGTCAGGTTAAAAATTACCTTCTCATAGAACCAAGACGTGAAATTTTTCTTTCCGGGGGCACCCTCTTTCAGAAGAGTGTCCAACTCCGCATCAGAGGGATCTGTCGTTCCCGACCACATTTCATCCGTGAATTGGCTAAAATGAGAAAATTCATATTAGACCGAAACCGAGTTATTATTTGCAAAGTAATTTGTTCACCATATTACCTAAGGAAACTGGGCACTTGATTTTCTTCATCCTCCTCTTCCTTCTCACCGCGGACCACTTCCTTCATGTTCATAAGCACATAGAGCATTATGCAATCCTTCTCTTCCTTTTTTAAGGTATAAATGGTTGCGCCACCGGCCTTGCCACCGGGACACTGGAAGAGGAGGATCTTGGGGTCATGCTTGGGCTCGTCGACATTGTACCGACACACCGGGTTATGCATAGTGGGAACATCATCGTCATAGTACGTTGTCGTGGCGTTTGTTATCTCCTGGAGGATAGTTGCCTCAGCTATGCTGGCTTCAATAGCACTTTTGTTTCCACATTTGTATCTAATATACTTAAACTCTCTCTCAATACAAAACTGCCAACGAAACTGCACCGGCCCACCCAAGAGTGCCTCGTTTGCGAGATGCACAATGAGATGTAACATCGGAGTAAAGAAGCCAGGCGGAAAGATCTTCTAACTTGCATAGCAACTCCGGCACTACATCATGCAGCTTCTCAATAATTAGGGGACATATCTGCTTAGCACAGAGCATGCGGAAGAAATGGCTCAACTCTGCAAGCACTCTCCAGACATGCTCAGGGAGATACCCTCGAACCATCACCGGCATCAGCCGCTCAATCCATATATGATAGTCGTGACTCTTGAGCCCGGTGACTTTTCCAGTTGAAAGATTGACTCCCTTGCTCATATTCGAACAATAACCATCAGGGAACATCACGACGAATTTGAGCCACTGTAATGACTCCTTCCTTTGGAGGCCATCAAGACAGTAGTTGGCATGCGGCTTGAACCAATTTTTACGATTGCGTTCAGGAGGTTGCATATGTAGTCTCTTCCTATCACATAGATCCTCAACATCGACTCTAGCCTTGACATTGTCCTTTGACTTCTCAGGAATGTTCAGGACTATGTAAAAGAGGGACTCTGCAACGTTCTTTTCGGTGTGCATCACATCGATGTTATGGGGAAGTTCGAGGTCCTTGTAATACGCGAGCTTCGTTATGCCTGCCTCGTGAGTCCAGTTGTGCGTTACACCATATCCTACAAATTGTGGGACACCAGACTCAGTACGCACGAGAGCACGTAGCTCGGCATCAACAGCTACACCATCGAACGTTGGTATCTTTTGTCTTCAAGCACAACTTTGCCCTTGATGAAGTTCTTTTTGTCTTGTCTGAATCGATGCTCTCTTGTGAGGTACGGTCGATGCGTGTCAAATGCGGAATACTTTTTACCTGCCTTTAGCCAAAGGAACCCAAGTAGGTGCCTGCACACTGGGCATGGCCACTTACCAGCTGTACACTATCCGCAGAATAGGGCGTAATAGTGGAACCAAACTTTCATGTAGAAGTTTGTCTTCGATGCACGGTCGTATGTCAACGTCCCGTGGTGCCAAGAGTGGTTCAGATCTTCCACAAGCGGCTACATGTAGACACTCAAATTCTTCCCCGGGTATTCAGGCCCTGGAATGATCAGCGACAGGAATATGGTCTTCCTTTGCATTAGGGCTCCGGGAGGGAGATTGAGCGGAATAACAAATACGGGCCAGCAGCTGTACGAGGCAGTCGACATACCATATGGATTGAATCCATCGGTTGCAATCGCAATTCTGACGTTCCGAGCCTCTGCTGCCTCATCGGGGTGGTCTCTATCAAAGTTCTTCCATGCCTTACCATCAGATGGATGTCCCATCTTTACCCGTCTGTGCTCGTCCTCGTATCTCTTCCCTGTCTTGTGCCATGTCAGTTGTGTGGCAGACTCCTTGGTCATGTAAAGTCGTTGGATTCTTTTTATAAACGGGAGATAACGAAGAATCTTCATAGCGACTTTTGACTGTGTCTTCTGACCATCGGCTCCCTTTACCTCATGATACCTAGAGGCCCCACACTTGCTACAGTACTTGTCACCCGCAAACTGTTTCCAAAACAAGAGGCAGCCTTTTGGACAACAATCTATCTTTTCGTATTCCATGTTGAGCGCTTGCACTATTTTCTTCACTTCGTACATGGTTTTAGGCAGACAATGCCCTTCGGGCAACATGTTACCATATGTCTGCAGATGATCTTCAAAGCATGAACGGGTGTTGCCGTACTGGAGCTTTAGAGTTAGTACTTGCGAGATGGCATCGAGCTGAGAAATCTTTGAACCCTCGTACAGAGGCCTCTTAGTCGAGGCCATCATATCATAGAAGGCCTTCGCGCTTGGCTCTGGTTCCTCCGGTTCACGCGGTTCTTCCGGTTCTGGTGGTTCCTCTGGTTCACCTGAAGGTGGCGAATCTACCATGTTTTCATCACGGAGATCATCTAGCAAGTTCCTAATCCCATCACCCTCATTGCCATTGATCCGCTGCCGCATCACCTCACCTCTGTCACGGTCGTACTGAGTAAAGTCGATCGTCGTGACGAAGTCCGGCATATACCCAGATTTCAAAAGGTGTTTTTTCATATCATCCTTGGACTGACGATGACGCTTATTACAACGAGCGCAAGGGCAAGTTGGAAGTAGGCCTACCCTAGAACCACGCGATAACTCCTTCACTAAGATATCGGTCTTCCATAGCCACTCCTCTGTTTTGTCAACAACACTACTACGACCACTGTACATCCACCCATTATCAGCCATCCTCTGCTTTATTGGGAGCCAAACAATAAACATGGCATTTCATATCAAATAGTAGCATGAAACTAAATGCATCATATTTTTTATTTCTCTACGGGGCAACACACATAACCTACATCTCTAATAGGCATAGAGGTTCCTAGCAGCCGCCGGACCCGTAGATTGGGTACATTCTCCATGCTCTACCCCGCTCCAAGACAGAATTTCGGCAGCACCTCCCCGCTGCTCTCTCGATACACGTCTCGGCAAAAAGCCGAGAGGATGTGCATCCGGAGAACAACGGGGAGGTGCTACCGAAATCCTGACTCGGACCAGAGCAGAACATGGAAAACATACCCAACTACGCATCCGCCGACTGTCCCGTAAATGCCGCAAGCGTTACGGTTCATAATATGCCGACCTCTAATGCATATTTATCCGCCAGAACGCCATGGACGGAAATGACACCTAAGTGACGCCACTTGACGTGGAAATGGAATCTAGTAACATAACAAATGTGCGGGAGGAGACGGAGTTTTAGCTCACCCTCGGGGGCTCCGAGACGGCGGGGGCTCCGAGATGGCGGGGGCTCCGAGACGAAGGGGGCTCCGAGACGGCGGGGGCTTCGAGACGATGGGAGATCCGAGAAACCTACACGAAGAAATATAAAGACAACACTTTATTCACAACATGTATATTTATGCCCATTCAAAAAACTCAATCCAATAATAAGTGGGTTATATGGTGTACAAAACGACTACCATTCCATTATATTCTAAAGCTCTTTCTTACGATTTTGTAAAGTTCAAAAGTGGGTTTCTAAAATTCTAAATACTAGTTTTATATGAGCAGCGAAATTGAAATGCAGGCCCTACCTCAGGGTGGACGCGAGCAGGAAGGGGAGGGCGTGGGCGGCCGGAGCTCGGGGTGGACGAGGTGGGAGGGGGGGCGCCGGCGAGCTCGGGGTGGACGAGGTGGGAGGGGAGGGCGCCGGTGAGCTGGGAGGAGGCGCCGAGCTCGAGGCCTCTGGCTCATGTGATGGCCACGGGCATGGAGGAGAGGGTGCGGCCGGGGAGGAGACGCGGTGGCGGCGGTGGAGACGAGGAGGGGAGATGGCGGCGCCCGAGTGGAGAGAAGACATGGTGGTGGCCGGGGAGGAGACGCGGTGGCGGCGGTGGAGACGAGGAGGGGAGATGGCGGCGCCCGCGCGGGGAGCAGACGTGGTGGCGGTGGCGGGGATTCGTGGAGACGAGGAGGGCCTGCCAAGTGGTGGGGTCACGGGCCAGCCGTTGACTCGATCTAAGCGGTTTACCTCGCCCGGCAATACCGTCGGCGCCACCTACGCTGAGACCTTCTATTTGTTTTTTCCATTTTTCAATCTATTTAAGTAACAAATTTACTATTTTAAATACTTTAATATATTTACTATTTCAAATACTTTAATATATTTACTATTTCAAATAATTTAATATTTTGACTCGATCTAGGGTTTCCCCTACGTCGACGGTGTTAACGCATGTCCGGGAAGGGGGTCACACCAGGACATGGCCCCTATCAACCTTGCACCACTCTCACACACATATGCTAGGGGCACATGCAAGTTTTCATGTGATTCCGACGCTCCGGTGGTCTTCCTCCGGCGAAACCCTAGACCGGGGGCCCCGGATCGTCTACCCCTATAGCTATCTCCGTACAAGGGTAGCCCGGTGGACCTTTCTATTTGTTTTGGTTTGTTTAGTACATATATACACGGAGAGCAATGGTTGGGCCAACTTTGCCACATTCTAGGCCCAGGTTGTCCCATGGCGGAGTTTCCCACGCATGCATCCAGGATTTCGCTAAGTGTTAACGCATGTCCGGGAAGGGGGTCACACATGGCACCTACCAACCTTGCACCACTCTCACACACATATGCTAGGGGCACATGCAAGTTTTCATGTGATTCCGACGCTCCGGTGGTCTTCTCTGGCGAAACCCTAGACCGGGGGCCCCGGATCGTCTACCCCTATAGCTATCTCCGTACGAGGGTAGCCCGGTGGACCTTTCTATTTGTTTTGGTTTGTTTAGTACATATATACATGGAGAGCAATGGTTGGGCCAACTTGCCACATTCTAGGCTCCGGTTGTCCCGCGGCGGGAGTTTCCACGTACAGATCCAGGATTTCGCTAAGTGTTAACGCATGTCCGGGAAGGGGGTCACACCTGGCGCCTACACATGGCACCTACCAACCTTGCACCACTCTCACACACATATTCTAGGGGCACATGCAAGTTTTCATGTGATTCCGACGCTCCGGTGGTCTTCCTCCGGCGAAACCCTAGACCGGGGGCCCCGGATCGTCTACCCCTATAGCTATCTCCGTACGAGGGTAGCCCGGTGGACCTTTCTATTTGTTTTGGTTTTTTTAGTACATATATACACGGAGAGCAATGGTTGGGCCAACTTTGCCACATTCTAGGCCCCGGTTGTCCCGCGGCAGGAGTTTCCACGTACAGATCCAGGATTTCGCTAAGTGTTAACGCATGTCCGGGAAGGGGGTCACACCTGGCGCCTACACATGGCACCTACCAACCTTGCACCACTCTCACACACATATTCTAGGGGCACATGCAAGTTTTCATGTGATTCCGACGCTCCGGTGGTCTTCCTCCGGCGAAACCCTAGACCGAGGGCCCCGGATCGTCTACCCCTATAGCTATCTCCGTACGAGGGTAGCCCGGTGGACCTTTCTATTTGTTTTGGTTTGTTTAGTACATATATACATGGAGAGCAATGGTTGGGCCAACTTGCCACATTCTAGGCTCCGGTTGTCCCGCGGCGGGAGTTTCCACGTACAGATCCAGGATTTCGCTAAGTGTTAACGCATGTCCGGGAAGGGGGTCACACCTGGAGCCTACACATGGCACCTACCAACCTTGCACCACTCTCACACACATATGATAGGGGCACATGCAAGTTTTCATGTGATTCCGATGCTCCGGTGGTCTTCCTCCGGCGAAACCCTAGACCGGGGGCCCCGGATCGTCTACCCCTATAGCTATCTCCGTACGAGGGTAGCCCGGTGGACCTTTCTATTTGTTTTGGTTTTTTAGTACATATATACATGGAGAACAATGGTTGGGCCAACTTTGCCACATTCTAGGCCCCGGTTGTCCCGCGGCGGGAGTTTCCACGTACAGATCCAGGATTTCGCTAAGTGTTAACGCATGTCCGGGAAGGGGGTCACACCTGGCGCCTACACATGGCACCTACCAACCTTGCACCACTCTCACACACATATGCTAGGGGAACATGCAAGTTTTCATGTGATTCCGACGCTCCGGTGGTCTTCCTCCGGCGAAACCCTAGACCGGGGGCCCCGGATCGTCTACCCCTATAGCTATCTCTGTACGAGGGTAGCCCGGTGGACCTTTCTATTTGTTTTGGTTTGTTTAGTACTTATATACATGGAGAGAAATGGTTGGGCCAACTTTGCCACATTCTAGGCTCCGGTTGTCCCGCGGCGGGAGTTTCCACGTACAGATCCAGGATTTCGCTAAATGTTAACGCATGTCCGGGAAGGGGTCACACCTGGCGCCTACACATGGCACCTACCAACCTTGCACCACTCTCACACACATATGCTAGGGGCACATGCAAGTTTTCATGTGATTTCGACGCTCCGGTGGTCTTCCTCCGGCGAAACCCTAGACCGGGGGCCCCAAATCGTCTACCCCTATAGCTATCTCCGTACGAGGGTAGCCCGGTGGACCTTTCTATTTGTTTTGGTTTGTTTAGTACATATATACATGGAGAGCAATGGTTGGGCCAACTTTGCCACATTCTAGGCCCCGGTTGTCCCGCGGCGGGAGTTTCCACGAACAGATCCAGGATTTCGCTAAGTGTGAACGCATGTCCGGGAAATGGGTCACACCTGGCGCCTACACATGGCACCTACTAACCTTGCACCACTCTCACACACATATGCTAGGGGCACATGCAAGTTTTCATGTGATTCCGACGCTCCGGTGGGCTTCCTCCGGCGAAACCCTAGACCGGGGCCCGGATCGCCTACCCCTATAGCTATCTCCGTCTGAGGTAGCCGTTGGACCTTTCTATTTGTTTTGGTTTGTTTAGTACATATATACATGGAGAGCAATGGTTGGGCCAACTTTGCCACATTCTAGGCCCTGGTTGTCCCGTGGAGGAGTTTCCACGCATGCATCTGTGGATTTCGCTAAGTGTTAACGCATGTCCGGAAGGGGTCACACTGCACCTACACATGGCACCTACCAACCTTGCACCACTCTCACACACATATGCTAGGGGCACATGCAAGTTTTCATGTGATTTCGACGCTCCGGTGGTCTTCCTCCGGCGAAACCCTAGACCGGGGGCCCCAAATCGTCTACCCCTATAGCTATCTCCGTACGAGGGTAGCCCGGTGGACCTTTCTATTTGTTTTGGTTTGTTTAGTACATATATACATGGAGAGCAATGGTTGGGCCAACTTTGCCACATTCTAGGCCCCGGTTGTCCCGCGGCGGGAGTTTCCACGTACAGATTCAGGATTTCGCTAAGTGTTAACGCATGTCCGGAAAGGGGGTCACACCTGGCGCCTACACATGGCACCTACCAACCTTGCACCACTCTCACACACCACTCTCACACACACCGGCCGGGACTAATGGTCCGAACCAGACGGCCCGAGGAGACTGAGGCACTATGTCTCGGTCCGTAAGGAGCCATTAGTCCCGGTTTGAGATATAAACCGGGACAAATGGGTCTGGCGTCAAGAGAATTTTAGTCCCGGTTTGTATCTCAAACCGGGACTAATGGCCTGGCCCTATATATATGCACCCAGCCCTCCACTCTCTCCTGTTTTTTTCCTATGTGAGAGGTGGGTATAACTTTGTGCTAACTTTTTTTCTTCATATGCACTTGAGGTGTTCGGTGAAATGACTATTAGAGCGATGCCACTTGAGTTCACACAAGACAAAATATGATATGAGCTGCCAGAGCGACACTTAAGGTTTCTCCTCTTTGTTTTGAAGTGTCCTAAAAGGTTAGCAACTATTTTCTTGTTTTGACTGTGCGGTACTAATTTAAGCATCGTGATTGCGTTTGATATATATGCATGGTTGTATGATGCAGATGAGCCACCCATGGATGTACGGTGACCGACGCTCTGACGCTTACAGAGAAGGCGTGCGTTCTTTTCGCCTTGTGGCCGAGGCGAACAAGCGGCAGGATGGTTTTATGTGTTGTCCATGTGTTGAATGTCGGAATGAGCAGGCTCACACTTCCTCAAGAGTCATTCAGAGCCACCTGCTTTGGTCCGGTTTCATGTCCGGCTATAATGTTTGGACCAAGCACGGAGAAAGAGGGGTTATGATGGAAGACGGCGATGAAGAAGAAAACGATGATGACAACTACCGATCTATGTTCCCTGAATACGATGATACCGCAGTTGAAGATAATGAAAAAGAAGGGGGTGAAGAACGGGAACCAGATGAGCCCGTTGATGATTTTGGTCGGGTCATTAGTGATGCAAGGCGAGACTGCGACACAGAAAAGGATAGGTTGCAGTTCGAGCAGATGTTACACATTGCTGTATCCAACTTGTGAAGATGGCCAGAAGAAGCTGGGTAGCACACTGGAATTGTTGAAGTGGAAGGCAGAGACCGGTATGACTGACTCGGGATTTGAAAAGTTGCTGGTAATAATGAAGAAGCTGCTTCCAAGAAATAACCAATTGCCCTCCAGTACGTACGAAGCAAAGAAACTTGTCTTCCCTCTAGGATTATACGTGTAGAAGATACATGCATGCCCTAATGACTGCATCCTCTACCGCGGTGAGAAGTACGAGAATATGGATAAATGCCCGGTATACACTTCATTACGGTATAAGATCAGAAAAGATGACCCTGGTGATGTTGAGGGCGAGCAACCCAGGAAGAGGATTCCTGCCAAGGTGATGTGGTAGGCTCCTATAATACCACGGTTGAAACGTTTGTTCAAAAATAAAGAGCATGCCAAGTTGTTGCGATGGCACATGGAATACCGTAAGAAAGACGGGATGTTGAGGCACCCTGCTGATGGTCGGCAGTGAAGAAAAATCGAGAGAGACTTCCCGGACTTTGCTGGTGACGCAAGGAACTTATGGTTTGGTCTAAGTACCGATGGCATGAATCCTTTTGGGGAGCAGAACTGCAGTCACAGTACCTGGCCCGTGACTCTATGTATCTACAACCTTCCTCCTTGGTTGTGCATGAAGCGGAAGTTTATTATGATGCCAGTGCTCATCCAAGGCCCGAAGCAACCCGACAACGACATTGATGTGTACCTAAGGCCATTAGCTGATGAACTTCTACAGTTGTGGGCCAAACCAGGTGTACGTGTGTGGGATGAGCACAAACAGCAGGAATTTGACCTACAAGCGTTGCTGTTCGTAACCATCAAAAATTGGCCTGCTCTTAGTAACATTTCAGGACAGACGAACAAAGGATACAATGCATGCACGCACTGTTTAGATGAGACTGAAAGTATATATCTAGATAAATGTAGAAATAATGTGTCCTCATACAATCGTCGTTTTCTTCCGCCCAGTCATCCCTTAAAGAAGAAAGGCAAACATTTCAATGGCAAGGCAGAAACCCGGACGAAGCCTGTCCCCCGTAGTGGTGCTGATGTATTTGGTATGGTCAAGGATTTGGATGTAATCTTTGGAAAGGGTCCTAGAGGACAACCTGTTCCGAAAGACCCCATTACCGGACACGCACCCATGTGGAAGAAGAAATCTATATTTTGGGAGCTACCCTATTGGAAAGTGCATGAGGTCCGCTCTGCAATCGACGTGATGCACCTGACGAAGAATCTTTGCGTGAATATTCTAGGCTTCCTGGGCTTGTATGGGAAGTCAAAAGATACCCCGGCAGCACGGGAGGACCAGGAACATCATAAAGGACGAGACGACAAGCATCCAGGGCAGTTTCAAGGGCTTGCCACCTACGCTCTTACAAATGAAGAGAAGGAAATCTTTTTTGAAGTCCTTTTCAGTATCAAGGTCCCGTCTGGCTTCTCGTCGAATATAAAGGGAATAGTAAATATGAAAGAGAAAAAATTTCAAAACCTAAAGTCTCATGACTGCCATGTGCTTATGACGCAATTGCTTCCGGTTGCATTGAGGGGAATTCTACCAGAAAATGTTCGACTAGCCATTGTGAAGGTATGTGCATTCCTCAATGCAATTTCTCAGAAGGTAATCGATCGAGAAAGTCTATCAGGATTACAGATTGATGTGGTCCAATGTCTGGTCAGCTTCGAGTTGTTGTTCCCGCCATCCTTCTTCAATATTATGACGCACCTCCTACTTCACCTAGTCGAAGAGATTAGAATTCTCGGTCCTGTGTTTCTACACAATATGTTCCCCTTCGAGAGGTTCATGGGAGTCTTAAAGAAATATGTTCATAACCGTGCTAGGCCAGAAGGAAGCATCTCCAAGGGCTATGGAACAGAGGAGGTCATTGAGTTTTGTGTTGACTTTCTTCCTGGCCTTAAGCCGATTGGTGTTCCTGAATCTCGGTATGAGGGGAGGATGACTGGAAAAGGCACACTAGAAAGGAAATCAATGGTATGTAGGGACGAGCATTCTTTCACTCAAGCACACTACACAGTTCTACACAATTCCACCGTGGTGGCTCCATATATCGAGAAACACAAGAATATTCTACGCTCCGAAAACCCGGGGAAGCCTGAAACCTTGATTAAAGGGGAACACGAGAAGTATTTTGGCAATTGGTTGCAGACACATCTCATGAATAACACCACTGTTGGAGATGAGTTTTACTCGTTGGCCAGGTTACCATCTTCGACTATATGTACTTTCAAAGGGTACGAGATAAATGGGAATACATTTTACACGATCGCCCAAGATAAAAAGAGCACCAACCAAAACAGTGGTGTCCGCTTTGATGCAACAGATGACAATGGGCAGATTGACAAATATTATGGGTACATAGAGGAGATATGGGAACTTGAGTATGGACCTACTTTTAAGGTCCCTTTGTTTCGGTGCAAATGGGTCAAGCTAACAGGAGGCGGGGTACATGTAGACGAAAAGTACGGCATGACAACTGTGGATCTCAACAATATTGCGTACATGGATGAACCATTCGTCCTAGCCAACGATGTGGCTCAGGTTTTCTATGTGAAGGACATGTCTACCAAACCGAGAAAAAGGAAAGATAAGCAAAAGAGTACAGAATACGATGAGCCAAAGCGCCACATAGTTCTTTTAGGGAAAAGAAACATCGTGGGAGTGGATGACAAGATGACATGTCAAGATTACAATAAGTTTCATGAAATTCCGCCCTTCAAAGTGAAAACTGACCCAAGCATCCTGTTAAATGATGAAGATTCTCCATGGCTACGGTGCAGAAGAAAACCACAACACTAGATGTTGGTGATGTGTAATAATGTATTAAACCTTTTATTTGAGAAATAAATCTATGTAATTAAACCTTTTATTTGAGACATAAATCTATGTAATGTATTAAACCTTTTATTTGAGACATAAAGGTCCCCTTTCATGTAATATATCTTGCTCAATCAAACTAGACGCTCGAGCCATGAGGTAGTTGGGATGCCATGGGATTCCTCTCCGCTGCGGGCGTGAGCTCGAGGTAGTAGTGGTTCGTGATGGCCATCCGCGCCCGCACCTAGAGGGACAGAGGGACTGCACGCCTCAAGGCCAAAGATCCAAATGTGGGGACGCGTAGTCTGTGGGCAAGGGTAGTTCGAGGCGCAAAGCGCCTCCGCCTCCCGGGTGGTTAGAGATATGATGGAAGACATGGGAAGAGAATGATGAGTATAGATGTGATATGTAAATGGAGGCCAAGCTTACATATATATACTGAAAAAATGGCGGGAAGACAGAGGTGGGAACCGGTGGAAAGTGCGGGAACGCAGTGGCGCGGGAAACTTTCATCCTAGGTGGGGGCTCAAACCGGGACAAAAGATGGGGGGCCTTATCTGGGGGAGGCTTATTTGGGAGGGCCTTATCTGGGGGGTGGCTAACCTTTAGTACCGGCTGGTGGGTGCAACCGGGACTAAAGGTGGTTTTTGTGTCATCTAACAAAACTGCTTGGGATAAGGATGTGGGTAACCTTTAGTACCGGTGGGGGGCTCAAACCGACTAAAGCTGCTTGAGGATAAGGACGCATGGGTGGACTGCACTGCTCGATGTAGCGCACGACACCCTGTCGGAGGAAGAAGACAAAGTAGAAGTGGCGCCGTGCCTATAAAAGGAGCATCGATACGCCATGGCAAGCAACTCAACAAGCCAACATGGATGGAGGAAAGGGTTGGGAAATCTCCCGTGGTAGAACTTCTCGAAGATGCCCTTGGTGCACACGCCCTATGGCATTTTTGGAAGTTCCGCCTCGGAAAATATTTTCCTGCTAGCCCGTGAAAGACTCCATCTCCGCCTCCCTGGGGTTAGAGGTATGGTGAAAGCCATGGGATAGAATGGAGAGAGGCGGTAGATATGAGTCTAGATGTGCTATGGAAACAACCAAGCCTAAACCCTAAACCCTAAACCCTAAATCCTAAACCCTAAACCCTAAACCCTCAACCCTAATTTGAAAAAGGGACCTTTTTTAAATAGGCACGCCCCAGGGTGAATTTTTTTTAAAAAGGGACCCTAACCCTAACCCCTAAACCCAAAACTCTAAACCCTAAACCCAAAACCCTAACCCTAAACCCTAAACCTTAAACCCAAAACTCTAAACCCTAAACCTGAAACCCTAAACCCTAACCCCTAACCCTAAACCCGAAACCCTAAAACCTAAACCCTTAAATATTGTAAACTTTTATCAGATTTAATAATATTGATATATAGTAGTTTATTTAATAACATAGTATGCAATAAGGCGGAAAACAGAGGTTGTAGTCAATTTTTTTAAAAAGGGGCCTTTAGTCCCGGGTTGTGGCATGGCCCGGGACTAAAGGGTGCTCTTGGCGCACCCCTGTAAGCAGCCAAAAGCCTTTAGTCCCGGGGCAAGCCACAGGCCGGGACTAAAGGTCATATCTTTAGTCCCGGTCCGTGGCTCGCCCCGGGACTAAAGGTCCTTTAGTCCCGGTGCGATCCACGAACCGGGACTAAAGGTTCATCCATTTAAATACGCGCCTCTTCGCTCCCCTAATCTCCATCTCCATACTCTGCAGACGCGCGCGAGGACGACGACGATGCCGGCAGGCTGCCAAAATTTGGACTGCCTCTCGCCGCCTCTCCAGCCGTCTGCACAGCCGCCCCACCACGCCGTCGCCTCTCCAGACGCCACGGACGTTCGCCTGCCTGGCCTCCCTCCTCCTCCGCCCTCCTCCTCCTCCATCGTCGCGGCTCCCGCGAGCCTCTCACGGAGGTACTCTCCTCCCACAGCGCCTCCATCCATCCGCCCCGACGAGATCGGGCGGCGCCTGATCTGTGCCTCCACTGGCCTCTCATTGGCCCCGACCACTTTTTTTAATTTCGTGTATCTTTTTTTATAGTATATTGTATATATAGTATATTGTATATATATTATATGTTTTTATAGTATATTATAGATATAGTATATTGTATATATGTTTTTTATAGTATATTATACATAAAGTATATTTTATAGTATATTATAGATATATAGTATATTGTATATATGTTTTTTTCTTTTGTGTATATATTGTAATATAATAGATATAGTATATTGTATATATATGGAGTATATATGGAGTATAGTATATATGTGTATAGTATATATGGAGTATATATAGTATGATGGTGAGAGGCCAACGGCACTATCGGTTGTCGACGATCGATGACTCGGTGGTGCTTGCGGGCCGCCCGGACTTAGGGTTAGGGTTAGGGTTAGGGCATCACTAGAATTTTGCTAATGTTATTATGTGCATTTTGTAGAAAACTATGGATCCAATCCACAGAGACCTAGCACAGGAAGAAATTCTCGAGGATATGATCAACGACACCCCCATGTTGATCCACCCGAATCTCCGTCGATTTATCCGAACCCCTCCGGTGAGGGAGAGGAGGTCGACCGAAATGATCAAGGAGAAGCCGACGGCTCCGGTGGTGGAGAAGCCGATGGCGAGGTATATATATGAAGTCTGGTGATCAGTAGATGCATTAACTGAGTTGTATATATATATATAAAAAATGACGAATGTTTCTTCTCTTAGGCCTCCACATCGAGCAAAAAATATTTCAAACGAGGCCCGGCCAAAAAGTTGGACGCATCTACGCGTTATACAATTACGCGGGTATCACCACGGGGTGAACTGGTGGAACCCGAAAAGGTTAAAACTGTATTTAAACAACAATGCGGAGCTATGGTTATCCTAATTATATCCTTTTGTACTCTATTATTATACAGAATGAAGATCATGGAATGTAAAAGAAGGTCAATCTTCAGTGTTGGGTTTATTGACCCAGATAAAATACATTGTCGGACGCTAAAGGAAAAATCCGAGGAAACACAGGAAAACCTTCTAAGGTTTCTAACGGAGCAAAATTTCTATGACCACATACTGTTTCCTTACAATTTCGCGTGAGTGTCTTACTCTATTGTACACATTATCTTTTGCTTACTCGATGTTAAGTGTAATTGATGAGTTACTGATGTATATATAAACGTGTACAGTTTCCACTGGATTCTCATGGACATTCAACTTGATAAGGAAAGAGTTGAAGTCATGGACCCATTAAAGAGACTCCTGGAACAATTTAGTGATATGCAGGACATGCTCCAGAGGTAATTTTTACGCTACAGCGGTCTCTTTCGTTGATTTCCTGAGATATCACGTAATAAATAACTCATTCATTTTCTTTACCGGGTAGGGTTTGGAACCAGTTCAAGAGTGCGGTTACGGGTGACTTGACTGAGAAGCTGACGTTTAAGCCGGTCTCGGTAAGTAGTAGGCGCATCTCTTTACTTCTAGTTTTAATACAATTATGATGCATGATTATTATTTTGATTGAATTCTATTCTCGTAAAGTGCGCGAGGCAGCCACCAAAGACGAATCTATGTTGATTATATGTTTGCGAGTTCATTTGCACGTTTACCAGTGAGTTGAATGATTATAGAGTCGATGTAAGCAATACATTCATAACATTATTTTTATTACCGTCACATTTTGTTATCATGATTGATATTCATATTGATCTCCTTTTCTTATATAGTTCGAGAAAATGCGGGATCAGCTCCTACCACAGCAACGCGTAGTAGCAATTGCTGAAGAACTGGCAGGATTCTTGATGAACGAGATGATAGATAACGCCAGAGAATTTAGTGTGAATAGGCGCCGATGATCCCCGACCGTGTAATTGAATAGACGGGCTCTAGTCCCGATAATTGTGATCTCTATGTGTAACTATCATGTATATATTTGTATGTTCGATCTTAAGAGAAGTTATCTTATGTATGCACGAACATGTACGGTACGTGGTAGCGTAGAAAACTATTTTGAAATGAAAAAAAAAGAATACAAATTAAATTCTTTGCCGCGACAGAGAACCATTTGTCCCGGTTCATAATATAAACCGGGACTAATGGGGGGCACCCAGCGCCCGCAGAGACAGCCACGTGGATGCCTATTGGTCCCGGCTGGTAAGAGGGCCGGGACTAATGGGTAGGCCTTTAGTCCCGCCTCGATCCTGATTTTGGGGACGGGACTAAAGCCTCTACGGGCGGGACTAGGCCGCCCGTTGTCGCGATGATCTATGAAAATAAAAGATGAAGAAAAAAGGGAGGAAATTTATTTATAACCCAGATCTCTTTCATTCCTTTCTTACAAAGAAAATAGTTTTTCCTATTGAAGGGTGGATTAGTATCCATTTTTAGTGATTAAAAAGTATGAAACATCTTAATGCTAACTTTAGCCCTGTTATAAAGCCACCATATATAACAACACTGTCAAAAAATAACTAAGGGCAATAGAGCATATTTATATCGAGCTATGCACTGACCAATCCTTTTTATATTTTACGAATCAGACCATCTCCAGCCGCGAGTCGCAAACGACATCTGACAAGTGACAACCATGCTGGATATCGTTCATTCGTTCGTTGGGGAGCATCGGCGCATGTTGTCACGTTTAGGGGAGACCTTCCCCAGCCACACCCCAAAAGACTTTTGAATTCAAATCTACAAATTTAAATATTATTTATATTAGGACAAAATCTCACAAACTGAACGACAATTTAACTAAACTTACCTAAACTATAAATTTAAGTGTTGTCATCGTCCCGGTGAGATGGACTCACCTTAGCATCGTCTGCGCCCCATCCTACACTTCCATCCCAGCCTTCCATTGGGACCGCCTGGCTATTCGCGCTTCGACCATCCGACAGTGCTTTGTCGCTGCTGGTCTGTGCGCTACCGGTCACTCCTTGTTGCCTCCGTTGTTTCCCGCATCCGGTGGATCTGTTCCACCAAGGAAATGCAGGCAGCTTAGCGAGCGGTGGTATCTGCCTCGCTCCGCGTGTTGAAGCGCAATATGGCCTACTGCTCGGGCTCCATGAGCTGGCGGGCGCGCTCCTCCGTTGGCACTCTCTCGCACGCGAGATCTCCATTGTGCATGCCAAGAGGGCCTCGTCCACCTCCCCCAATGCTTGAGCGGTGTCCCTCTGTTGGTGCTCCATCTCGTAGGATTCGATGAGCCTCCTGCTCCGGGTTAGCCGGCGTCGGCCCCTCCTCCCACTCCTCCTCCTTCGCCTCCTTGTATTCCTCTCACTGCTACACATCCTTGTCGACAGAATCGATGCAGTCATCGCATCGTCGTCCTAAGGCGGTGGGCTTGGGTTCGGCTCTGTTGGTCGTGGGACACGGTGGCCTAGCATTGCGTAGGTAGTGGGTAGGCAGTGTGGCATCATTTAGCACGGCGAGAAATGTCAGTGAGCACGACGAGCCGTGCAACTCTAGTTTTATAGCGGCAATGCGTGCAATGCGTGTAACAACCCGTGTTTAAAAGACTCGAAATGGGTAGAACATAGATGTGTGTGCATTGCATTTTATGTACAATATGAGAAAATTAAAAAAAATAGATTTATTTTTGCGTCCCTCGGGGGGCGCAGCTGTAAAGTACGATGTTGATGAAAAAATGAAGCAAATCATCTGATTAGCTGCAGTTTGCGCCCATGTGTGGCGGATAGTGGAAAAAACGCTGGTGACCTTTTTCAGGAAAACCGTCGTTCGCACGATATAGGTTGTTTGATGAAAGAAACGAAATTCAGAATAATTTAAATTATTTGAGAACGAGACGATAAACACCTCGAACACTACACTACGATTTTATTTTAATAAATACAGTAAAGCAATGAACTCTAACAACAGTCGCGCTGTTTTCTTCCAACTGATCTTCCTCGTCGCGCTTCCCATAGCCTTCCCGATGGATGCGATGCAGTCGATGCACTGGTTCCGAGATCGTCTCCAAGCGCACGAGTGCGTTGTCAGCGGTTGGACCGAAGCCACTTCTAGACATACTCAACTATAAGCGATGAACGGAAGAGGCCGTCCTGACCTCCTACCAGATCGCTTCCGACAGTCGCTCCTTCGCCGGCTGTAGGTTCCTCGAGTTCAGACTCGAACATATTATGATTGTAAGCAAGAGCCAGCAAAGAATTGATAGGCTCGATTCTTGCAGCCTCTCCTTCGCCGGCAGCAGGTTTCTCGAACTCGAACTCGAGCATGTCCTGATTATACGCAAGAGCCAGCAAAGTATCGATAGGCTCGAGAGGACCCAACACGGCGTCGTCCACCACAGCCAGGCCGAGCTAGCGCTCTCCACAGTCATCTCCCCCGGCCGAATGCTCGTTGGCTGCATATTCTCAGCAGCAGAGTTGACCGCTGCCTCGCAAATCCATAACTTCACTGCGATCGAAGTCCATCCAGAGCGGACCAAACGAAGCTTCGGCACAGTCGAAGTGGAGGCACACCTTCTCGTCACTTTGGCTGTCGTGTTCGCGTCTCTGTGAAATGGCCAGTACAGGATCAATAGGCTGGAAGAGGCCCCAGACTGCGTCGTCCGGCACAACCAACAAACGTTTGCTACGGTCGGACTGGCACTATACATGGCTGTCTCCATCAACCCCGTTTAGGACCATTGCTCAAGGTCCGCAGAGACCTGCGCGTACGATGCAATAGAGCCGACCCGACCGCCCGCGGGGCGACCTCCAACCTAACAATATTCTTTGAAGCGGCGAAGGGAGCATGCTTTCATGGACTAAAGAGATTTGGTCAGAGAGTATCAGGAAGGAGAGGCTCGACGAGTCAATGCGGCGCTGATGAAATGAGTTTCTATTATAGGAGAACGTAAACATGCAGAGCCATCACCGTGTAGTGCGTGCGTTTTTAGCCAGTCGCTGGTAGTTATCATCGTTTACACTCTGAAGAGAAGTGTCTTATCGGGTCTGCACCGTCTACAAAGATGACTTGACATAGAGGACTAGCTGGCAATATACACGGCACGTACACTAACCACTACTAGGACTTAACATGGATGCAAAATACGAAAATGAGTCTCTCGTCTGATCGACTGGAAAAGGCAAACCTACAATGTCAAACCCATAGCATGCTACGGACACACATGCGAGGCAGAATAGTCACTTCTATCGGAGCTTTCTTGCCTTATCGTCTTATATAGGAAAAGCCTAGAACCATGCATTAGACATGTACACGAGATTCGAGATATGAAAATAAGTCTCGTCTCATCGAGTGAGTATAATGCACTGGTGGAAACTAGTCCCGATTCATAAGGGTCATCGGTCCCGGTTCTAATGCTAGTCCCGGTTCGCGCACCAATGGGTCTCCACGTGAGCGGGCGAGCGACGAGGGGTGAGGGGTGGATCATTGGTCCCGGTTCGTGGAAAAAACCGGGACCAATGGATCTCCACGTGGCAGCGCCAGAGACGGGCGGGGGAGGATCATTGGTCCCGGTTCTTGGCAGGAACCGGGATCGCTGGTCTCTGTGCCGCGGCAGGGTTTTGTGCCGCGACAGGATTTTCGGACTATTTTTCTGCCGCGGCAGGATTTTCGGACTATTTTTCTGCCGCGGCAGGATTTTTTTTATAAATTTAATGGTACTACATATATACAGGAATAATGAAACCACGATATATATATTACACATCATGCATGATCACAAATATATACACCGTCTATTCCGTCTTCTTGGTCGAAACATATTATAATTACAAACGATACTCTCACACGAATTTGATCTAATTTACATCTTCTTTTATACACTTCACCCTTCCAAATAAAGTGGGTAATAGTATTCTCCTTTCGGATCTATGACTTGTTCTAACAAGAATCCGGCAATTTCCTCTTGAATTGCTTGCACGCGTTCTTGTGATAGAAGACCGTCCCGCATCCGTTCGATCTAATATAAAGAAGGAGATCAATATATATGAATGAAACTAAACACAATTGATGGTAATAAAATAAAGTTGTGATTATTGTTTATCGTACTTCAATTTTTTTGATGTTCCGGTCTGCCCCCTTCTCTTTGGTCGTCTGGCGAATGAACTCGCAGACATAGTATCCACATAAGTTATTCCCGGCTTCCTGCCTCAAGCACTTTACGAGAACGGAGTTCAATCAAAATAATAATCAAGCATGATAATGGTGGTATTGAAACTAGAATCAAAGAGATGCGTGGATCTAGCAAGTAGTACTTACAGTCAATGGTTGAAATGTAAGCTCTGGCTTCCAAACACCCCTAGTTTTGGCGGTGAACCATTTCCAAGCCTTCTGGAGGCATTCCTGCATGTCCGCCCACTTTTCTAATGGTGTGGCGTTTCGAGTCCAAGACTTTTACTACTCCGGTGTCAACATAAATGATTAAGAGAATATAGTGGAAGCTTGACACACTAACAAAATATAACACGAGTCAATTATACGCTTAACATCGAGTAATCGAAAACAGAATATGCACAAGACAGTAACACTCACGCAGCGTTGTAAGGAAATAGTATTTCCCTTCTGTTGCTGAAATACTTCAACGCTTGGAACAAGTTATCCTCTCTCTCTTTGGGATTTGTTTTTAGAGTAACTTCATGAACGAAATTACAGTCAACAAACCCAAGATCATAGATTTGTCCTTTGTTGCATTCTTGAATCTTCATTCTGCATATATAATTAGTATAGTGATTAGTAAGATTATACAAGCAACAAATGAGCTGAGCTAGAAAGACTTAATTACAGAAATTAATAATACTTACAAACAATAAGCACTGATGATAGTTTTGTCGAGGGCGTCTTGTTGGTAAAACTGAAATAATTCTGGAAATTCAATCAGTGGGAAGCCATCTCCATGACCATAATGGTGGTGTTTATATGTAGCATAGATCCAGTTTTTGGAATCAGCACAGACTTGGATGTACCAGTTATGCAATCTTCGCATTTTTGTTGGTAGATCTTTGACTAACTCGGGTTTGACAAGAGGATTCCCGTACTGGTACACGTATGATGTTTCTTGGTACCCCTCGAACTCATGCATACGGCTCATGTACTCAGTAATAGACAGTCCATATAATTGGCTTTTTCTCCATACAGTCGAACAAACTCCGGATCAATGTTCGGATCATGCCGCTCTTGGATCATCCACTCATTGATATCGTACACTTTGAGCGGTTCGATCGATTGATTTTTCTGTTATCCGAGCTGGGCAACTTCTTTCCCGACTCTCCGCTCTTTTGCCTCAGCCGACTTGGTAATAGAGCGATTATAGTCTGATGTGAGCGCTATGGGTTGGTGAAGCTGAATCTTAAGCGCGGCTGCTTTGGCTTTATCTTCTGCGGTGACCGGGAAAAATGCCTCTATCGGCTTTTTCTTGTTAGCCATGTCAATCTTCCACTTTTCATAATGGGCAGCTGCGGCCGCATCAGTTTCCTCATCTGTCTTCTCGCAAGGTAGCTTCTTCATATTCTGATGAGGTACTCTTTGGAGGGGCGATAGCTTACGTTTCGGTGATCGGAACGTGCTCTTGTTGCTGCTGGCGGTGATGCCCCCCTTATTATACTTCCGCTTTTGTCTCTGAGGCTCAGGGGACGGAGACGACTGACGCGGTGGCGGAGACGGCTGAGCCGGCGATGGAGACGGTTGCGCTAAGTGGTGAGGCGGTGAAGGCGACGGTTGCGCTGGAGAATGGTGAGGTGGCGGCGAAGGTGGATTGCTGCTCTGAGAAGTGGGTGGCCTTGGCGGCACATAATTTGGAAGCATGATGCGCTCCTATAGCCATAGAATAGTCCCCCCTTTGGCTTCTCCTAGTTGAGTCGGCTCAATATCTTCCCCTGCAGGGTGGTCTAGCTTTAGCTCCTCAAAATCTTCCTTCACCTCATCTACCGTGACGACAGCGTACCCTTTTGCAACCGGTCTGCAATGCCAAGTTGGGTTAGGTGCAATTGGTACCGTCATGCCGACCGCCGCCGTCACCCTTAAGTTCATAACCTGCACCTTTAGCTCACAAGTTGTTTTCTCCGTGATATCATCCACTGGGTAGCGTTTAGGAGGAGATGTCGTCGGTGCATCATCATCAACATCATGGAGCTGCGTGGAAGCGACGCTGCTTTTCTTATTCGATAGGGCGCCGGTACCCTCGAATGCAGCTTCTACCACGTGCCACTGAGATTGGCCGCTAGTACCTTGCTGGCTAAGTCTGTCGAGTTGATCCTGGTGCCGCTTTAATGCTTCTTCTACATTACGCAGCCGGTCTGCAGCGGCCGCTTTCTCAGCTGCCTCCCTTTCCTTTCTCCTCTGATGGCTTTTATCGGGATATCTCTTCATTTCCGGGGGGAAGGGAACCTTCCACGGCTTGGAGCCTGGTGTGCCTCGTGCTCGTCCGTCGTGTTCAGGATGTCGTCCGTACAGTTTCTTAGCAGCGTTCTCCGTATTTATTCTAGACCTTTCCTTAGCTTTCTCCGATGTCTTGTACTTCACAAAATCCTCCCACTGGTGTCTTAACTTAGCATAGCCGGCTTCATTGAAATTCGGAGTCTTCTCTACCTTGACAAAGTTATTGTACGCTTTTCTTCCAGTTCTTGAATGCATCGGCCATCTTGCTGAGAGCAAACTTCTTGACTCTTTGCACAAGCTCCCTTCTTGCTCTCTCCTCCTCATCTGGAGTCACATCTGGTACCGGCAGGAGAAAATTAGTCATGAGCTTGTCAAAAAGCTTATCTTTGGCGTTGTCGCTGACATACGGGACTCGACCGCCGCTTGGCCAATTCCATTCTTGAACGGTGATCGGGATGTAGTCCCTCACAAGAACTCCGCATTGCTTGACAAATTTTCTCGCGACATCGACGGGAGCTTGCGGTTCGCCATCTACACCGACCACGTCGATCCTATACCTCACAGTGTCATCCAACTTTTTTATTGGGCCTCGTTTCGTTCTTACGGAAGAAGTTCTTGATCCGGAGGGCTAAAAGAAGAAAGAGTGTTAATATATGCATGTATATATAGACAGCATCATTTTAATTACAAAAATACATATATACACCTCGCCGGTGTTTGCGAGATTTAAGGTTCCGCCAGAGCCGTCGCCTTCTTCCTTATCGGCTTCTTCCCTTTCCCAGGCTTTGGCTTCTACCTCACCGGAGCCGTCTCCTCGGTTGAGAGACTCATCTCCTTGACCGGAATCGTTCAGAAACTCACTCGTGACATCGATATTGATATCTTGATTTTCGCAGATCATCCCTTGGAGGATGTTTTCCTGATGTGTTGGATCCATAGTATCTGCAAGTTAAACAATCAACACATGGCATCGATAATGATATAACACTATGCACTTATTTTCTAAATCGGTTTGGAATGCCCTAGGTGGACAAACAATCGAACCTATGGTACTTAGGGGGTGTCGGTGTTCCTCTATGTAAATTAAGATTCAAAAGTTGTATGAATATGAGTGCTTACATTTTTAAATGGTAGAGCTTATTTTTCTGAACATTTTGATATATTATACACATTTTTTAGATTTAAAATGAATTAATTATGATTTTTCCCAATTTTAATCCTTTTTAAAATTATTTTTAAATAAATAAACATTTTTACAATTACTAAAACCTAATTAAAAACCTAACTAAAAACCTAACTAAAAACCTAATTAAAAACCTAACTAAAACCTAACTAAAAACCTAACTAAAAACCTAATTAAAAACCTAACTAAAACCTAACTAAAAACCTAATTAAAACCTAACTAAAAACCGAACTAATAAAACCTAATTAATATAAAGGGTCGGCCGGGGGAGGCTTACGGCCAGCGCAGTGTGCAGCGTCTTGGCGGGAGAGCGATCGACGCTGCTGGCTCAAGGGTGACGCCAGGGCAGAGGCACGGTGCAGCGGCGGCATGTATGGGCAGGGCTTCGAAGCAAATAAGGTCGGAGGCGGAGCGACGTGGGCTCAAAGTGAAGAGGGCTCGGCAATGAAGGGTCGATTTACGGCTCAAAATTCGGGCACTGACGACGTCGTTTTGCTCCGCGCGTGATTTTCCTTAGGAGTTTTGCGAGTGAAGTGAAATGGGGAAGAAGAAGGAGGGGAACAGTTATCTAGTACAGACATATGGTCCCGGTTGGTACCAACAACCGGGACCAATGGTCTGGGCACGTGTCAGTGCAGCAACGCTCCTGCCCAGACCATTGGTCCCGGTTCGTCCCAACAACCGGGACCAAAGGATCAACGGTCCCGGTTGTTCGTACCAACCGGGACCAAAGGCATGTTGATGGCAGCACGCGCACCCAGGATCATTGGTCCCGGTTGGTGGGACTAACCGGGATCGTTGACCCGTTTTTCAAATTTTGGCAAACCTTTTGGTCTTCCCGCCATTTTCAAATTTGTTTTCTTCTTTAATTAATAATATGTTTCAATTTAAGATGATTATTTATTTGGAATTTCAAAAAACTTTTAACACGAAAAGTGCTTCAATTTAAATAACTAATCAAAAACCATTTTCTGTTTTCAAATATTTTTATTTGAACTATACAATTTTACTATTTTCAATTAAAATTGCATTAACAAAATATTTATTGCATAATTTGGAATTTCAAAAAACTTTTAACAGGAAAAGTGCTTCAATTTAAATAAATAATCAAAAACCATTTTCTATTTTCAAATATTTTTATTTGGACTATACAATTTTACTATTTTCAATTAAAATTGCATTAACAAAATATTTATTGCATAATTTGAAATTTTTAAAAACTTTTAACAGGAAAAGTGCTTCAATTTAAATAACTAATAAAAACCATTTTCTGTTTTCAAATATTTTTATTTGAACTATACAATTGTACTATTTACAATTAAAATTGAATTAACAAAATATTTATTGCATAATTTGGAATTTTAAAAAACTTTTCAAGATTTGAACTACAAGTACATGATATAATGCTTGTGAATTTTTAAAAAAATCATTTATAGGTTCACAACATGCTATTTCATCAGAGATCCACTTCAAGTTCAGCGAGACTCAACCCCGGGCTAAGAAGCTTCATGCCCACTGTTTTGAATATAGTTTGAAACGGGCATAAGAAATTCAAAAACGATCCAAACAATGTGAAACCTTCGCGTGGTGTCATATTATGTGTCACAGTTGCAAGGAAAAATATTGAACTTGAAAAATTGCAAACATCATAAAAAATCCTTCACAAAATGACCTATCATGTTCGAGGTTTCAAGGCATTTAGGTCAAACCACCAATATTATGACTAGAATAAGGGCATAGTTTGTGATAATGTGCCCATATTGTGCACACATGTGCATCTTGGGATGGCTTACGATGTTGCAGGAGGAAGTTTTCCCTTTCGACGCACGAAAAAGCCAATTTCCATTTTTTGAGGTGCCGAAATCGGGGTGTTCTGTGAAGCAACCACCAAATTAAAGTTTGGCATTGGTACCAAACCATTTTTCAAAAATACTATACCACCTTATATGGACAATTTCTCAACCGGTGTATCTGGAACCTTTCTGTCCATCCCTCATGAAAAAGACAAATTCCCGCCGAATCGGTAGGAGGTTGTCAAGATTTGAACTACAAGTACATGATATAATGCTTATGAATTTTTTTAAAAATAATTTATCGGTTCACAACATGCTATTTCATCAGAGATCCACTTCATGTTCAGCGAGGCTCAGCCCCGGGCTAAGAAGCTTCATGCCCGCCATTTTGAATATAGTTTGAAACGGGCATAAGAAATTCAAAAATGATCCAAACAATGTGAACCTTCGCGTGGTGTCATATTATGTGTCACAGTTGCAAGGAAAAATATTGAACTTGAAAAATTGCAAACATCATAAAAAATCCTTCACAAAATGACCTATCATGTTCGAGGTTTCATGGCATTTAGGTCAAACCACCAATGTTATGGCTAGAATCAGGGCATAGTTTGTGATAATGTGCCCATATTGTGCACACATGTGCATCTTGGGATGGCTTACGATGTTGCAGGAGGAAGTTTTCCCTTTCGACGCATGAAAAAGCCAACCGAGACTAAAGCTGTTGGTGGGATAAGGACGTGGGTAACCTTTAGTCCCAGCTAGTGGGTGCAACCGAGACTAAAGATGTCGGTGGGATAAGGACGCGTGGGTAACCTTTAGTCCTGGCTGGTGGGTGCAACCGAGATTAAAGCTGTCGGTGGGATAAGGATGCGTGGGTAACCTTTAGTCCCGGCTGGTGGGTGCAACCGAGACTAAAGCTGTCGGCGGGATAAGGACGTGTGGGTGGACGCACTGCTCGATGAGATAAAGCATGTAGCGTATGACGCCCTGTCGGAGGAACAAGACAAAGTAGAAGCGGCGCCGTGCCTATAAAAGGACCATCGATACGCCATGGCAAGTAGCTCAACAAGCCAACATAGGTAGAGAGAGTTTCATCCCCATGGATGGAGGGTTGGGAAATCTCCCGTGGCGGAGCTTCTCGAAGATGTGGTTGGTGCACACGCCCTACGGCATCTTCGAAAGCTCCGCCTCAGAAAAATTTCCCTGCAAGCCCGTGAAAGACTCCATCTCCTCTAACAGTGTTGGGGAAAGGGTTGAGAAATCTCTCGTGGCGGAGCTTCTCGAAGATGTCGTTGGTGCGCATGCCCTACGGCATCTTCGGAAGCTCCGCCTCGGAAAAATTTCCCTGCAAGCCCGTGAAAGACTCCATCTCCTCTAACAGTGTTGGGGAAAGGGTTGAGAAATCTCTCGTGGCGGAGTTTCTCGAATATGTCATTGGTGCGCACGCCCTACGGCATCTTCGGAAGCTCCGCCTCAGAAAAATTTCCCTGCAAGCCCGTGAAAGACTCCATTACATAAAGTTTCGATACATCACATAAAGTTTCCATACATCACATAAAGTTTCCATACATTACATAGATTTACATAGGGTTTAGGGTTTAGGATATGAATCCTTCGTCGCGTATGTCGATCCCTTGCCTATGATCGCTTCTTAGGCCGTAACCATGGAGCATCTTCTTTGCTTAACGGGATGCTTGGGTCAGTTTTCACGGTGAAGGGCGGAATTTCATCAAACTTATCATAATCTGCTGACATGTCTGTCTTGTCCTCGACTCCCGTGATATTTCTTTTCTCTGAAAGAACTATGTGACGCCTGGGCTCATCGTCTGATGTATTCGTGTCCTTATTTTTTCTTTTTTCGGTCTAGAGGACATGTCCTTCACATAAAAAACCTGAGCCACATCATTGGCTAGGACGAATGGTTCGTCTCTGTAACCAAGATTCTTGAGATCCACTATTGTCATTCCGTACAGCTGGTCTACCTTTACCCCTTCTCCATTCATGTTGACCCAACTGCACCGAAACAATGGGACCTTAAAAGTAGGTCCATAGTCCAGTTCCCATATCTCCTCTATGTAACCATAGTATGTATCCTTTTTCCCATTCTTGCATGTTGCATCAAAGCGGACACCACTGTTTTGGTTGGTACTCTTTTTATCTTGGGCAATCGTGTAAAATGTATTCCCATTTATCTCGTACCCTTGGAAAGTCAATACAGTCGCAGATGGTGTCGCGGCCAACAAGTAGAGTTGTCTCCAATAGTGGTGTCATTCATGAGATGTAATTGCAACCAAGTGCCGAAAGTCTCCATGTGATTTTTTTAATCCAGTAGTCATCCTTCCCCGGGAACTTGGAGCATACAACATTCATGTGTTCCTCGATATACGGAGCCACAAAGGTAGAACTTTGGAGAACTATGTAGTGTGCTTGATTCAAAGAATGTCCGTCCCTAAATATCATTGCTTTCTTTCCCAGCGTGCCTTTTCCACTCAGTCTCCCCTCATACCGTGATTCGGGAACACCAATCGCCTTAAGGTCAGGAAGAAAGTCTACACAAAACCCAATGACCTCCTCTGTTCCATAGCCCTTGGAGATGCTTCCTTCTGGCCTAGCACGGTTACGAACATATTTCTTTAAGACTCCCATGAACCTCTCGAAGGGGAACATATTGTGCAGAAATACAGGACCAAGAATGTAAATCTCTTCGACTAGGTGAACTAAGAGATGCGTCATAATATTGAAGAAGGACGGGGGGAACACCAACTCAAAACTGACAAGACATTGGACCACATCCTTCTGTAGCCTTTCCAGACTTTCTCGATCGATTACCTTCTGACATATTGCATTGAGGAATGCACATAGCTTCATAATGGCTAATCGAACATTTTCCAGTAGAAGCCCCCCTCAATGTAACCGGAAGCAACTGTATCATAATCACGTGGCAATCATGAGACTTCAGGTTCTGAAATTTTTTCTCTGCCATATTTATTATTCCCTTTATATTTGACGAGAAGCCAGCCGGGACCTTGATACTGTAAAGGACTTCAAAAAAGATTTCCTTCTCTGCTTTGGTAAGAGCGTAGCTGCTTAAGTATTCACGTCCTTTATCAGTATGCTTGTTGTATGGGTCTTTGATACATTGCTGGTCCTCCCGTGCTTCTGGTGTATCTTTTGTCTTCCCATACACGCCCAGAAAGCCTAGAAGGTTCACGCAAAGATTATTCGTCACGTGCATCACGTCGATTGAAGAACGAACCTCTAGGTCTTTCCAATACTCAAGCTCCCAAAATATAGATTTCTTTTTCCACATGGCCGTGTGTCCGGTAATGGGGTCTTTCGGAACAGATTGACCGCCAGGACCCTTTCCAAACATTACTTCTAGGTCCTTCACCATACCAAATACATCAGCACCTTTAGGGAGCTTAGGCTTCTTCCGGTAATCTGCCTCACTGTTGAAATTCTTGCCTTTCTTTCTTACTTGATGATTGGTCGGAAAAAATTTATGACACCCCAGGTACACAACCTTCTTACATTTATCCAAATATGTACCTTTAGTGTTATCTAAACAGTGCGTGCATGCATTGCATCCCTTGTTTGACTGTCCTGAAATGTTACTAAGAGCAGGCCAATCATTGATGGTTACGAACAACAACGCTCGTAGGTCAAATGGCTCCTGTTTGTGCTCATCTCACACCTTTACACTTGGTTCTGCCCACAACTGCAAAAGTTCATCGACTAATGGCCTTAGGTACACATCAATGTCGTTGCCGGGTTTCTTCGGTCCTTGGATGAGCACTAGCATCATAATGAACTTCCGCTTCATGCACAACCAAGGATGAAGGTTATAGATACATAGAGTCACTGGCCAGGTGCTGTGACTACAGCTCTGCTCCCCAAAAGGATTCATGCCGTCTGTACTTAGACCAAACCATAAGTTCCTCGCGTCACCTGCAAAGTTCGAGTACTTTCTTTCGATGTTTCTCCACTGCGACCCATCGGCGGGGTGTCTCTGTTTCCCGTCTTTCTTACGCTCTTCTTTGTGCCATCGCAACAACCTGGCATGCTCTTTATTTCTGAACAAACGTTTCAACCATGGTATTATAGGAGCATACCACACAACCTTAGCAGGAACCCTCTTCCTGGAGGGCTCGTCATCGCCCTCAACATCACCAGGCTCATCTTGTCTGATCTTGTATCGGCATGCATTTATCCATATTCTCGTACTTCTCACCACGGTACAGGATGCAGTCATTAATGCATGCATGTATTTTCTCCACATCTAATCCTAGAGGGCAGATAGTATTCTTTGCTTCGTACGTTATCTCGGGCAACTCGTTATCCTTTGGAAGCTTCGGCTTCATTATTTTCAGTAACTTCTCAAATCCCTTGTCAGATAAGCCAGTCTCTTCCTTCCATTTCAGCAGTTCAAGTGTGGTACCGAGCTTTGTGCTGCCATCTTCGCAATTTGGGTACAACAACTTTTTGTGATCCTTTTGCATGGCCTCCAACTTAAGCTTCTTCCTTTCTGTATCACATTGTTGCTTTGCATCAGAAATGATCCGACCAAGATCATCAGCGGGCTCATCCGATGCCCGTTGTTCTTCTTCATTGCCGCCTCCCTCTTCTTCATTGTCTTTCATTGCAGTATCACCGTATTCTTCAGGGGACATAGGATAGCTGTCATCATCTTCCTCTTCTTCATTTTCTTTCAGCCTAACCCCTCTTTCTCCGTGCATGGCCCAACAATAATATCCGAGCATGAAACCTCTCCGAAGCAGATGGCTTTGAAGGATTCTTGGGGCAGAGTGCTCCGCCACGTTCCAATAGTCGACGCAGGGACAAGACATAAAATTATCCACTTTGTTTGCCTTAGCCAAATCGATAAATTTATGGAGGCCTACAATAAAATCGGAATGGCGTCGGTCGCCATACATCCATCGCATCCGTGCATCGATCTGCGTCATAATAATTAACCATTACAATAACATCGTGAATAGTAAAATGACCACCCTACATGGACATATGCAATATTTTTGTATCAGTTACTGATAAAGAAGATAAGGTTGCTAACCTCAGCCGAGGATACCGTGTTGTACGAACTAAAGTGTGGCTCGGATATTTCGTTGAACACCTTGTGTGCAATCAAAGAAAAAAAAGCTAGCAACCACACCTCACACATAATCCAGCAAAATTTGATGGGAAAAAGGCTGGGCTTATATAGCCAGGGGAGGGTTTTTGGTCTCGGTTATTGCCACGAACCGGGACCAAAGCCCCTCCCGCGCGACACGTGGCGACCCAGCAGCTCGCACCCCACCCAGGTCATTGGTCCCGGTTAATGGCATGAATCGAAACCAATGCCCCGCAGAGCGCTACTTGTGCGTCGCGGGGGCATTTGTCCCGGTTAGTGCCACCAACCGGGACCAATATTTACGGATGAACCGGGACCAATGCCCTGGCGGCATGAACCGGGATCGGTGTCTGGCATTAGTCCTGATTATGGAAACGAACCGGGACCAATGAAATTTGGGCGCTGGACCAACGGCCCTATTTCTACTAGTGATGCCAGACCTATACAGTCCATGTAAGGCCGAGAATACGGACCAGAAGTCTCTCGTGTCCTCTAGCATGTCAGTGTTCGCGTACATGTGAAGCCCACCCTCTTTGACGACTGCCCAACTCTGGACCTTTTATTATCGTGCAGAAAAACTACCACTAAAGCCTCATTGCTACCACATCTGCAAGTAAAGTTGTGAAACAGTCGTAAGAGAAATATTAGTCTAAAGAAAATACAGAGGACGGAAATAAAAAGTAAAGTTCGAAAAAGATCTAACAACACACACTGACACGGGTACGATTTTTCATTCCACGCAAACAACAAACACCGAGACGGTAGAACAGGTTCTCGTTACACACAAACAATAAATGCTGACACCGTGGGTATGATATTTCGTTCCACGCAAACAACGAACACCAACAAGGCAGAACATATTCTCATTTCCATTCCACGCATTCGACGCAAACAGTGAACACCGACACGGTAGAACCTATACTCATTTCCATTCCATGCGTACAATGACATTACAAAACAAGTACACGCAAGGAAAATAGGACATACGTACGCCTACACTACTAAAGTATTGAAGGAGATATGCCCTAGAGGCAAATAATAAAGTGTTTTGTTTGGTATATCTCTTATATGTTTATAATACGTTTCATGTCGTGCTATAACTGTGTTAATATGAAATGTTAATACACGTGTGGTATGTAAATAAAACGTGTCCCTAGTTACCTCTAGCAAATTAGCTCATTGGTCAAACGGATGATCTAGGGTTTCGAGATCATGGATATTTGTGCCAATTGACAATGAGATCATATCATTGATTGAATGATGTGATAGACAAACATCCAAAGTAATATCACAATGAGATCTAGTTACAAATGTTCATCATTGATGATAATATAGAAACCTCGCAACCTAATCCTTTGATGTGAGATAATACAAATCACTGTTATCGGAGGGAGGTTTGATGGTATCAAGTATCAAGCTGTGAAAGAGTGATCAAAAAGGTACCACTCAGGTTTCCGAAGGGACAAGTAGAGGAGTATATATCAGGACCAGGATTTGCCAATCCAAGTAACGAATAGATACATGTGGCCAACTCGGTGACGTTGCATTAATGAAGCTTGCAAGCATATGACTAGTTCATGGAATGAAATGCACATGAACAAGTAAACGAGTTCATCGGTAAAGAGATTGAACGAGGTATGGAGATACCGAAGATCAAATCTCGGATAAACTAGGTATCGAGTGGCAAAGGGAGTGGGATGCGACATTGAAGGTTCAAGCGATGAGATTCGTGAAATGAACGGGGTTCATTATGGGCATCCAGGTCCTACTGATGATCACTGGTACGAGAGGGGTCTCGATCATGTCCGGAGTGTTTCCGAACCGAAGGGTGGCACGCTTAAGGGTGGGGACACATAGGGATTGATTCGATGCCGCAGGAGAAATGAGAGAGAGAAACCGGAAATGTTTCGGGTAACACCCGATGTTGATCAGAGGGGTCCGGAAGGAGTTCCGGAGTGAAAGATATAATAATATATGTGTTTTATATTAATTAATTGAATTAATAATAAAACATATATTTTTATTTTGTTTTTAATAGGCAGCCCATTACTAATGGGCCTCACCCGGAGGGGAGGCCCAAGAGGGCGAGGCGCTTAAGGGAGGAGGGCCATCCGACCTAGCCCTAGTGGGCTCCCCGCATGGGGCCCACCTGGGGCCGGCGGCACCCCCTTGGTGGTCGGTGGGTGTGGGCATTAGTCCCACACCGCCTGCCCCTTGGGTGTTGCTCCGCTCCTCCTACTATAAATAGGGGTCACCCACTCCTCTTGGAAACCATCCTATTCTCTCTCTCTCATTTTATTTGAGGTTTTCTCTGTAATATTGGAGAGGACCTTGAGGGACTTGAGTTATCCAGCTTCGCACTACTATCGTGCGCTCTTCGGCCCGCCATCTTTCTTCTTCTGTTGCTCGGCTGGATCGGAGCCCGAGAGACGCCGCTTACACTGGACGTGTGTAGAACTTCGGAGGCGCCACACTTGGGGCGCTTGGAGTTGCTCCCCTTCATCAACATATGCCTACCCGCGTAAGGCGTATCTCAGTCTTCAAGGATATGAATACCACTTACCTCTCCGTTACTTATGTCTACGTAGAATAGATCTTGGTTATTGTGTTCGTGTAGTTAGAAAGTTTTTTTCTACTACGGAACCCTACAAGTATAAATGCACCTATATACACTACTAAGGTGGAAAATCGATCCTGCCCTGGATAAACCTCGTGCTTCTCGTAGTGCTCGTGAAGATATTCTCGTCGAAACACCGACCTTGGCGAAAGCACGGGAAGGAACATCGCGAGCCTCAGCGAAGAGGCGACCTATCTCACTCCGCAGATCATCACCAAAACGCACGATGACACGAACGTCTCAGCCATGGAGCGATGTTAGATCTACAGAGAGCTTGGTTCTGGAGGTAGGAGCAGAACACGACTTCTAATAAGCCATTGAACGGTGTGGAGTGGAAGTAGTGTGTACGATGTGCCTAAGCATGCATTGCTCTCAGTCGTCGTCGTCCCGGTGTATAAACTACGACCTAACGTGCTATTGCAAACAACATCACGGTGGGAAAAGAGATAGGACACCCAAGGCATTGTGAATGAATGAGCCGGCTTAGTTTTTTTATAAGCGAATGACAGAGCAAGATAGCGTAGCATGCATGATAAAACATGGTAAGCATGGGCATCTCGCCGGCTCCACGCATACACACATGTCGCATGCGCACATAGGGGAGGTAGGCCCAGCCCTGGGGGTGGCGAGTGGCGGGAGGGGCGGCCGCCCCAGGCTCCCGAAATCAAGGGCCCCCCATTAGCTGCCACATAAGGAGTACAAAGAAACTCCTGCGGCGACGCCATGAAATCTGACCGAAACTTTTCTCGAGCGGTTGAGGAGGAAGACGTTGGATTTTTTTGAGAATTCACTGACCTTTTATTATTTAATAATGTTTAAGGGGATACAAAGACCATCAGGGGGATGTAAGAGCCAAATCTGATGTCCAACACTACTCGATCCATCAAATGTGCTTTAGAGTTTGATAAGCGATTTTCATGCATGAACAAGAACTTGTTGAATTATTGCTCAGTTTCCTTGATCTCCTAGAGAACCATTGAGTATGTACCCCCATATGCATGCTCCATATTGTTGATGACCTCCAGACAGTCTGTTGCCACCACAAACCTCTAGATATTGAGATCTACCACTAACGCCAAGACTTCCCTGCACACCATCGCCTCCAGGACAACAGGGTATGAGATACCATTGGCCGCCAGCATTGCATCCCCAAGGAAAGACCCAGCCGCTGCTCGAAAAACACCCAAAGCACCACTGCCACCCGACCGCGACACAACCGCGTCAACATTGATCTTTCAAAACCCCTCTAGAGGAGGTATCCACTTAGGATGCGTAGCTGCCAAGGACGCATTCCCCTGTGGTTTCTTGGGGCTCGCGATTGTGAGGTCTATGAAGTAGTTGACAGTGAAGGATTGCATCGATAGTGGACTTTGAAACTCATTGTCAAAAATCACTTTCTGTTTTGCATACCAAATCGCCCAGAGAGTAACTAAAACTTGAGCAAAATCTTCTCTCGACAAGGTCTCCATTATGGTAAATAGCCATAGCTTTGTTGATTGGTTCTCTGTCCGACTGACATGCTCAGTTATCATATCATCCGATAAATCCCACACATATTTTGCTAAGGTGCGGTTTAACAGTGAGTGTATCCAAAAATACGGTTCACCACAAACTGAGCAAGTTGCCGTATCAGCCATATGGCAGTGGTGCACATCTCCAGTTTGCAGTGACTGTTGCACCAGGCACCAAAGGAAAATTTGCAGCTTCGCTGGTACTTGAGTTTTCTAGAGCTACTGCCAAAGTTTACCCTCCTTTGCGGTATCAGAACTGGCTACGTGCTCATTGATACCTTTGATCCAGATTCACTTATGTAGTATACTAGCTTTTTCCCTAGAAGACCTAGATTTACTCAAACCTTGGAAAGCAATGCTCAAAGGAAATAAAAAGGACACGTCTACAAGACTTTGTTTCTTCATTTTACCTTTGTTTACCGAACCAATCTAGTTTACTATTATAGTGGGTTGAATCAATGGATGGAGATAGGCCAGGGTTGAAGATCCATCTACAGCTGCACATCATATGGTATAAAATATAATAACAAGCACAACCATGTGTAAAGTTTTAATAGGGATAATCTCTTGTGGGCAACACATCCTAACATACTAGAGCCCCCGTGATGCAGCAGGCATAGCAAAAGTCTTCTAATCCAACTGAGTGCACCACGAAGCAATGGACTACAAATGATTATTAAGTGTAAAACACAGATCAAAGCATTAAGTGGTGATGCTGTTGTGATCCCCAACAGGGCGCTGAGCAAAGACCATACTACCCTTTATGTCACTGGGTTCCTATGATATTGCCGCTAGCCAAGTATCTCACCTCAAGCCTTTATCAATCTATGGGATCTTGGGTACCTACAAGTCCACATATCGAGACAAGAGACAAAGAAACAAAAGATACAAATCGCTATTTCAAACAATACACAATGCTCCCATGAATTAGATGCACATAATCGCTCGAGACAAGAGACAAAGAAACAAAAGATACAAATCGCTATTTCAAACAATACACAATGCTCCCATGAATTAGATGCACATAATCGCTGTAAGGTTTCTCCCCAGCCCACAACCCGTGAGGACTACTCACTCATAACAATAATATCAAAGATAGAAAATATTGTGCAAAATACTTAGATTGAAATCAAATATTCTTAGAATGGTCGCCGAATCATAAGGAGATCTAAAGTACAAAGCAATGGCTATAGCTAATGGAGGGGATGGATGATGGATGGATGAACAATGGATGAACAATGGCGTGGATCTCCTTTGGTGGTGTTGTGATGCAATCTGGGAATGGCGGCCTTCTGCGTGGCGACTGAGACCTCCAAATATATAGGCGTCTTCATGAAAGTTGTAGGGTTTGATGAGACGGAGCCACCGCCACATGGTACGGGGGCCCTGCCCGTACCAGTGGTTGTTACGGCTTCTGACGCCTGGAATTGACTACGCAATTACTTGGTCGTGTGGACTTCCTCAAAAACCTTCATTATGACTCCTGATTTCACATTAAAAAGTGTGATTTCTTGCACAACACAATTCAAAGCAAGGTTTTGCATATCTTTGCAATTATTAGTCATTAGTGGCAAGGATTGAGACTTCCTTATCAACTGCTTGACTAAAAACAATGTTTAAACGCGGTGGAAGATGGCTATTTTTGGATCCATCAACCTCCCCAAAGGTCAAACCTTGATCTCCCTTGAGCAAGAAGAAACAAAAGAACTATAAGGAATTCAGCATTTAAACTTGAGACAATGAGAATAAGAATTTACTTACGGTTGGTAGTCTTATGCGTTCGGCACTTCATCCACTTGAAAGGCTTATCAAAGTTAGAGGTATGACAAGAATACTATACAAGCTTTGATAAGTCAAGACAATCGAAGTAAAGTTTAATACAAGTATAAATAACTAGAAGTGTAGCAATCAATCTGATTCTTCTAGTTAACTCTCAGCTTGCCAAGGAACACTAGGAAGTTTTAATAGCATAATTGAGTAAGAGAGTTCATGTCCTAAGTAGCATAACAGTGAAGTGTCTTATTTATGCCCACATCAATAAATCAAGTCTATCAAAAAATACTTCTAATCCAATCATTGTCTTTCAAGAAAAATCATAAAGTAGTAAGAAGACCATGCCAAGGACTTGTTATGTGGATCTTCATATATATCTTTTTTTCTTCCTCTTTCAAGGATCATTGGATGTTTCTTTTACAAGTGCTTGCACAACCTTTGAGAGTACTAATACTTTTGCCCATATATTGACATGTATGCCACTCATGTCATCAACTCATAGCCGAAATATAGGGTTATACCATAGATCATTCAAAAGCTAGCGGAGCTATTGGCATCCCAAAGGTGTGCATGAGAAACATAGAACTTTTTCTATTTTTTCTTCTCTTCTTTTTTTATGCTAGTACCATGGTTTGATCCACAAGGTTAGCTTTGGCATGCATCGCAATTACCACTAGATTTCATTTCAATCAAACAACTCCTTTAAAGAGTGCCGTCAAGACTATCAAAACATCTATGGGGTTAAGTATCTTCAAGGGTATGCTCTCAAGACAATCATTCATCAAATAAGTCGTAAATTTCATATTTTTTCTTATTGTACTTATTTGGCAATATTATTTCCAAGGCAAGAATCGGTTAGCTAAAAGAACTAGATAAAAAGCTTCCACAACTAATCATCATACCAATAAAAAGCTTTACTCTAACAATATTACATTACTCCCACTAGCATGGCATCTTAGCAAATCAACCAACTAAGATAAACAACTCAAACTTCAAAAGTCGGCGACATAGGACATACCTCTCATAAGTGACTTCATAATCCCCTTCCATATAGGGATGTGTTCCTTCAAAACTCAAGCACGATTAGTCCCATAATAATATTAAAGCAAAGAGGCAAAGTGCGAATACACATTTACGAAAAAAGGAAAAACAGAAAAATCTTTTTGTTTTTTTGAGGATAGGGATTAAAGAACAGAAAATAACTTGCAACCAAGATAGGAACTAACAAAATAAAAACAAACGAAAAACCAAAGCAAACTAAAAACAAAAGCAAACAGAAAAGCAAAGTGTTGGAGAAAGCCAATACGAATGTTTGAAAGCTCCCAAGGATCTAGAGTACAACCTCATTATTATGCAAATAAAATTTCCGGGGAGCACATCCCCAAGATCAAGCTTTTGCATGACCTTTTGTTGCTCATTGTGGTGGCGGTGGATAATTTTCCATGTTCCATTGGCGGCTCAAATCATGGAACTGGGTGGCGAGGTTCGCAGAAGCATCTCGAAGGTTGATGGAGAGGTTGTTCATGTTTTGGATGTTTCCTTCGAGCACATAAATATCTTCATAGGTGATGTAGTAGTTTGGTGGTTGCACATCTTGTTCGAGTCTCTCTTGTTCTACTTCTTCATCTTCTCCTCCTCCTACGGGTATTTCTTGACGGGGTAGACCTGCCTAAACCTATGTGTCAAAATGCAAATGTTCATACTTTATAGAGAATAGACCATTAGGCAAAGGAGCTGGGATCAAGTGATCCGCTCCAGGTATATTAAGGAAGTATCTACCATTAGTTCTAGAAATCATACCAGATGCTCTTAGAGTAGAAAAACCGAGATGGTTACTTCCTGTCAACGGTTGGATGTTACCTAGGTTGATGTGAAGTGCACGTGCATTAATGGTCACAACTCCTCCTCCGCATATGGGTCCTCGAGATTGCATAGCCTGATGCTTAAGGTAAAACACAAGAAGGGCGCTCAAATTTGGAGTTAAGTTATAATTAATAATTTCAAATTTTATGAGGACCATTATGTCCTCTTCATTGACTCTACTAAACTCACCACGTGCCTTTAAGGTGTTAGCAATAATATAAAACAAATAACGAATAGCACGATGATCAATTTGGTTCCCCTTGGGTGTATTTTCACGAATTCTCATTAAATTAAAAGTACTCCCAAAATGCAGGATTTAAAACAAAGGCGATGGAGTGTATGTCGGTGTTGTTGTTGGCAAACCTAAAACATTGAGCCCATTGGTCGAGTGTCAAGGAGTGCTCACAGTTCATAAGACGGAAGTTGATGTGATCAACTCCAGGCATTTGATCCTCGGAAAAAAAGTGAGAGCATACCGTATGCGTCAAGGTGCTTAGAACTCAAGCGTCAAGCAGCAATACATGGCGACATCTCGGAATACAAAGTCATACAAACCAATGTTGTTGCAAAGTAAATTAAAATCAGCATGAATGCCAAGTTGGTTCAGGATATAGGGACACGCCCACTTCTTGGACTTGATTTCTCGGAGCTTGAGACGGTCGAAACGGTTTAGCTGAAACTCCTCGGTGAACTCGATACCAAGTGACTCGGGGGTCAACGTATCAACGGGTGCTACGGAAGGTTCCACGGTCATCACAAGCATACGGCTCCTCGTGTTCATCTAATACAAAATAAATAAAGATTGCTAATTAAAAATGTAGTCCAATAGAAATATAGCATATGTGATCCTCTACACTAGTTACACAAGAAACTCCTCTAAAATAATACTAAGCATGCTCAATATGAAGATTAGATCAAGAACAAGACCTAAGTCTAGATTAACAATGATGAAAGGTCGAGTGATGCTTTGGTATAAATAAGTTGGGGATCAGAGGAGAATCATACCTTAGATCGATTGGGTGGGAGAAAACAAAGAAAGGTTGATTAAATTTGAATATCTAATGGAGGTGGTTTGGAGTTTAGAGGAAGAAGAAAGAGAAAAAAATCTGTTTGTGGATTTTTCACTTACCTCTTCAGGGCTGATATGGTGGCCGCGTACATGGTACGGGCAGACGGTACGGCCGGAGCCCGCCCGTACCGGGTGACATACCTTGGGGGTGACGAATCCCTTTTGACGGTGCACTCGGTATGGGCGCCTGGTACGGTCGCCGGCGCCCGTACTACCGGTCGTTATGCGTTCATTACCTTTGCTTGAAATCTGATGATTTTCTCGAGGGTACGGTACGGGCGCGTCCGACCGTACCAGTGGTCGTAATGACCCCTGTGTCCTCCGGCAAAAATCAAAGTTTCTATTTTCTGATGTGTCGAGGTGGTATGTGTTGGGTCCGTAGCATAGAAAACAAAAAATTTCCTACAGTGTGAACTACACGCCAAGATCTATCTACTAGGTACAAAGCAACGGGTGGGCATACATCCAACGACAACTTACCCTCGAAGACAACGAGTTTTGTTAACGAGTAGGAACTCGAAGTTGATGTAGTCGCACACTTGCCGATCACAAGATCGTGAGGAAGTCCGAGTGCCGCAACTCAGCAGCGCATCCGTACTCGCACACACGTTCAAGCCACCGGACAACCTCCACCTCCTCGCTCCAGCGATCCAGCGGAAGAAGCAACTCCTTCCAGACAAATGCCACCGGGAACATGTATCTCGCTAATCCGAGACCATGGGGAAATAATTCTAGAGAGGGAGAGAGATCCTTCACAAGAAGGTGTGAGGATGAAGGAGGGAATGGGTGGCCTTTTATAGGAGGAGGGGGGTGCCCCCTCTCTCCATGGCCGGCGCATGGGAGGGTGACCCCTCACCTCCCCCATTCATGTGGTGGTAACCCCTCCACATTAAAATGCCTCTTCACATTCCCTTTTAAAGTCTCCACTTTCAATGCATTAAATTTCTCCAAATTTAATGCTCTCTCATTTAATAAAACTCTTTTATTAAATTTATTCAGAATTTTGTTAATTACTTTAATTAACAAACATTCAAATATAGCCCCTTGCATATTTCAATATCACATGCAGAACCACTTTCTGCAATATCACCCGAAACAATTTCCGGTTTCTATTAAAACAATTCCTGCGCTTTGCAATTCTTTCGTCTGAAACATATGTGCTACAAAATGGTGTCCGGTAACTCTTAAGTGTGCCACCCTACGGTTCGTGAATAATGCAGACATGATTGAGACCCTTCTCCGATCAATAATCAGCAGAGGGACCTGGAGATCCATACTGACTCCTACACATTCAATGATGACTTCTGTGATCATGAGAACCTTTAACGCTTGTAACTAAATCCCTTTGTCTCTCGATATATTACATGTCCAAGATTCGATCATCGGTATCTCCATACCTAGTTTGATCTCGTTACCGACATGCACTCTTTTCTCGTTCCCGTGATATAACATTATAGTGATCACATCACTTGCTTGCAAGCTATCTTAATGTGATATCACCGAGAGGGCCCAGAGTATATCTATCCGTCATCGGGATTGACAAATTCCACTCTTGATCCATGAGCCTCAACATAACACCTTCATAGTACTGAACCCATCTTTATAGTCACCCTGTTACCTGTGACGTTTGATGTTATCAAGATACTCTTCTGGTGTTAGCAATTAACATGATCTCATGGTCTAAGGATAAAGATTACTTCGTATGATGTTATAGCAATATAAACATAATGACTTGATCATAATGCTATACTTCGGATGAATGTTCATCACATCATTCCACCAATGGTGTGACCTTGTTATTAACAACATCCAATGTCCATGATCAGGAAACCTTGATCATCTTGTTAATCAACAAGCTAGTCTATAAGAGAGGCATAACTAGGAACCCTTTTTGTTTATTAAACACACATGTATTGATGTTTCCTGATCAATACAATTCTATCATATAAAATAAACATCTATCATATATAAGGAATATATAATAACAACTTTATTATTGCCTCTCAGGGCATATTTCCTTCAGTCTTCCACTTGCACTAGAGACAATAATCTAGTTCAGATAGTGATAAATCTAACACCCATGGAGTTCTGGTGTTGATCATGTTTTGCCCTAGGGAGAACTTTAGTCAATGGATCTGCTACATTTAGGTCCGTGTGTACTTTAAAAATCTTTATATCTCCATCCTTGACATGCTTGCGGATGGAGTGAAACCGGCGCTTAATATGCTTGGAATTCTTGTGAGACCTAGGTTCCTTTGCGTTGGCTATGGCTCCATTGTTGTCACAATAGATCACCATTGGATCCAACACACTAGGAACCACACCTAGTTCCGTAATGAACTCTTTCATCCAAACCGCCTCTGCTTCAAGCAAAGAACATATTCCGCCTCTGTTGTTGATCCAGCCACCACAGGTTGTTTGGAACTCCTCCAACTAACTGCTGCTCCGTTCAAGAGAAATACGTATCCGGATTGAGACTTAGAGTCATCCGAATCGGTGTCAAAGCTAGCATCGACATAACACTTAGCGACTAGCTCTTCTTCACCTCCGTATATAAGAAACATATCCTTAGTTCTTCTCAAGTACTTGAGGATGTTCTTTACCGCTATCCAGTGTTCCGAACCTGGATCAGATTGGTACCTACTAGTCAAACTAATAGCATGTGCCACATCCGGTCTTGTACATAGCATGGCATACATAATAGAGCCTATGGCCGAGGCATATGGGATCTTATCCATCACCTCTCTTTCGCCAGAATTGACTTTGAGTCTTACTCAATGTCTTGCCTTGCAACATAGGTAAGAACTCCTTCTTACTTTCGTCCATATTAAACTTCTTTAATATCTTATCAAGGTATGTACTCTGCGATAGCCCAATTAGGCGCCTTGATCTATCTCTATAGATTTTAATGCCTAATATATATGATGCTTCACCAAGGTCTTTCATCGAAAATTTGTTGTTTAGATAACTTTTAACACTGTTTAAAAGATCTATATCATTTCCAATCAATAATATGTCATCCACATATAATATCAGAAATGGCACATTGCTCCCACTCACTTTCTTGTAAATACAAGCCTCTCCATAAGTTTGGACAAATCCAAACTCTTTGATCACCTCATCAAAGCAGAGATTCCAACTCCGGGATGCTTGCTTCAGTCCATAGATGGATCGCTGAAGTTTGCATACCTTATTAGCATCCTTAGGATCGACAAAACCCTTAGGTTGTATCATATACAACTATTCTTCAATATTACCATTGAGGAACACAGTTTTGACATCCATCTGCCATATTTCATAATCGAAATATGTAGCAATTGCTAACATAATCCTAACCGACTTAAGCATCGCTACGGGAGAGAATGTCTCATCGTAGTCAACTCCTTGAATTTGTCGAAACCCCTTTGCGACAAGTCGAGCCTTATAGATGGTCACATTACCATCAGCATCAGTTTTTCTTTTGAAAATCCATTTATTCTCAACGGCCTTTCGATCGTGAGGTAAGTCCACCAAGTTCCAAACTTGGTTCTCGTACATGGATTCCATCTTGGATTTCATGGCTTCCAGCCATTTGTTGGAATCCGGGCTCATCATCGCTTCTTCATACGTCGTAGGGTCATCCATTTCATCAACCATGAAATTCACAACAGGATTGTCGTACAGTTCAGGAGCTGCACGTGTCCTGCTTGACCTGCGAGGTTCGGTAGTGTCCTCTTTCGGAGTTTCATGATCATTATCATTATCTCTCTCTTCATCAGGTGAATTCAACTCCGAAACAACTTCCGGTGTTGCGCCACTCGCCATTCCATGAAGAGAAGGTTCAATAACCTCTTCAAGTTCTACCTTCCGACTACTCACATCTTTCGCGAGAAACTCCTTCTCAAGAAAGGATCCATTCTTGGCAACAAAAACCTTGCCCTCGGATCTGTGATAGAAGGTATACCCAATTGTTTCCTTAGGGTATCCTATGAAGACGCATTTTTCCTCTTTGGGTTCGAGTTTATCTGGTTGAAGTTTCTTCACATAAACATCGCATCCCCAAACTTTAAGAAATGACAGCTTAGGTTTGTTTCCAAACCATAATTCATACGGTGTCGTTTCAACGGATTTAGATGGTGCCCGATTTAAAGTGAATGCAGCTGTTTCCAGTGCATAACCCCAAAATGATAGTGGCAAGTCAGTCAAAGACATCATAGATCAAACCATATCCAATAAGGTACGATTACGACGTTCGGACACACCATTACGTGTGGTGTTCCGGCAGGCGTGAGTTGTGAAACTATTCCACACTCTTTCATGTGTGTGCTAAACTCGTAACTTAGATACTCTCCCGCACGGTCAGACCGTAGAAATTTGATATTTCTATTACGATGATTTTCCACTTCATTCTGAAATTCCTTGAACTTTTCAAAAGTTTCAGACTTGTGTTTCATCAAATAGATATACCCGTATCTACTCAAATCATCCGTGAAAGTAACAAAATAACGATATCCACCTCGCGCCGACACGCTCATTGGTCCACACACATCAGTATGTATGATTTCCAATAGATTTGTCGCCCATTCCATTGAACCGGAAAACGGCGTTCTAGTCATCTTGCCCATAAGGCATGGCTCACATGTATCAAATGATTCAAAATCAAGTGATTCCAAAAGTCCATCAGAATGGAGTTTCTTCATGCGTTTAACGCCAATATGACCTAGACGCAGTGCCACATATATGTAGATATATCATCATCAAGTTTAATCTTTTTAGCATTAACATTATGAATGTGTGTAATATTACTATCGAGATCTATCAGAAATAAACCATTCAACATAGGTGCATGACCATAAAAGATATCATTCTTATAAATCGAACAACCATTGTTTTCAGATTTAAAGGAATGACCACTTTGCATCAAACACGATCCAGATACAATGTTCATGCTCAATGCAGGCACTAAATAACAATTATTTAGGTTTATAACTAATCCCGATGGCAAATGGAGAGGTGGCGTCCCGACGGCGATCACATCAACTTTTGATCCATTGCCGACCCGCATCCTGACCTCATCCCTTGCTAGTTGTCGCTTGTTCCGTAGCCCCTAAACCAAGTGACATATATTAGCAACCGATCCTGTATCAAATACCCAGGTGCTACTGCGAGTACTAGTCAAGTACACATCAATAACATGTATATCACATATACCTTTGTTTGCCTTGCCGGACTTCTTGTCCGCCAAATACTTGGGGCAGTTGCGATTCCAATGGCCAGTCCCCTTACAATAGTAGCACTCGGTGTCAGACTTAGGGCCAGCTCGGGGTTTCTTTTCAAAGCGCGTGGCAATGACTTGCCACCCTTCTTTCCCTTGTGCTTGCCTTTCTTGTCTTTCTTGAAACCGGTGGTCCTATTGATCATCAACACTTGATGTTCTTTCCTAATCTCCACTTCTGCAGTCTTAAGCATTGATAGAAGCTCGAGAAGAGACTTCTTCATGCCCTGCATATTATAGTTCATCATGAAGCTCTTGTAGCTAGGTGGAAGATATTGGAGAACATGATGTATGCCTAAGTCAATGGGAATCGTTATTCCCAAGGACACAAGCTTATCGGCGTACCCAGACATTTTGAGTACGTGCTCACTAACAGAGCCGTTTTCCTCCATCATGCAGCTAAAGAATTTTTCTGTAGCATTATAACTCTCTACGGCAGCATGGGTATCGAAAATCATTTTCAATTCTCCCATGGTATCAAAGGCATTGCCATTTTCGAAACGCTTTCGAAGTTCTGGCTCTAGCCCATACAGTATGCCGCAATGAACTAAGTTGTGGTCCTCATGACGAGTCACATAGACATTCTTTTCCTCGCTGTATCGGAGCTGGTGGGGCCTAGCGTCGCATCTAGCACATATTGCTTTTGCAGCAAAGGAGGAGAATCCTCAAATTCATAGCCCAGTTGGTGAAGTTGCTACCATTCGTAGCAAGTTTCTCTTTCTCCATGAACACATTGAAATTAAAAGCAGGTGGTGCCATCTACAACAGAATTTGTAAAGTTTATTTAGACTAAGTTTATGATAGATTGAGTTCAACTAATCCAAATTACTAATGAACTCCCACTCAAAAACGACATCCCTCGTGTCCTTTTGGTGATTACATGAACCAAATCCACTACACCAAGTCCGATCATCACGTGAGTTGATGTAGCTTCAAAGGCGAGCATCTATATGGGCATCATATCAACTATATGACTCATGCTTAACCCTTTGGTCCGTGTTCCGAGGCCATGTCTGTACATGCTAGGCTCGCCAAGTAAGAACCTTAGTATTCAAGGCAGTAAACTGTCTTACACCCGTTCCTATGAAATCGTAGATTCGAGTACACCGGATCATCACGTGATGTCTCGAAACACTATCCATAGAACGGTGCATACTTAAGGAAGAACACATTTTTATCTTGATATCTAAATGAGGGATCATCTTATAATGCTACCAAAAGCTCCAAACTAGCAGTATAAGATGCTAACATCTAATGTGTAAAGTGAGATGATATGGTCCATGCATTTGATCTCTATCACTTGCATCGTGGTATGATCTCTATCATTCCTTTGTGTGTAAGGCCAAGGTATATGGAACTTATACGTTGAGTGTGTTGTAAGAGTATCTATCATACATCTACTTACAACAATACCATATCAATACACTAGCCCAGCAACGATCTAAACTAGACGCCTCTAATTTATCAATTGCAAGTTTTACGTGGCTTAGGGCTTTCGGAGATAGAACCGTTCTCACCTACGAACATGAACCACAACGAGGATGACGAAGTTATTAGCAACTCGTTGTAAATCAGATATTGACTATAGTAGGAGAGACAGACACCCGCCAGCCACTTATGCAAAACAAGTTGCATGTCAGTCGTGGAACCGGTCTCATGTACGATGACATGTAAGGTTGGTCTGGGCCGCTTCATCCCACTATGCCACCAATATCCAAAATACATAGAAGATGCAATAACATGATCATCATCGCCCACATATAAACATATGTGTACTACCCGTGCAAAGCACCTACGCATAGACCTGGCTCTGATACCATTGTTGGGTCCGCAACATAGAAAACAAAAAATTTCCTATGGTGTGAACTACACGCCAAGATCTATCTACTAGGTACAAAGCAATGGGTGGACATACATCCAATGAGAACTTACCCTCGAAGACAACGAGTTTTGTTAACGAGTAGGAACTCGTGGTTGATGTAGTCGTACACTTGTCGATCTCAAGATCGTGAGGAAGTCCGAGCGCCACAACTCAGCAGCGCATCCATACTCGCACACACGTTCAAGCCACCGGACAACCTCCACCTCCTCGCTCCAGCGATCCAGCGGAAGCAGCAACTCCTTCTAGACGAAATGCCACCGGGAACATGTATCTCTCTAATCCGAGACCATGGGGAAATAATTCTAGAGGGGGGGAGAGATCCTTGACAAGGAGGTGTGAGGATGAAGGAGGGAATGGGTGGCCTTTTATAGGAGGAGGGGGGTGCCCCCTCTCTCCATGGCCGGCGCATGGGGGGGGTGACCCCTCACCTCCCCCATTCATGTGGTGGTAACCCCTCCACATTAAAATGCCTCTTCACATTCCCTTTTAAAGTCTCCACATGCATTAAATTTCTCCAAATTTAATGCTCTCTCATTTAATAAAACTCTTTTATTAAATTTATTCATAATTTTGTTAATTAATTTAATTAACAAACATTCACATATAGCCCCTTGTAATATTTCAATATCACATGCAGAACCACTTTCTGCAATTTCACCCGAAACAATTTCTGGTTTCTATTGAAACAATTCCCGCGCTTTGCAATTCTTTTGTCTGAAACATATGTGCTCCAAAATGGTCTGGTAACTCTTAAGTGTGCCACCCTACGGTTCGCGAATAATGCAGACATGATCGAGACCCTTCTCCGATCAATAATCAGCAGCGGGACCTAGAGATCCGTACTGACTCCTGCACATTCAACAATGACTTCTGTGATCGTGAGAACCTTTAACGCTTGTAACTAAATCCCTTTGTCTCTCGATATATTACATGTCCGAGATTCGATCATCGGTATCTCCATACCTAGTTTGATCTCGTTACCGACATGCACTCTTTTCTCATTCCCGTGATATAACATTCTAGTGATCACATCACTTGCTTGCAAGCTATCTTGATGTGATATCACCGAGAGGGCCCAGAGTATATCTATCCGTCATCGGGATTGACAAATTCCACTCTTGATCCATGAGCCTCAACATAACACCTTCGTAGTACTGAACCCATCTTTATAGTCACCCTGTTACGGTGTGACGTTTGATGTTATAAGTATACTCTTCCGGTGTTAGCAATTAACATGATCTCATGGTCTAAGGATAAAGATTACTTCGTATTATGTTATAGCAATATAAACATAATGACTTGATCGTAATGCTATACTTCGGATGAATGTTCATCACATCATTCCACCAATGGTGTGACCTTGTTATTAACAACATCCAATGTCCTTGATCAGGAAACCTTGATCATCTTGTTAATCAACAAGCTAGTCTATAAGAGAGGTATAACTAGGAACCCTTTTTGTTTATTAAACACACATGTATTGATGTTTCCTGATCAATACAATTCTAGCATGTAAAATAAACATCTATCATATATAAGGAATATATAATAACAACTTTATTATTACCTCTCAGGGCATATTTCCTTTAGTATGGGCGCACGATACGGTCCCTTCCGGCCATACCACTAGTCTTTATGCGGCCAGTAAGCTGAAAAGCTCAAAGAGTGTTGATTATTAGCTTCGTGTGTCTTTACACATCTTATCAAAGGATAAAATAATAGCAAATAGACTTCATAAAATCAGCAATACTTCTTAGTCCATGTGTTAGTGAAATAAAAGATTGGGGATTACCTTATTTATTCTCCTCTCTCCAAAGGTCATTTTGAACACTCTTTATATATATATAAACACAATAAAACAAAAACAAACTAACTAACTAACACAAGAGTAAAAACTTTTATTTCACATGGCTTGCCTCCCATGAAGCGCTTCTAGTTAAGGTCAGTTAGCTTGACCCAAATGGTGATAATTTAGGTTTAATGAGTGGAACACCCACTCCAAAGTAATTGGCTTTTAAAGTAATTATACCATCATCATCATTAGGCTTTTTGGCCTTCTTCTTTCTAGGAAAGTGGACTATAAAAGTATCTCTAGATGGTAGTCCAATTCTCACATTCCCTTCATGTAAATTGATTAGTGCTTTGATAGTTATTAAGAAGGGCCTACTTAGAATTCTATGTGCTACTGGATCTTCAGGCATGTCCACAATAACAAGATCAATAAGCGTGGGACTACCGTTTATTTCAAAAACTATATTTTCCTTTATCCGGACAGCTTATTTGTAAGTTGAATCTAGTAGATGGAGTCTTAATTCAGTAGTTGCAAATGGCCCCAAGTTTAACTTGTCAAATAGGCTTTTGGAAATTGTTGAGACACTTGCACCAAGATCGCAAAGTGCAGATATCTCATTGACCCCAACATTAATTTTAATAGTGGGCCCAAATATATCATCTAGCTTAGCAGGAAGCTTATCAGCTAGTCTCATATACTCCATCTCTAAATCTCGAACTTTAGATGCTACTTGTTGAATAAATTGTTGGTACATAGCATCATTACCTTATTCTATTCCAGGATTCTTTATGGTGATCATCTTTACTAGATATTCCACGGTATATATTCTGGTGTTGGTGCATTGCTATAATTCAGCTCTTCGGGATTCTCTTCATTTTCTACCACCCTCATCATCTTGAGGTCTTCTACCGGATTTGGCTCAGGCTTCCCAGCAAATTTTGCTAGTATGAGACCTTGGCTATCCGCTACCTTGCCCAATTGAGCCTCCACGGTTTTTGTCCTTTCTCTTTTCGAGGTTCTCTCCACATGCCATTGGGCATGGTTATCTTGCATATCATCAAGTAATTTCTTTGCAACACTCACTTGCTTTCCCATGATTGTTCCTCCTGCTGCAATATCTAGCATAGACTTAGATATAGGGTTAAGGCCATTATAAAATAAATGTAATATAAGCCATTCTTCCATCCCATTACTAGGACAAATCATTACAGGTTCTTTCATCCTTTCTGAAATGGATCGTATGGGCACCTAGAGGGGGGGTGAATAGGTGCTACACCAATTTTTAATTCTTTTTCAATTTTAGGCTTAGCACAAAGGTAAATTCTCTAGAAAAACTAATGTGTGGAATTTCCCTATATGCAAACCTATCTACTAGCGAGTAAGGAACGAGTGGAAGAGGAACGGGTGAACCGAAGTGAAGCACGCGGAGACACAGGATTTGTTTGACCGCAGTTCCTTCCTTGTTAAGGGAAGTACGTCTGCGTTGGAGGGGTGGGCGGTACTAGGACCGCCACGCCACAAAAGGCCTCACCCTGTTCTCCGATGGATCTCGCCACAACAGGCCTGATCCACCTTCCACTATAGGTACCCTTCGAGGCGGCACCGCCTTTTACACAACTAGCGGGGCAACAACTCCACAACAACTTGGAGGCTCCCGAAGTGACAACAAGCTGCCACAAGAACAATGTTGTCAAATACAATAACATGATCTAGGTATTAACGAGAATACTAGATCACGGATTTCTCCAAGTGAATGGAGAGGAGTTGGAGCGCTTGATTCTTGATGTTGATGATGAACTTCTCCTCCTTCAATTCCACCAAAGATCAAGACCTTAGGGTGGTTGAAGTGGGAGATCGAGATTTAGAGCTCTTGCACGTTGTCCGTCAAATTCGAATGAATCAAGGGTTCGATGTTGGGGAAGAAGGGTACTTATACCCCTTCCAAAAACCAGCCGTTGCACACTTTGGGGGCGGATTATCCGCCCAAGTGAGGGCCGATTATCCGGTCTGGGAAACTCCGCCCCACTGGAATATCCGCAGAAAATCCGCCTCTCCGGCGTTGCCATACCGAGCTTTCCTTGATCAACGGGGCGGATTATCCGGCCTATGCGAAGGCCGGATTATTCGCCCGGGAAGAAAAACGCCCAGCTGGATTTTCCGAGAAAATCCGGATACCGAGCGACGCGCCTTTCCTTTTGCTCGAATGGGGGCCGGATTATTCGCCCTTGCGAACCCGGATTATCCGGCCTGAGGAAAAAATCGCGATTCGGATTTTCCGGAGAAAATCGACAGACACGAGTGACGCGCCTTGGCTTCCTTGAGAGATGAGGTAGGCCGGATTATCCGGCCCTTGGAGGGGCGGATTATCCGGCCCCCCTCAAAACTTCCTGCACACTTAGCACACATGAAAATTCTCCATAGTATTGTTATCTAACACGCAAAACATAGGTAAACATGAAATGTTCTTTCAATCTCCCCCTTTTTGGTGTTAGATGACAATACCATGATTTGCAGGAGAAAGACACAAGACACACAGAGATAACTATGAAAGGGACTCCCCCTCAATGTGTGCATAATAGAGTTTTGCATTGGAATACAAATGCACACAAATAGGTGAATCTATTCCATAGACAGACGGGCAAAAACACATACCACCGAAGTAGAGAATAGGCATCCTTGACATAAATCACAATTATTATTGGATAACCATTATGATCGCACGCCTTCCACGATAAACCTCCAGCAATAGGATATGACTAGATATAACCATGAGCATAATCCATGATATGAAGTCCATAGGTATCATCCAGACAACCACAAAAAGTCTCAACCACAAATCACAAACCACAAATATAAAAGTTCAACGCTAAATGGGCATAAGCAAGAAATAACGAATAAAAAGTGCAAGTGCTTATGCCCGACCCATGCAAATCCACGGACATCCTAATAGAACTACTTCTCCCCCTTTGGCATCGAGACACCAAAAAGGGAGAAGAGCGATGCTAGCGCCCCATGGGACCACTCATCATAGTCCTCGTCCTCATCCTCGTCCTCATGCTCTTCCTCATCCTCATCTTCAAGCTCCTCAGTGTCACCTTCCTCATCATCAGCATCAGCAGCAGGCGCAGAGGGGAACAAGTGACGCTCCAGCTCACCATAGTTCAGCTCGGAGGAAGAGTTCCACCAAGCATATGGAGTGGGAGGTGTAGGAGCTGGAGGAGCACCCGAAGCACCAGACACGTGGTGGAGAATGAGCTGCTGGGAGTGAGCCAACTCATGGCGCTGCCTGTAGGACTCATACTGACCCTTGCGTGTGTCCACGCCCATGCAAAGGATGTGACGCTGGAGCCAGTTCAGCTGCTTGATCTCGCAGGCCACGGGAGTCACTGGGGGCCTACGAGCATCCCTCATGAGACCCTCAGGAGCAGAGGAGGGGTGAGCAGTCTTCCGAACCTTGTTGTAAATCTTCTTGGCCTTGTGCGTCGAGTCAATGTGGAACTCCTCGGCAGGAAGCAGGTGGCGGATGAGCAACATAATGTAGGGCGCATAGGGAATGGACAGACGGTTGAACATAGCATCACACAGCTCATGGTAAATGAAATCCATGACATCTAGCCTGTACTGCACTGACTCGTCCTCGCAGGAGGCAACCTCATGAGAAAATTGAAGTAGCTGAACAAGGTGACCACAGATGCTGTCATTGTTGCCCCCACTCGGTGTAATAGAGTCACGGAAGAGACCCACCAATGCAGCATAGATGGGAGCAAGACCAGCCACAGTACCGACAATCCCATTGTCCACAGTGCACGGTGAGAGAGCTGCATCCTTGTTGGGCTTCAACTGAGTGATGATGCGGTGGCCACTGGCTCTATCCCTGCTGTGGAAGGAGTACCCCAAAACCTCAGCAAACACGTGAAAATCAGCAGTCATGGGCCTGTCATGAGTCATCCACTTCATAGTGCGACGCTCATCACCACAAATCACCATAGTGGAGAAGAATTGCTTCACCACCTCAGAGTCAAAGGAGCACTAGAGAGACATGAGATGGTGCAGCCCCATCCTCTTAGCCACATACATCGCATCCACAAGATGCGCCTTCTCCAAAGCATCAGCAATAACCAGAGGGTGCATAGGCCTAATGTTCATCCTGGCATAGATGTCTTCATAAATCCCTTTCTGTTCTGCACACCAAAAACGGGTATCCCCCAGCTCATCATCACGAGGCAGCTCAGCAAACAAGTCACGGTGACGTATGGCAGAGAAGGAGACCACATCCAGAGCCCTGTAGTTGATCTTGGGCTCCTTGCCCTTCCTCTTGGACACACCCTTCCTAGTCCTCTTGGATTGTTCAGCCATGCGCCTCTCTTCGTTCTTCCTTCTCCGCAATTCAACTTTGTCCACTAGGTTACCTTGATCGTCGTCCCGAAAGTACTTGGCGCGAGGACGACACTTGTAGGTCTTGGGAACACCGGAACCACCTGTGAGGAGAATAAGGGTGATAGCAAGAGGATAAGCATACACACAAGTCTAGGAGAGAGCATGGAACACGTAGGCAAAAAAATTCATAGGTCAAAACTAATCAAAACATACACCAAAGTGAAACTGAAGCAGACTTGAATCTGTCAGGCCGGATTATCCGGCCTGGCCAGGGGCGGATAATCTGGCCCTGGCAGAAATTTTTCGATTTCACCAAGAATGCATGCAAAAAAGTAGATCGGGCCTAGGAACTGTAAGACTACGAGTTCTATGCGAAAACACATCCTTCTAGACAACGTTCCATCCAACAAGATACACATCTAGCCAAAGATGGGGAGAGAGGGAGTTACCCTCACTCATTGGAGGAAGAACGCGGAGGAGAAGGTACCCAGAGGCACGGAGAAGAAGATTCGGGAAGGCCCGGAAAATCCGGTGGCCGGAGAGGCTCCGGGGAGGGCGAGGGGCGGCAGGCGGCGGCTGGGGAGAAGGAGAGGGCTGGGGGAGAAGTGTTGCTCGATATGAGCCCTTCCCCCCGAGCCCTGCCCTTTAAGATCGAATCTGCCAGGGCCGGATTATCTGTCTAACACTTGGGTCGGATTATCCGGCCTAAAATCTGGGATTCATATACACGTAACCAGGCTCAAGGCCCCCAAACAACACCCCCACAAGGTGTACAAGGGACTTGTGTGCAAGAATAGATGTCTTAGGGGTAGGGAAGGCTTAGGATTGAGAATGCCAAACTGAGATGGTACTAGACACTCAAAATTGCAAAATCAAAATCAAATAAAAGCCAAGATTGAGTGTGATTCCCATAAGAACATGAGAGAGCAAATAACATCAAAAAATATCCAATTCTCCACAAGGGAGAGGGCAGTGGCCGAAGCCACCTTGTTGGAGTGTATGGTGTGACACCGCGAAGATATATCTTGGGTTCACGACCAATACTCATCAATAAGCTCACATATCACAACATGATATTAAGAGAAATGATATACTTGCTATTGGCATTATGGGGGGAGGGTTAGCCCAATAAGTTAGGACCACACTCCCCCTATATCCATGCCCACACCTAGACCAAACAAGGATTGAGACGTACGAGTGAGTGCATGGGTAATCAAGACAAACTCCCGGAATCAATGATATTTAGCTCATTCCTCAAATAGCAGAATCTTGCTTCATCAAGTGGCTTTGTAAAGATATCCGCCAGTTGGTTCTTCGTGCTCACAAAAGATAGATCAATATCGCCGCGAGCAACATGGTCACGAATAAAATGATTCCGAATCTCAATATGCTTTGTCCTTGTGTGCTGAACTGGATTGTATGCAATTTTGATAGCACTTTCATTATCACATAAAAGAGGCACTCTGTCACAATTGACACCGTATTCCTTTAAAGTTTGCCTCATCCACAATAATTGAGTACAAGCTACCGTCAGCAACATATTCAGCTTCAAGGTGGAGAGAGATATACAATTCTGCTTTTTGGAGGACCAACATACAAGAGATCTTCCCAAGAATTGACAAGCTCCAGAAGTTGACTTCTGATCATCCTTATCACCAGCCCAATCTGAGTCAGTATAACCACATAAAGAGGAATTGGAGCCCTTGGGATACCAGAGACCAAAGTTGGGGGAATGAACTAAATATCGAAAGATCCTCTTGACCGCCACTAAGTGGCTTTCTTTAGGAGCTGCTTGATACCTTGCACACACTCCCAAACTCAACACAATATCGGGTCTAGATGCGCAGAGGTAAAGAAGAGAGCCGATCATGGACCGGTATACCTTTTGGTCCACATCTTTACCATGAGGGTTGAGTTGGAGATGACACTTTGTTTGCATCGGAGTAGCGACACCATTTAGATCCGTCATCTTGAATCTCTTGAGCATGTCTTGGATGTACTTTGCTTGATTAATAAAGGTTCCTTCTCTTAGTTGCTTGATCTCGAATCCAAGAAAGAACCGTAATTCCCCCATCATAGACATCTCAAACCTATCAGTCATCAGCTTTGAAAATTCATCGTTAAAAGCTTTGTTAGTAGAACCAAAAATGACATCGTCTACATATAGTTGGCATACGAAGAGCTCCCCCTTAACCTTCTTAGTAAAAAGAGTGGGGTAGATTTGCCCAACTTCAAAGCCACGATCTAACAAAAGCTCTTTAAGGTGCTCATACCACGCACATGGGGCTTGTTTAAGGCCATAGAGTGCCTTATCGAGTTTGTAGACATGGTTTGGGAAGTTAGGATCCTCAAACCCTGGGGGTTGCTTTACGTATACCAACTCATGTAGAGGACCGTTAAGGAAGGCACTCTTGACGTCCATTTGCTGCAACTTAAAATTGTTATGAGCAGCATTAGCAAGTAGGATACGGATGGACTCAAGGCGAGCCACATGAGCATAAGTCTCGCCGAAGTCGATGCCCTCAACTTGTGAGTAACCTTGTGCCACAAGTCTTGCCTTGTTCCTCACAACAATGCCATTCTCATCCTGCCTGTTCTTGAAAATCCACTTGGTGCCGATAACATTGCGGCACTCTTTGGGTTTCTCCACTAGTTTCCAGACTTTGTTGCGCTCGAAATTATTCAATTCTTCATGCATAGCAACAACCCAGTATGGGCCTTCAAGAGCTTCAAAGACCTTCTTAGGTTCCACCATGGATATATGAGCTTGATGCTCACCAAAACTGGCCAATTCTCTTCTAGTAGACACCCTTCGTCGAAGATCACCAACAACCTTGTCGAGAGTGTGACCCCTCAACTCAAGGTTACGATCAGCCCGAGCCTTGCGACGAAGTTCAATAAGTTTGTTGTCTCTTGGTGGAGTTGATTCATCACTTGAGTCTTCATTGGAGGCATTTTCTTCGCCTTGATCAGTAGCTGGAACATCAGTAGCAGGTGGTGGAGATGCATGCCCTTGAGGTGAGTCCGTAGCCATAACATGAGGCTGAATCGAGAGTCGTGGCCGGATAATCCGGTGATGAAGTGGCGGATAATCCAGCTCGAGGACTTGCAAGAGCATCATCAGAAGCCTCGACTTGCTTGACCTGGCGAGGAGCCGGATAATCCGGGGTCAGCCGGAAAATCTGGCCTGGAGCTTGTGTTGATATCTTCATCACCAGGAGCTGCATGGACAGCTAGAGCGGGGTGGCCGGATAATCCGGTATCCACTAGAAAATCCGGCCTGGAGCTTTCTGGAGCATCTTGACCTTCAGCAGTTGATGGAGATGGTGTAGAAGTTGCCCCCGTGGTTGGAGCATGTTGTGTATGTGTAGATGAGGGCTCTATATGAGTAGAGCATTGTCCTTCCCGGTCCGCCACAAGGGGTTCCTCAATGGGGTGGAATAATCCCACACCCATTCTTCTTATGGCATCTTGGGGTATTTCAACATCTGCATCACAAACACCAACTTGCTCCACACGGGAACCGTCATTTTCCTCGAACACCACACTACAAGATTCTACAACAGTTCCGAAGAGCTTATTGTAGACTCTATAAGTGTGGGATTCGGCACCATAACCAACAAAAATACCTTCTAGAGCCTTAGATTCAAACTTAGATAAACGAACTCCTTTAATAAGAAAGAAACACTTACACCCGAATACCCGAAAGTATGAGATGTTTGGCTTGTTACCGGTAAGTATTTCATACGGAGTCTTGTCCAAAATCTTGCGGAGGTATAACCGGTTGGATGAATGACAAGCAGTAGAGATTGCTTCAGCCCAGAAGTTATATGGAGATTTGAATTCGGCCAACATTGATCTTGACATGTCCATTAGAGTCCGATTCTTCCTCTCGACTACACCATTTTGTTGAGGGGTGTACGCAGCGGAATATTGATGTCTTATCCCCTCTTCACTTAGGAACTCATTTAAGGTGTAGTTCTTGAACTCTGAGCCGTTATCACTCCTTATAGCTAGAATGGGGACGTTGTGTTGACGTTGAACCTCGTTGGCGAAGTCGACGATAGTTTGTTGAGTTTCACTCTTCAAGTTGAAGAAATAAACCCAAGTGTATCTGGAGTAATCATCAACAATCACTAGACAATACTTCTTCCCACCGAGGCTTGCATGAGATGGAGGTCCAAAGAGGTCCACATGAAGGAGCTCCAAGATCCTTTTTGAAGAGATAATGGTTTTCCTTCGATGAGGTGAATCATGCATTTTCCCTTCAACACATGCCCTGCAAACACGATCTTTGGAAAAAGAGACATTTTCTTTTAGTCTGGCCACCCTTGTGGAGACTTTGCAAAGTTCTCATATTGATGTGGGCTAGTCGGCGATGCCATAGCCAACCCGCATCAGCCTTTCCGAAAAGACACATCGGACCTGTAGTGGTTTTCCCCGAAAAGTCTACCACGTACAGATCGTTTTCGACATATCCCACGAAAGCGACTTTTAGAGACTTGCTCCACAAGAGTACCACCAAATCAACATCAATGTAAACTGCAAATCCCATCTTACCAAGGGCACGAACAGAACGTAAGTTATACCCGAGGGTATCAACAAGCATGACGTCCACGAGAGAGATATCGTGAGCCACCACAACTTTGCCGAGACCCAATACCTCAGATTTTGACTTGTCACCATAGGAGACGGTAATGTGATCAAGGTTTGGCCGCATCTCCATGATGATCTCCTTGCTTCCGGTCATATGACTCGTACAACCGCTATCGAGTACCCATTTAGAACCACCGGAAGCATAGCCCTGCAAGAAAATTACTTCTTGGTTTTAGGTACCCATTTTTCAATGGGTCCTCTCATGTTAGTAACAAGGGTCTTGGGAACCCAAATAAACCAAGGAATGTAACAATCATAAGGCCCTACATAACTAGCATAAACATCACCATAAGAATCACAATATAGTTCGAAGTTAGGATTGTTGATCCCTGCAAAACCATTACCATTAGTCTTGTCATTGGTAATGTTGCTAGTCTTCAATTGAGCAGTCTTGTTCTTCTTCTTGTTGTTGTTTTTCTTGCTCTTTATCTTGGGTATGTAACCAAGACCTTGTTTACAGTTGTTTGTCCTTTGCCTGCTCAGTATATCATCAATAACCCCTTTACCTTTGTGTTGAGAACTCCTTGCAAGATCTTCTTTTCCAAAGGATGAAGATGATGTACTTGGTACATTATACCGTTTCAATTGAGTTTAGAGCTGGTCATGAGACTCATTTAGAGTAGAATGATCACTCTTCAATGCCTTGTGAGCACTTTCAAGATCATCAAACTTCTCCAAAAGTCTAGCATGAACAGCCCCAAAATCAATCTTTTCTTTCTTTAGTTTCTTTACCTTGGCAAGGGCATGGTCACGTTCTTTAATGAGATGAGCTACAGCTTCTTCTTGTGACTCCTCTAGGGATTCGAGTCTTTCTTCCAAAGAAACTCGAGTTTCCTCTTCCTCTTCCAAGGCATTCTTCAAAGAGGCTATCTCCAAAGTATCTTCTCTTTCAATTCAGCCCTTTTCTTCAAGGAGATCTTCGGCTCGAGCAAGTTGACTCATAAGAGTATCAAAATGGAGTTTGTGCTCACCTTGTAGGTTAGTGAAAAAGGTATCCAAGGCAATAACTTCTTCTTTCATTTCAAGACTGTCATGATCATCCATATCCAAAATTATGTTAGTCTTAGAAAATGAGGAGTTAGAAGTCGATACCTCGGATCCTCTTGCCATTAGGCAAGTGGCGTTGTTCTTGATGGCGTTCTCATTCGGCGAGTCGAAGAGAGAGGAGGGAGTCGATGTGGTGGCTATAGCAGCCACTTCACGGGAACTATCATCATCCTCTTCATCTTCACTTGCGGAGGAGTATTCCTCTTGAGCTACAAGGACCATCTTGGGTTGCTTCTTGAAAGGACCATTCTTCTTAGCAAATGGCTTCTTCTTAGGAACTTTGGATTTCTCTTTGAGAATGAGCCTGCCATCATTGTCTTCTCTATTTTCATAAGGACACTTGGCTACAAAGTGCAGTCTAACTCCACAGTTGAAGCAAGTTCTCAATCTTGGGCCACTTTCTCTTCTTCCAGTTGACCCGTTCTTGCGCTCAAGTTCAGACTTGGCTTTGGCAGGGTCCTTCCAAAAGTTCCTTGCATAGAATGCCATGTACTCACCATGAGCAAGTTTGACCTCATCGGGGCAGTCCATGGAGATCCTCTCAAATGCTCCTTCATCATCCTCTTGCTCAACAACATTGGCTTTCAGAGCCACATTGACACCCTTTTGCATTCCAATGGCCCGAGCACGGGCATCTTCAGCATTCTTTGCTGCCACTTTGAATGACGCCATTTCTTGCATGACTTCATTGGATGTCATTTGATGATAATTGTGTCCACCTTGCAAGCTCTTCAAATCCGTCGGTTCGAAAGGCATTAAGGCACTCACATACTTCCTTTTTATCCATGCATCATCAATGTGAGTGGTCCCATGCTTCCGAAATGTTGTTGCGATGCCCTTGAGTCTTCTATACATGTCCTCATGGTTTTCACCATCCAACATGTAGAATCCCTCAGCTTCGTTACTAAGGGCATCATACCGGTTTCTTCTCATGCTTTCATTTCCAACAAAAAGGTCTGTAAGAGCATCCCATGCCTCTTTAGCCGTGTTGAGATGTTCAATGTGTGGTATGTCTTTGGGACCCACACCCAGCTGTATCATGTGGAGAGTAGTGGCATTCAACTGGCTATCCACAACTTCCCTTCTGTTAGATTGGTTTGATCTCCAACATGAAGACCTTCTTCAATGATCCTCCACAATTCAATAGAGGAGCTGCAAACATGAGATTTCATTAGAAATTGCCATTGGTTAAAAGAAGATGCAGTGAGCTTGGGTGGATCACCCCTATTGTTTATATGAGGATGAGGGATAGGTGGGTCGGGGGAATATACGTGGAGAACCTCACTATATTCCTCCTTGCCACTTCCCTTTTTGGAGGTGGAACCATTTAGTTTTTCACCTTCCACATCATCATCCTTAGATCCGGTGTTACCCTTTTCCTTAGATGATGGTGAGGGAGCCTCAGAGGAGGATGGAGATGGGGCTATGGATGATGTAAGGCGAGCAATCATTTGATTCATCTCCTCCATCTTGGCCTCAAAGGATTTCAACAAGGTTGTTTCCAACGACTTGAGATCATCCATTGTGACCTTATCCACAGCCTCATTTCCATCATCCCTGGTACCCATACTACTCTTAGGCGGTTAAGCCCGAATTAAGAGCCGGGGCTCTGATACCAATTGAAATGGATCGTATGGGCACCTAGAGGGGGGGGTGAATAGGTGCTACACCAATTTTTAATTCTTTTTCAATTTTAAGCTTAGCACAAAGGTAAATTTTCTAGAAAAACTAATGTGTGGAATTTCCCTATATGCAAACCTATCTACTAGCGAGTAAGGAGCGAGTGGAAGAGGAACGAGTGAACCGAAGTGAAGCACGTGGAGACACAGGATTTGTTTAACCGCAGTTCCTTCCTTGTTAAGGGAAGTACGTCTGTGTTGGAGGGGTGGGCGGTACTAAGACCGCCACGCCACAAAAGGCCTCACCCTGTTCTCCAATGGATCTCGCCACAACAGGCCTGGTCCACCTTCCACTATAGGTACCCTTCGAGGCGGGCACCGACGCCTTTACACAACTAGCGGGGCAACAACTCCACAACAACTTGGAGGCTCCCGAAGTGACAACAAGCTGCCACAAGAACAAAGTTGTCAAATACAATAACACGATCTAGGTATTAACGAGAATACTAGATTAGGGATTTCTCCAAGTGAATGGAGAGGAGTTGGAGCGCTTGATTCTTGACGTTGATGATGAACTTCTCCTCCTTCAATTCCACCAAAGATCAAGACCTTAGGGTGGTTGAAGTGGGAGATCGAGATTTAGAGCTCTTACACAGGGTCTGGTCAAATTCGAATGAATCAAGGGTTCTGGATGTTGGGGAAGAAGGGGTACTTATACTCCCTTCCAAAAACCAGCCGTTGCACACTTTGGGGGCCGGATTATTCGGCCCAAGTGAGGGATGGATTATCCGGTCTGGGGAAACTCCGCCTGCACTGAATATCCGCGAAAATCCGCCTCTCTGAGCGTCGCGCCGAGCTTGCCCTTGATCAACTTCTGGGGGCCGGATTATCCGGCCCTATGCGTAGGCCGGATTATCCGGCCTGGGAAAGAAAAACCGCCCCAGTTCGGATTTTCCGGTAGAAAATTCGACCGGATACCGAGCGACGCGCCTTGGCTCCTTTTGCTCAAAAACAGGGGGGCGGATTATCCGGCCCTTGCGAAACCCGGATTATCCGGCCTAGGGAGGAAAAACCGCCCCAGTTCGGATTTTCCAGGAGAAAATCCGATAGGACACAGAGTGACGCGCCTTGGCTTCCTTGAGAGATGAGGTAGGCCAGATTATCCGACCCTTGGAGGGGCGGATTATCCGGCCCCCCTCAAAACTTCCTGCACACATAGCACACATGAAAAGTCTCCATAGTATTGTTATCTAACACGCAAAACATAGGGAAACATGAAATGTTCTTTCACTTTCCCATGCAAGTGCTAGTGGCTCGCGGTCTTCTTGTCTAAATCTTGTAATGTTAGATCTTAGTTGCATAATTTTAGCTGGGAAAGAAATTTAGTCATAAACATATTAGTGCATTCCTCCCAAGGTTTAATAGTGCCATTAGGTAAAGTTAGCAACCAATCCTTAGCCTTTCCTCTAAGAGAGAAAGGAAACAACCTTAATTTAACAACATTTCGATCTACATCCTTATTACGCATCATGTCGCAAATTTCAGTAAAAGTATTTAAGTGCAAACCTGAATCCTCAGAAGATGAGCCTCCAAATTGGTTTTGTTGAACCAAATTTAAAAGATTAGGCTTAATTTCATATGCTTCCACATCAATAGCGGGCTGAGTGATAGGTGCACGAATAAAATCATCAATGGGAGTAGCATAATCCCCAAGTCTCTTTTGAGCCATGGCTCTTTATATTTTTGGTATTTTTTAAGTAAAGAAAACAAATAAGAAGTAACTATTTTTTGGGTTTTCAAATAGATAACTAGAAAGTAAAATAATAACAAGAATAAAACTACAAACAATAATAAAACTAAAAACAACGTCTCTAGTGACCTCACCAGTATAGAAAAATTGCTTCCCCGATAACGGCGCGGGAAAAAGGGTTGATACCTTTGATCTGTATTCACGGATGTTGTATAATAGCTTCTTCCCTAGAAGACCTAGGTTTAATCAAATGTTGGAAAGAATTGCTAAAAGGAAATAAAAAGGACACGTCTACAAGACTTTGTTTCTTTGTTTTACCTTTGTTTACCAGACCAATCTAGTTTACTTTTATAGTGGGTTGAATCAATGGATGGATATAGGCCAGGGTTGAAGATCCACCTGCAGCTGCACATCATGTGGGATAAAAGATAATAATAATAAGCACAGTCATGTGTAAAGTTTTAATAGGGATAATATCTTGTGGGCAACACATGCGAATATACTAGAGCCCTCGTGATGTAGCGGGCATGGCAAAAGTCTTTTATTCCAACAGAGTGCTCCATGAAGCAATGGACTAGAAACGTTTATTAATTGTAAAACTAGAGAAATATTGTGGGATATTGTTGTGGTCTCAAATGGGGTGCTAAACGAAGACCATACTACCCTTTCTGTCACTGGGGCTCCCATGAGATTGCCGCTAGCCAAGTATATCACCTCAAGCCTTTATCAATCTATGGGATCTTGGGTACCTACAAGTCCACATATCGAGACAAGAGACCAAGAAACAAAAGATACAAATTGTTATTGCAAACAATACACAATGCTCCCATGAATTAGATGCACATAATTGCTGCGAGTTTTATCCCCAACCCGCAGCCCGTGAGGACTAATCACTCATAACAATAAGATCAAGGATAGAAAACAGTGTGCAAAATACTTAGATTGAAATCAAATATTCTTACAATAGTCGTCGAATCACAAGGAGATCTAAAGTACAAAGCAATGACTATGGCTAATGGAGGGGATGGATGATGGATGGTTGAACAATGGATGAACAATGGCGTGGATCTCCTTTGGTGGTGTTGTGATGCAATCTGGGAATGGCGGCTTCTGCGCGGCAGCTGAGACTTCCAAATATATAGGCATCTTCATGAAAGTTGTAGGGTTTGACGAGACGGATCCACCGCCACATGGTACGGGCGGACAGTACGGGTGGGCCCTGCCCGTACTAGTGGTCGCTACAACTTCTGGCACCTGGAATTAACTGCACATTTACTTGGTCGTGTGGACTTCCTCAAAACCTGTGTCACCCTCGAGATTAATGCTAGACAAATCCCAGACCTCTGTCTGATATAAGCCTAACCTAAATATCGAAAGCATACAGAGGAAGAATCGGTAACACATCAGTGACCCTACGACACAAAAGTTATTACAACGAGCTCATATCTGAGCAAAGAACCAAATTATTACAAGTAGAGGTCACTGACCACAAACACCAAACAACGGAAGGCAAATTATGCTATTAAGTATAGCAAACTTAACAAATGGCCTAAGAGGCCTGAAGCATAACAATAACTGTGGACATGGCTTTTCTAAAAGATTAATAACCCTGTAGGGGTGCACAACTTTCTCACACGTTCCAACTGATTCTTAGTGTCAGATCATTAGCCCTCTTCCTTGGAAGGCCGGCAAAGAATGGTTGACCATGACCTTTACCTTGCTTTCACCGAGACCATGAGTCACACCCTAAGGAGATGCCGTCGTAACGGTTCAAGTCCCGAAGCCGGTCCCTAGAGATGTGCACAGGGTTCAAGATTACGGAGGTCATGCCTCTCTTGTTCCTGGCCATGCTTACCTACTTGTACGAATGCACCACCTTCACCGCCTTCAAGAATGACCAGAATGCATATGTCGAATGGAACGCCCGAACTATGTGACTGTTGGAATCTACTAGGCAAGTTAGTTGTTCGAGGGGGTTTCTAGGCCTCCGTGTGGCTGTACGCTTGTCTTGGTTCAAGAGGCAAGAACTCAGATCCTAGTGGTGGCAAGTATGGGACTGCAAAAACCATAACCCGACGTGGCCTCCCATACAAGCCTTAGCATGTTTAACTTTCATGTCTGGTTGTACCACGTCATCCTATCCAACTAGGTTCATTCGTAGCTCTGATTCATCAACCGGATGGACCAACGGTAACAACTAAGCTTGGCTAAGCTCAAAGGATATAAACAGCTCTAGCGAAGCTCATAAGCCAAACCCTAGTTATGCTAGGAGAAGAGGATCAGGGAGTATAGGCTACAAAAGTAACATGCATCAGATACGATTACTCGATCTATCAATAAAAGACTTTGGAATCGTATGCACATGGCAAGAATGAAATGCTTTGAAATCATAGGATTATATCATGTGTAGGGTTTTGCTTGCCTTTGCCTATTGATACCCAGGTATAGATCTTCGGAAGCCTTGTACTTTACTTGATTGTAGTTGGTCAAGTATTGTTCATCAATCTTGGATGGTGTTGATCTCGGTCTTTGATCTTGATCTTGAGATCGTATTCTATCGAAAAGAAGCAAACACCAGAATGAAAGGGAAACAACAATCAACACATGGCATAAATGCAACGCTCAAGGACGGATGATGATATGACAAGTAAAATTCTATTGAAATGAACCCTAGTACATGCATGGTCATTTTAAACATGGTCTGAGGGGTCCAAACCCTAATTTGGAAAAAACCTGGATGCATATGAGATGGGTTATTTTTTTCTTCTAATTAAACTTGTTATTTAAGTTGCTTAGCAATGCGCCGTTATGAGTCTATTGTGTAGATCTCATTTTTCTAAACATTTTGATATATTATTCATATTTTTCTGACTTAAAATGAATTAGTTATGATTTTTCTCATTTTTTAATCCATTTTAAATCATTTTTAAAACAATTAAACATTTTTGGAATATTTAAATTATCTTACAACCTAGACCCACATGTCATATATTTAATAATTTTAGAAATTATTTTCTAAAAGATTAAAAACATGATAGATAGGGCGCACCGAGTTATATATATATATATCCAAAAATCATTTTCAGAAAACACTTAAATAAAAGAAAAAGGGAATTATTGTGTCATGTTGATGTCAGCATGATATTTGCACTGGATGACATCATGCTAGCATCAGCGCTACCATCTACTGCGGGTCGAGGTGGGGGACAGTGCTAGGGTGGTCACGGGAGGGTGCCGAGGGCCGCGCTAGACTCGCGCGGGTGCGTTGGGCCAAAAGGTGGTGGCGCCACCCTGGATTGGTCACCGTAGTGACCTCTCTGATGGCGAGCGATGATACGTCCATTTTGCATCACTATTCTATGTCATAATTCACTGTTATTCATTGATATATTTCGTATTGAGAGGAGATACTTATGTTATTTCATCTATTTTTGCATGGTTGGTGACTTTTGGAGCATGGACCGCTGCATTCAGGATTTTGATGGAAAATGTGCTAATTGGAGGCAAAATTCGCGAAGATCAGAAAATCCGGGTAAATATACGGAAAATCCTATTTTTTTAGAAGACGAAGGAAGCCAGAAGGGGGGCTAGAGATGGGCCACAGGGGGCCCACACCACCCCCTGGCACGGGCTAGCCTAGGCCGTGCCACCAGGTGGTGTGGCCGCCCTGGTCCACCCCTGGCACTCCCCTCTGGCGTATATTATCCTCCCAAAACCCTAAGACTCGGGGAGCGACCACATAAAGTTTCTGCCGCCTCTGCAGGGCGGAAAACACCGAGAGAGAAAGATCTCTCCGGCAGACAAATTTCTGCCGGGGGGAATTCCTTCCCGGAGAGGGGAGATCATCGCCATCAACACCATCATCAAGCTAGACTTCATCGGGATCATCATCATCACCACCATCATCACCATCAGCACCCTCATCACCATCTCGGGTTGAATCTTGCATAGTTCATAGGGGAAACTTTCCCAGTGTTGATTACTCTTTGTAGTTGATGATATTGAGTGGAACTATTGAATTATTGTTTATGTTCAGATTGTTATACATCATTATTCCATCTCTGATCATGATCCATATGATGTCTTGTGAGTAGTTCGTTTTGTTCTTGAGGACATGTGGGAAGTCATGTTGTTAGTAGTGGAGTTGTGTTGAGAAAGATTCAATAGTTTGATATTTATGTTGTGGTGTACTTCTTCTAGTGGTGTCATGTGAATGTCGACTACATGACACTTCACCTATATGGGCCTAGGGGAATGCATTGTGTATTTGGCTACTAATCGTAGGGGTTGCCGGAGTGACAGAAACCTGAACCCCCGTTAGGAAACCATTGCACAAGGGACGTAAGGGTCTTAGAGTTTAAAGTTGTGGTTAGGTTTCTACCTTAATTACTTTCTTATACTTACGGATGTTTGCAAGGGGTATAATCACAAGTATGTATTAGTCCTAGGAAGGTCGGTGCATTAGCACAGGTTCACCCACACAACACTTAGCGAAAGCACTTGACAGTCTTCCCATGTGTCCTCAAGAATGTTTGGTCATCTTAAGTAATACAACCAGCTTGTCCTTTGCTGGATAAAGGATTGGGCCACTTGCTGCATTTATTCCTACTATCTTTTATTTACTCGTACTTTGTTTATTTGCTTTATCGAAAACCCCTAAAAATCCGTTTGCTAAGTATTTGTAGAGAATTCCTGATCCATACCACTAGCCAGCACCTTCTGCTCCTCGTTGGGTTCTACACTCTTACTTATCGAAAATACTGCGATACACCCCCTATACTTGTGGGTCATCAAGCGACGACAGAGCCTGCAGCTACATCGGGCTTGGAAGACGAAGAGAGGGAACCAACAAAGAGGCCCACAAGGACCACTAGCTTACTAGAAGCAAGCAGGGCTCGACGGCGAGGGTTGGGGTGGCCGGAATCGACGGGGATAGTGGCAGCCGGAATCGGGGACAGAGATGCCAATTGGAGCACCTAGAGCTTTCCCGGCTTGCAAACTTGCACGAGGAGAACAAGGAGATGATGGGGATTCAAACGGTGGTCTCATTGAGGCTCAACAAGGTCGGGAACGCCAGGTCGACAGAGCACCTGCGGCGGCTAGGGTTCCAACCAGAGGGGAATTTGGGGAAGAAAGAGGTCTATGGTTCGTCTCTACAGTAGAGGGGTACTTGTAGACGGAGACGGTATCATGAATCTTGGCACGCAACAGGAATAATAGCATCGGCGAGTGGCGGAGGCGTGGCCAGCGAGCTGCTTCACATCAGTAGCAAAGACGACAATGGAGATAGACGGGTCAAACCGGTATGGGCTCCAGTTGGGCTGACTTGGGCTAGGAACGGCTGGGAAGCTTGAGGAAGGGCTGTCATTTCATTGCCGTTCTGCTAAGGGAAGGTTAGCTAGGCTTCGACCCAGTTAGGGTTAGAACTCTGTTTTATTTTCTAAAGTATTTCTCTTTTTCAATTTCCTATTTTTTCTTTTGTATTTTCAAATTCATTTATGTTTTGAACATTTTAAAAATACTAGAGCCTTTTGTTAAACTAGAGAAATATTGTGGGGCCCTTTTAGTCCATTTAGGATCCACTTATTTTGTAGTTTTTTTGAAATTCAAACTATTTTGAGAGGAAGAAGGAAACTAGGGTTTAGGGTTTCCATTATTTTCTTTACATGCATTTTAAGGGATGATGCTCATGAATGCACAAATAAAGTCCTAATTATGATTAACTAAAAACTGGTGTGTTACAAAAACCTTCATTATGACTCCTGATTTCACATTAAAAGCGTGATTTTCTGCACAACACAATTCAAAGCAAGGTTTTGCATATCTTTGCAATTATTAGTCATTAGTGGCAAGGATTGAGAGTTTCTTGTCAATTGCTTGACTAAAAACAATGTTTAAACACAGTGGAAGATGGATACTTTTGGAGCCATCACTCGTCAAGTCAGTCCTACCTACTCCTCTTGGTGTTTACAAGGAGTTTGTACATTGATCGTACTATAAGAATGCCAGTCTTCTCAAAGTGCCCTGCCCAAATAGCCTCAGTTCTTCTCGTGCTCAGAGGAATACCCCAAATAGCTTCATAGTCCATTGGCAGAAATAATTGAGCCAACATATTAGTGCACCAAGTTGCTGTCATATCATCCATAAAGGCTGACACCAGTTCATGTGGATCATCGGCTTGGCACGGCAATGGTCTCAATACGAAATCCCTAGGAATCCAATTGCAGTTCCATGCACATGTTGATGCCCCATCGCCGATCCTTTTGATTAATCCTTGTAACATAACATCGCGGCCGTCCACTAGTACTCGCCACACCTGAGAGGGAGAAGACCCTAGTGTAGCATTAAGGAGATCTGTGTCCAAAAAGTCTACCACCTTCAGAATTATTGCACAAAACGCATCAGGATTCTACAGGATATGCGACGCTTGCCTAGCAAGCATAGCCAAGTTGGACAACTCGATATCTTGAAATCTAGGTCCGCCAGCAAACTTTGGTGAGTGATGGCTCTGAAATATAGCCATCTACGTCCATATTTAAACTGGATATTATTCATATTTTTGATGAAATATCTCTCTAAACCCTACCACTAATGCCTAATGACCAAAGGGGTATGCAATCCTTTCTTTCTATTTTTCCCTACGCAAATAATGACGTTTGATGATGGGAATCACTACATTAAAGTCAAAGATACGAGATTTGCAACAACCAGAAGAAACCAGGAGTCGTGGGTCAGAGGCAGACGCTTTAACGACCAACTATACGACCGGAATAAAATTCGGATCGTATTGTTCTGGTTGTATAGTTGCCATCGACACCATTAGGTAAAACATAACAACTTCCGTGAAGGGACCCCTACATAAAGAGGCCTCGGGCGACGAGAAAAGCACGCTCCCAGAAACCATCAGCCACCCCCAGATCTCCATCCACAACACCGAAGAGCCACCGGAGGAATAGACTTAGATCTAATCTCTCCACCACCATAGCCATAATCCACCACTTGTAATAGTAGATCTATTCTTCGATTGGCGACATTATAAGACTATTGCTATCAATCTCATGATTTTCGCTACAATGTTTATATGATATTTGATCTCATCTCTGTGTGTGAGTAATTCTCCTTGGGATAAGGGCTTCGGCCTAGCCATGTAGCTTTTGTGCATCTTATTTATCATAGATGGGATCATGTATTAGTTTGTATGACATGATGATTATTTTATCCTCTCTTCCCTCAATCTAAGGACTTGTCAGGTACCCAAGACCCTGAGGATTGAGCCAGATATAGGGAGTATGAGTAATGACTAATCTGCAGTTTGGGAACCCTAGTGACAGAAAGGGTAGTATGGCTATATGTGCAGGATTTACTTGGGATCAACGGTGACGTCACTATGCATATCATTAGTTCTCTTTCTTCTATGGATGAGACTAGTAGGTTATTGCTATAAGCGGTTGCGGAGGAAATAGCAATTACGGATGCACTGCCCACATATAATTTATCTTGCTCTAACAATTACATGCATACTCTATTTTTATCTTTTATTCCCATCAGATGTTTTGCACAGCTACTAGTGAAACCGAACGCCCTAGGCCCTCTCTCTCAATCATCGACAACAACAAAAAGATACAAACTCTTGGTCCGGTAAAAACACAAAAGGAATTCTAAAACTCCCAAAGGACCATTAAAGTAACTTCACTACACTTCTGCTTCCCAAGGATTCATAAACCTAGGTCTACTAGGGAAAAAGATCTATACTACATCCGTAATCCGGATCGAAGGTATCAACCCTTTTTCTGGCACCATTGCCGGGGAAGCAATAGCTACCCTGGTGAGGTTAGTAGGAACCTTGCTAGTTTTAATTCTTGTTTTTAATTTTGTTAGTTTGCTTTTAGTCTTTATTTGAAAAACCAAAAAAATTAGTTAATATTTAAATTATTGTTTTTATTATTATCATAAGTCTCTGTATAAGAAAACCCAAAAACATAGGAAATATGGCTGAAAAGAAGCTTGGGGAGTTTACAACTCCCAATAATGATTATTTGCGTACTCCTGTTACTCAGCCAGCAATTGCTGCTGATGACTATGAAATTAAGCTCCATTATTTAAGTTTGGTTCAACAGAATCAATTTGGAGGCTCTGCTGTTGAGGACGCAGGTATGCACTTGAATACTTTCATTGAAATATGTGATATGATGCGCATAAAAGGTGTTGACCCTGATGCGGTCAAATTACGCTTATTTCCTTTCTCTCTTAGAGGAAGAGCAAAAGAATGGTTGCTAGCTTTCTCTAAAAATACTATTACATCATGGGTGGGATGTACTTCTTTTTTTATGACTAAATTTTTCCCACTTGCAAAGACTATGCAACTAAGATCTAATATTACTAGTTTTAGACAGGAAGAGTGTGAGCCACTAGCGCTTGCATGGGAGAGGATGAAAGAATGCTTAAGAAACTGTCCAGCCATGGGATGGAAGATTGGTTAATCCTCCATTTATTTTATAATGCTCTTAATCTTGTGTCTAAGTCTATGCTTGATACTGCAGCTAGAGGAACATTTATGGGTAAACATATTACCGAAGCGAAGCAGCTGCTAGACAATATGCAAGACGACCATGCCCAATGGCATGTGGAAAGATCACACACGAAGAAGGTGAACTCCGTCTCACCACAAGAAAATGAAGAACTCAATGCTAAGCTGGATGAGCTCATATTAGCCGTAAAAGGTAAGGAAACCCAAGTAAGAGCTATCCTAGAAACTAATATTGAAGAAGTATACTTCATATCTCGTAATGATTATAACCCTGCTTGGAAAAAGAATTATAATCCTAATTTCCAAAAACACTATTCTAGTCCTGCATGTAACTCTAATAATAATATGGGATCAAGTAATGGTAGTCTCCAAGAAACACTTAAATCTTTCACATACTCACAAAATGAGAAAAGCAATATTCTTATTAAAATAACAGAGAACCATGATGCTATGCTTGGTAAATTATCTAACCAAGCTATAAGTTTGAGGAATGATTTGCAGGCCCTCCAAGAAAGAACGAGGATTGTTGAGGCACATCTAGGTAAGATAACCGAGAGTCAAACTCTCATTCTAGCTAAATTTGCAGGTAAAGCTGAGCCCAATCCTGCTGAAGACCTTAAAATGATGAGAATCCAAAGGGAGGAGCCTGAAGAACTTGTTTATAGTAACGCTCCCTCACCAAGTTACACTGTTGAAGATCTTGTAAAAAGGATCAACATTAAGATTCCGGTGAGTGAAGGAAATGATGAAGCCATGTATCAACACTTCGTTAATCAGGTAGAAATAAAGGTACGTGAGCTTGAAGAAAAATATAAGAAAATTGCTGAAAAATTACCTGTTAAGCTTGATGATATATTTGAGCCTACTATTAAGATTAAAATTGGGACCAATGAGATAGCTGCACTTTGTGATCTAGGTGCAAGCGTTTCAACAATTCCAAAGAATCTTTTTAATAAGTTAAATCTTGGCTCTTTTGAAATCACCGAGTTAAAACTACATCTTGCAGATTCTATGTACAAACAAGTAGTAGGAATTAAGGAGAATACTTTAGTATACATTAAAGGCTCCTGCACTTATTGATTTTGTTATTGTTGACATGCCCGAAGATGCTACTGCTCCTATTATATTAGGTCGTCCTTTCTTAAGAACTATTAAGGCTTTAATTAATCTCCATGAAGGGAACATGAAGCTTCAATTGCCTTCGCGGGATCCTTTTGTTATTCATTTCCCCAGGAAGAAGAAATCCAAGCATGATGAAAAGGAGTCCATCACTTTGAAGGCCAACTATTTTGGAGTGGGTGTTCCACTCATCTGGCCTAAGTGGGCAACATCAAGGTCAACATATTGACCATAAAAGAGTGCTCCATGGGAGGCAACCCATGTGAAATAAAGTTTTGAGTTAAGTTTTAAGTTTTAGTTTAAGTTTATGTTTAATAAAGAGTGCTAGAAAACTCCAGATGAGGAGAAGAAGTTCGGTAGTACTAAAAATCCTGTTATATACATGCTATTGTTGGTCGATAATTTTAACTGTCAACTCTCTGTCAAAAACAAGGTATTTCGCTAAGTTTCAGTATAAGAAGTAATTCTTGAAGAAACGGAAATTTTTTGATGGGTACAGAGAGCTTAATGACCAACTATACGGCAGGAATAAAAATTCCGGCCGTATAGATACTTTTGCCATCGACAATTTTTCTTTTAAAAGTACTGATGGTTTAACGACCAACTATATGGCGGGAATAAAAATTCTGGCCGTATAGCTCCGATCGTATAGATATCGATGCTTTTGTACAAATTATTTTCCAGGTACAGACGGTTTGACTACCAACTATACGGTAGGAATAAATTGTTCCGACCGTATAGTTTTATCCATATAGCTATGCCGCCGGGTGGAAACCCTAAAATTTTGACAGCGGGCCAACTATACGGCGGGAACACAATGTTCCGTCCGTATAGTTCTGCCCGTATAGTTGCGTTCGACCACAAAAACTCCATGGGAGGTACCTCCAACCCCAAAACTTCAATCCTTTTTCTTTCTTCTGCCTCCAAACTCTCTCAAAACCTCAAGAGATCTTCATCTCTACTCAATTTCGTTCGATTTCCTCACACACAAGTGCTCTACAGTATGTTTATCCTCCGATCCTCCAATTACTTTTTGCAAATTCATCTTTGATCTATTTTCATTATCAATCTAGGGTGAGACCTACTATGAACTAATTGACATGATTCTCTTGCCTAGATTATTATTTTGAGGGGATTCTTTAGTGTTCTATGATGAGGAATATGTTATGCCAATTATTGTTGGATCAAAATGTTTTTTTCCTTGTTATTTTTAGATGATGAACACAAGGAGCCAAACTCGTGCTCGTGCCACCGCTGGCGCTTCTCGGGCTGTCACTCAAGAACGCATGGGGATACGGTTTAGGAATGAGCTCCAATATGACCGCTTTGACAGGATCAAGAACCGAGAAGTGAAGGCAACCAAGTGGGCTTGCCCCATTATATTGAACCAACTCGGTATTTCCAATGACTTCCATTTACTTTGCAATAGGGTTGGCTTGCAAAACTTTGTGTTTAATGATGTTCCTACCTATCGCCAGTTAACCATTGAATTCCTAAGCTCCTTGCAAAGCACCGTTAAATTATGGCATGGAGAGGACCGGATTTCTTTCCGGCTCATGAACAATAACTACACTTTAACACTATATGAATGGTGCGCATGTTTTAATTTGCCAAACAATAATTATAATGATTTGCGCACATCCTATACTGGCTTAGACCAGTCCCCTGAACAATATTATAATAGAATGAGTTTCACTACTAGAGTGAGCAAGGGGGAGAATATTCAACATCCTGCAATTCGCTACTTGTTCTATGTTATTGCTAACACCTTGCAGGCATGTAATGAGTTCACGAGACTCAATGAGGAGGACATCTTAGCCCTCGCAAAGGCTGCTTTCAACAAATGCAACTTGTCACTCAACTTGGGCGAGATCCTTGTGCGTTACCTAGAGCACCAATCCTCCCAAAGCCAAGGACCAATCACGGGTGGAGGCGTCATCACCGTGCTTGCCAATGCCCTAGGCATCGACCTAGGTGAGATGCAACCTGTGCTAGGTGAGTGACGTGTTGATTTCTCTACTTTGAAGGCTTGTGAAATGCTCACTAGGAGAGGTGGTGTTTATTACTTGCATATTGCTGGAGCTGGGCGTATCTACCCCGCTCCTTTGCCTAATGGTTTGTTCTCTATCGAGATAGGACATTTTCTATATGACTTGTAAGTTGAGAAACACCAACCCGAGGAGGAGATTCCGGATGAGGATGAGGACCAAGAAGAGGAGCAAGAAGTTCCTTATGAAGAGGAGCAGCCATCAACCCGGTTTGCTACATACCAAGACTTCCAAGAACTTGGAGGGACTATGAGAGGATGCATAGCCTCTCTTTGAACCTCCGAGAATCCACTAGTAATTTATCAACTCAATTTGCGAACTAGAGTTCTCACTTTTTCCTGCCACCACAATGATTTGAAGGGCTTGCAAAAGCCTAAGCTTGGGAAAGTTTTCTCATTTATCTTTATTTGGCGTTTATTTTCTTTTTATTTATTTTGAGGTTATGTTTTTAATTCGAGTTTATAAGCACTCATGTTGGTTTCCCCAACACTTTACCTTTATTTATTTCTATTTTTGCTTTTGAGATTTTCTAGCCGAGCTTTGCTTCCAATTTTCTATTCTTTAATTCCCTCTCTTAAAAACAAGAAAAAGATTTCTCCATTTATCTTTATTTTCCCTCTTTCTTTTCTTTCCACCTCGAGGTTCTCATGTATTTGCAGGAAGAGTGATTAACTTTGAGTTTCCAAGAAACGAATCGAAAAGGAAGAAAGAAGTGGAACCAAACATAAGAGGTATGCCTTATGACTCCCCACTTTTGAAGTTTGAGAAACCCATGCTAGTTAGTAGTAAATGTTGAGATATTATATTGGTGGAGTGAGTCTTTGTATTGTAGTAAAATTTATTTTGCATGGGCATTTAATTGGATACGTTTTGTTCCAGCTCTTGTAGTTAACCAAGTCTTGCCTAAAAATTTGCTAAACAATTGTAATAAGAAAAAGTCTCACAATTGAAGGCTTGGGTGTTATAGTGTTTAGTCTGGAAGGCTTATTTCTAGAGACACTCAACACCACTGAATATAATGATTGACTTGATATCTCTCCTTAAAAGGAATTGTTCGATTGAATTAATGTTTAGCGGTTTTTGTGAGCATGCCAAAGTTTGACTTGTGAATCATAAGAATGATATAGCTTTATGCATATCAAACTTCATGGGATGCCAACAACTTCGCTATCCTACGAATGATCTTCATGGAGGAAACTCCTAGATTTCGGCTATGAGTTGATTAAACATATGCAGCAACAATGCTATAATGGGTAAGATTCTTGGCACTCCCGAGTAGCTGTGTTCATGATGGAATCATTCCTCTGGCTGTTATGAGAAATCATTGTACAAAAGGAACAAAAACCTTGGTAATGCCACGAGTGTCCATCACAGCCCGATAAACTAAAATAAATCTTTGGCATGCTCTTAATTACTTAAGAACTGAAATTCTTGAAGGATAATGAATAAAAGTAGTGCTTGAAAAGTCTTGATTTATTGATGTGGGAGAATTGATATACTCTAGTATATATGCTTTTCATGACAACTCTCACACTCTCAATTTTACATGATTATACTTTATTGTTCAAAGGCAAGCCTATGAGTTGATTACATGACATGGAATAAAGTTTACTCATTTGAATCATCCATGTTAATAATAATTTTGCTATGCTATAAGGATGCATGAAACCCGTATGATATGCTTGCCATTAATCTATCTATGCTGAAGTTGTTCAGATTTATAAAGTGAAGGAAACATGAGACTATCAATCATGAGTAAGATCATCATCTCGTTATTTCAGTTTAAATGCTGAGTTCCTTTTTGGTTTTGGTTTTGGTTTTCTAGCTCAAGGACGATCAAGTTTAAGCTTGGGGAGGTTGATGGATCTGAAATATAGCCATCTATGTCCACATTTAAATTGGATATTATTCATATTTTTTATGAAATATCTCTCTAAACCCTTCCACTATTGCCTAATGATCAAAGGGGTATGCAATCCTTTCTTTCTATTTTTTCCTGCACAGATAATGATGTTTGATGACGGGAATCACTACATTAAATTCAAAGATACGAGATTTGCAACAACCAGAAGAAACTAGGAGTCGTGGGTCGGAGGCAGATGCTTTAATGACCAACTATACGACCGAAATAAAATTCCGTACGTATAGTTCCGGCCGTATAGTTGTCATCGACACCTCTAGGTCAAACAGAACAACTTCCGTCAAGGGACCCCTATATTATGAGGCCTCAGGCAACGAGAAAAGTGCGCTCCCAGAAACCATCAGCCACCCCCAGATCTCCATCCACAACACCGAAGATCCGCCGGAGGAATATACTTAGATCTAATCTCTCCACCACCATAGCCATATTCCACCACTTTTAATAGTAGATCTCTTCTTCGATTGGCGACATTGTAAGACTATTGCTATCAATCTCATGATTTCTGCTACAATGTTTATGATCTTTGATCTCATCTCTATGTGTGAGTAATTCTCCTTGGGCTAAGGGCTTCGGCCTAGCCATGTAGCTTTTGTGCATGTTATTTATCATAGATGGGATCATGTATTAGTTTGTATGACATGATGATTATTGTATCCTCTCTTGCCTCAGTCTAAGGACTTGTCAGGTACCCAAGACCCCAAGGATTGAGCTAGGTATAGGGAGTAATGACTAATCTGCAGGTTGGGAACCCCAGTGACAAAAAGGGTAGTACCGATGTATGTGCTGGATTTACTTGGGATCAACGGTGACGTCACTATGCATATCATTAGTTCTGTTTCTTCTATGGATGAGACTAGTAGGTTATTGCTATAAGTGGTTGCGGAGGCAATAACAATTATGGATGCACTACCCACATATAATTTATCTTGCTCTAACAATTACATGCATACTTTATTTTTATCTTTTGTTTCCATCAGATGTTTTGCACAGCTACTGGTGAAACCGAACGCCCTAGGCCCTCTCTCTCCATCATCGACAACAACAAAAATACGCAAACTCTTGGTTCGGTAAAAACACAAAAGGAATTCTAAAACTCCCGAAGGTCCGTTAAAGTAACTTCACTATGCTTGTGCTTCCCGAGGATTCGATAAACCTAGGTCTACTAGGGAAAAAGAGCTATACTATATCCGTAATCCGGATCGAAGGTATCCGTGAGCACATTATCTCCCAGGAGACCCAGGCTATTTTCATGCCACCATTCTTGCTGCCCCACCAAAACCCTCATGGGAGGGAATTAATATCCTGACAAAACCCAAGCGGTAAACTGAAGCAGGACATCGAGAACACTGGGATAACATGTGTCACTGATTAAATAAGCACCTCCTTACCCCTAGAAGGAAGAAATTGTTCCAGCCAACCCTATACCTGTTTCCTGAATCGGTCGTTGATATATTTAAATGCTCCTGATGAGGGTTTAACTCGTCAATGCCCATTGTTATGGACTTGGATTTTGGAGAAGGAGGGAGCACTGGAGGCATCAGTCGGCTAGCAAACAAGCACACAGGGACGCAAGGTTTACCCAGGTTCAGGCCTCATAGAGTACCCTACTCCTGCTTGTCTGCTCTTGGAATTAATGGAGGAATCAAAGATTACAGGGGCACGCAGATGCAATCTGGCGAGAGTTGTGGAAACTAGGGTTGTGCGTGTGTCCTCCTCGCTGCCCCCTCCTAGCCTTTATATAGATAGGCTAGGTCTCAAAGTGGCAGCAGTCGATCGGTTCTGATTAGGGTTTTCCTTTTAAACTTTCTATCTTTAAGCTTCTTCTTGTCTTGCAAGTAATCGAGAGTCCGTGGGCCACTCGAAGTCTTCATCAGGCCATGGCAACACCGTGGGCTTTCACCGTATCTAGACCGTATATACCAAACTCAAGTACCTGCAGGGTATACTAATGTCAGTAGCCCCCGAGTGTCTAGTGGAATCATAGATTCGACTGGGGACTTTATCAAGCCTTTCGAGTGCATGACTGAGTATTATTTTTCGAGTGTTTTGTTCATGTCATAGGGATTGTTGATATGCAGGCCTGATTTAACCGATGTATCGGTATCAGTTAATTGCCTTAGGGCAAAACAACGCAATCTACTCGAACTTGAGTCCCGGAACTCGAATTCAGAAAAGTGCTGGTGTAATTCGACTCAAGCCGCGGAGGTCTTATAGGAGTCGAATTCCAGTATATGAGTGTGAGCACTCGACGCGTCCGTCAAGGCATGTCCATCGTACCTGTAGGCACAGATATATTTCTGGTAGTGCGCAGCAAATGCGTTGTTGGGCCTTATTCAGGTCTTATCTTCACGCTGCAAGCGCGGCATCCGAATTTTTGTCATCGCGGAGATGATTCGGATGGCCCAGGAGATGCAGTCTCTTTGTAGGGAAAATATGAGGCAGTGTCGCCATAGACTTTGAGTGTGGATGTTATCAACACACAGTACAACGTACAAATAATCATAGGGTGCGCGACCAGCGCTCCCTATGGGAGTAGCCCACAAGTGCCTGGTTGAGTCGAAGACTCAGGCAGGGACTAAAGAGCTTTTGCGACTACTGTCGTCTTTTGTTTGCTTGTTTCAGTCGAATTTGCTTCCGGCGCTCCCTATGGGAGTAACCCATGATCCATAGTCGAATCGTAGATTCGAGTGGTTGGGTATGCTTTGAATGTCCAAATTCCTGCATAAAAAGAAAATCGTAGGATGCGCGACCAGCGCTCCCTATGGGAGTAGCCCCCGGGTGCTTGGTGGAGTCGAAGACTCCAGCAAAGACTAAAGTAGTCAAAGTCTTCTAGTGTTCATCTTGATGACATCAGTGCTGACGATGTGATGACCTCAGTTGCCCGCGTGAGCGGCTTTGATGGTACGTGACGAGCGGTGGGTCCCATTTTCTAACTTTGATTTGACCGGGCGTGTGTAATCTTTTGTTTTAACTACGTCTCCTTGATTTCCGCGCGTAATGGAGATAGTGGGGGACAGTTCATGTTTTGGCCTCTCCACGTGTCGACCGCGATGTGCACCACACGTCTAATAGGGTTTCTGCTGGCCGTTGGATTGCATCCGCGAGGGGGTTAAGTAGCAGCGCTGCTGCGGTAATTTTTCCATCTTCCCTTTCTCTGCATGTGCTTCCATCACCATTGTCGCTGCTCTCTGCTTCCTAGAGCGTGTCCTCTTCATGGCGCTGGACCAACTTTGTGTGTTCTCGAGCTACTCCCTCCACTCGCACCGCCATCGCAAGATGGGGAAAAAGAAAGGGGGCACCGCCACTGGGTCTGCTGCCGCCACCGCCATTGCCAAGAAGAAGGGCGGCTCCGCCACCGTGGGCACTAGCGCCACTGGCACTGGCAAGAAGAAGGGTGCAGGCACTCGCGTCACCAATGGCGCGTGGCGTGCATCCACCATCAAGGCCTCTGAGCTCCATCTTCTGCGCCAAGATGGATTTCTTCCGCTTGCCGAAGATGATTCACGAGTGCCTGGTGATGAGGTAACCCCCCGTCCTCCATCGGGTTTCTGGGTGATGTTCCTCGCGTTCATGATCTGCGGTTTGTCTCTGCCCCTGCATCCCTTTGTCAGGGGCCTTCTCTGCTTCTATGGGCTCCAGCTGCACCAGCTCTCCCAAACACTTTTCTTCACATTGCGTGCTACATCACGCTTTGTGAGTGCTGGCTCGGAGTCGAGCCACACTTTGGTCTCTTCAAGAGGATTTTCAAGCTAAAGCGTCAGTCAGCTTCTGGCTCGTTAGTTTACGACGTAGGCGGCTGCGGGATTCATGTCGACTCCTCCGCTACGTATTTTGACATTAAGCTCACGGCATCCGTCCAAGGGTGGAGGGACAAGTGGTTCTATGTCCGCGACCAGAAGGCCGACGGAGAGCACTACAGACTCGCACCCTTCGACCCTGCGATGACGTGCAAGAGGAGGCGTTCTTGGAAGAACGTAGTGATGCCTAGAGAGTCCGAGGAGACGGAAGTGCTGTACAAGCGCGTCTGCGACCTCGAGATTCGCATGGGTAAAGAAGAGGGAGGAGCCACCCTCATTCGCACATGGTTGCACCGTCGCATACAGCCTCTGCAGGCCAGAGTCCACCCCATGTTCCAATGGGCTGGTGCGGACGATGTCACTCTCTTAGCTGCCGATGGCATTTCTGCGGGTGAAGTAAACAAGAGGTTGCGACTGGTGACAAAGTATACCGCCAAGGAGGTTCTCCCAGGCCAGCCAGTCGTGCCTCCCTTCGACGCCTCGAACCCTCCTCCTGAGGTAAAATTGTGCTACGAAGTAGCTTTATTTGTCGATTGCTTCTGATTTCTTGACATATAATGAATTGTTTTCTGTATGCAGGATTGGAAGGTGTGTCCTAGTTTGCCCCTCTTCCTGAGGGGGTTATTCCTCACGAAGTAGATGAAGAGGATGAGTCGGAATCGACCATCCCACTTGAAGAGGAGGAGAAAGCCCCCGAGTCTAGCGGTCTGGACACTCACAAGCATCCTCGCAGCGAGGATTCGGATGCTTCGTCTCCGTCGACTCCAGAAGGCCCACCTATTGGTGCAGAGGAGCCGATTCCCACTGTTCATGTAAGCTCCATGGCACCATCTGCTCGCAAGAAGATGCGGCTACCGAAGGAGTCGTTGGAGTCGGATGAGCAAACCTTCGACTTTGATAAATTTGACTGGTAAGTCTACAACTCTCATCTTGGTTCCTTTTGGAGTTGCATTTCCTGATGCTGGCTTTTGTTTCGTAGTCAACAGGCATTGTCGTCTTCTGGTTACGTCTAATTTGTGAAGGAATCTGGGGTCACGGACTCCAAGGCCAAGGAAGTGGCTGAACGATCTTCCTCTCCTCCATTGGCAGCCCACTCCGGGCACAACTCATCGAGTTCTCCACACGTCAGGGAGCATGTAACACCCTCCAGTCGGCCCTATGCAAGTTTTAGCCCTTTCCGCCAAACCCGCATAGAAACAATTCAAGGACGCCCACCAGGCACTTTCGTGCGGGTGGAAAACAAAGTAATACCGTTACACAACAGTCCTCGATGGGACCCACAGAACAGATATATATACAACAACTACTCAACGAGTCAAGAATACAGATATACTATACAAAGATACAAATCACCTTGAAAACGATAGAGCGTCCGACTATGGACAAGATGCAAATGGGGCTAAGAGCCCTGAAAAATAACCAATAGCGTCCATAACCCTGCCCAGGCCAAGTCGGAAGGGTAACCCTGCTAACGATATCGATCTCAAACCTGCTAAAACAAAAGGGGTGCCGACAAAGGGCAAAGGAAAAGGAGGAGCATCAAGATCGAGGCCAGACACATGAGGCTAGAATTCGGCGGCTCTCGCCTACATAGGTATGGTGGACTGAAGCGGCAGCGCAGCATGCACTAAACAACCTATAGAGACTCAATACATCTGTCGGCTATTAGAGAGGGGTAAGAAAGACCTATTCGAATCCAACCTGAAGCTAACACCAGACATACCCATCCTGGTATTTCCCCCTTGAGACCAAACGAGGAAGTCGGACCAAGGAACTCACACAGTTGGCAATTTTACTCCTTCCGTTATAGTTGCAGCACTTACTAATCAGATATAGATAGCATGAGTCATCCTGAAGCATAAGTAGTGGGCAGTTTTAATTAACCATTCCGTGGTAGTTGGAACATTTACTAGTCAGATATAATTGTCCCGAGGAATCCCAAAACCCAGCAGTTGTTGGCACTTTTATCACATTCTATTGGAGTTGCAATACTTACTAGGCAGGTATAGTATGACACAGATCACCACAGATCCACCAGTTGTTGGCATTTTTATTATCCATTCCATTGTAGTGAAGCTAAATTACTAGTCACATATTAAGTCAAATTTATAACACTACTTTAGTTATGCTTGTCTATGATCGAGATATTGTTCTCCAAGTCGTCCATAACCGTGGACACGGCTTTCAGAAAGATTTACCATGCAGGGGTGCACAAATAGCAACACACACACGATCAACCTCAGAAAAACCAAATCAAAACCTAACGAGGCTTTCACGACAAAGCAATCATAGGATTCATAAAATATTTTAGGGGGGCACCCCACTAAGCTACCCGCAACGAAGTTGGTCGGCTTCGGAACGGACCCAGGGTTTGTGACGACGGCTGTAAACGACTGGGAACCCGAATGTGTGACTGGGCTTGTCGATACCGCGAAAACGTGGCACGATCCAAAACAGTACAGGTGCTCCACGCACAATCTTAAATAAAGCAGTAAAGCATGGCATAAGTATAGGATAGTAATAAAGCCCCAAACTAGTTTGTGGCCCCAGGAAATAAGAAATGAATCAAGTTCTGGCTAAGGGGGATTCATAGATTCTCCCGGATGTGGATAGTGCGAATAGTCAAGGAACAGGTATCAAGTACTCGGGGCCTACGGGACACAAGTGGGCATGAAAAACCAAATAGCATGTAATAGCCCACCGGTGCCACTTTCATTAGTTATCACAGCAATTTAATAGTTGTAATTAAAGACATGATCAACTCCACCATTAAGCATCTCCACCATTAAGCATGTGTCAACCTTCCAATTACGGTGGAACAACAACGGCGCGAAGCAGCACCTGAGAAAGCAACTACGACTCGCAAGGCCGACTATTTATCAAACAATAGGCAATAGGATGTGTCCAAGGCAATATAGGGGCTGCAAGGAATATAAATGGTGCACGGAAACTAAAGCATCGCAATACGGGTAGCAATAGATCAACGGGAGGAAGTAAAGACTATAAATGCAAAATAGGTAGAAAGGGGGAGAATGCTCGCCTAGAAAACATAGCCGAAGATACCCGAAGAACTTGTCGATACTCGCATCAACTCATCAGCCTAATCTGCGAAGAAGCAAACACTAGAAGAAACACCGGATACACTATTTAATACTACTGCAGAAGATCGCAGGATGCATGTATGATGTATGTCATGGCAGAGATGCGATGCAATTAGGCAATATTAAACGGAACCGGGGTCCCGACAATTAATTATATGATTCATGTTGTTTAGTTACCCCGCAGTTTAAATGTTGTGTTAACAAGGAAAAACACGATATCGGTTCGCTACACAGATTTATATGGGGCCATTATAAGGCTAGAATAGCCCGCATATGGACTCCATATTTAATTTAGGTGAATCGACTATTTAACCCAACCCACTAGATGACATGTATGCAAGCATGATGATTTAATGATGCGACAGGTATATGTCATATTATAAAAATAGAGGCTTAGGGTCACACATCTAGGTTCAGAAGATCTTGGTTTCGGGGGTTTGGGGTTCGACAGGGGTCGACGGGGATCGGTCTCAGCGGGAACGTCGAGGTTCGGATATAAGATGGAGAACTTGTCATGTCGTGACGGAGAACTTGGGTTCCAAGCAGTCGATCTTGCCGTCAATGGTGAATCTTGAATGGATCGGGTGTCGGTGGTCTTCGGATCCATGTAGGATATCTTGACGCCTGTGACGAGGAACTCGGGTTCGAAAGGAGGTCTTGGCGTTCCGATGGATCGGTCCTTGGGGTCAGAGAACTTGGCGCGCCGGGGTTCGACGAGGTTCGGGCTCGACTGGATCGGTCTTCGGATCCTTGGGGGCCTTCGGTATCCGTGATGGAGGTCATGGCGATTCCGTGGAGAAGATCTTGGCGTCCGGGGTCTCGGCGTCTTCGGATACCGGGTCGGAGGGCTTGGTGGTCTTCAGGTCCGAGACTCGTTGCCGATGGAGATCTTGGCGGGTACGGCCGCACAAGAGATCACGGGAGATGGGCTTGGAGGGCTACACGCACGGAAGTAGAACTCGGTGCCGACACGGTCTTCTGTGTCTAGCAGCATTGATGGCACCACAACACAAACTTCTCCACCGTATCACTAACACACGGTCACACAACCCACATCAAGTACGATCTCGGGGACGAGGATACCGTGGACAGCAGACCAACGGCATCAGCACCAAAATGCCAACACGGCTTAAACACCTGACGAAGACCATGGAAACAAGCTTGGGGAGGCTCTAATGGTGGGTGTGACACTAGGGAAGTTATGGCGACGCGACACGGGGCGGAGGTGTGGCTCCGGCAGCAGCGACGCTGGGCAACGAGGATGCGGGGCGCGTGGATGCGGGAGGAGCCGAGGGTGGTGCAGATGGCTAGAGCAGGGTCGGCGGCAAACACCGGGCAGAGCAGTCGTGCTCGAAGCCGGCGACCACGGTGCAGAAGCTGGGGACCGGGGCTCGCTGACGGGAAGGCCAGGGAGGTTGCTGGGGCAAGGACGGCGACTTGGTGAAGGAGAGCGGCGGGCCGGAGCGTGCTGGGGCAAGGACGGCGAGGTCCTGGCGTGCCGAGGAGAACCGCGGCCGGAGTGGGGGTTGGCTCGGGGCCTGGTCGACGGAGAGGGTCGGGGACGGAGCAGCCACTGGGTCACGGACGATGGAGAAGCAGGACCCGCACGGCCGGCAGAGAGGAAGTAGGGTGGTGGCTGGAGCTCCACCGGATCAAGGCCCAGGCGGCGGCCACTGGGTTGCGCAGGCGGCAGCGGGATTTGGGGAGGAGCGCGCGGCGGTTATTGGGTCTAGGGAAGAACCACGGGGTGGGGTGGGGCGGCGCCTGCGAGAGGAAAAGGGATGGGGCAGGGTCGGTCACATGGTGGTGGGGCCAGGGCGCGGGGATCAGGGCAGGTAGGGATCACGATCGAGTCAGGGTGGGGCCAGGTGATGTGGGTCGTTGACCGCGAGGTCGGGGTTAGGCCACATGAGGGGCGCATTGCAGAGTGCTGCGGTGCACTGCGGTGGCTACGCAGTGCGCGTGTAGGTAGGGGTGTGCGATGCGGCGGTGGGGGTAGTTTAGGCAGGGACTACGTTAGGGTTTGGGTGGGACTAGACTTAGGCTAGGGTTTGGAGGTGGCCGGCTGGGCTTTTGGGCCTGGCTGGCTGCCTCCCAAAAATAATATAAGTTTTATTTATTTATTTAAAAGATTTTTGTAGTTAGTTTTTAGACAAATAAAAGGTCCAATAAAGATCGGGGTTTAATTTGAAATTAAGAGGGAGGCAAATAGAACACAAAGGTAGGCTTTTGGAAAATAGTTTTAGGCAAAATATGCAAGATGATGACGATGCTCAAATGCAAGGTGGCATGATGACATGAGCATGCGGTCATGATGATGCAATGCACAAAAACACAGTGATTTTCTAGTAGTGGTTTTAGCGGGGTGCTACAGAGCACCAGATGGTTGCCCGAACGACTGCGCGGCAATCGTCTTCGGAGTCTCTAGAGGAGCATGTAAGTGTGATTTTGTGTTGCAGTCGAATTTGTGGTCCATGCTATCTGCTGATCTTTTATTTTTCTCTTGAGGCAGCTCATTGTGAAGGAAGCTGCTCGTTTGGCGGAGCAGGTACTTGCGATGGGTCGTTAGCACGCAATGCTGGACAATCGCCATTGCGTCATCGAAGGTTAGTATTTCCTTCTTTTTCTTTGTTCTTGTGAGATTTATACATTCGACTGATGGTCCATTTTGTATTTTGGCAGCCGAGCATAACGAACTTCTTTGTGATGCGGCTTCTCTTGAAAAGACGCTTGCCGTGGCGTTGAAGAGTCGTGACGAGGCAGTCGTTGCACTGGATGAATCATCGAAACGCGAAGAGGATTTGCGCACCTCCATCGCTGCGAGGGAAAAGTTGTTCGAAGAACAACTCTTCTCGATTGCCAAGTCTCTTTCAGGTATTCTTTCGTCTGGATTTTGATTGTTTCTTTCTTCGATATCTTGTTATTGTGCTGATGCTTTCCTCTGTGTAGATGCTGGCGGTCTAAGCTTCGACACCGAGGCACTTCATCGCGATGATGCTTTGGCGGCGCCGCAGCGGATCGAGGACCAATGGCTTCCATCTGTGGGAATGACTAAGGCCAAAGGCGTGGGTCAGATCTGCGAGGAGCTGACGCCCAAGGCTGAGCTGATTGAGAACTTTGAGGACCTGGTGGAGTCCCTCACTGGAGTTACTCCCGTGGACTTCAGGAAATCGAAGCGTGCGGTTAGCGCTTCCATGGCACTCGCAATGGTGCAAGCCCATGGCATGGAGGTGGATCCTGCTGCGATCTCCAAGGCGATGCCCGTCGGTGCAGATGGTCAATAGGTAGTTTTTGCTCCTTTTGCAACTGTCTGCGGCAAGTACGGGCTACAGCTCATCAGCACAGTCGCCAAGTATTCCGAGGAGCTGCAGCGAGCCAAGAAGGCGGCGAAGGCTGCGGCGTCAGGGGCTGGCGGGAAGTCTGTGGCGTCTAATACTGCCACAGACTCAATGAGGCCCCCAAAGCTGAAGTCCAAGTCGAAGAAGCAGGGTGCTCCTCAGTAGTTATATTGTAATAGTTAATAGTTCGACTCTTTTTGTTGAAAACATGCCATTGGCCGAGTGTCTCTGTTGATACTTTTGTCATGTTTGAATGCACTTGAGCTTTTTTTGTCCATGTATTGCTTGGTCCCTTATTCGCTCTTGCTTGGCTTGTCATAGGGTACGTCGAGTGGTCCTTCGGGTGATCCTCGGGACCCTCCATCCGCTGATGAGATCTTGGCGCAGTCGCATTCAAGGGTGGATGAGTTGTCCTTGCTTTCGTGATTGCACGATCAAGTTAAGCAGCTGGAACGTGAGTTGCCCGTCCTTCGCGGTAACCCAGATGTGTGGAAGTCAAGGGTGGAGAAGGCTACCGCTCGAGAGAAATATCTGTTGGAGGAGGTGACTGATACGTCCATTTTGCATCACTATTCTATATCATAATTTAGTGTTATTCATTGATATATTTCATATTAAGAGATGATACTTATGTAATTTCACCTGTTTTTGCATGGTTGATGACTTTTGGAGCATGGACCGGTGCAGTCAGGATTCTGATGGAAAATGTGCTGTTTGGAGGCAAAATTCACGAAGATCAGAAAATCCGGGAAAATATACGGAAAATCCTATTTTTCCAGAAGACGAAGGAGGCCAGAAGGAGGAGTGGAGATGGGCCACAGGGGGCCCACACCACCCCCTAGCGCGGGCCAGCCTAGGCCACGCCACCAGGTGGTGTGGTCGCCCTGGCCCACCTCTGGCTCTCTCCTCTGGCGTATATAATCCTCCCGAAACCCTAATACTCGGGGAGAAAACACAAAAAGATTCCGCCACCTCTGCGGGGCAGAAAACACCGAGAGAGAAAGATCTCTCCGGCAGACAGATTTCTGCCGGGGGAATTCCTTCCCGAAGAGGGGAGATCGTCGCCATCAACACCACCATCAAGATGGACTTCATCGGGATCATCATCATCATCATCATCATCACCACCATCATCACCATCAGCACCCTCATCACCATCTCCATATTGCCGTAACAATTGGGGTGAATCTTGCATAGTTCTTAGGGGAAACTTTCCCGGTGTTGATTACTCTTTGTAGTTGATGCTATTAAGTGAACCGTTGATTTATTGTTTATGTTCAGATTGTTATACATCATTATTCCATCTTTGTTCATGATCCATATGATGTCTTGTGAGTAGTTCGTTTTGTTCTTGAGGACATGGGAGAAGTCATGTTGTTAGTAGTGGAATTGTGTTGAGAAAGATTCAATAGTTTGATATTTAAGTTGTGGTGCACTTCTTCTAGTGGTGTCATGTGAACGTCGACTACATGACACTTCACCTATATGGGCCTAGGGGAATGCATTGTGTATTTGGCTACAAATCGTAGGGGTTGCCAGAGTGACAGAAACCTGAACCCCTGTTAGGAAACCATTGCACAAGGGATGTCAGGGTCTTAGAGTTAAAAGCTATGGTTAGGTTTCTACCTTAATTACTTTCTTGTACTTACGGATGTTTGCAAGGGGTATAATCAGAAGTATGTATTAGTCCTAGGAAGGTCGGTACATTAGCACAGGTTCACCCACACAACACTTAGCAAGCTAAAGAAGATTAATCAACTATATGAAGCGAATGCACTTGACAGAATTCTCGTGTGTCCTCAAGAACGTTTGGTCATCTTAAGTAATACAACCGGCGTGTCCTTTGCTGAATAAAGGATTGGGCCACTTGATGCATCTATTCTTATTGTCTTTTATTTACTCGTACATTATTTACTTGCTTTATTGAAAACCCCTAAAAATCCATTTGCTAAGTATTTGCAGAGAATTCCTGATCCATACCACTAGCCAGCACCTTCTGCTCCTCGTTGGGTTCGACACTCTTACTTATCGAAAATACTACGATACACCCCCTATACTTGTGGGTCATCAGTGACGCAGTTGGGCGATCAGTTCAAGTGCTAGCTTCCTGCCCTCTTATCTTTTCTTGTAGTCAGTTGCAATAGTTCCTTGCCTTCATGTGTTGCCTTTTTTGCTTGGTGTAGTTGTCAGTGCTCGTCATCCATAGGATGAGAAAGTCAGGATCGCCATTCGAATGAACGACCTGACCCAGGAACAACTTCAGGCAAGTGGGTATTTTTGGGTGGACCATGATCGCGCGATTGCACTTGCGGCCCTATAGGATCGTGCTTCTTGAGTGATCCATTTTCTGAAGAAAGCACAATCATGCTTGAGGAATATCTATCAGACGATGTTTCCACTAGACGCTGCCCCTTCGAGCTTGTTGGCTCTCCTGGCTAAGTTTCAGGATTTGAGTGCAGTTCGTGAGTGCGTGCGGCAGCAGTTAGTGGATGGTGCCACGGCTGCCCTGTCGTTGGTGCGACTGCATAGGCCTGATGTTTACATTGCGGCTATTGCTGCTGGGCCGCCGACTCCACCGGCAGGTTCGACCTGGAACATGGTTCCGCATTACCAGGCGGTGGACCACCCAGCAGAGGAAATTGTCGACTTCTTTGAGGAACAGACAAACGTTCTTCTGCTGCAGTAGTAGTTTTGATTTGTATCCTGCACATAAGTGTACCAGTGTTGTAAAGTTCGTATGTATATGCTAGATGTAATTGATTTATACTGATATGTAAAGAGCTTGCTAGCTTATATGTTTTGCGAGTGTATTTGTAATCTGCAGTTCCTTTTCGCTAGCCTAACTTATTTTATCTCAGCACCTTGCCAACCTGTCAGGTGCGTTGCAATTGGGTTGGTGTTGTATCAAGGGTTCGATTGTTGTTGTGTCAGCTACTCGGGATGCTGCGTCTTGTTCGTAGAACGAGGGTGTAAAGGGTGGCATAGCCCCCGAGTGATAAAATTGCTAGGAAAATGAGGAAAATACAGAGTTTCAGGGCACATAGCTTTATTTACTCGCAGAATCAGTACGAGGTACAATGTGTGGCTAAGTAGCCTGGCTGAATAACCTTATTTGTAATGAAAAGAAAGAGGAAAACAACTAGGGGTAGAAGCACCGCAGCTGAACGACATTCCAGGGGTTGGAGTATGCGACTCCTATCTCGAAATCTTTAAGGCGATAGGTGCCACCTGGGATTACTTCTGTAATCACGTATGGTCCTTTCCAAGGGGACTCGAGCTTGACGTGCCCTTGCTGCTTCAGTCGCAGGACCAGGTCTCCTTCGACGAAGGATCTGGGGTGTAGCCTTCTGCTGTGGTAGTTGCATAGGTTCTGCTGGTAGATCGTCGATCTTTCTGCTATGATGTCCCGTGCCTCGTCAAGGAGATCGACGGAATCTTCGAGTGCGAGTGTGGACTCCTGCTCGCTGTACGCGACCACCCGTGGGGCTTTAAAGCATACTTCTGCGGGTAGTACCGCTTCAGCACCGTGCACCATGAAGAACGGGGTGTATCCCGTGGCGTTGTTTGGGGTTGTGCGCAGGCTCCAAAGTACAACTGCAGCTCGTCTGGCCAACATCCGGCGGCTTGCTCGAGTGGCCGGAGGAGTCGCTTCTTGATTCCACCGCAGACGAGGCCGTTGGCCTTTTCGACATGAAGGTTGGTCTGTGGGTGAGCTACAGAGGCATAGCTTACGTTGATTCCTAGGTTCTCGCAGAAATCCTGGAACTCCTTAGAGGTGAAGTTCGTTCCATTGTCCGTGATGATGCTGTGTGGCACCCCGAAGCGATAGACAATGGACTCGAAGAACTTGACGGCACTGGCTCCTAACTGGTTTGTCACCGGCATGGCCTGTATCCACTTGGTGAATTTGTCGACTACGACCAGGAGGTAGACGTAGCCTCCTCACGAGGACTTTGGGAGCTTGCTGACCATGTCAAGTCCCCATTGAGAAAAGGGCCAAGCCAATGGTATTGGCCGGAGTTCCGCGCCAGGTGCGTGCGGTTTGTCCGCGAATCGCTGACAAGCATTGCATCTTGGGACGATGTCCTTGGCGTCGCGCATGGCCGTGAGACAGTAGAATCCAGCTCGTAGAGCTTTGGCGATGAGGGCGTGACTGCCGACATGGTGCCCACAAGTCCCTTCATGGATATCAAGGAGGACGGCCCTTCCATCCGCGTTGGAGATGCACCGTTGGAGTACTCCTGTGATGCTGCGCTTGTATAGTTCACCGTTGATGATGGTGAATGCCTTGGATCGCCGTGCGATATGTCACGCGTTAGTCGGGCCGTCCGGCAGCCTCTTGCTGAGAAGATATGTGATGTAGGGTTGAGTCCAAGATGGCTCGATCATCATGACCCCCATTGGTCCCTCGAGTCCTGTGTCAAGCTCCAGGTCGTCGAGTGCCATTGGCTCATTGGGTGGCGTAGCCCCCAAGTTCGTTGTTGCGCTTGTTTTCTTCACTGCGGCCTTTGGCTTGATGGAGCGTTCACAGATACACTCGAGAAATACCCCAGGTGGTATGGGGGCGCAGGTGGAGCCAATGTTGGCGAGTGCATCCGCCTCTTCATTGCTTTCGCGGCCTACGCGCCGCAGCTCACAACCATCGAAGTCCCCTTCGAGTGTGTCATACAGGTCGCGGTAGGCGATCATATTATCGTTCAGCGTGTCGCACTCATGCATTGTCTGGTTGACGACCAGCTTGGAGTCGCCGTAGATGATGAGCCTCTTGGTGCTGCAGGCTTTTGCCATCCCCATCCTGTGCAATAGGGCCTCGTATTTAGCTTCATTGTTGGAGGTAGTAAACTGCATCCACTGAATGTATTTCAGCTTGTCTCCCTGGGGCGATGTCAGTATGACACCTGCGCCAGCCCCGTCCTTACGCTTGGATCCATCGAAGTGCATCGTCCATAGGTAAGACATATCTCGCTTTTCGGGGATCTGGTTCTCCATCCAGTGCATGAGGAAGTCAGGGAGGACTTGTGATTTGATCGCATCGCGCTTTTCATATGTAATGTCTCGTGGAGACAGCTCGATTCCCCAAAGCGCGACTCGTCCGGTGGCATTAGGGTTGTTGGGTATATGACCAAGCGGGCGTCGTTGACCACCACGATTGGGTGCTCTTAGAAGTAGTGGCGCAGTCGTCTGGTTGTCATGAAGACGCCGTATGCTAGCTTCTGGTAGTGTGGGTACCGCTGCTTCGTTGGCGTGAGCACCTTGCTGAGGTAGTAGACAGGGCGCTGGACCCCGTGGACTTTGTTTTCTTCGGCTCGTTCTACCAGGAGCACTGTGCTGACCACCTGGTTGGTGGCGGAGATGTATAGCAACAATGGTTCTTTTTCACGTGGAGTCACCAGTACTGGCGAGGTAGATAGTAGACGCTTGAGGTCTTCGAATGCTTCCTGTGCCTCGTCGGTCCACTCGAACTTGTAAGTTTTGCGGAGGAGTTGGTAGAAGGGCAGTGCCTTTTCACCCATTCGACTGATGAATCGACTGAGCGTCGCGATTCGCCCAGCCAGCTGTTGGACGCCTCTTACGTTTTTCGGCTTCTCCATGGCCAGTATGGCTTTTATTTTCTTTGGGTTCGCCTCAATCCCTCTCGCGGAGATGAGATATCCGAGTAGTTGCCCAGATGGTACGCCGAAGGCGCATTTGTCCGGATTGAGCTTGATCTGGTAACGGTCGAGGTTAGCGAAGGTCTCGCGTAAATCATCGATTAGCGAGGCTTCCTCTTTTGTTTTGATGACGATGTCATCAATGTAGACTTGGATGTTGCGACGAAGTTGGTTCTTGAGGCAAGCCTGCATGCACCGCTGGTAGGTGGCTCCTGCGTTTTTGAGCCCGAAGGGCATTGTGTTTTAGCAGAACACACCAAAAGGCGTCGTAAACGCTGTTTTCTCTTGGTCTTCATGCTTCATTCGAATCTGGTTATAGCCTGAGTAGGCGTCAAGGAAGCATAGATGCTCACACCCCGTGGTGGAGTCGGTGATTTGGTTGATTCGCGGCAGCGGGAAGTGATCCTTTGGGTAGTGCTTGTTCAGGGAGGTGAAATCCACGCACATCCGCAGGATATCCGTGTCCTTTTTTGGTACCAGCACCGTGTTGGCGAGCCAAGTGCTTTCCTTGATCTCGTGTATGAATTTGGCGTCGAGGAGTCTATTGATCTCCATTCCGACCGCCTTTTCCCTTGGTTCGAACAGTCGCCGAATTGTCTGCTTGACTGGCCTTGCGTCTGGGTTGACGTTGAGTGCATGCTCGGCGAAATCCCTGGGAACCCGTGGCATGTCCGCTGGACACCAGGCAAAGATTTCCTAGTGCTCATGGAGGAATTCGACGAGTGCGAGTTCCTATGCGGAACTCAAGTTGTTGGCGATGAGGGCCATCTTGGTCGGGTCCGTTGGGTGGACCTGGACTTTCTTCGTGTGCACCGACGAGTCGAAGGATAGGTCGGGTGAACTTGGCCGGCTCAGAGGAGGCAGACTATTGTCTGTTGACTCCTTTAATCTTGCGAGTTCCTCCTGCATTCCGAAGGACTGAGAGATTCTGTTGAATTCCCTGTCGCAACTGTCGGACCTCTTGAAGTTGCCGTTGATTATGATTACGCCGTTTGGGCCTAGCATCTTCATCTGCAGGTAGGCGTAGTGTGGCACCCCCATGAACCTTGCGAACACGACACGTCTGAGGATGCAGTGATATTGTGAAGGCCAGTCGACGACCTCGAAGTCGATGCGCTCTCGGCAAAAATTTTGCAGGGTGCCGAAGATGACGTCGAGGTTGATTTTGCCCAGGGGATATACACCTTTCCCTAGGACGATGCCGTGAAACATTGTGTCTGAAACTTCCAGACACGTTAGAGGGATCCTCATTGCACGCAAGGTACTCGTGAACATTAGGTTGATGCCGCTGCCGCCGTCCGTGAAGACGCGGCTCATGTCGAAGCCTCCAATCTGTGCCTCGAGTACGAGGGGACAGTGGCCTGGACGAGGGACTTGGTGCGGGTGGTCACGCCTGTCGAAGGTGATGCAGGAATCGCTTCCACTGAGGTACTCAGTGGTGGAAGGTGGAGAGTTGATCGCCAAGTTGACTTGGCGAGTGATGGCCTTCTGCACTCGATTTGAGGGACGCACCTTTTGGATCATCCCCATGTTGCCCACGGGTCATGGGTATGGTTCGCCACCATGATTCTGGACCGGTACGGCCGCGGGTGGTGGTATTCTGGGCGGTGGTGGAGGAGCTCCGTGTGCCACGGCGCCTGGGGCGACTCCATAGCCCATGTTGACTGCGTCGCGATTCATCCGAGCCAGACCCTTGTGGAGCTTGAGAAACTCGCGGCAGTCTTTGAGAAGGTGGCTGGATTTTTTCTTGCTGTCGTGCTTGTCGATGTAGAAGTGCACGTTGCACGGCCCGGACAGTTTGTCCTCAATTGTTATTGCGGGTGCCTCTTCGCGAGTGCGGCGTTGCTATACCTGCATGGTTTTCCCAGAGTTGCGGTATCCACCGCTGCGATAGCCGCTGTTGCGGTTGTCGTCACGTTTGTCGGCGTAGGCAGATGCGACCATGTTGACGTCGTCGCGATCATCGTAGATACGCATTTGACACTTGCTTCGGCGATCACGTCTGCGCTCGAGTTCCGCTTCGTCGTCGGAGTGAACATGGTTTTTCACTAAGTCTTCTCCATATGTCCACCGATTCACGATTTCCATCAGGTGGTCAATTGTTTTGGGCTTTGAGCAGCCCAGCTCCTCCCTGAGCTCTATGCGGTGAACGCCGCCGTTGAATGCGTCGATTGCGCGATCCTCTAAGATGTTTTCTATGGAGTTCTTGATGATGGACCACCTCTGGATGTACGAGCGTAGCGATTCTCCCGACCTTTGCTGGCAGATCCTTAGTTCTTCGATTGATGCGGGCCTTTTGTAAGTGCCCTTGAAGTTGCGCACAAAGTTGTAGACCATCTCTTCCCTACTGCGAATGGATCTGCGCGGGAGATTGTTGAGCCATGCTCGGGCGGCGCCCTGCAGCTGTAGCTACAGGCATTGCATGGCCGTGCTTCGACTCCCGCCATGGAGCCTGACAGAGGAGATGTGGTCCTCCAACCAGATTTTCGGGTCCTGCAGACCGTCAAACTTTGGGTTCTCCGATGGGAGCTTGAACCCCTTGGGCATTCGCTTCTGCCTGATAGCTCTGCTGAAACATCTAGCACCACAGAGCTCCACATCTTCATCTTCTGAGTCAGTCGAATAAGAACGTCGTGCCCTTGATTTGTCGATTTTGCGCTGCGTGAGGTCGTCGCACGCATCATAATCGCGATCATGCCACCGTGAGTGCCGACGTCGAGACAGATCGTGACTGTCGCCACTGGATGAAGGTGAGGAGTAGCGTTTTGCCAGAGCTTTTCCCTTCTTCGGCTCTGGTGTTCGCTCTTTGTCAAGGGAGGCCTCGACTAATCCCAAGCCCGCGATCGTAGATCGGTGCATGGCGGCTCGGGGATCTCCAGCCGGCGGCAGGTTGTTGAGGAGGTACATGGTGGCCGCTGTCACCGCAGCTTGCGGCGTCTTTGGGACCACATTGCCACGCGTGTCGACTGTCATAGAGCCGAAGTCGAGGACTTTCACAACCTCTATGTGTTCCTATTCGGTGAGATGGGACATTCGAGATCGCCTTTTGTTGGCGACGTACTCGGTGCCTTTGGAGGAGGATCCCCCGTGGGAGGAGAGCCCGGCCCGTCGAAGACTCGACTTGTCTGCCGCCTTTTTACTCGCTTCGATTTGCGCGATCGTGTGTAGCTGGTGTCTGTACTCCTCCTTTAGTAGCCAATGGTAGCCCATTAGCAGGTCCTGCAGCATGCCGGGGGGCAGAGGATTGCCTCGTAGAGCTTCTCGGCAACGGGCCCATTCATTGTCATTGAGTCTTATCACGTCGTGTTTGCCGGTGTGTTCATTCACCATGGTTGGTGGTTCGACTGCCCCTCCATTGTTGACGGGCGCGCCATTGCCACCGTTGGTGGGGCCTCTGTTGGGTGGATCAGAACCATTGCCACCGTTTTCGAGGTTGGCGCTAGTTTCGCCGGCGTTGATGATGGCGCACATGAAGTGGTTGGGGAAGCTGTTGCTTCCGCAACTTTCGGATCCACAGCCGTAGACTCCATCTTCCGTCACCAGGTCACCCAGATCGGATTCGCGACTGTTGTCGCTGTCCGTGTTCTCAGCTGCTGCTGAGGTGTTGAGTTCGCTGAGGGTGCCGATTGGTGGCGGGAACCACGATACTGGAGGAATCGCGGATGCTGTTGGCTGGTCAGGCATGCGATGCGTGCCCATCTGACCAACTTGGAAGCGGAAGCTCCCGATCACCAGGCTGATTCCATCGCCCAAGGACTCGAAAGTCGGGCGAGTGGCCGGCGTGTGGATGGTGAATTCGAACGCACCGAAGAGCTGGCGAATCTCCGCTGTTGTGGAGTTGTAGATCACGGTTGATGGGGCCGAAGAAGCCGCAACATCAGCACTCCCAATTCCCACAAACGACGCCAATTGACGAGGGTTTAACTCGTCAATGCCCATTGTTATGGACTTGGGTTTTGAAGAAGGAGGGAGCACTGGAGGCATAAGTCGGCTATCAAACAAGCACACAGGGACGCAAGGTTTACCCAGATTCAGGCCTCGTGGAGTACCCTACTCCTGCTTGTCTGCTCTTGGAATTAATGGAGGAATCGAAGATTACAGGGGCGCGCAGATGCAATCTGGCGAGAGTTGTGGAAACTAGGGTTGCGTGTGTCCTCCTCGCCGCCCCCTCCTAGCCTTTATATAGATAGGCTAGGTCTCGGGTAGCAGGTCGAGTCGGTTACAGATTAGGGTTTTCTCTTTAAACTTTCTATCTTTAAGCTTCTTCTTGTCTCGCAAGTAATCGAGAGTCTGTGGGCCACTCGAAGTCTTCATCGGGCCGTGGCAACGCCATGAGCTTTCACCGTATCTGGACCATATATACCAAACTCAAGTACCTGCAGGATATATCCATGTCAGCTTCCAACCTGGAATTGCCAATGTCAGAAGGCATGCCTAGATATTTTGCTTTCTTTGTTTCATTTGGAACCTGAAGGATATTCTTCACCAATTGCCTTGTACCATACGTACGGACAACCCTTGCTAAAATGACATAGGACTTGTCCAAGTTTATCCTTTGACCTGATGCGTTACAGTATTTCTCCAACAGATCAATAACAGCTTGAGCTCCCTCCAAATTAGCTTTTAAAAATAGCAGGCTATCATCCGCGAACAGTAGATAGTTCACAACTGGGGCTGTGGGGCCACCTTTAAACCCTATAAGTGCGGTAACTGACCACTCTTTTTAAGGAGGCCTGAGAGGCCCTCTGCTACAAATAAAACCAAATATGGGGACATGGGATCACCTTGAAGCAAACCCCTGGACGGGCAAAATTCCTCCAACGGTGTTCCATTGAGGGGAACTGAGAATGAAACCGAGGAAACCAGGCTCATAATCAGATCCACCCAACGTATATAAAAACCCATCCAAAGCATAATGACATGGAGATAACTCCAATCAACGCGATCATATGCCTTCCGCATGTCCAACTTGAGGGCACAGTGCCGATGCTTCTTTGCCCCATTCCTCTTCATGAAGTGCAAGAATTCATATGCCGTTATAATGTTGTCTATGATCAGTCTACCTAATACAAATGCAGACAGATATAATTTCTGGCAAAAGAACTTTCAACCTGTTCGCCCGCACCTTTGATGCAATTTTGTAAATCACATTGCATAGACTAATGGGTCTGAATTGTCCTAGCTACTCTAGGCTCACGAGCTTCAGATTTAGCACAATAAAGTCTTGTTGATCCCATGTGGGTTGTCTTCTCCTTGCAAAATACGTAACACATCATTGGTTACTTCAATCTCACACAAGTCTCAATGCTTCCGGAAGAAATGTGCAGGGAATTCGTCGGGGCCTGGGGCCTTTAACGGATACATCTAAAACAGTGTGGTCTTCACTTCTGCCTCGATGAAAGGGGAAAGGAGTCGCACGTTCATCTCTGGCGTCACGCACGTACCAACAGAATCTAAAACCTCCGCGGTCCCCGATGTGCCTTCTGAGGTGTAGAGATTCTGATAGAACTCTCGCGTCATAGAGCACAACTCCTGATGATCGTCAGTAAAAGAACCATCACTCCTGGCCAATCTCTCCACTTTATTCCTCTTCTTCCTTTTACTCGCACGTAAGTGGGAAAATCTTGTGTTACGGTCCCCTTCCGCAAGCCATTATATCCGCAAACGCTGGCGGCACGTCGTCTCTTCCCTGTGGCGTAACTTCATAAGTCGTTCGACTATTTTCAACTCCTGATGGGCCAGCTCAAGGTGATACGGCTCACTCCGGATACTGTCAAGCTCTCTGTTGAGCTTCTTAATTTCTGACCGAATGTTTCCAAACCTCTCCCTCCCCCATGCGGAGAGCTCGGATGGGAGGCCTTTCAGCTTCCCAGATAATTCCTGCACGGACGTAGACTCTTCGGCAGCACAAGCTCCTTTCATCAGTTCATCAAAGACATGATGACATTTCGACATGGCTTCGCATCGAAAAACCCTCTACCGATGCATGCTGACCTGAGCATGGTCATGGTGCAACATGATCAGGGAGTGATCTGACGCTGCAGTTGTGTGGTGATACACAGTAGCATTTGGAAAACCAGAAAAGTGCATACTCCAGTCCACCGTCACAAGCGCTCTGTCCAAGCGAACCCGGCAATAAGAGCCACATGTAACCTTCTTTTCAAAGGTCCTCGTACTAGCCACATATCCAAGGTCCATCAAGCCACATACATCAACGATGTCTCTAAACGCTTGAATTTGAGCGTTACTACGAGCGTTAACACCCACATGTTACTCCCGCAGGAGTGCCTCATTAAAATCACCTATGCAAAGCCACGACAAGGGAAACACCGATTTGATGAATCGAATCATGTCCCATGTCTTATGGAGCTCTCTGACTCGAACCTCCCCATAAACACACCTCAGCCGCCACGGTACTCCGAAGATGGAAACACAACTGCATAGATGTGATACTGAGAATAAGACACAGTTCTAACTTTATTTCATTATTCCAATACCGCCACTACGGCTAGAACTACTAATAGCAAATGCATTGTCATAACCCAAATATTGGCCTAGACACTCCACCCGTGATCTATGGACTTGGGTTTCCACAACACAGATGATAAAAGGGGAAACTCTCATGTGAAGTCACGCAACTTATGAATTGTCGCAGTGTTGCCTAAACTGCGATAGTTCCATAGGAGGGTACTCATTGTTCCTGGCGGTGCTCCACTGCGAAGCCCGCCTCCTCATTGATTTTATCCCTCTTCATCCCACTGTTCTTCTTCGGCCGCTTCTATTCCCTAGCAGACGACGGGGGTGGCGGAGTACCCGAGGGAGGAACATATGTTTTTGCTTGAGGTTCCTTCCCAAAATCAAGCTGCTGCTTTGCACAAGCAACTGATTCGATCACACTTGAATCCTTCCATGCAAGCATAGGTGAGGGATGCACACTTTTCCCTGGGCTAACCTCAGTCAGCGACGGGGCCGTATAAGAGAGTTTGTGAGTATCCACAACCACCTGGGCCGTTTCCGTCCCACGGCCAGCATCACCACATCCCCTGACACGACCACCACGCTGCCCTGGCCCCCCTCGAACCCGCCCACCAGAGCCTCGCCCACCAAGATCATGGACGGGTTGGTTGTCACGACATGGAGCACGAGAGAAAGGCCTTTGCGCCTCAGCATCACCTTCCAGCTGGCTCCTATTCCATGCAGTGTCCGCCGGCACCCACTTCCCAAACACAACATCTTTCAGTTGGTGCTCTCCCGTACCGCACTCCTCCTTGTTATGCCCAAGTAGGCCGCAAACCCCATAGTAGCGGGGTCCTTTCTCATATTTCACTCTAATCACCATATGTCTCCCTCTAGTTTAATAGTGACAAATCTCACGGAAATTTTCCTCACATCAAGCCAGACCCCGCCACGGACAAAACTGCCACCATCGTCCCTAGACCCATTCAAGTCCACTGTGATAACCTCTCCTACGTTACCCTCCAGTTCTGTCACAATCGGTTTCTTCATGAAAAGCTCGGGTACATCATGGATTTGTACCCAAGCCTCAATTTAGTTCAGCTCCACTAATGTGGCCTTGCATCTCCCATCATACTTCTCCACCGGGAAGCCATGGTCCTTGAAAATCCACGGACCCTGTTCCGTAATCCGCTGCCAATCACCCAAGCAGCTTGCATGCACTAGGAACTTTTATCCTCTAGGTCTCTGAATCTCACCTCTTGCACAGGAGCCCACATGAACCTCATAGTCTTCTTCAAAGATGTAGCACTGAACGGTTTAGGCGAAAGCAGACGTACGATTGCCATCCACTTCGCCTCTTCCTTTAAGGAGCTGACCTTGCCCTTGGCGACAAACAGTCCCTCGATGTCCTCCATCTTAAGGTTTAGACTCTGCAGTAGATCCTCTAGGGAAGGTTCAGATCCCTTCCCCATCCCTACACCACTCGCTTCGCCAGCTCCCTTCGAAGCAGCCATGCCCAGATCGCTTCCCAAACCCTACCCGACACCCACCAAGGCCGGGTAGTTAGACAGAGCCAACCCCTGGATCAGCCTGAGTGAGATCCGCAAGAAGAGAGAGGGAGGGACACAGGATAAAATATGTTCACTAGTCACGGGAATCAAGCCTCTCACCGCGGATCGTCGAAAATCGCCGATCGCCAGAGAGGAAGAGAAACCCTAGTCCCCTAGGTACCAGGGAGTGCTACAAAGACTCGATCGATTTTTAGGAAGAGGTTGGATGAATTGTTATGTTCACTTTTACAGAGATATGGTCTAGTATCTCAGGCCTTTTTTTTATTTAGTTACGTGGCCATTTTTATCGCTTGGGTAGTTTAGGCCATTTTTCTTCTCTAGTTATCTACTTCCTCCGATTCATGTTTTACCTAGTCACACTAAAAGGATCTAGATACACTCATTTTATAAAGATAAAATATCTTATATTTTAAAATGAAGGGAGTAGTAGTGGATCAAAATGATGCTAAAGAAAAAGAAAAAAAACTAATGGATCAAAGTGGGGTGGAGCCGGTGGCCTAGACCAGCTACATGCTACAGCACACAGTTGGCATACTGTTTCCATTCCATCGTGCCTAATTGTTGCGGCCTGGCGTCAACCTTTTTTTTTTCTTCGGACCTAGAATGGCAAATACTAGTACAATTAGGGATTTCCATTTTGCCCAAAATATTCGAAATTCAGCCAAATTTGCCAATTTCGGCTAGGCCCGGTAAGAAGAATTGCTTGACAAAATCTTCTAGATTTGGTGAATTTTTTTAAAAAAGTCAAATATTGCTTGAAAAATTAAATTTTTGGTCAGTTTTGGTCAACTTTCTTTCTATTCTCTCCTTTCGTCCAAAATTTGACCCAAAAATTCTGAAATGGGTGAATATACCATCGTGCCTGAAATACATATACGAGTTGGTTCGGTAGGTGAGGCCGTAAGAGAAATTTTATCACTCAGTTGAAGACTGAGACTGGAGATATCATCAATGACCAGGACCAGATGCTGGGTCTAGCGGCAAGTTATTTTGAGACTCTTTACTGCGGAGGTGCAGGTAGCGAACCAGGAGGTTATCAACAAAGTGTCCCCTTATGTAAATGCTGAGATGAATGAGAGGTTGCTGGCCCCTTATACAAGGGAGGAACTGAGAAAAGCTATGTTCAATATCGGCGATCTCAAAGCCCTTGGTCTGGACGGTCTTCATGCAGTTTTCTCTATAATCCCACCTCCGACCTCCATAATCCTAGATAATGGGGTGGTTTGGCCGGTGGTTCGGTAGGTGAGGCTATAATTTTCACCCTAGATAATGACCGTTGGGGGCAAGTTCTATGTCATACCGGGCCTGTGGGTCTGCAGGTTCGGGTCCAGCACCCCCATACCCGCCCAATTTAATTTGGCGAGTCTTATTTTTTACCGGACCCGCTTCATTTAAGGCGGGTACCCATCGGGTTAGCGGGTTTCGGGGCCCCATTGCCATCCCTAGTCGCGACTCCCCCTGCCGCCCCCGCCCCTGGTCTGCCATTCCTCCAGCTCTAGCCTCTAGGCCTCTATGGGTCCTCTATCCTTAGGGAATTAGGGTTCTTACTTCTTACTTTGTTATGTCTCTGTCTCTATGATCAGGCCTCGTGGACTGGATCTGATTTCATGGTCAAAGACACAGAAGTGAAGTTAGATGGACAGGTAGGGGAAGAAATCGGTAGCTGCAGAGGAGGGAGGTATAATTCTTTGATTTTATGGTCAACTAGATGAAGTTTGAGTTTGTAAATTTGAGCTAGGTAAATTAAATAGGCAAACTGCCATCATGTCCTTAATGTTTTCAATTGCAGATTTAAAGAGATATTTTGACGAGCCAATTTTGATTTTTTGCATCAATTTTTTTAACGCTTTAGAGTTCGCCGGATCTCAAATTTTTTTGTCCTTCGCCACTGTGCGGAGGACGAGGGTTTCCGCTGCCACGTCAGCCACCGGTGGACCCCACGTCCCGGCGGCTGCGGAGCGCTTGTCTCCCTCCAGGCGCCTTTCTCCAAGAGCCGCTAACGTGTGGCACAGGGGACGGCGACTTGGGATACGACAAGGCGCTCGAGCCCTCCGCGGCAGGAAATTCTAGGCCGCGGGCCCCGCCTCCCCAGGAGAGCCGGGCTCCGCCGCGATGGCGTTGCGTATCAGTTTCACTGCAGCTCCTGTTGCTCGAGCTACTTGTCCATCCTTTTCAGACGTGGTTTCATGGACGGCACTATTGCGGTAAAGGTCGTAAAACCAGAAGAATCATTACGGCAAGGCCCTTACGGCCGTACATTGCATACTATAAGGCTAGTGGATCAGTGATGATCAGCAAACAGCCGTACGAGAAATAGCCGACTTTGCTGGCTGGCTGATGCGGGCGTCGGGACGAGATGACCGAGGTTCGGCTATTTGGGCTCGAGCGAGATGTGTGTTGCGGCTGCATGCTCCTACGATTCTTCCAGCCCCGCGTGCTATTCTGTCTCTCCCGGCCACGTCCATGACCCCGATCGAGCAAAGTTTTGGATGATCGCTGACGTTGGAGGTTCTCGTGTTTGAGAAGTTGGAACGATAGAGAAGGTGACCTTTCATTTGGCATGGATATTTCTCTTTCGAAAATAGAAATGCATTGAGGCTGGCTATTGGCCAGACCAAAACTTTCTTAGTTGGGCCCCAGCACGGTCCAACAGGACCTGGCAGAATGGGTCCTCCTCGGTGGCGCTCGCGTGATCCGGGAGGTGCTAGGCGCCGCTGCGCGTCAGACTTGCGCCGCCTGAAGCGCTGTTCTACATGGGCCAGCCCATAGAAGGTACACACGCTGGCAATCTCAACGTGTTACATACGCTTGCCAATTGATCTAAAAAAAAACGCTTGCAATAATTTTGTCGCTGCTCTGTGTCTGGTGCTTGACTGTTCCAATACGTAGTATGGTACGTATGCTGTCAATCTCAAGTTCTCAACGTGTTCCGATATGAATATGTTTTACCTATAGTTAGGATAATCAAATGTCATGAACCTATTATAAATATGTTTATGTTCATGGTAAAAAAAATTAACATTTTAGAAATTATTAATAATTTTCAAAAGTCATGAACATTTAAAAAAAATCATGACCAATTTTCAAAGACCGTGAATATTTTTTAATAAAACATAAACATTTTTCAAAAATATCATGCACTTTTTAAAAATTCTGAACTAATTTTCAAAATCATGAACAATTTTTAAAAAAACATACGCCAATTTTCAAAAATCATGAATCAATTTTCAAAGATCATGAACTAGTTTTCAAAATCATGAACTAATTTTGAAAAATCATGAACCATTTTTCAAAGATGACGAACCATTTTTCAAAATCACGAATAGTTTTTCAAAAAATCATGAACTAATTTTAAAAAATCATGAAACATTTTTCAAAGATCATGAACCAAATTTCAAAATCATGAACCATTTTTCAAAAAGTCATGAACCAATTCCCAAAATGATGAACAATTTTCAAAAATTTGTGAACCAATCTTTAATAATCATTACATAAACAATTTTTAATATGAATAGAAACTCAAATAAGAAAATGAGAAATAAAAATAAGAAACATAAAAACGAAAAATAATGAAATTAATAATAGAAAAAATAAGCAAAAAAGGAAAAAAGAAATACTAGAAGAAAAGAAAATAGAAAACCAGCAAAAAACCGAAATGAAAAACCGAGACAAACAGCGATCGATGCGGACGCAGAATCCAAACTCAGGCAACGGACGCACATGGGCCTGACCCATGACCGGTTGGCTTCAGGCCGCGCAAGGCAGTTGTGCCGCTTGGAGCGGCATTTAGCATTCGGCCGCATGCCGAGCTCTTGTTTCGCTCAAGAATAAGGCAGGATGGACCGGTTAACTACAAGGCCCATTTTTTATTTCGACGTTCGTGCGCTGACAACGCTGTGCTGTCGGGCGACACGCGGTCGCTATTTCTTCGCGTCGTACAGTGGCATGCAACTAAAGGAAACAGGTGAGCGTTTTAAACTTTTTTTTTGAGATTTGTGAGCGTTTTAAACTGATGATTTCTTTAGTCTGCTAGCGATGTTGGACTATTTTATCTCGCGGCAAAAACTCGAGAGAGAAACTGAACGAGGATTCGAACCGGGCTATGAGAAGCGTTCCGTAATCAAAGCCGGAACGAAACAATCCCAAACATTTAAGTATATTTTATAAAACGGAGGGAGTACTTGGTACAGTACGTGACAAGCTAGTACCAGTACTAGCGATCAACCTTTTTTTTTAAATGGATGCTATGCCTGCATGCTATGGGATTAAACGTAGAGGAGCTGCAGTGTGTCTTTTATTTAAGCGGACAAGTTTGCACGATGCTTTTTTAAGTGGAGAACATTACTTTTACATTTTAGTTAACTTTTTTTTCAAAATTGTATCAATCTATTAATAAACATCAACATCAATACAAAGAGTCATAAAACAATAAAAAATATAAATAGGTCACTGGACCACCTAGCAACGACTACAAACACTAACACAAGCCGAAAGTGTGTCGCCATTTGTGCATATTGGTGGTAGAAAAAGAAGTACATGCTAAAGTTTTTAAAAAATAAGTGAAATAAAAATATTAGAGTTCCATGGCACTAATCAATGGCTACCAACGGGAACACAAATGGTAGACTAAAAATGGAACAATATAGCAGGTGGAACAAAATGTCAATATTAATGAAAAACACACTATTTAGAACATAATTTAAGCGCATGTGGAACAAATCATGACTAGAAGCGGAATAACAGTTTGGACCATATGGAACTAAGAATACACTAAGCAGAACATTGTTTTAATGTAGTTGGAACAAATCATGACTGCTAAAGTAAACATAGCGTTAACCTACATGAAACAAAGTTTTAGTGCAGGTGGAACAAAATCTTGACTCCTAGCAGATTAGTACTTTGGTAGAGATGGAACAAAATGGTTGTGTCCAAAGAACTAACCATCTATCAACTAGACAATTGTTTTGGAAACAAATCAAGTGAAAAAAAATTGAAACAATTTTTTTACTGCTGGCGGTCAAATCACAAATATAAGGAGAAATAAAAAGTATATGCCAAGAGGAACAAACTTTATACACACGAGGAACAAGACCACAACTACTAACTAAAACATAATTTTAGACCACGAGGAATAAATTACCACTCATCGAAGCAAATTGGAAGTATGAGAAAGAAAAAACAATTACACCAAATAGAACAAAGTTAATGCACATGAGGTACAATTTCACAACTAAGGAAGCACAATTTTGGACCTAGTGAAGTACAAAAGGAACAACAATTTACACCAAATAGAACAAAGTTAATACGTGTGAGGAACACTTTAACGAAAACACGAATTTGGACCATGTAGAATACAAAAAGAACAAAAGTGTACACCAAACGGAACAAAGTTTATACATGTGTACACGAGGAACAAGACTTTAGCATACGAGGAACAAATTATGTATATAATAGCAGAGACGAATCTAGAAATTTAATTTTGGGTGTAAAAATTTCAAGCAACACAAAATATAAACGTGAAAATCTGAAATTAGGCTCTTTATTACCCTATTATGTGCTAAATCAAGATTTTAGCTCGATTTGGTTGAGAAAATGATACTTATAAAGACTAGGGAATACCAAAAGTGATACAATATGTCCACTATATACCATATATAAATTTTGTTGCATAAATGTTTGGGTGTACATATGTACACTCTCAACCTACATTAGATCCGTCCAAGTATAGTAGGAACAAAAATTCAGATTAAGTGGACGAAATAATCATGTCCATTGTTGAGACAAGAACTGTAGCGCCCGAGTAACTGATCACATCTATACTAGAATTAAAGCTTTATCGGTCTAGGGACAGATGTGGTGTACACTAGGAACAATTATTTTGACTAACTAGATCATGATGGCGCGTGTTGCCGCGCCCGTCTATTAGGACTATATAATGTTAGGAATTGATAAAAATATATTTTAGATTTTATCTGTGAAGTTTTATGTATTTAAAATTGAAGCAGCTATAATTTTCTACACCTTGCTTTAGTTGAGAAAAGAAGAGACTATTAATCCCTAATCCATCCCTATACACGTTGGGCAAAGAAAAAAAGAGAAGCTTGAAATAATTAGTTTGTGATTCAAAAACAGGGAATTGAAAGGAATATAATCTCAGAACATTGTATGTGAGATATAATCTATACATATATACAAGCGTTATATTATGTACTACATTTAGTTCAGACATATGAGTAAAGTGTTAGTACAGTTCTTGTAGAAGGTAAAGGGAGGCCCTAGACCATCTTGGCATCATACTGAACAGAACACAAACACCATGTCCATTGGCTGTAAAGAAAGTAGTGACTCCTTTTCATGCTACGAAAGTTGTATCCTGGTGCCACTGTTGGAGCAGCTAAGAAAATTTCAGAATAACCTAACAATCATATAGATCATGAAAAAACAAAGATACACAGTTTTTGCATGCTATAGGCTAGCAAGTATGGCGTTGTTACAAACATAGTTGTTTGTGCAGGCATGACATTGAAGTGTATTCCTTGGAAGCAAGGAATTATAGTAAACCAATTGGTGAAGCATATGGGCACATCAAAAGGTATTTCTAACAACATACTTGCTATTTTCAACACACATATTTGAGTGCCAAAAAATTAATTCACACATTTCAATAGTCATATATATTTGATATCTGCATGATGAACTGTTCTGGTACTAATTTACAAAAGACCTATCAATTGATATATGGTTCCAGATGCAGCATGCAGTCCATTTTTCTAGAAAAAACCGAATTGCATCAGAGACAATCACTGATCCTTCATAGCTCCAGAGAACAACATCAAACGTAGATATGGAAAAGGAAAGGTAACGAGCCATGCAAAAAGAACCACATTCACCTGCAAATCAAATGAATCCGTAAGTGAGATGGAATGAAGCACATGTATTTGCTTAATTAAAGCACAAAAAACAACGACTCAGATATAAGCAAGCAAAGACCAGAAGCAGCAACTTTCCTCGGGCCTAGCGTATCACCTAGGAGTGGGCTATATCTAAAGATCTTAAACCTACAAGCTTCTCTTTTTTTTGGGATTTTTGGGCTCCCATGAGGATTTTTTTGTGTGGTGACACGTGTCCCCCTCTTCTTCTGTGTGCATTCTTGTGTACCCATAGTGATTAACTTTGCTGGTCTTGCAATGTATATTTTATCCCTTGGTACATTCTTGGGTGGCTCTAGCAACATTCATCTGGTGATATTAAAAGATTCATTTTGTTTTCTTCTTGATGTCATCATGTTATTTTGGTTTGCTAATCATGCTATTTTGTTCCGGTACATATTATTATAAGTTGTCATCATGTTATTTTGTTTGTGGTCATCATGATATTTTGTTTCTATGCAATATTATAAGCCTTATTTTGTTTCGATGCTCCTTCATCATGTTATTTTGCCCATCTCATCATGTTATTTTGGTTTGATCATCATGTTATTTTGTCTGTTGCTCATCATATTATTTTCTTTCCATGAATATTAGAAGCTCTATTTTGTTTTGACGCTCCTTCATCATGTTATTTTGTCCATCTCATCTCATCATGTTATTTTGTTTTTGTCATCTTCATCATGTTATTTTATCCATCTCATCATGTTATTTTGGTTCCTTCGTTATGTTATTTTGTGTCCATTCATCATGTTTTTGTTCCTATATGGCATTGGCATCATGCTATTTTGTTCTTATCGTCATGGTCTTTTGTTTTTACCTTAGTCATCATATTTTTTTGTTTTTTATGCATCATATCGTTCTCCTTTTTTTATGCATCTTACAACCCACACCGACAATGCCCTTCATCATCTTCCTATATATATATGGTCTTCTCATTTCACTTCCTCCTATGGCTTCCTCTCACATGCTTCCCCTCGTGGCCACCATGGTTGTCGCATCTGTCACCGTGGCTTGCCTATTCATGTGCCTGATTCTTCTCCTCCCGGTGGTGGTCGTACCTTTGTTCCTGCTTCCCTTGTGCTTCCTCGTGGTGGCCCTTCTTTAGGTCTGGTCTATCATTTTTGCTTTTCCTTTTTGAATTGTAGCCTTTTTTAACCACTTTCATTTTTTAGCTCCCACGGGTTTGCTTTCATCCTCTACCCCTTTCGATGTGTGTTCCCGCCGTCGCGCGGTTAGGCTTGGGAAGCGTCCTCTTGTATGTTCGCACGGTTAGATTTGTTTGTTATGGCCTATATGTTCTATTTATTTCTGCCATGATTTTGTTTTACATTTTTATTATACCGTCTTTTTGTTGTTGTTTGCAGGTGCTTCTCTTTCTGTGTCGCCGTCTTCTTGTTGTATGGCAACATCTTCTTCTCTGTCTGCTGGTATGGCGACGTGTCCTTTTTTTCCCGCTCGTGTTCTTACCTTGATTGTTTGGCTCTTCCTGTTTCTAATATTTGTGATTGGATTTAGGTATGCTTCCTGGTCGGTCCGCAGATCCTTTGTCCGCTATTCGTTTATTTCTGTGTCCAAGTCTGTTTATTCGTGCTGGTGAATATCCATCTCGGTCGCTTTCTTCTTCAACGCCTCGTGGTATGAAATTTATTTATGTTTGTTTCTCTTTGTTGATTGTTCTATTTGTCATGTGATATCGTTATTATTTCGTGTGATCCGTTGTTCATTTTTTTTATTATTTCATGTGCTTCTCTTGTTATCTCATGTGCTTGGTTTGTTATTTCGTGCGTTCATGTTGTTTTCTCTTTGTTTATTATTTCATGTCCTCATGATGTGTTTCTCTTTGTTCGTTATTTTATGTGCTTCACTTATTATTTTATGGGCTCCTTCTGTTAATTCGACATGGATAGGAAAAATAAAGAGCTTACTTTTTTTCTTTGATTAGTTTATGTGGTCTTACTTTTTCTTTGATTAGTTTATGTGGTCATGTCTTAATGGGTATTTTTTTTGTAGTTTTGCCGGTTCCTTTGGTTTCTCGTGAGAGTGCTTCTCTTAATCGTATTGTTAGGAGGTTTATACTCGACTATCATCCCGGGAGGATAAAATGTGAGTCCTTTTTCCTGCTACTTCTTTTTTTGTTTTTTTATTTCTTCCTGTTGTTTTTAATATGAGATCTTGTTTTTCCTTTCTCAGTATGTCTCGGGAATCCTCCATTTTCGGATCAGAATGTTGCTTTACTAAAAGGTAATCCTTGTTTGTCTTTTTCTCTCTCCCCTGTTTATTATTTCCTAACATGTTGTTTGTTTGCAGCTCTTTCTCTTGATCGGTCCTATTATGGTGTTCCTCTTTATTACTGTAAACGGTGTGATGCTTCTTTCTGGTACCTGGAACGTTCGAAGAGCGATAGGAGGGGAAAGGGATGCATGCATGTTTATTCTGCCTGTTGTTTGCGAGGGAAGGTTTCATTGCCTAGATTTAGTGACTGGCCTTCTCCTCTTAAAGAGTTTCTTCGTTTCGATGGTGGAGCAGTGTCTAGTCATTTTTTGCGTCTCATTAGGTATTATAATTCTATGTTTTCTTTCACTTCTCTAAATGAGCTTCTAATTAACCACTTGAAACTGAACCTACAATGTTCGCTTTGATTTAATGTATTTTTCCTATTTGATTAATTGCCTTAGCTAGCTAATTATGGGTGTGGTCACATATATATGTTTGGATTTCCTCCTTTTGATGTTCTGCGCTTCCATTAAGGCAAAAATCAAAATTAGCCTACTAAAGTATTACCATAGTGTAGAATTTTCTTTTATTAATTTGTGCCCACCTATAGGTGGACATAGCTCTGCCTGAATTGATTGTTGACTGCTTGATCACATTTTTTACTGCATTGTGCCACTCTCTACAAATGAAGAACCAAGGTTTGAACTCACAATTAATTTCAGAAACCAAAGTATTTTGATATGAGTGAGATAAGTTATGTTGCAAGAGAATGATTTTATTTTCCCATTAGTACAACATGATATGAATATGCAGTTCTAAACTCTAGAATGAATCTTGCAATGAAGAGAAAAATAAATATGTGATACCCCAGTTCATTTTATGACTATTGATTTGTAGTTATTCTAAGGTGATTCGTTTAAAACTGATTCATGTGGTTGGGTGGTAGTGCAGAGATTTTCCTTTTTTCTTCGAGATGTCCAATACATAGGTCTATGAGAAGCCAATCAGTTGAGAAGTCATCAGTATCGTTCTTCTTGCAAGGCAATCGTTCTTGTGGCTATCCCTATGGTGTCTCCATTTTCTTTGTTCTCTTTAGTAATAAAAGGCAAGCTCTTAAATGTGCAGTTATTCTTCTATTATAAGAGAGTGTATGGTTTCTCATGGCAATGTTTTTTGGATTAGTTTCTGTAGTCTAATTGGTTGTTGGCTCAATGCTCGGGGCTAGGGTTAGTTTTTGTAGTTCGATTGGTTGCCAGCTTTTGTGGAAGTAATTTTTTCAGCTCCATGGGAATTAATTTGATATTCTCATGGTATGACTAATCTCATGGTGCATTGTTACACTTTGTTCTCTAAATTACATAGAGATGAACGAGAAAATTGGTAGATGTCATTTTTTTGGCTCCACCTGGAATTAAATTAAGATTCTTATAGTATGACCAATCTCATGGTAGAAATTTGGTATGAGCTTCACAGGAATTAACTTGAGGTTGAGAAGCCCCGGAAGATTGCTTGGTTTTCCTCTGTTCCAGTGGTGTCTTCATATTTTTAGTTAAGTAATACCATGAGAACTTTCAGCTACTGGTTGCGAGAACAAAGACTTAATCAAGCTACTAGAGACAAAACGAAAAGAAGTTGGGGTTGTGTCACAATATAGATAAGTATTATATGAGTACTAGAGATAAAACGAAAAGAAGTTAGTCATACCATGAGTATTAGATAAGTGTATGTAAAGTCTACATAAAATATGATGGTTATTTTTAAAGAAGTTGGGTGTCTTGCCTTGAGAGTACTAGGTAATGAGAGTGCTAAACTATAGGTCAGTAGCTTGTTGTCTTTTCTAGACCAAGAGCTATCATGGTGTCCTAAAGAGAAGGTTGAACTAGAGTTATACCAATATAATAATCATTCCGTTCATTTTTGCTATTATTGATTATTTGATTATCTTTTAAGGAAGGAAATCTATGTACTTCTGGGGTATCAAAAATCTGATTTTTAGGTGTAGAAAGTTAGGATATCAACCTTTTTCTCATTGCCGACCATACTTGTCGACGCTCTCTCTATCTTTTATCAATTGTTGTGCTGCAGAATTCCATGAATTTTGGATGGAAATGTGTTGGTCTTATGACACTTGCTGAATAAAGGGGATGATACGTCCATTTTGCATCACTATTCTATATTATAACTTACTGTTATTCATTGATATATTTCATATTAAGAGATGATATTTATGTTATTTCATCTGTTTTTGCATGGTTGATGACTTTTGGAGCATGGACCGTTGCAGTCAGGATTTTGATGGAAAAGGTGCTGTTTGGAGGCAAAATTCGCGAAGATCAGAAAATTTGGGAAAATACATGGAAAATTCTATTTTTCCAGAAAACTAAGATTGCCAAAGGGGGAGTGGAGATGGACCACAGGGGGCCCACACCACCCCTGGCACGGGAAGCCCTAGGCCGCGCCAGCAGGTGGTGTGGCCACCCTGGCTCACTCCAGGCTCTCCCCACTAGCGTATATTACCCCCACGGAACCCTAATACCTGGGGGAGCGACCACAAAAATATTCTGTCGCCTCTGCGGGGCGGAAAACACTGAGAGAGAAAGATCTCTCCGGCAGACAGAATTCTGCCGGGGGAATTCCTTCCCGAAGAGGGGAGATCATCGCCATCAACACCACCATCAAGCTAGACTTTATCGGGATCATCATCATCACCACCATCATCTCCACCAGCACCATCATCACCACTTCATACCGCTGTAACAATTGGATTGAATCTTGCATAGTTCTTAGGGGAAACTTTCCTGGTGTTGATTACTCCTTATAGTTGATGCTATTGAGTGAACCATTGAATTACCGTTTATGTTTAGATTGTTACATATCATTATATCATCTCTGATCTTGATCCTTATGATGTCTTGTGACTAGTTCATTTTGTTCTTGAGGACATGGGAGAAATCATGTTGTTAGTAGCGGAGTTGTGTTGAGAAAGATTCAATGGTTTGATATTTAAGTTGTGGTGTATTTCTTCTAGTGGTGTCATGTGAACATCGACTATATGACACTTCACCTTTATGGGCCTAGGGGAATGCATTGTGTATTTATCTACGAATCGTAGGGGTTACCGGAGTGACAGAAATCTGAACTCCCGTTAGGAAACCTTTGCACAAGGGATGTCAGGGTCTTAGAGTTTAAAGTTGTGGTTAGGTTTCTACCTTAATTACTTTATTGTACTTGCAGATGCTTGCAAGGGGTATAATCACAAGTATGTATTAGTCCTAGGAAGGTCGGTACATTAGCATAGGTTCACCCACACAACAATTAGCAAACTAAAGAAGATTAATCAACTATATGAAGCGAAAGCACTTGATGACATTCCCGTGTGTCCTCGAGAACATTTGGTCATCTTAAGTAATACAACCGGCTTGTCCTTTGCTAAAGAAAGGATTGGGCCACTTACTGCATTTATTCTTATTATCTTTTATTTACTCGTACTTTATTTACCTGCATTATCAAAACCCCCTAAAAATCCGTTTACTAAGTATTTACAGAGAATTCCTACTCCAAGCTACTCGCCAACACCTTCTGCTCCTTGTTGGGTTTGACACTCTTACTTATCGAAAATACTGCGATACACCCCTATACTTGTGGGTCATCAAGACTATTTTCTGGCGCCGTTGCCGGGGAGTGAAGCTCTATTGGAGAGTGGAACTGGTAAAGGAAACTTCTACTGTGAGTATTGTTTACTTCTGTCAGTTGCTTTATTTTCAATATGGATAATTCGCTGAGTTTTTTATTTCGTAATGCTACTACCAATTCTAAGGTAGTAGGTGAACAACCACCTGCTGAGAATAATACTTTTAAAATACCTACAAGAATTATTGATCGTGTTATGGATAACTATTATGTTGGAGATGGAACTGTCCATCCTGGTGATCATTTGCTCTTTATACACGAATTATGCGGGTTGTTCAAGTGTGCAGGTATTACAACAGATCAAGTCAAGAAGAAGTTATTCTCATTATCACTGAAAGGAAGAGCTGAGGAATGATATAAGTTGTTGAAGAATGGTCAAGCCCTTGAATGGGAGGAAATAGTGCCTCTCTTTTATTCTAAATTTTATCCTCTTAGTGAGATCCATAAAGATCGGAATCAAATATACAAATTTTGGCCTCTCGATGGAGAGAGTACAACTCAAGCTTGGGGAAGATTGAAGTTACTAATGCTCAAATGTCCTATTCATTTGCTCCCTCACAATATTATTCTCAATAACTTTTATGCAAGGCTTTCTCTTTATGATAAGGATCTATTGGATGCTTCTTGTGCTGGATCATTTACACGTATGGAAGAAGGAGCTAAATGGGATCTTCTAGACCGTATTCAAGACAATGCTGAAGCATGGGAGAATGACAAAGGAAGAAAGTCAGGTAAAAATTATGATTATGAATGCATTGAATCTTTTATGGGAACTGATGATTTTCAAAATATTAAAAATGCTTATGGTCTAGACTGTCAAGCTATTGCAACTTATTTTAAGGCTTTTGCTTCCTATATTGAAGTTCCTAAAAATAAGTGGAATAAGTATCATGCACCTTATAAAGACATTGTTAGTAGTGTTCCGGCAAGAATACCGAAGTTTATACTTCTAATCATGTTTCACCTGAACCTTACATTGAGAAAATACCTTTCCCAGTTAAGATAAAGGAACATTCTATGATACTAGTATGGTTAATGAAAGTACAAATAAAGCTGTTGAACCTGATAAACAAATGGATGATGAACCTATAATAGCAAATGTAAAAGACTTTGTCACTAAATATGTAGAAGAGGGACACACTATCCTTTGTAAGGATACTTCTAATATTGTTTCACAAAGTAGTGTTATGAGAGCTAGTGTCCCTGTGTTTTTTGTTAGGATAAGTGATCATTGCTACAACGGTTCTTGTGATAGTTATATCATTAAATTTATGCATGATACTGAAGGTTATTATGAGAGAGGAAAGACTGTTTTAATGCATCTCAATAATATTAAGTTTCCTCGCTTTATGTTGAAAGTCTTTATGTTGCACTTGATTTGTGTGGCATCCCGCTAAAACCACTACTAGAAAATCACGGTGTGTTTGTGCATTGCATCATCATGACCGCGTGCTCATGTCATCATGCCGCATTGCATTTGAGCATCGTCATGTCATCATGCATATTTTTCTTGCATTTTTCTAATCGTGAAAGTATTTTTTTATTAAACACCGTATTTTGTTTTTCTAAAATATCCGTACGGTCTAATATATATTAAGCCGTCATCTTTCTTTGTTATTTAAATTAAAACAATAATTTTCAGTCTGTTACGTGACCATAAAAGGTTTTCTTATTTTACTAAAACTAAAACTAGGCAAAAAGCCCGTCTAAAGTTTTGGCCCAAAACTAGTCCCATCTAGTCTACTTTGGACTATATAAATAGTCTATTCCCCTTCCTCTTTCTTCCCAAACCCTAGCCTCAAATCTGGGATCTAGATCATGCCCCAAAATTTCCATCTCCCCTTCCTAAAAATCCTCTCCTTTTATGATTCCTTCTTGTCTAAAATCCTGTTCGTTAGTGAACTCTTTTTTTCCCATGTGTTGTCGCTGCAATACTCCAAAGATCGCCGTCGTTTCCTCCTTTCTGTGCCATGTGCACCGGCAGCAGCTGGCCATCGATTTGAGCTTGTCCTTGCAAATCCTCACGTGAGGTTGATAATTATCTAGCTGAGCATCTCACACAGTCACACACCACATCTGCTCTTCGGGTTCCATCGCTGCAGGCATCGGGTGGCCGCCGCCTTGGCCCTTAACGCGTGTGCAACGGCAGCCAGATCTCTGACCCCGGAGGACCTCGTCCGCTTCCCATCTAATCCATCAACAGCAGCAACGCACCACCAGATCACCACCGCACGTCCCCGGCCGCACAACAAGCAGCCTCCCGCGCCACGCTGGTTCCTAGGCGCGCGCCCGCATGCCGACCGACCAGTCGATCCCAGGCCTGCTGTCGCCTAGGAGGCTGCGTCAACCGAGACGCTCCACTCCACCTGCGGACAACCGCACTCGCGTGCCCCTTCAGTGTCTCCAAGTACCAACTCTACTCGTTCTGGACAAACAATTTGTAAAGCACGTACGCTCTCTTGTTCCATCTGGTGAGTATCAACGCTAGTACTAATCCAGTTCACTTCATCTTAGATTTCTACAGCCAAGTAACAAATCAGCTCTTGGTTCCGGGCGTGGCCGCGTCGTTCCTGACATGTTCGACAAAATGTCAACAGGAGATTTGTCTCCGGATTCTGCTTCCCGACGTTTCCTCCGGCTACTTCGAGTACTTCGGTCGATTCAATAATATCTGCGAAGATCATCTCTTCGGCTCTCCGATCTGAACCGTAAGATCTCAATCTGGACCCTATTTACAAATGACATAAATCGTGTTTGCATATTAAATCTTACATGCTTGCATACATTGTGGGTTTGGATTAAACAACAATTCACCTCATAATTAAATATGGAGTCTATATGCGGGCTATTCTAGTCTTATTCCAATCTCTATTTAAATTTGTGTAGCGAACCGATACCGTGTTTTGCCTTGTTAAACAACATTTAAATCGCGGGTAGCTATACAACATGAACCACTTAATTAATTGTTGGGACCTTGATTCCGCTTAATATTGTCTAGTTGCATCGCATCATTGCCATGTCATACATCATACCTGCATCATGCCTGATCTTCTGCTGTAGTATTAAATAGTGCATCCGGTGTTTCTTTTAGTGTTTTGCTTCTTCGTGGATTAGGCCGATGAGTTGATGCGAGTATCGACAAGTTCTTCGGATATGAATCTCCGACAGTGTTTTCCAGGCGAGCATCTCTCCCCCTTCTACCTATTTTGCATTTATAGTCTTTATTTCCTCCTGTTGATCTATTGCTATCCGTGTCGCGATGCTTTAGTTTCCGTACCCCAGTTATATCCCGTGCAGCCTCCATATTGCCTTGGACACCTCCTATTACCTGTGTTTGGTAGATAGCTGGCCTTGCGAGTCGTAGTTGCTTGCTCAGGTGCGATCTCGTGCTGTCAAGTACCACAGTTGTTGGAATGCTGGCAGATGTTTATTTGGTGGAGATGCTTATTGGTGGAGATGATCATGACTTTAAATACAACTATTAAAATGCTAGATATAACTAATGCAGAGACATCGGTGGGCAATAGATGTTATTTGGTTCTTCGACGCTCACTTGTGTCCCGTAGGACCCCGAGTACTTGATACCTGTTCCTTGATTTTTCGCACTATCTACATCTGGGAGGCCTTATGGACCCTCCTGAGCCAGAGCTTGATTCATTTCTATTTCTTGGGGCCACAAACTAGTTTGGGGCTTTATTACTATCCTGTACTTATGCCATGCTTTACTGCTTTATTTACGATTGTGCATGGAGCACCTGTACTGTTTTGGATCGTGACACGTTTTCGCTGTATCGACAAGCCCAGTCACACTTTTGGGTTCCCAGTCATTTACAGCCGTCCACACAAACCCTGGGTCCATTCCGGAGCCGGCCAACTTCGTTGCGGGTAGCTTAGTGGGGTGGCCCCCTGAAATATTTCTGAATCCTGTGATCGCTTTGTCGTGAATGCCTCGTTGGGTTTTGAGTTGGTTTTTCCGAGGTTGATCGAGTGTGTGTTGCTATTTGTGCACCCCTGCAGGATAAAACTTTCTGAAAGCCGTGTCCGCGGTTATGGACGACTTGGAGCACAGTATCTCGATCATAGACAAGCATAACTAAAGTAGTGCTATAAATTTGACTTAATATGTGATTAGTAATCAGCTCAAGTATAACGGAATGGATATTAAAAAATGCCAACAGCTAGTGGTTCTGGGTTGTTTGTTATATATGCCTAGTAAGTATTCCAACTCCAATGGAATGTGATAAAAGTGCCAACAACTGCTGGGTTTTGGGATTCCTCAGGATAATTATATCTGACTAGTAAATGTTCCAACTACAACGGAAAGGTAATTAAAACGGCCCACTACTTATGCTTCAGGATGACTCATGCTATCTATATCTGATTAGTAAGTGCTGCAACTATAATGGAAAGATTAAATAAAACTGCCAACCGTGTGAGTTTCCTCGGCTTAACTTCCTCGTTTGGTCTCGAGGGGGGAAATACCAGGATGGGTTTGTTTGGTGTTAGCTTCAGGTTGGATCCGAATAGGTCTTTCTTATCCCTCTCTGATAACCGCCAGTTGTACCGAGTCTCTATAGGTTGTTTAGTGCCGATGCGTTGCCGCTTCAGCCCACCATACCTATGTAGGCGAGAGCCGCCGAATTCTTGCCTCGCCGTGTACTAGCCTCAGTACTGACGCTCCTCTTTTCCTTTTGCCCTTTGTCGGCACCCCTTTTGTTTTAGCAGGTTTGAGATCGCCGTCGTTAGCAGGGTTACCCTTCCGGCTTGGCCTGGGCAGGGTTATGGACGCCATTGGGTATTCTTCAGGGCTCTTAGCCCCATTTGCATCTTGTCCTTAGTCGGACGCTCTATCGTTTTCAAGGTGATTTGAATCTTTGTATATTATATCTGTATTCTTGACTCGTTGAGTCACTGTTGTATATATATCTGTTCTATGGGTCCCATCGAGGACTGTTGTGTAATGTTATTACTTTGTTTTCCACCCGCACGAAAGTGCCTGGTGGGCATCCTTGAATCGTTTCTATGCGGGTTTGGCGGAAAGGGCTAAAACTTGCATAGGGCCGATTCGAGGGCGTTACAATTTTCCTTCCTATGCTTGCAGTCCCTAGTTTCAACAACTTGTTTGCTTACAAAATTCCTTTGCATAGGAAGTGGGTTAGACTTAAACATGTATATTTTTGCTTCTTAATGCTCTCTTTCACTTCAATTCATATTCTTATGTGAGCATCATTGAAATTATCATGCCCATCTTAATGGCTATAAAGAAAGAGCTTTTTGGGAGACAACCCAATATATTTTTGCTTCAGTTTGTTTTTGTTTCTTTGAGTCTTGGAAGTTTTTGTTTCGGCAATAACCTCTCCTTATCATTTTGTTTGGTTTTTGTGTCAAGATCAACCTCTAATGAGAGAGAAGTAAGATTTGAGGAAGTTGCTGTTCCGAAACAGATTTTTGTGCTTCACCGTAAAAATTCGTGAGAGATCTCTGTACGTCGGATTGAGCTGTAATTTTTTGTGCTTCTGACCCAGGTTATTATTTAACTTTCGTTAGATTTGGACTTTTTGATTTGAGCAACAGAAGATTTTAGAAAAAACTGATCTTTACCTGCTAGACTGTTTTGACAGATTTTGCCACTCTTGCATTTGCTTCTTAAATCGATTTCCTTTTTGAATTCTTTTTGGGTTTTCAGAAGGAGTTGCTACAGTAGTTTATGTTTTGATAGATTTCAGTTGAATTTGAGCCTAAAAGGTTTATTACCTTGCTTATACTAATGTTGCTAATGAGAATGGTGTGAAGTTTTGTGTGAAAGAAATTTCTAGGTTATCGGAGAAAATGGTGTAAAGAAAGTGAAAGGTTTCATGAATCGAGCAATATGAGTATGAAGATGAATATATTGATGTTATTCAAATGGTGACCCCAGAAGAATCTACTAAATGCCAACTTTAGAGACCTGAAGAGTCCGTTTTCGAATAGGTAACAGTTCTGGTAAGAAAAGTTTCGCGAAAATTATGTCGAATTATATTTTTGGAGTTTTCATCCAACATGGAAAGCAACGAAGCAAAAGAGGGACGGAAACGGAGCCAGGGTGGCTCACACCACCCCCTGGCGCGGGCCCCCCTGGCTGTCAACACCCGGATTTTTAATCCCAGATGCCTATTATGTCATACATCGCAATCCCAGGATTACCATTTTTGCGAGACATAACAGATTGGATATCACAGTACATCATCCATTACAAACCATAATAAGGTCTTACACGAATAAAGGATCTCATGATCCAGTCTTAATACAACAAGCAACAGAATAGATAATAAGCGTAGCGGTGGGGTCCATCTTCAGAGGCACAGGCAATGCTGACGATGGAAGATAGTCCTAGTTATCATAGCCGTCCTGATGTCCTTCATCTTGGTAATCTCCTTCATAGTCTGGCCATGAGAATAGCCAGGGACAAAATCCATGAGTACTCTTTAAGTACTCGCAAACTACCACTAACAAGTAAGATAGTACTAGTGGGAAAAGCTAACTCTAGGTTTATTTGTAGAGTTAAGTTTGAAACCTAAGCTGAGTTTAGAAACAAAGAAAGATAAAATAAAGTTCTAGAATCACTTAAGTTGGGAAGCTAGTGTCATAGTCACAACCCTATTGTGGTCAAGTCAAGATTCATCATTCATTTCATAAGTCATTTTGAAAATATTTGACAACGAAACAGTATGGCCACTCCAACTGTCCATAACCGCGGACGTGGCTATTAGAATAGTTTGACACACTGCAAAGGTGGTACACTTTAACCACAAGATTCGATACATCTGTCAGGGGTAACCCTGAATCATCATACTTAGTATGCAGATAATTAAACATAACCTTTCCTTTACACACCCTAGTATAAGCACCTCTCCTATGAGCATGGCCTCCCAACCATGACCATCCGTCATCTTGGGCACTACATAGGTGGACAACATTGAGAGGTAGCCTCATCTCAAACCTCTTCCACGAGGGAACTAATACTAATGCATATAAACTTCCGGCTAAGCCTTACCCAATTCAGGTATTGTGGTTGTACGGTAAAATTGGAATGGTATCGCATCCGAATCCAACCATCAGTTTTTGTAAAAGGGCTAAGGCTCATGCCTCAACATTTTTATCATCATAAACCATTTGTGTTTCTCAACACATGTCAAAACATCTCAATAGAATGAATCATCATTCCAAGGTTTTCATAATTCATTTTCACCAAGTATTCCCATCTAAAGTGAGTCAAGTTTTAGTTTAGCTCTAAACTACTAAGTTAAGAGTGTTCACTAAGGTGGGATGCTAAGATCAATATCATGCCATGGAATGACATTTAAGTCTAACTAGATAGGTCAAGTTTTATACTCTTTATGATACCTTCAAAACAAGTAAAGGACTTTGGTAAAGTAAAGAAAGGTATAGCTTGGAATTAAGACTTGGGGTAGGTAAATAGTCAAAGTGGTATAACCAAAGCATGCCTAATGCATCTTGCTTAGGTTATCGAGCTTAATTCTAGCTTGCTAACAATAGCTTGCTCAGTTTACTTGAAGTGCTAGGCTTGCCTTGGGTAGTGCAGTGGTTGAAGTTTTCCTTCTCCTCCTCTTGGTAGAACTCCTCCTCCTCGAAAGCTTGGTCGGTACTATCGTCTATAAATACATACGGAGTACACAATAATGAAACAATACTTAACTAGTATACTTAGCACTCTAAGGCACACATTTGATGATCTATTATCATCACAAGCATCACAAGGTTTTATTAACTAGTTTCATTCTTTTTATTTGAGAAAAGTAATTTCTACTCATTGAAATTAACCAAGATTTAATATTCTCCAATTAAAATATGGGATCATGTGGACACATGTCATCACCACATATTCTAACATATGGGAATGTGATCTAAATGTTGGATCACCTTTTAATAAGTTTAAGTTTAATATTTAATGATTTAAAGTGACTAGAAATGCCTATATAGCATTATTTTAGTACTAGTCCAAAGTCACTGTATGAAAACCTTAATATTATTACATATTCAGATAGGTATGGTTAAATGTGATTTTTGAGAGTTGGAATCAACTCAAAAGCTATTATGGTTGATTTTATAAAAATGTTTGAATGTGCAAAAGCTTCTGTCTTGTTATTTTGACTAGGAGAGATCTCTAACTCTAAATGAATTAAATCCAACGGGCTTGGATATATCTTTTCAGTAGCTTTCTAACAAAATTGGAATCACTCAATTTGGTTCAATAAATCTTCCTGAATTGATTTTTCAACTAAGGGATAGAACTGAGTTCAAACCTAAATAGAAAAATCTATATTTGAACTAACTGGGTCGCGCGGGAAAGGAAATGGGATGGCCCAGTGACGCTCAACGGCGCAGTGGGCGGCTGACAAGTTGGTCCCGCTTGTCAGCGAGACTTAAAACCCGAAACGGTATCTATCAATCTGGGCCATATGATCATAACGCAGATCAACGGCTCACAGTCGTCGTTGACGACGGACTCGTCGCCGGCGAGACCGAACCCTAAACGGCCGGTGGGGGTCTACTAGGGACGTACTAGGGCTCTAGCTAGGGCGGCGAGGCGGGCAAACGAACTGGACGGCGACGGCGGTTCTCCTGGTACTGGCGGCGGCTCGGGGGATGGCCTGGATCAACGGCGCCCTTCTCCTCCTTCCGCGGCAGACTCCGGCGAAATTCCGGCGCTACGAGCTACGACTTGCTCCGGTGGGGCTCTGGGAGTGTTCTGAGGGGGAGTGGATGGGAGTGGTGTGAGGAAACAGTGCTGGGGAGGCCTCCTTTTATAGGTGCGGCGAGGTGGCAGAGAAGCATGGGCGGTGCTCGCCGATGACGATGGTACAGCGGGCTAAGGGCTTGGGCGGTGAGCTAGGACGGTGGGCGGTTCCCTGGCGGTTGTCAGGGTGGTACGCGTGTAGTGAAATGCGGTCGGGAGAGGTGAGTGGCGTGGCGTGCATGATGTCTGCCGACGGCGAACTTTGCGGTGGCCGACGGCTACGGGGCACGGTCGGGGAAATGAGCATGTCTGGTAGCTTCCTTATTTTATTCTTTTTGATTTGTTTTTCTTTGGGATTTTTTTGGAATGATCTGGATTATGTTTAATTCACCTTAGATCATTTTACAAATAATGGATCACTCAAACATGGCAATTGAAAACAACTCCTAAATTATATGCACACACATATGAATGCTTAATCATTTTTAAATGGAAAAGTTTTTGTTAACCCCAAATTTGATGATTTGGATTTTAGTAACCTTGGATTAGAGTTTTGGGATGTTACACTGGCCACGCCAGCAGGTGGTGTGGCCACCTCGGACTCCGTCTCCGACCCGTTTTCTCCCAGTACCTTCCTTTTGTTGTAAAAATTCGTAATATATAATCCCCCGGATCCCCCGAGGTTCGTATAGTGCGTTCTCATCGTGTTTTCATTTCGATCTATTTCTGCAAGGAACTATTCTTAAAAGTTTAGAAGCACAATGGTCTCTGCCAACGATAAGGGCAAGGAGCCTATGGAGGAAGATCTCCAAGACCCCGGGCAGGAGAAGGAGATCGAGAGTAAAGATGAAGAGGAGGCAAAGAAAAGCCAACATCCACACACCAGCACTTCCATTGCAAGCATTGGAGTGTTGGCAAACCCTGCCAAGATCAAAAGGACTACACGGATGTCAACTGGAGGGAAGCCTCCACGTCACTGTTTGGCTCCACGGTCACTTCCTCCATGCACCAAGAATCCCTTCCATACCCTTATCCATGAGCATCAATTCCAGAATATGCCCAAGGAGAAACTACCCTCCAATTAGGATATACCTCGTTCTAACCATGCAGGAAAAGAAGACTTCAAGGAGGAAGAGTGGGGAAAGAATCACAAGAGCGGGAATTCGCAACCCAACATGATCATGAGCCACATTGAGAAAAACTCGGAGTTGATTCGTACTCTCACCTTCGAGATTGAGGACTTGGGGAAATTAATTAAAAAGCTCATCGAGAGAATACCACCACCACTAAAGGAGTAATTTGTCATCAGGTTTTGGTATCCCCTTGGTTTGTTCCAAGCTTGGGGGAGTGTCGCGGTATCACATCACTATCTTCTATCTTTTTACCTTTTTAGTAGAGTCATATCATGAATAGAGAAGTTATCATGTAGGATGGTTTGCATTATGGAAGTGTACCCCTCTCGTTAGATATCTATGTATCCCTTGGGGTGAGTTGCCGTTATGGAATATTAATGAGAAGTTCTATCATTTACTCTTTTGCATATCTTATATTAGTCTTCAATTCATGGTTATATGATTGATCTTGTCGTTAGTATTGGTATCACTTTGGGATCATTGAGTAAATTTAGTTGGTTTTGGCAAACCTGGCTCGGTCAGTAGCAACACTATTTTGAGAATTGAATGAAAAAGATAAAAGTACTCTTAAAGAAATATAATTTCATCATCTTTCTTCCTTGATTTTCTCATAAGTTTAGTATTCTCTAGTTAAGATCTTTTGTGCTTCCAAGGAAGTTTGCATGTTTGTTTTTATCACTTGTATGTTTGTTTGTTTCCTTCAACTCTTATGCTTGCTACCCAGCCTTGCTAGCCAAAAACCTGTACTGAGAGGGAATGCTTCTCGTGCATCCAATCTTTAAATAAAAACCTATGCCATTTGTGTCCACCATACCTACCTAGTAGCATTATGGGGATTCCAAGTAAATTCATGTGTTTATCTACCTTCCGAATTAAACTTGTTATGTGAAAATTAGTGATTAAAGCTCTCACGAACTTGATGGCACACTGTACTTTCTTGCACTTAATAAACTTGAACCATTGTGCCCATCTATGTTGTGTATATGCTTGCGCTTTGTAAGTTGTGAATTAGCAGAACCATGTTGTCATGGGGAACGCTTTCAACATTGCACTTGTACATTGTACCTAGTTGATATCATGCTCTTTTGTCTATGGATGTCGTCGGTGTGAAATGAAAGGGGAGCTTGTAAGTCCATGGAGTTATGTATGTGTTAGAGAAACGTCACGGTCTAATCCATGCCTAATCATGGTGGAAACCTGCAGCGTAACCATAATGAGCAATTTATGAAGCATTCTTCTTATAAAAAAGAGATAGAGATTGAGAAAAAAAAGAGACGAGAAAAGAGGAAAGAGAGAAAAAAGCACCATTTTCCCATGGTAAATAAGAAGATTGCTGAGATGCTCGTTTTGTGCTTGCCTTGTCATTTTTATATGGGGATACTTCCGTATCATCGGGCAAGGGGTACCCCATTGGCGGTTCTCTATGTTACACATATACTTACTATGACAAGAACTTACCGGTAACTAAACTTGAGTAGCATGACGAGCGGCCCTCGTATTCAAGGGACATGAGATTTTTAACTTACAACTTGTCAAGCATATCCTCGTATTTGATCACTTTAACCTTAATCACCTAAAGATGACTATGATAGGGGCAATGAGAGATGAAAGCTAATAAGTATCATAATTTTTGGAAGCTCTTTATGAAACTTGAAATCCCTTCTTCCCTCTACGAAGGGCCAATCTTTTACTTTTTAGTTGAGTCAATAAGCCTATTCCCTTCTATCTCAGCAAGTATTTTGAGTTGTTGTGTTTCATTCATTCATATGATGATTTATTCAATCATGTTTCTTATGTTCCTTGTTTTGCGCATTGCTCTTATCTTAGTGCTTACTACTTTGAAAGCTATCATTGAAAACCAGTTATTTCTGAACTCCTGCAAATTGTCAACTATTCTTCGACTAAGAGCTAAGTTTGCCATTACCAATGATAATATACTTTATGTATCTTTATTGTGTTTCCTTTACTTATTGCAAGTTAAGTTATATAATAGTGAGTTGTCTTCTATTATGATTTGTGTATTGATGAATGTGATTCTTCTTGTCCGTATTCTTTTATCGACTCTTCACTCCATAAACCCGAGGTCATGTTTATTGAGCTCAATTTTCGCTTGGGGACAAGCGAAGTCTAAGCTTGGGGGGAGTTGATACGTCCATTTTGCATCACTATTCTATATCATAATTTACTGTTATTCATTGATATATTTCATATTAAGAGATGATACTTATGTTATTTCATATGTTTTTGCATGGTTGATGACTTTTGGAGCATGGACCGCTGCAGTCAGGATTCCGATGGAAAAGGTGCTGTTTGGAGGCAAAATTCGTGAAGATCAAAAAATTCAGGAAAATACATGGAAAATTCTATTTTTCCATAAGACGAAGATTGCCAGAAGGGGGAGTGGAGATGGGCCAAGGGGGCCCACACCACCCCCTGGCGCGGGCAGCCCTAGGACGCGCCAGCAGGTGGTGTGGCCACCCTGGCCCACTCTAGGCTCTCCCCTCTAGCGTATATTACCCCCACAGAACCCTAATACCCAAGGGAGCGACCACAGAAAGATTCCGCCGCCTCTGCGGGGCAGAAAACACCGAGAGAGAAAGATCTCTCCGGCAAACAGAATTCTGTAGGGGGATTCCTTCCTGGAGAGGGAAGATCATCGCCATCAACACCACCATCAAGCTGGAATTCATCGGGATCATCATCACCACCATCATCTCCACCAGCACCATCATCACCACTTCATACCACTATAACAATTGGGTTGAATCTTGCATAGTTCTTAGGGGAAACTTTCCCGGTGTTGATTACTCCTTGTAGTTGATGCTATTGAGTGAACCATTGAATTATCATTTATGTTCAGATTGTTACATATCATTATATCATCTCTGATCTTGATCCTTATGATGTCTTGTGAGTAGTTCGTTTTGTTCTTGAGGACATGGGAGAAGTCATGTTGTTAGTAGTGGAGTTGTGTTGAGAAAGATTCAATGGTTTGATATTTAAGTTGTGGTGTATTTCTTCTAGTGGTGTCATGTGAACATCTACTACATGACACTTCACCTTTATGGGCCTAGGGGAATGCATTGTGTATTTGGCTACTAATCGTAGGGGTTGCCGGAGTGACAGAAACCTGAACCCTGATACATTGCAAATGTATCTATAATTTTTGATGTTCCATGCTTGGTTTTATCCTCTTTCTTGTGTTTTGTCCACACTTTGGAGTAATTTTCATATGATTTCTTGGACTAACCTATTAACAATAGCCACAGTGCCAGCTGCCTGTTTCCTGCTATTTTTGGTTCCAGGCAGTCAAAAAATGAATATTCTCGGAATTGGACGGGACAAAAGCCAAAGTGCCTATTTTTCCGGAAGTCATCAGATGCCAGAATACGAGACGGAGAGGGGCCAGAGGCTGGCCACACCACCTAGCCACGCGGCCAGGCTTGGCCCGTGCCAGGGGGTGGTGTGGTGGCCCCTGGCACCCCCTCGCCCCCCATTCCGCCTATATATTGCCCTCGGGACGAAAACCCTAAGTACCCGATCAAAAATCCATGAAAGAGTCTGTAGCCGCCGTCGTCTCCATCCCTAGATCGGGAGGGATCTAAAGCTCTTCTTGGCACTCTGCCAGAGAGGGGAATTCACCCTGGAGGCCTTCTTCATCACCATGCAAGCCTCCGGTGTGATGTGTGAGTAGTTCATACTTGGACTACGGATCCATGTAGTAGCTAGATGGCTGGTTCTCCTCCTTTGTGCTTTCATGTCTAGATCTTGTGAGCTCCGTTCATGATCAAGATCATCTATTTGTAATTCTACATGTTGTGTTTGCGGGGATCCGATAGATATTGAGATGCTATTTTAGATTGATTATTGATTCTATCATGTCTTTGTTATTTGTGATCTTGCATGCTTTCCGTTGTTAGTAGCTATCTTGGCCAAGTAGATGCTAGCAACTCCAAGAGTTAGTATTTATGCTCGATAGTGGGTTCATGCCTCGTAACTGGGATGTGACAAATCTCTAAGGTACTAGATGTCTGTTGCTACTAGGAGAAAACAACAATCCTTTGTTCATAGAACAATCGTATTGTTTACTTTTACACGCAGTAAGAAGCAATAATCTGTTGCTTGCAACTTAATCTTTGGAGGGGTTTGGATGATAACCTGAAGGTGGATTATTAGTCATAGATGCAGTTGGATGGCGGTCTATGTATAATGTTGTAATGCCCAATCAAGTCTCAAAGGAGTCAGGATGATTAGTATATGCATGTTTTGCTTTCTCGGTGTTTGTCAATTGCCCCGCTGTAATTTGTTCACCCAGCATGTTATCTATCTATGGAGAGCCACCTCTAGTGAACTATGGATCCCGGTCCTTTTCTTTACATACAATCTACAACTATTTACTTCTTTGTGTTTACTTTCTGCAAACTATTACTTCTTTCCATTCGATACGTTTAATCCTTTGTTATCCGCAAAACACAGTGAGATTGACAACCTCATCGCAAGTTGGGGACAAAGTTCTGTGGTTGTGTTGTGCAGGTCTCCACGTTGCTACTAGCACCGGTAGTGCGCCCTGCCAAAGCTCAGCTAGTAACACCTTTGGGGTGTTTCCTTGCTCCTACTGGTTCGATTAAACCTTGGTTTCATAACGGAAACTTGTCTTTGTGCACATCATACCTTCCTCTTGGGGTTCCCAACGAGCTCTACATCAACCACGCACCAGCACTTTTCTGGGCGCCGTGCACTGAGCCATCAAACCCCCATTAGGAAACCTTTGCACAAGGGATGTCAGGGTCTTAGAGTTTAAAGCTGTGGTTAGGTTTCTACCTTAATTACGTTCTTGTACTTGCGGATGCTTGCAAGGGGTATAATCACAAGTATGTATTAGTCCTAGGAAGGTTGGTACATTAGCACAGGTTCACCCACACAACACTTAGCAAACTAAAGAAGATTAATCAACTATATGAAGCGAAAGCACTTGACGATATTCCCATGTGTCCTCGAGAACGTTTGGTCATCTTAAGTAATACAACCGGCTTGTCCTTTGCTAAAGAAAGGATTGGGCCACTTGCTGCATTTATTCTTATTGTCTTTTATTTACTCGTACTTTATTTACCTCCATTATCAAAAACCCCTAAAAATCCGTTTTCTAAGTATTTACAGAGAATTCCTACTCCAAGCCACTCGCCAACACCTTCTGCTCCTCGTTGGGTTTGACACTCTTACTTATCGAAAATACTGCGATACACCTCCTATACTTGTGGGTCATCAGGGGCTCGCTTGGTGTTGCTAATCCATGGTAGCAAAGAGCAGGAGGCAGCCATTGTGATCCTTCATAACCTGAGACCAGTAGCTGAATCCGCCTCCAGCTAGTTTCCAGTTCCCGGTATGTGTTAACCTTGAAGAAACTCGAAGCAGTGCCCTTGAAAGGATGCCACCGTAGGAGATCTTGAGGCCCAAAAATGCAACCTACAATCAAAATCAATGAACAACTACATGAGATTTGGACCGAATTGAGGTTGCAATGTAGAAGAGGCGTACCTAAACTCCTCCAGCATCCACATCCTTTCTGATTCGAGATCTGCTCGCCCCCACGATCGTCAACAGAACCACGCCCTGTCGCCCGAAGACATCAAGGTCCCTAAGTTGCGAGATCTTGCACAACCATGTATACCTCACAACAGGGGCGGCGGCACTGCACCTAAGTTTCATTCTAGGCCACGAGATGATAATTGGATGGGAAGTGGTGGCTCATCTAGGTTTCGTGTCTTTCGTGAGAGGTGGGTGCAGGATGCGGTGAGGGTGGGGTGGGTGGGGTGCGGAGGGACAAAGGGTGGGCGCCGATTTAGTGATGCCCTTGGCTCTATTGGGACCGTCTATCAGCAATCGAATGAGAGATCTTCGATTTGACCTCCAGAGTAGCCGCTCACAAGATATCTGGCCCAAGAGCAGCCCACATGGGAGCAAATGGCACATCAAACGGGATGAAACATCCAGAGACATAATTCGACGGCTAAAATAGGTGATTGTCTGAGCTGCCTCCTCTTTGTCTCGGTTATAATATCCCTAGTTAGAACAAAATCATAACTAAATTTGGGACAAGAACTATAGGTCTCATGAACAAACCAAATGTACACGAGGAACAAAGCATTAGTGTCCAAGGAACGAATCATGTACATAGTATGAACAAAATTTCAGACTAAGTGAAACAGATAATCACGTATATAGTTTAGACAAGAATTGTAGCCCCTGAGGAATGAATCAGATATATATGTGGAACAAAACTTTAGAGGCCTAGGAACAGATATCACATACATGAGAAAACATTATTTCGACCAATTGGAACAAATTTATAACTACAAGTTGGGACAAGAACTGTAACACCCGATAATGGACCACGAGTACACGAGGAACAAAAATTTAGCATCCAGGAACAAATCATGTCTATAGTTGGAACAAAATGTCAGATTAAGTGGATCAAACAAGCATGTCTACAATTGGGACAAAAACGATAGCCCTCGCGAATCACATCTACAAGTGAAACAAAATTTTAGTTGTCTAGGATGAACATTTATTAACTAATTGGAATGAAATCATAAGTATATTTGGGACAAGAACCATAGCGCTCAAGAACTATAGGGGTTCGCAGCATAGAAAACAAAAAATTCCTACGATGGGAACTACTATACGCCAAGATCTATCTACTAGATACAAGCAACAGGCGGCTATACATCTAGAGAAATCATACCCTTGAAGACCGACAAAGTGTAACAAGATTTGACTCGTGCATGATGAAGTTGTTCGCTTACCGATCTCAAGATCATGAGAAAGTCCTAGCACTGCAAATCAGCAGCGCATCCACACTCGTACACACGTTCAGACCACGGAACAACCTCTGCCTCCTTGCTCCAGCGATGCAGTGGAAGAAACAACTCCTTCCAGATATAAAGCCACCTGGAATATGTATCTCGCTAATCCGAGACCATGGGGGAATAAATCTAGAGGGGGAGAGAGATCCTTCACGAGGAGGTGTAAGTGAGAAGTGAGGATAGGGGGCCTTTTATAGGAGGAGGGGAGGTGCCCCTCCCCATGGCCGGCGCCCCATGAGGAGTGCCCATTCACATCCCTCCTTCATGTGGTGGTAACTCCCTCCACATAAATATGACCCTTCACATTCGCCATTTAAGTCTCCACTTAAATGCATTAAATTTCTCCAAATTTAATACTCTCTCATTTAATAAAACTCTTTTATTTATTTTATTCAGAATTTTGTTAATTACTTTAATTAACAAACATTCACATAAAACCCCTTTGCAACATTTCAATATCACATGCAAAACTAGTTTCTGCAATTTCACCCGAAACAATTCCGGTTTCTATCGAAATAATTCCAGCACTTTGTAATTCTTTTCTCTCGAACATATTTGCTCCAAATGGTGTTGGTATTCATTAAGTGTGTAACCCTATGGTTCGCGAATAATGCAGACATGATCGAGACCCTTGTCCGATCAATAATTAGTAGTGGGACCTGGAGATCCATACTAACTCCCACACATTCAACGATGACTTATGTGATCGTAAGAACCTTTTACGCATGTAATATAATCTCTTTGTCTTGCGATATATTACATGTCCATGATTCGATCATCGGTATCTCGATACCTAGTTTCATCTTGTTACGGACATGCACTCTTTTCTCGTTCCTGTGATATAACATTCTAGTGATCTCATCACTTGCTTGCAAGCTAACTAATGTGATATCACCAAGAGGGCCCAGAGTATATCTATCCGTCATCGGGATGGACAAATTCCACTCTTGATCCATGAGTGTAACATCCCAAAACTTTAATCCAAGGTTATTAAGATCCAAATCATCAAAATTTAGGGTTAACAAAAACTTTCCCAATTAAAATTATTAAAGCATTCATATGTGGGTGCATTTAAATAGGAGTTGATTTGAATTGCCATGATTAAGTGATCCATTGCTTGTAAAATGATTCTTAGGTGAAATAAACATCATATAGATCATTCCCAAACAAATCCCAAAGAAAAACAAATCAAAATGAATAAAAGAAAGAAATGGTCATTTGTGCCATTTTAACTACCATGCCTACTTTGGCTATTCCTAGAACTCAAAACTTAACAGAAACGAATGTGGATCTTTGCACCCCTTGCTAGTACATGTAGTAGTGTACCAAGGCCCACTTTGTGATCTGCCAAAAACTTTCAAACACTAATTTTAAATGGCAAGTAAGAATTGAACGTAGTTCATATGGGAAGATCCCGCTTATTCAAAAACCACTCAAATGAGCTCCATTTTCAAAACCCAAGTAACCACAGAGGCTTAAGCATGTCTCTAGCAACTCCACCAAAAATCATCCAAAAATTCAAAACTTGAGTTCCTGCGGCCATTTCTACAAACACCTGGTGGGAAGAATTCAAACAAAAACCAAAAACACTATTTAGAGCAGTGTTTGGACCAAATTGGTCTCCCACTTTGCAACCACGGCCACCCAGTGCACTCCCCTACCCCTCTATAGCCCGGCCACCCACTGTGCCATGACCAAATGGTCATGGCCATTAAGGCCGAGCACCATTTGGGCACCCCACCGGTGACAGCACGCCACAACCGCCGCCAGCGTCGTCCACCATGTCCAGGAGGTCGCCTGTGGTCCACCTCCACCGCCCAACCAGCCCCAGCCCAAGGACAGCGACCAGAGCAGCCAGGAACCGCCGCACCCGGAGATTGTCGACCATGTCGACGCTGCCCGCAGAGCGCGCCCGGTCCCCGCTCAGCCAGACCCTGCCTTGCTCCAGCCGCCCATCTACACGATCATCACCGTCCTATTGAGCTAACGGACATCCCGTTTCCCCCGACCGTGCCCCGTAGTCGTCGGCCGCCGTGAAACTCGCCGTCGGCAGAGATATCATTCGCGCCGTGCCACTCACCTCTCCCGACCGCCATTCACTGCACACGCACCTCAGTGACACTCGCTAGGGCACCGCCCACCGTCCTATCGCACCGCCCACACCTCTAGCTCGCTGTGCCGTCGTCACCGGCGAGCACCGCCCATGCTCCTCTGCCGCTTCACCGAGCCTATAAATAGAGGCCTCCCCAGCACCGTTTCCTCACACCACTCTCACCCCTACCTCTCACAGCACTCCCAGAGCCCCACCGGAGCAAGTCGCCGTCCGCAGCACCAGAATTTCGCCGGAGTCTGCCGCGGAGGAAGGAGAAGGGCGCCGTTGATCAAGGCCACCTCTCGAGATGCTTCCGGTACCAGGAGAACCACCGTCCTCGACTTGTTCATTTTCTCGCCTCGCCGACCCTCGCTGGAGCCCCGGTAAGCCGCCATAGACCCCCACCAAGCCGCTAGGGTTCCACCTCGCTGGCGACCTATCCGTCGTCGACGACAAGCCACAACCGTAGATCGTCCTTTTAATCTAACAGCCCACATCGCCCTGTACCGCTTCGCGTGTAAAGAGCCAATGACATGTGGACCCCCCTATCAGCTGTTCTCTGCGCCGCGGAACGCCACTGGGCCAGCCCATTTTACTTCCCGCGCTAGCCCATGAATTCAAATTTAGGATTTTCTATTTAGGTTTGAACTTAGTTCTGTCCCCTAGTTTGAAAATCATTTTAGAGAGATTTACAAATCCAAATGGAGTGATTCAAATTGTGTTAGAAAGCTACTGAAAAGATCTATCCAAGCCCGTTGGATTTAATTCATTTAGAGTTAGAGATCTCTCCTAATAAATATAACAAGACAGAAGCTTTTGCACATTCAAACATTTTTCTAAAATTAACCATGATAGCTTTTGAGTTGGTTCCAACTCTCAAAAATCACATTTAACCCCACCTATCTGAATATGTAATAATATTAAGGTTTGCATGCAGTGATTTTGTACTAGTACCAAATTAATGCTATATAGGCATTTCTAGTCACTTTAAATCATTAAATTCTAAACTTAAACCCATTAAAATGTGATCCAACCCTTAAATCACATTCCCACATGTTAGAATATGTGGTGATGACATGTGTCCACATGATCCCATATTTTAAGTGGTGAATATTAAATCTTAGTTATTTTCAATGAGTAGAAATTACTTTTCTTAAATAAAAGGAATGAAACTAGTTAATAAAATCTTGTGATGCTTGTAATGATAATAGATCATCAAATGTGTGCCTTAGAATGCTAAGTAGACTAGTTAAGCATTGTTTGGTGATTGTGTACTCCGTTTGTATTTATAGACGATAGTATCGACCAAGCTTTCGAGGAGGAGGAGTTCTATCAAGAGGAGGAAGAGGAAAACTTCAACCACTGCACCAACCAAGGAAAGCTATTGTTACCAAGCTAGAATTAAGCTAGAGAAATTAAGCAAGATGCATTAGGCATGCTTTGGTTATACCCCTTGACTAGTACCTACCCCAAGTTTTATTTCCAAGCATTACTTTCTTTACTTTACCAAAGTCCTTTACTTGTTTTGAAGGTAGCATAAAGAGTATAAAACTTGACCTATTTAGATAACTTTAGATGTCATTCTATGGCATGAGATTGATATTAGCATCCCACTTTAGTGAACACTCTTAACTTAGTAGTTTAGAGCTAAACCAAAACTTGAGTCACTTTAGATGGGAACACTTGGTGAAAACAAATTGTGAAAACCTTGGAATGATGAGTCATTCTATTGAGATGTTTTGACATGTGTTGAGAAACAAAAATGGTTTATGATGATGAAAATGTTGAGGCATGAGCCTTTGCCCTTTTACAAAAACTGATGGTTCGATTCGGATGCGATACCATTCCAATTTTACCATACAACCACAATACCTAAACTGGATAAGGCTTAGCCGGAAGTTTATATGCATTAGTATTAGTTCCCTCACAGGAGAGGTTTGAGCTGAGGCTACCTCTCAATGTTGTCCACCTATGAAGTGCCCAAGATGACAGATGGTCATGGTTGGGAGGCCATGCTCATAGGAGAGGTGCTTATACTAGGGTGTGTAAAGGAAAGGTTATGTTTGATTATCTGCATTATAAGTATGATGATTCAGGGTTATCCCTGACAGATGTATTGGATCTTGTGGTGAAAGTGTACCACCTCTATAGAGTGTCAAACTATTCGAATAGCCGCGTCCGTGGTTATGGACAGTTGGAGTGGCCATACTGTTTCATTGTCAGATGTTTTCATATGACTTATGAAATGAATGATGAATCTTGACTTGATCACAACAGGGTCATGACTATGACACTAGCTTCCCAACTTAAGTGATTCTAGAACTTTATTTTATCTTTCTTTGTTTCTGAACTAGCTTAGGTTTCAAACTTAACTTTACAAATAAACTTAGAGTTAGAACTTTACATTGGAACTATACTACTTGTTAGTGATAGTTTGCGAGTACTTAAAGAGTACTCAAGGCTTTTGTCCCTGGCTATTCCTATGGCAAGACTATGAAGGAGACTACCAAGATGATGGCCAGCAGGACGACTATGATAACTAGGACTATCTGCCTTCGTCAGCATTGCCTGTGCCCCCTAAAGATGGACCCCACTGCTACGCTTATTACTTATTCCGCTGCTTGTTGTATTAAGACTGGATCATGAGATCCTTATTTGTGCAAGACCTTATTTATGGTTTGTAATGGATGATGTACTGTGATATCCAATCTGTTATCTCTCGCAAAAATGGTAATCCTGGGATTGCGATGTATGACATAACAGGCATCTGGGATTAAAATTCTGGGTGTTGACAAGTTGGTATCAGAGCCATCCTGACCATAGGAGACCCTAGTTAGAATGGACGTCCAAATAAAAACTTAATTTCAAAACCTAAAGTGAGTATTTATGAAAAACTATTTCCTCTCTTACCCTTGGGAATTCATTCTTTCTCAAAAATTCATGTTCCTCAAATCCTTACATTACTACTTAAAATTTGACACACTTGATCACTTCACTAACTTACTCATCCTTAATTCTTGTAGATGGAGACTCAGTTCAGCAAGTTCTACCAGTTGGGCAATGGAGGCCAGCTGATCTTCGAGAGGGATCTGGATTCACTGTTTGAGTTATTGGGACGCCCACATCCAGAGTTTCTTGGAGCTCAACTTCTAGGACCCCCAGGAGGAGATTTACAGTGGCTAGTCACCGCTGATCTCCGAGGAAGCATAGAAGCACCAACATCCGGGAGAATCCAGTTCTCCGTGAGAGAGAACAACTGGCTAGATGGATTAGCCAGGGCAATGCATGAAGCTCTCGCACGTCTGTGTGCCCTTAGTGTCAACCAAATCCAAGGAACCTGTTTTGCTCACTATGCAAGACGTGACTTCATGGGAATGCCGATGGAGATGCCCAGTCACCCAGAGCTGAAGCGTCAAGTGGAGAACCTTGACTTCCTACTGTACGATGGCCAGAAGGAATTGGACAATGCTAGGGAGTTTGCCAACCACAACCGTGCCATTGCCGCCCAGAAGGCCCAGACTTTCTCACTGCTTTTCAAGGACCGTCAGTCTCTTTGCCTCCAGCATGAGAAGAAGGATCGCACCATCGCCCGTCTTTGCATGAAGGTGGCCGACCTCGAGAAGACCGTCAAGGAGCAATAAGCTCAGCTTGCAGCAAAGGAGGAAGAAGAGGAGGGTGAAGACATCCAGGGAGACATGGATTCTTACCTCAGCAATGATGATGACTTTCTGGAGGAGGATGCCGTGGACTTCTACACTGACGATGAGGACTCCGACTTCATCGACGATGAGTAGATGCACTAGAGCACTATCGTAGCATGAGATGTATCGGTCCCACTGTATCGTAGCTTGCAGGATGGTTCTTAAAACCATCTATTTTCCTTGTTGTGGTCTGTGTGCGTTTGTATCGTGTGCTTTGTTTGAATGAATGAAACGAAGTTAGTTGCAAAACCTGAGTCAAACTCAAAGTTTTATCTTTGAAATCAAAACCCTGAACCTTAGAACTTTCCCTCTTACCCCTTTATCTACCTCAATCTTTAGATGACTCGTGGAAACCAAGGAGGGAGCATCTCTTCGCAAGACCCAATGCTGCAGATCTTGCAGAATCTCATCGCAGACAGAGAAGCAAGCAGGGCAGAGTGCCAAGCTAATCTAGCAACACTGCAACAGATCGCCTAGATGGCTCTCAACAACCAAGGGCATGGAAATCAGGATCATCAAGGATCCAAGCTGGAGAACTTCTAGAATACCAATCCACCAATCTTTAGCACTTCAGAGAACCCATTAGATGCAGATGACTGGTTGTAGAAAATGGAGAACAATCTAGAAGTAGCCAGAGTTGATGACAACGAGAAAGTTCTCTTTGCCACCCACTACTTGGCAGGAGAGGCAAGAGCCTGGTGGAACAGTACCCGCCTGATGAACCATGGTCAAGTGATGACATGGGAAGCCTTCAAAATCAAGTTCAGCCGCACCCCCGGGTCGCAGGGCTTAGTCACCAGAATGAGGGATGAATTCAGAGAGTTGAAGCAAGGCAGAATGACTGTAGTAGAGTACCGTGGCAGATTCCTGTCGCTTGCCAGATATGCCCCTGATGAGATCAACACGGAGGCCAAGAAGAAGGAGAGATTCCTAAACGGACTGCATGATGAGATGCAGACTGTCCTCGTCAACATCCGTTTCGAGGATCTCGAAGAGCTAGTCGACTCTGCAATTCAGATGGAAGGGAAGATTAACAAGGCAAACGACAACCGCAAGCGTCATATGATGCAGCAATCTGGATCCAGTAGTCCCCAGAAGTACCGTCCCAACCCCTCACCAGGATATGCACCAAGGAACAACTGACCCCCAATGTCTCGCCCAAGCCACCCCAGCCGTAGTGGAGGCAATGTGAAGTCCGGAGGAAACAACCACAACTCTGGCAACACCAACAATTTCAACCGTGCCCCTCCCAAGAGCAACAACAACAACACTGCACCTAGAACTGGCAGCAATGATGTGCATGTCGCAGCAAAAGACAAGTCTCAGATAACTTGTTTCGAGTGTGGAGTTAAGGGCCAATATTACAATGAGTGTCCCAAGAAGACTGCCGCCACTGCCAATGTGAATGCCCCAGCTCAACAGCAGCGTCATGTTCAACCAGGGAGAAGATTTGCCCCGGGGAACCCTCACAATCGCAATGGTCGTCTCTTCCACATGAACGCAGAGGAAGCTCAAGAAGCGCCAGACGTAGTGCTGGGTATGTTTTTTGTCAACTCAGTTTTAGCAAGGGTATTGTTTGATTCGGGAGCATCGCATTCATTTGTCACCGAAGAATTTGCATGCACTAGTAAGATTCACCCAACCAACTTGAAGCATGTCATGATAGTCCAAATCCCCGGTTCAACTACAAAAGCTAGAAAAATTTGCAAAGCTATGCCTATCAGAACACATGGGATATATTTTTATGCCAATCTAATTGTACTCGGAACCAAAGGATTGGAAGTAGTACTAGGTATGGACTAGATGTCAAGGCATAAAGGACTGATAGACTGTGCTAAGAAAGCCATCACCATGACCAGTAGCTCTAGAGTCATAGTAGAGCATATATCTGAAATCTTACCTCGTCAATTCAAGTGCAACAAGAGTCTAGCCTTACCCATCATAGACCAAGACCGAGTAGTCTGTGAATACCCTGACGTATTCCCAGATGAATTGCTAGGTATGCCCCCGGATAGGGATATTGAGTTCATTATCGAACTAATCCCCGAAATCGGACCCATAGCCCAGAGACCCTATAGCATGAACCCCTCAGAGTTAGTGGAATTGAAGAAGCAGTTGGATGCCATGTTAGCAACCGGCTTGATTCAACCAAGCGCATCGCCATGGAGATCACCAGTGTTATTCGTCGACAAGAAAGATGCAGGAAACTGTTTATGCACCGACTACAGAAAACTGAATGACGTCACCATCAAAAACAAGTACCCCTTGCCAAAGATAGAGGATCTATTTGATCAGTTGACTGGAGCCCAGGTATTCTCAAAGATTGATCTTAGGACTGGTTATCACCAACTTAAGATTCATGCAACGGATATTCCGAAGACTGCCTTTACTACTCGCTATGGTTTATATGAGTATACAGTCATGTCTTTTGGATTAACCAATGCCCCTTCTTATTTCATGAATCTCATGAATAAGATCTTTATGAATTTCCTAGATAAGTTTGTCGTTGTGTTTATCGACGATATCGTTATCTACTCCAAGTCCGAAGAAGAGCATGAGCAACATCTGAGAATCATCCTAGAAACCTTGAGAGAGCATCGGTTATATGCCAAGTTCAGCAAATGTGAGTTTTGGCTGAAAGAAGTAGGATTCCTAGGACATATTGTGTCTGCCGGAGGAGTCTCTATTGATCCCGCCAAGATCAAAGATGTCGAAGAATGGGAAGCCCCAACCACTCAAACCCAAGTCCGTGCATTTCTCGGATTAGCAGGATATTACCGTAAGTTCGTCGAAGGATTCTCGAGCATTGCCAGACCCATGACCCAATTACTGAAGAAGGACAAGAAGTTTGAATGGACCAACAAGCGTGAAGCCAGTTTCCAGGAGCTGAAGAGGAGATTGAAACCAGCCCCAATATTGACCATGCTAGATATCAAGAAGTCGTTTGATGTATATTGTGATGCATCCAAGATTGGTCTCGGATGTGTATTGATGCAAGAAGGCAAAGTTATCGCTTATCTGTCTCGACAACTGAAGCAGCATGAGCAGAACTATCCGACCCATGATCTTGAACTAGCAGCCGTAGTTTTGGCATTGAAGATATGGCATCATTATCTGATGGGTAATCGCTGTGAGATTTACTCAGATCACAAGAGCTTGAAGTATATTTTCACTCAGAAGGAGCTGAATATGAGGCAAAGGAGATGGATAGAGTTAATCAAGGATTATGACCTTGACATTCACTATCACCCCGGCAAAGCCAATGTGGTAGCGGATGCTCTTAGCAGATTGCCTTGCAGGCTAAACACCATGATCAAGGAGAAGCAGCCAAGTTTGTATGAGGAGTTGGAGCAGTTTAGGACTGAGCTAGTTAGCAAAGGATTTTTAGCTAGCATTGAACTTCAACCCACTTTGATTAGCCAAATCAAGGATCCCAGAAGGGAAATGAAAGTATCGACGAAATCAAACATTGTATTGGTACAGGAAAGGTACCTGGATTCACTGAAGACGAAGAAGGAGTTCTGTGGTACAAAGTCGTATCTGTGTGCCAGCAGATTCGGAGCTGAAGCAAGTTATCATGCAGGAAGCTCATGATATTCTTTATTCTATCCACCTCGGCGGAACAAAGATGTATCAAGATTTGAAAGAGCAATTTTGATGGCACAAGATGAAGAGAGAAATTGGAAGCTACATCGCCAAGTGTGACATCTGTCAAAGAGTCAAAGCAGAGCATCAGAGACCCGCAGGACTGTTGCAACCTTTGTAGATTCCAGAATGGAAATGGGATTCCATCAGAATGGAGTTTATCACCGGTTTGCCTACTTCTATTAGGGGAAATGACTCAATCTTCGTCATCGTGGATAGACTGTCCAAGGTAGCTCACTTTAAACCTGTCAAGACAACCTACCAGAGTTCCAAGCTAGGAGAGCTGTACATTGCTAGAATTGTTAGTTTGCATGGAACCCCCAAGACCATAGTATTAGATCAAGGAACCCAGTTTACCTCGAGATACAAGCAACAGGTGGCTATACATCCAGAGAAATAATACCCTTGAAGACGGACAAAGTGTAACGAGATTTGACTCGTGCATGATATAGTTGTTCGCTTACCGATCTCAAGATCGTGAGAAAGTCCTAGCGCTACAAATCAGCAGCGCATCAGCACTCGCACACACGTTCAGACCACGGAAGAACCTCTGCCTCCTTGCTCCAGCGATGCAGCAGAAGAAACAACTCCTTCCAAACATAAAGCCATCGGGAACATGTATCTCGCTAATCCGAGACCATGGGGGAATAAATCTAGAGGGGGAGAGAGATCCTTCACGAGGAGGTGTAAGTGAGAAGTAAGGAGAGGGGGCCTTTTATAGGAGGAGGGGGTGCCCCTCCCCATGGCTGGCGCCCCATGAGGGGTGCCCCTTAACATCCCTCATTCATGTGGTGGTAACTCCCTCCACATAAATATGACCCTTCACATTCACCATTTAAGTCTCCACTTAAATGCATTAAATTTATCCAAATTTAATACTCTCTCATTTAATAAAACTCTTTTATTTATTTTATTCAGATTTTTTTTAATTACTTTGATATCCAATCTGTTATGGTTTGTAATGGATGATGTACTATGATATCCAATCTGTTATGTCTCGCAAAAATGGTAATCCTGGGATTGCGATGTATGACATAACTGGCATCTGGGATTAAAAATCCGGGTGTTAAGAATGAGCCTCAACATAATACCTTCGGAGTATCTGAACCCATCTTTATAGTCACCCAGTTACGGTGTGACCTTTGATGTTATCAAGTCACTCTTATAGTATTAGCAATTAACATGATCTCATGGTCTAAGGACTAAGATTACTTCGCAAGATGCTATAGCAATATAAACACAATGACTTTGATCGTAATGCTATACTTCAGATGAATGTTCATCGTATCATTTCACCAATGTTGTGACCTCATTATTAACAACATCCAATGTCCATGATGAGGAAACATTAATCATCTTGTTAATCAATGAGCTAGTCTATAAGAGAGGCATGACTAGGAACTTCGTATTTTTTATTAAACACACATGTTTTAACGTCCAATTAACACAATTATAGCATGCAAAATAAACATCTATCATATACATGGAATACGATAATAACAACTTTATTATTGCCTCTCAGGGCATATTCCCTTCAGTTTCCCACTTGCACTAGAGACAATAATCTAGTTACATAGTGATAAATCTAACACCCATGGAGGCCTGGTGTTGATAATGTTTTGCCCTAGGGAGAACTTTAGTCAATGGACCCGCTACATTGAGGTCCCTGTGTACTTTACAAATCTTTATCTCTCCATCCTTGACATGTTCGTGGATGGAGTGAAACCGGCGCTTAATAGCTTGGAATTCTTGTGTGACCTTGGTTCCTTGGTGTTGGCTATGGCTCCATTGTTGTCACAATAGATCACCATTGGGTCCAACGTACCAGGAATGACACCTAGTTCCGTTATGAACTCCTTCATCCAAACCGCTTTCTGTGCCGCTTCTAAAGCAGCAACATATTCCGCCTCTATTGTTGATCCAGCCACCACAGGTTGTTTGGAACTCCTCCAACTAACTGCTACTCTGTTCAAGTGAAATACGTATCCGGATTGAGACTTAGAGTCATCCGGATTAGTGTCAAAGCTAGCGTCAACATAACACTTAGCGACCAGCTCTTCTTCACCTCCGTATACAAGAAAAAATTCCTTAGTTCTTCTTAAGTACTTAAGGATATTCATGACCACTATCCAGTGTTCTGAACTTGGATCAGATGGGTACCTACTAGTCAAACTAATAGCATGTGCCATATCCGGTCTTGTACATAACATAGCGTACATTATAGAGCCTATGGATGAAGCATAGGGGATCTTATCCATTATCTCTCTTTCTTCCGACGTAGCCAGAATTTGAGTCTTACTCAATGTCTTGCCTTGCAACATAGGTAAGAACCCCTTCTTAGTTCCGTCCATATTAAACTTCTTTAATATCTTATCAAGGTATGTACTTTGCAACAGCCCAATTAAGCGTCTCGATCTATCTCTATAGATCTTTATGCCTAATATATATGATGCTTCACCAAGGTCCTTCATAGAAAATTTGCTTTATAGATAACTTTTAACATTGTTTAAAAGATCTATATCATTTCCAATCAGTAATATGTCTGATGGCTCAGTGTACAGTGCCAGAAAAATGCTGGTGAGGTGTTGATGTAGAGCTCGTTGGGAACTCCAAGAGGAAGGTATGATGAGCACAGCAGCAAGTTTCTCTCAGTTATGAAACCAAGGTTTAATCGAAGAGAGGAGCAAAACACCCCAAAGGTGTTGCTAGCTGAGCCTTGGCGACCGGTGCTAGTAGCAACATGGAGACCTGCACAACACAACCACAGAACTCTGTCCCCAACTTGCGATGAGGTTGTCAATCTCACCGTGTTTTGCTGAAAACAAAGGATTAAACGTATTGAATGGAAGGAAGTAATAGTTTGGAGAAAGTAAACACAAAGAAGTAAACAGTTTATAGATTGTATGTAAAAGAAAAGGACCGGGATCCATAGTTCACTAGAGGTGGCTCTCCTTAAGATAGATAACATGCTGGGTGAACAAATTACAGCGGGGCAATTGACAAACATCGAGAAAGCATACAAGCATATACTAATCATCTTGACTCCTTTGAGATTCGATTGGGCATTACAACATTATACATAGACCGCCATCCAAGTGCATCTATGACTAATAATCCACCTTCAGGTTATCATCCGAACCCCCTCCAGTATTAAGTTGCAAGCAACAGATTATTGCTTTACGAACTGCGTGTAAAGTAAACAATATGATTGTTCTATGAACAAAGGATTGTTGTTTTCTCCCTACTAGCAACAACACATCTAGTACTTTAGAGATTCATCACTTCCCAGTTACGGAGGCATGAACCCACTATCGAGCATAAATACTAACTCTTGGAGTTGCTAGCATCTACTTGGACAAGATAGCTCCTAACAACGGAAAGCATGCAAGATCGCAAATAACAAAGACATGATAGAATCAATAATCAATCTGAAATAGCATCTCAATATCCATCGGATCCTCGCAATCACAACATGCAGAATTACAAATAGATGATCTTGATCATGAACGGAGCTCACAAGATCTAAACATGAAAGCACAAAGGAGGAGAACCAGCCATCTAGCTAATACATGGATCCGTAGTCCAAGGATGAACTACTCACGCATCACACCGGAGGCTTGCATGGTGATGAAGAAGGCCTCCAGGGTGAATTCCCCTCTCTGGCAGGGTGCCGGGAAGAGCTTCATATCCCTCCCGATCTAGGGATGGAGATGACGGCGGCTAGAGACTCTTTCGTGGATTCTTGATCGGGCACTTAGGGTTTTCGTCCCGAGGGAATCTTATAGGCGGAAGGGGAGGCCGAGGGTCTGAGGCCACACCACCTCGGGCGCGGGCCAGGCTGGGCCGCGCGGCCAGGTGGTGTGGTGGCCCCCTGGCCCCTCTCCGTCTCGTATTATGGCATCTGATGACTTCCGGAAAAATAGGCACTTTGGCTTTTGTCCCATCCAATTCCGAGAATATTAATTTTCTGACTTTCCTGGAACCAAAAACAGCATAAAACAGGCAGCTGGCACTATGGCTCTTGTTAATAGGTTAGTCCAAGAAATCATATGAAAAGTACTCCAAAGTTGGAAGAAAACACAAGAAAGTGGATAAAACTAAGCATGGAACATCAAAAATTATAGATACATTTGCAATGTACCAACATCCCCAAGCTTAACTCCTGCTCGTCCTCGAGTATGTAAGTGATAAAAAGAAAGAATAATTTTTGAGGTGACATGCACCGTCAAAGACTTGATCAAAGTATTTGCAAAACATTCAAAGCTGGGATCATAGTACTTCAACCATAACATGAAATACAAAGTTCTAGCAATAAGACAAAGAAACTATGATGCAACATGAAAAGGTACAAACAAAAGATTCATGAATAACAATGCTTTGCAAGACGTTTGTTTGTTTCACATAAAGAAAACATAGCATAATAGTATTCAGCTTGTCCCTCATAGAGTAGCAAACATAAATGCATAGGACACCTTCAAAGTTCATAAGAGTGACTAGATACAAATAGTTTAAAACAAGCAATATCAAGTTATGCATCAATCAACTAGTCTTGGGACAATGCACATAGAACTAAGAATGCCCACTATGCTCTCAAAGTAGGTGCATAAAGGTAGAAGGTGGAGACTCAATATAATGGTGGAAGAAAGGCCTTTTTATAAAAGGAAGTAGGGATTCAAGTCTCATAAAGAGCTTCCAAAAATTATGGTACTTATAGCTTTCAGCTCTCATTGCCCCTATCATAAGCATCTTGAAGTGACTAAGGTTAAAGTGAACAAACTATGGTGTACATGCTTAACAAAGTATAAGTTAGAAATCTCATGTCCCTTGTATACGAGGGTCGCTCCTCATGCTACTGAAGTTTAGTCACCGGTAAGTTCTTGTCATTGTAAGTACATGTGTATCATAGAGAACCGCCAACAGGGTACCCCTTGCCCGATGATACGGAAGAAGCCCCATATCAAAATGACAAGGCAAGCAGACAACGAGCATCTCAGCAATCTTCTTATTTACCATGGGAATATGGTGCTTTTTTCTCTCTTTCCTATTTTCATAATCTCTTTTTTTCTCTTTTCTTTCTCAATATAGGACTGTTTTTTATAAGAAGAATGCTTCATAGACAGCTCATTATGGTTACGCTGCAGGTTTCCACCTTGTCAGCATGGATTAGACCAGCGGCCCAGGAGTTTCTCTAACACATATACATAACTCCATGGACTTACAAGCTCCCCTTTCATTTCACACCGATGACATCCATATACAAAAGAGCATGATATCAACTAGGTACAAGTACCAAGTGCAATGTTGAAAGCGTTCCCCATGAAAGCATGGTTCTGCTAATTCCCAACAAATAAGTGTAAGCATATACAACATAGACGACACAATGGTTCAAGTTTATTAAGGGCAAGAAAAGTAAAGTGTGCCATCAAGTTCGTGAGAGCTTTAATCACTAGTTTTCTCATAACAAGTTTAATTTGGAAGGTAAACAAAAGCATGAATATACTTGGAATAGCATAAGCTAGTAGGTAGGTATGGTGGACTCTTTGGAATAACTTGGTTTAGGGAGTTGGATGCATGAGTGGAACTCATACTTTGTTGTGTAGGCTAGCAAAAAACTGGGAGCGACAAACTAAGAGAGCAATAATGGCCATAATCATGTAGAGCGACAAAACATCATTGATCAAAGCATAAAGTGATACCATAAGTTGAAAACTAAAGGATCATAAAGGCTTATGGTGACTTGAGATAGTCATAACATGGTGTGAGAATGTGCCAAGTCAACCCAAAAAAAGCATCAAAGGAGAATACCACTATACTATGCTTTAATATGCTAAAACAACGCATGATTCATCCAAGGCACATTAAGCAATCTCAATTGTTTATAACAAGTCATGCTACAGCAAAGAATACTAAGCATAAAGCCAAAACAATATCAAGCATGGCATGACAAAGCATAGGACAGTCAAAAACGAGCTCTTTTTACCACATAAGCATTAACTTTCCTACTCTTTTCCAAACCAAACCGAACTATTTGCAAACCAATGTATGAAAGAGGGGGTCCAAACAATTTATTCAGAAAACTAAGCGAACAAAAGCAAATGAAAAACCAAAACGAAAACAAAAAAGAAGACGCTCCAAGAACAACACAACTGTACATGAAACAATAAAAATGAAGCGTTTGAAAGAAACCTGGAATTTTTATTGATGAAGAAGGGGATACCTTGGGCATTCCCAAGCTTTGACGCTTGTACTTCTTGGATATTTCTTGGGGTGACACGCGTGGCATCCCCAAGCTTGAGCTTTAGTCCATCCTTCATCTCATTACTCATTCCTTCCATACACCTGAAATTTTTCCTTCATACAAAACTTCACACAATCTTTATTAGCAACATTAGTGCACTCAAGATAAATAAGTCTTAAGGTTCAGTTCTAACACCAAATAAACTTCCATTAGAACACTAGCTACTGTAGCACTTCCCTCAAAAAGCTCAATTCCCCAAAAGAACTCAAAAAGGAACCAACAAGAAGCAAATGCAGAAAATGGCAGAAATCTGTCAAAACAGACCAGCAGGTAAAGACAAAAAATTTCGAAGACCTTCTGTTGCTCAAATAAAAAAGTGTTGAACTAACGAAAGTTAGATAACAACCTGGGTCAGAAGAACAAAAATTCACGTCTCAAAAGGACGTTCAGAGATTTTACACGAATTTTTACGGTGAAGCACATAAATCTGTTTCGGGACAGCAACTTTCCCAATCATTACTTCTCTCTCATTAGAGGTTACTATTGGCACAAAAAGCAAATAAAAAGGATAAGGAGAGGTTATTACTGAATTAATAACTTCTAAGAGTCATCTAAAACTTTTGGGTTATCTCTCAATAAGTACTTTTCTTTAACGCCTTTAAGTTAGGCATAAGAAGCAAAGAAAGAATCAAGTGTTCTCAAATGAAGAAGCATTAAGATCAATACCAGAAATATTTTCAACAAGGCAAGGTATATCATCCAAATAAGTTCTAGAGGATCTTCTATCAATGCTCTTAGGTTCACTATTCTTATCAAAAGGGTTTGCAGGAACAATCCAATCAAGATTCTTTTCTATGGCATCATGTATTGCTACTAGTTTAAAGGGTATTGGTATCTTAGGTTCCTCCCCATTAGGTTCGGTTTTGTTCATCTTTTCTCGTGTACCAACAACATCTACACATGAGCCTAGCATATTGAAACGTTCAAAGACTTTCCTAGCTTCCTTGGCAACATCATAGAACTCCTTAAACAAAGTTTCTAGAATAAAATCCCTCTTTTGAGGGTCTTCAATTTCTTTAAGCTTAGGAAACATTACTTGCATTAAGGGCTTGAGTTTAACAAACCTAGCTTCTAACATGTGAATTAAAGAAGTTGCAGCAATCTCATAGTTTGGAGCAAGTTCTGCAAGGGATCTATCCTCAGTATCTTCATGCTTACTAACATGATTATAGAATTCTTCAATATTATCTTTCCCAATTATAGAACCACTACCAATTGAAAGGTCTTTCAAGGTGAATTTAGGGATCAACATGGTGAGCTAAAGAAGAGGTGACAACTAAAGGATACTTAATTTTTTTGTGTTTTTGAATAAGAAAGCAAACTAGTAAAACTAATTTTTTTGTGTGTTTTGATAAAGAAACAAGCAAACAAAACAAAAAGAAACTAAGCAAAACAAAAATAACAAAGTAAAGAGATTGGTTATGAGGGACTCCCCTTGTGAAGATGTCCTTGACTCCCAGCAGTGCGGAAAAATGCTTGATGGCTCAGTGTAGGGCGCCAGAAAAATGCTGGTGTGGTGTTGATGTAGAGCTCGTTGGGAACCCCAAGAGGAAGGTATGATGAGCACAACAGTAAGTTTCCCTCAGTTATGAAACCAAGGTTTAATCGAACCAGTAGGAGCAAGGAAACACCCCAAAGGTGTTGCTAGCTGAGCCTTGGCAGGGCGCACTACCGGTGCTAGTAGCAACATGGAGACCTGCACAACACAACCACAGAACTCTGTCCCCAACTTGCGATGAGGTTGTCAATCTCACCATGTTTTGCTGAAAACAAAGGATTAAACGTATCGAATGGAAGGAAGTAATAGTTTGCAGAAAGTAAACACAAAGCAGTAAATAGTTTATAGATTGTATGTAAAAGAAAAGGACCGGGATCCATAGTTCACTAGAGGTGGCTCTCCTTGAGATAGATAACATGATGGGTGAACAAATTACAGCGAGGCAATTAAAAAACATCGTGAAAGCATACAAGCATATACTAATCATCTTGACTCCTTTGAGATTCGATTGGGCATTACAACATTATACATAGACCGCCATCCAACTGCATCTATGACTAATAATCCACCTTCAGGTTATCATCCGAACCCCCTCCAGTATTAAGTTGCAAGCAACAGATTATTGCTTTACGAACTGCGTGTAAACTAAACAATACAATTGTTCCATGAACAAAGGATTGTTGTTTTCTCCCTAGTAGCAACAACACATCTAGTACCTTAGATATTTCTGTCACTTCCCCAGATTACCAGAGGCATGAACCCACTATCGAGCATAAATACTAACTCTTGGAGTTGCTAGCATCTACTTGGCCAAGATAGCTACTAACAACAGAAAGCATGCAAGATCACAAATCACAAAGACATGATAGAATCAATAATCAATCTGAAATAGCATCTCAATATCCATCGGATCCCCGCAAACACAACATGCAGAATTACAAATAGTTGATCTTGATCATGAATGGAGCTCACAAGATCTAAACATGAAAGCACAAAGGAGGATAACCAGCCATCTAGCTACTACATGGATCCGTAGTCCAAGGATGAACTACTCATGCATCGCACCGGAGGCTTGCATGGTGATTAAAAAGGCCTCCAGGGTGAATTCCCCTCTCCAGCAGGGTACCAGGAAGAGCTTCAGATCCCTCCCGATCTAGGGATGGAGATGATGGCGGATATAGACTCTTTCATGGATTTTTGATTGGGCACTTAGGGTTTTCGTCCCGAGGGCATCTTATAGGCGGAACGGGAGGCCGAGGGGGTGCCGGAGGCAGCCACACCACCCCCTGGCGCGGGCCAGGCTGGGCCGCGTGGCCAGGTGGTGTGGTGGCCCCCTGGCCCCTCTCCGTCTCGTATTCTGGCATCTGATGACTTCCGGAAAAATAGGCACTTTGGCTTTTGTCCCGTCCAATTCCGAGAATTTTCATTTTCTGACTTTCCTGGAACCAAAAACAGCAGAAAACAGGCAGCTGGCACTGTGGCTCTTGTTAATAGATTAGTCCAAGAAATCATATGAAAAGTACTCCAAAGTTGGAACAAAACACAAGAAAGTGGATAAAACTAAGCATGGAACATCAAAAATTATAGATACATTTGCAATGTATCAATGTCATCCACATATAGTATTAGAAATTCCACATTTCTCCCACTCACTTTCTTGTAAATACAAGCCTCTCCGTAAGTTTGGACAAATCCAAACTCTTTGATCACCTTATCAAAGCGGAGATTCCAACTCCGGGATGCTTGCTTCAGTCCATATATGGATCGCTAAAGCTTGCAAACCTTGTCAGCATTCTTAGGATCGACAAAAACCTTTGGTTGTATCATATATAACTCTTCTTCAATATTACCATTGATGAACGCAGTTTTGACATCCATCTACCATATTTCATAATCGAAATATGCAGCAATTGCTAACATAATCCTAACTGGTTTTAACATTGCTACGGGAGAGAATGTCTCATCATAGTCAACTCCTTGAATTTTTCGAAACCCATCTGCGAAAATTTGAGCTTTATAGACGGTCACGTTACCATCAGCATCAATTTTTCTTTTTAAAATCCATTTATTCTCAATGGCCTTTCGGTCGTGAGGTAAGTCCACCAAGGTCCAAACTTGGTTTTCGTACATGGATTCCATCTCGGATTTCATGGCTTCTAGCCATTTTTTGGAATCCAGGCTCATCATCGCTTCTTCATATGTCGTAGGGTCATCTATTTCATCAACCATGAAATTCATAACAGGATTTCTGTATAGTTCAGGAGCTGCATGTGTCCTGCTTGACCTACGAGGTTCGCTAGTGTCCTCTTTCAGAGTTTCATGATCATTATCATTAGTTCCCTCTACATTCGGTGAAGTCAACTCCGGAACAATTTCCGGTGCTGCGCTACTCGCTGTTTCATAAAGAGAAGGTTCAATAACCTCTTCGAGTTCTACCTTCTGACTACACCCGCCTTTTGAGAGAAACTCTTTCTCTAGAAAGGATCCATTCTTGGCAACGAAAACCTTGCCCTTGGATCTGTGATAGAAGGAATACCCAATTTTTTATTTAGGGTATCCTATGAAGACGCATTTTTCCGCTTTGGGTTCGAGTTTATTAGGCTGAAGTTTCTTCACATAAACATCGCAACCCCAAACTTTAAGAAATGACAGCTAAGGTTTGTTTTTGCAAACCATAATTCATACGGTGTCGTTTCAACGGATTTAGACGGTGCCCTATTTAAAGTGAATGCGGCAGTTTCTAGTGCATAACCCCAAAATGACAGTGGCAAGTCAGTTAGAGACATCATAGATCGAACCATATCTAATAGAGTGCGATTACGATGTTCCAACACACCATTACATTGTGGTGTTCCGACAGGCGTGAGTTGTGAAACTATTCCACACTCTTTCATGTGTGCGCTAAGCTCGTGACTTAGATACTCTCCTCCACAATCAGATCGCAGAAATTTAATCTTTCTATTACGATGATTTTCCACTTTATTCTGAAATTCCTTGAACTTTTCAAAGGTTTCAGACTTGTGTTTTATCAAATAGATATACCCGTATCTACTCAAATCATCCGTGAAAGTAACAAAATAACGATATCCACCTCGCGCTGACACACTCATTGGACCACATACATCAGTATGTATGATTTCCAATAAATATTTAGCCCGTTCCATTGAACCAGAAAATGGCGTTCTAGTCATCTTGCCCATAAGGCATGGATCACATGTATCAAATGATTCAAAATCAAGTGATTCTAAAAGTCCATCAGAATGGAGTTTCTTCATGCATTTAACGCCAATATGACCTAGACGATAGTGCCACATATATGCATATATATCATCATTAAGTTTAATCCTTTTAGCATCAACATTATGAATATGCGTATGAGTACTATCGAGATTCAAAAGAAATAAACCATTCATCACAGGTGCATGACCATAAAAGATATTATCCATATAAATCGAACAACCATTGTTTTTAGACTTAAATGAATAACCACTTTGCAATAAACATGATCCGGATACAATGTTCATGCTCAGCGCAGGCACCAAATAACAATTATTTAAGTTTATCACTAATCCCGACAGCATATTGAGAGGCAGCATTCCGACGGTGATCACGTCAACTCTTGATCCATTGCCGACATGCATCGTGACCTCATCCTTTGCTAGCTGTCGCTTGTTCTGTAGCCCCTGAATCAAGTTACATATATTAGCAACCGATCCTATATCAAATGCCTAGGTGTTACTGATAACTACAAGTGCAAAGATCGTTTGTAGATAGTTTCAAAATAAAGATATCGATCCCACAAGGAGCAGTAGGCAAAAGACTAAAATGCTTTTAATTAAAACTAAATGAAGTACTTAAGGAATAAATTTAAGATGCAAGAATAGTAGAGTTGTTTTGGGGTTTTTGGTTGAGCAAGGCAATTTAAAGTAAAGTAAAACTTAATGCAGAAAGTAAGAATCGCGTGTGTAAAAGAACTTAGAACTACAATAGGGGAAAAGGCGTTCTCAGGGAGTGGTGGATACACCGCTAACAATTTGGACTAAGCGATCAAGATTATTATAACAAATATTCTCATGATATGTATGTATGTGGGAGGAGCTCTGACCATGTTTTCCACCCGAGAGTGGTGCTTGTTTCCCTGGTTTCCATTCGTGCTAGAGCCGGGTCCCATGGCGGAGAGCGCAGCTCGTCGCGCACTGGACTCAGAGGCTGCTTTCTTGCGTTTGTCGAGCGTCTCCTGCATCTTGACTTGCTTCTTGTGCTCCTCGATGAGGAGGTAGTGGTATGCCATCAGCAGATCACGTGGGGAGTCCAGAGGTAGGACTATTTCGCCTGCGACGGCGCGGCGTGCTTCGGCCCATCCTTCTTTGCTAAGTTGGATGAGGTGGCCCCTGTGTTCCCCGGTGTCGCCGTTTCCGTCCTGCGGGTTGGGGTTGGGCGGCGGGTTAGGCGTTTCCTCGTCGGTTTGGATGATTGCGGCGCATAGATAGCGCCTGCAGATTGGTTGGCTGCTGCCGCAGCTTTTGGATCCGGAACCGTAGGTCCCTTCATCCGAAAGTGGATCGCACAGATCGGAGTTGCAGCAGCTGCTGCTGTAGAACTCATCTGCTGATGATGACGTGCGTGGCACGGCGTGTGGAGCCCATGAAGCGGGCCTGATTGGTGGCACGGGCATCCGCTCAGGGAGGCGGAGAGTGCCAGTTTGTCCCACCACAAGCGAAGCTCGACAGAATTTCGAGTCCGTCGCCTACGGGCTCGAAATCCTTCATGGTATCCGGCGAGTGGGCGGTGAAGTCGAAAGCACCGAAGAGGAGGTGATTCTCCGTCGCCGCGGACTTGTAGATCGATCGGGTCGGAACTGTCATGACCGCACAATCAGCAGCCCCGATTCCCACAGACGGCACCAATTGACGAGGTTTAATCTCGTCAATGCCCATTGTTATGGACTTGGGTTTTGGAGAAGATGGGGATGCTGGAGATCGTGGCACGGTTAACAGACAAGCAACCAGGGGACACGAGATTTACCCAGGTTCAGGCCCCCGGAGGGAAAACCCTACTCGCTTGTCTCTCTTTGATTACTGGTGAACCGAAGGTTACAGGGTCGTGATTCGATCTGGCGTGGAGGTGTGTATGTCGTAATCTAGTAGTTGTCCTCCTCGTTGGACCCTCCTAGCCTTTATATATGGGGAGGCTAGGTCTCGGGTACCGATACGAGTAGGTTACAAGTTGTATTCAAACTCTAGTCTTGTTCTCCAAGGATCCGAAGGCGTCATGGGCCTGGGCCACCCGAAAATCTTCATGGGCTGGCGTATATTTGCCGTGGGCCTTCCTTGGGCTGGACTAGGTATGCTGAAGTTACGTACCCATAGGGTATAACCATGTCAAGATCCATATATGGACAAATAGGAAGCAACCACTACTCACATCATTCTCATAACCACAACAGTCAACAATTGACATCAATCGAATTACTGCGCTATTAAGGGATTTCTCCCATGGCATGGACATGGCTTAATGAGTTCTCCTTGATTACCCAAGTTAGTACGTAAAGAATGACAACAACTTTATAGTCACAGTAAGTGCTATCATTCCTCCATCTATCAACAAGTAATCCCCTTCATCAAGTCCCCGTAGGAAGCAAATATTAAGGAGGTGCACAACTCTCAACATCAAGATGAAGACAATTAACACATACACATCATGATGTATAACATAATAATATCTATCTCATCTCAATCATATGCTAGGGTTTCTACATCTCCCCAAGAACTAGAGATCTACTCAGACATGGAGGCAATCAACATCATGGTAATGGTAATGGAAACAATCGTAGATGAATAGTACTTGTATAAATCCACAACGAGTACAGAAATTACAACAAGATCCAGATGGATGAGACAAGACGGATGGAGATGGTGATGGTGCAGCGGTTGATGAAGATGGAGATCGATGCCTTGGCCTCCTAGATCTATGTAGGGCGAAGATGGATCCCTTAGGAAAGTTCCCCCTCCAGATGCCTTCCGGAGGTGAGGTTTTCACGATTTCTGGTTGTTCTGTATGTCGTCTCCCCGATTCAATTGCACGGGGTAAAACTATTTGAAGAGGCGGAGGCGGCGCCAACTATATGACCGGAACTATATGGCGAGAAAAAGTATTTCTATCGTATAGTTGGTCGTTGAACCGTCTGTATGTCTCCATTGCTTCGGGTTTTCTTCTGGTACTATTGATATTTCCCAAATAAGAGATTTACATTGTTTTTGACTCCTTTTCTCCCTAATACAACTACTCCAAGAATTGTGTCCATTGGATCCATCATCTGTCCTGATCCTGGTGAAAATAGAATAAAAAGTGCACGCGAGCACCATAAAATACCAAGATCCTACATCTACAATGCAAAATAATAATATAAAACATGATGCAAATATGCACTCATCAACTTCCCCAAGCTTTGACTCTTGCTCGTCCCGAGAAAGTTTAGCTTAATGGATGTGATCCCCATATTCATGAAGCTGAGTCGATAAAATAAATGAGGCAGTTGCATCATGTGTTTATCATATACGATACATAGGAATAAGTTCATGAATAGTACCTTACTCGAACCATCCGAATAATATTAGCAGGCTTCCACACTTTAGTGATCAACAGTTCACAAAACATGAATCTCAACATAATGTAAAAGTATATGGTTCAACCGAATGAGTTAGCGAGGTAGTCCCAAGTGCTTTAGTATTAACATATTAACTTGGGATTCAAAATATCAAAAGTGTCTCTTTGTCATACTACAATATAGTGGTGTATGCCTATTTGCTCTTTGCACATTCGCTCTTTTTCTTCTTTCTTTTCCTCTCTTTTGTTTATATGCTCACACTTTTGTTGAAGTGTTGTGCAAATAAGCTAGCCACACATTCCACTTCATGTAGGAATTCAAAGTTTAATGATCTCAATTATCAAATTCCAATTGTATATGAAGCATTCTTATGACTTGAAGATTCTACCTCGACTTGTTCTCACTCTATTTGTTATAGTACTCTTTATTTTCCTTTGTTCAAGGTTTCTTTTTCAAATCAACCGGTTAGATATTTTTTCTTTCTTTGTTAATCAAGCCATGTAGTTACAATATATTGACCAAATTATCTTTATATGTTCCATTAATATCAATGGTGTGGAAGACTCCTATTGCTATCATCAAGTGCAAGTAAAATTATACTCAAGCCATTCATATATCTAATAAGACAAACACAAACTCAAAATTGCTCCATATATAATAATAAACTCGAAATTTCATAAAAGGGATCAACTATTCCTGAAGGGAATTCTAATGATGCAAACTTTATTTCTAGTTTGAACTAATGCAAAATAAAATAGTGATATAAAACTTGTATGATAGATTACAAGGTCTTTAAAGATCTCCCCAAGCTTGGAATCAAGCCAGGCGGGATCGAATAACTCCTTGTTGGTACCAATTCCTCCTCCTGGGTAGGAAGAGTGGTGCCCTCTTCTTTGGTGTTGCCATCTTTAACTATGCTTGCAAAGCGGATGCTGAGCTCGGCCATGTCGTATTGAAGCTACAACATTTTCTTCTTGAGGAATTTCTTCTCATCTATCAACTCAAAGACAGTTTTAATCAAGAAACCAACTCTACCATCGATGCCATCGACCCTCTTTTCAAGGTCTTTGCTCATCATCTAGTAGGAGTCAATTCCTTCTCCAATTGTTTCAACACATGCCTTTGAAGCCTTTTCCAACTCATACATCTTATCATGAATCTCATCTTGCCGCACCTTCTTAGGTTTAAGAGGTGATAGACCAAGAGGAGGTTTATAATAGGATCCTATGTTGTGACGATAGGGATTTGGGAGATACTCATCTTTGTTCTTTACCCGCTTAGCTTGCCTCATCATCTCCATCCGTTGTAGGAACATGTCCTCCCAATTTGAGAGAGGCTTGATCTTCGAGCTGGATGATGATGATGATCCTTTAGATTCTACTTCTTCGATCCTCTTCACGGGTTTCTCTTCTTTATTCTTCCAGATCTTGTTGACATGTAAGGGCTGCATGGCTTCGATGCACGGATGTTGTTAGAGGGGCTTGTGTAGCGATGGCGAGGATTTCTCGAGGCTGGAGGCTGCAGCTCTATGAAAACTTAATGAAAAAGAATAGATGCGATTAACTTTAAAAGGGGAGGTCAAAAACCCTAGCCGCTTTTCGTAACGAGCAACTATACGGGCACGACCCGTATAGATCCCGTCGTATAGTTATGAACCGACTATAGATTACATCTACGGTGGAACCAACAATACGGCCGGAACTATACGGGCGGGAATTTTATTCCAGCCATATAGTTGGTCGTTAAACTCTTTGTACTCTAAATATTTTTTTTGGAGATGGTTCGATATCTATACGACCACAACTATACGGGTGGAATTTTTATTCCCGCCGTATAGTTGGTCGTTGAACTATCGGTACTAAGGAAATAGTTTTGTCAAAGGCATCGATATATATATGACGGCAACTATACGGGCGTAATTTTAATTCCTGCCATATAGTTGGTCGTTAAACTATGAGTACCTTTTGTGGATGGAAGGGGTGAGGTTGAAACAACTATATGACCGCAGCTATATGGCCGGAATTTTTATTCCTGCAGCATAGTTGGTCGTTAAACCTTCTGTGTCCACCAAAAATTTCCTGCTTCTCCAATGACTCTTTATTAATCTGAAACTTAACGAAATATCAAGTTTTGACAAAAAAATAACAGCTTAAATTTTCGACCAATTTTGGCATTATCAATCTTCCTTCTTCTTTGCTTAGAGTTTCAATATGTTCCTCTTTTAACACAAGCTTATAAAAACTTTTAAAACTTTCTCAAGCCTTTACCTTGCATGGGTTGCCTCCCATGAAGCGCTCTTTTATGGTCAATAGATTGACCGTAGTGTAGCTTATTTCATCTAGAGTCCATTTTTCTTGAAGTTGCCATCCCTTGCATATTTTTGCTCAATCAACTCTTGTGGGGTGATGACTTCTATGGTGATTGCACTTATATTTTTTTTACTCGATAATGCTTCAAGCATTGCCCATTCACCACCCATGCAAGAGAGGGTGTCTTTCCTTTGAGTTTCACTGCTCCTGATGAATAAGCTTCTTCAACTATATAGGAACCTTCCCACTTCGATCTGAGCTTCCGTGGAAACAACTTAAGACGACTCATCTAAAGCATGAATATCTAATAGACACTTTTCTCCTACTGCTTTAAGATCATAATTTAGGTTCTTGATTGCCCAAAAAGCTCTGTGTTCCAATTCTAAAGGTAAATGGCATGCATTACCGTACACCATCTTATAAGGTGTCATACCCATTGGATTTTTAAATGCAATACGATATGCCCATAGAGTGTAATTTAGCTTGTATGACCAATCTTTCCTTGATTTGTCCACCGTCTTCTCGAGTATGGTCTTTAATTCTCTATTAGAGAGTTCCACTTGACAACTTGTTTGAGGATGATATGGTGAAGAAACGCGGTGAGTTACTCTATATTTGCTGAGGATTTTCCTGAAAGTCCCTTTCATAAAATGAGAGCTACCGTTAGTGATTAAAAATCTAGGAACTCCAAACCTGGGGACTATGATATCCTTGATCATCTTCACGGAGGTGGCTACATCTGCAGGACTTGTTGGAATAGCTTCTACCCATTTGGTAACATAATCAACAGCAACAAGAATATGAGTATAACCATTTGATTCAATAAAGGGTCCCATGTAATCTATTCCCCATACATCAAAGGGTTCTATTATGAGACTATAATTAATTGCCATTTCTTGTCTCCTACATATATTACCTCTTCTTTGGCAAGCATCGCAGTATTACACATACCTATGTGTGTCCTTGAGCAAGGTGGGCCAATAGAATCCGGATTGAAGTACCTTCGCTGCAGTTTGCTTACCTGCATGTTTTTCTCCATACGGATGGTCATGACAAGCTTTCAATATTGCATTCATTTCATGATTAGGAACACACTTCCGATTCATTCCATCGGGTCCATGATGATATAGATATGGATCACCCCAAAAGTAATATTTAAGATCATTAAAGAATTTCATCCTTTGATTTCTTGTCATACCAGGAGGTATAAATTTTGTTGCAAGATAATTAGCATAATCTGCATACCATGGATCAACAACTTCAACATTTTCTAAATATTCTCCCGGAAATGATTCATTTATAGGTATGGGTTAGTAATTATTCCCTCCATCCTAGAGAGATGATCTGCTACCGGATTATCTTTACCCCTCCTATCTACTATTTGTAAATCATATTCTTGTAGTAACAAAACCCACCTAATCAACCTGGGCTTCGCATCCTTTTTTACAAGGAGGTGACGCAAAGCTTGGTGATCCGTATGAATTATTACCTTAGAATTAATGATGTAGTATCTAAATTTGTCACAAGCAAAGATTATAGATAGGAACTCTTTTTCTATAGTAGCGTAATGTTTCTAAATCTTATTAAGAGGTATACTAGCATAATAAATAACATTTAAATTCTTTCTGTCTCGCTATCCCAACACAACCCCTAAGGCATAGTCACTAGCATCACACATGATTTCAAAAGGTTCATCCCATTTTGGAGATTGCATGATAGGTGCTGAAACTAATTTATTATTAAGGTTCTCAAAAGCTGCAATGCAGTCATGATCTAAGTAGAATGGAGTTTATTTATCAAGAAGGTTGGTGGGAGGCATATCTATTTTAGCAAAATATTTTATAAAACTCTTATAAAAACATGCATGTCCCAGAAACATTTTTAAGTTTTTAATGTCCTGAGGTATTGGAAGATTTTCTATAGCATTTATATTAGTTTTATCTATTTCTATTCCCTTCTCCAAAACCTTATGCCCGAAAACTTTACCTTCTCTTTCCATGAAACGGCATTGTTCCCAATTCAAAACCAAATTTGATTACCGGCATCTCTACAAGACTTTAGTTAGATTGTAGAGGCAATTATCAAAGGTTGTTCCACAAACAACAAAATCATTTGTTAGAACTTCCATAGTCTTCTCAACAAAATCATCAAAGATTTTTAAAACACATTCTTGAAAAGTTGCTGCTGCATTACATAAGCCAAACATAATTAATCTATAAGCATATGTGCCATAAGGGTAAGTGAAAGTTTTTTTCTCTTGATCTTCTGGTTGTATGGCAATTTGAGAATATCTAGAATAACCATCAAGAAAACAGAAATAAGAATTATTACTAAGTCTTTCTAAAATTTTATCCATGAATGGTATAGGTTTATTATTTTTCGGTGTCTCTCGGTTTAGCTTCCTAAAATCAATGCACATACGATATCCTACAACAGGCCTTACAAGAACTAGCTCACCATCCTCACTCATAGCAGCATCAAGACCACCCTATCTTGGTATGCAATGAGCTAGCTAACCCACTTACTGTCATAGATAGGATATATTATGCCAGAATATAATAAGCGTATAACCTCTTTTCTTACCGCTTTTCATTTTCGGATTAAGTCTTCTTTGCATATCCACTACAGGTTCAGCATCATCAAGCATGGTAATCTTATGTGTTACTATAGATTGATCTATTCCTTTAATATCACTTAGAGTATATGCAAAGGCTTCATGATGGTTAACCAAGACCAAAAGGAGTTTATTTGTTTCATTCTCTGATAAATTTTTGCTAATAATAACAGGACATTTATTTTCATTATCTAAAAACTCATACCTCATATCATCTAGAAGTTGTTTCAATTCAATTGGTGGAGGTTCTTCATCTCCTTTTCATACCAGTTCTTCATAGTCATGTGGATTTGGTGCTTTTGGAACTGAATCAAGGTAATCATCCATGTCTTCTCTCTCCTCATCATCCGATGCTTCCTCCCAATTAATTAGGCTCCTCTCTAATTCATCTTGTGGAGTACTAAAATGAATTGCGGCTAGCTCGGAAATTGTTTTCTTTTCCTTGATATCTTCCACTTCATATGGCCTCTTCTTTAGTTTGGCAAAGTGGAATGTCATTTCCTCTTCTCCAAACAATAGTGAAATAGTGTCCTTCTTATTGTCAACTCAATCTTTAGTTATGGAAACAAAAGGCCTACCTAAAAGAATAGGACAAAAAGAATCTCGAGGAATATCAACAATATGAAAATCAAGGGGGTACATGAGTGATCCAATAAAGATAGATATTTCTGATTACACCTTCTGGTTTTTTATTAGTCCTATTAGACAATTTATTAGTAGTGTCTACCGGTTCCACATCTGGATTATTTAAATTGTAGTGAAGTTCTTCATAAAGTGATGAAGGCGTAATTTTTATAGTGGAAATCGTCTCACAAATTCCATACAAGAAAGTTTCTCCGCAATATATAGGAGTCATAGGTTTAGAAGTTTCATTACCTCGTACCTTACCTTCGATAAACTTTGTGGTTTCGCGGTCGAGAATAACTACTTCATCATCCACTATTCGTGCTTCCATAAGATCCTTTAAGATAACATTATTTATATTGGTAGCTTCGGGGTTCTTTTCTGGTTTCTTTGGTCTCTTATTTATTTGTTCTTCCTCTTTTTGCCTTTTCTTGATGATCTATTGAATAGGTACTTAGGAGAATTCTTCCATTAGTGCTCTTGCACGCTTCTTCTCTTCGAGGGGTTTGTGTGGTTCCCATTCTGTCGGTACCTGCAAATGTCCTGCATAATTCTCAATAATTTTCTTTACTGAGTAAGAATCAATACCGAGGGTTTTAATCATTTCAACAGTCCTTTCATCTGCAAGGAAATCGTTAACGCAAGCATATTCAGAAAAACTATTTATAATGTTTTCCATATCTTTAAGATTTTCCATTGCTTCCCTCATTCTTATTATTAGATCCCAAGCTTGATCATAGGTATAAGATAGAAAGCTGCCATTAGAAGCAGTGTCTAGATTCATTTTATTTTCAATATTAAGCCCTCCATAAAAAGTATGAGTGATTAACCAATCAGGAAAATGATAATGGGGGAAATTATCTAGGTAACTTTTGTACCTTAGATATCCTTCATACAAACCCTCACCATGATTATTTTTTAAACTAATAATAATACCTCTCATCCTCTGAGCTTTGCTTTCTGAATAATATTTTGATAGAAAATTGGTTGTCAGTTCCATCCAAGTCCTTGGTGCTTCTGCACAAAAAGATCTATACCATTCACAAACATTGTTAGAGAGAGTTTTTCTAAACAACTGGGTTTTAACCATATCAAGATTACAGTCATCGAATATAAAGGAATTGAGAATGTCTTCAAAGAATTGTAAGTGTCCATGTGGACTCTCTTCACTAGTTCCTGCAAATTTCTTAGAGTGCAGTACAAATAATAAAGGGTGGATCTCAATTCCATCTGGATTTACGCTTTTATTGATAGTTATAACTGTAGGGGTTCCGCGTGTGAAAACAATAAAATTTTACCCTATGCCCCTGAACCCCTAATGCTGCTAGGACCTATCTATTAGTAATGCAGTAATGGGAGGAGCTTTTCGTGGAGTTACCCTTGAAGACCGAAAAGCGTTGTCAACGCTTAGGAGTGATGTAAACGAGCCGAAGCCGACCTCAAGGTCGTGATGAAGTCCTTGCGCTCCCGCGGCTCCAACGACTTGAGTGCCTCAAGTGTGACACCTCGCGGGGAGTTACATGCATCCGGTTCCTGACGATGACTCTCACTTCCCCGATCCAACAACAGTTGTGGAAGTAGAGCTCCTGGATCCAAATCCCGCAGCGCGACGACGCTTCGTGGTGAAGATGTCTCTCGTTCGTGCAGTCCGAACTTGGGACCATGGTCACGGGAGAGAGAGAGAGAGAATATAAATTGGAGGTCTCCCCAAAAGTGAGGAAACCTTTATTGAATATTGTGTGTCTTTATCTGGCCATATAACCCCACTATATATAGGGGGAGGGGAGGTACTACCTCCCTCAAAGTCCTGGGGTGGGACTAAACGAGGGGGAGAGGTGGGCACCGCCGGCCAGCCCTAGTGGGCCCCATGCTGGGGGGTTTGGCCTAGCCGCCTACCCTGTTGTCCCCTTCTCTCCTCTTGCCTTTCCCTCATGGGCCCTTCTCCCTCCGGAATTGGCCCATTAAGCCTTTTGACCTTTTAATTGATTTTCTCATTATTAAATAATTATGAATAAATGATTAAATCAATATTTAACATTCATTCACATATTATTCAATCTCCGTGGCTGTGGAACACCTTCCACCTCCACTCCGGACATCCTCTGGACTTACCGAAACCCTTCCAGTTTTCTCTCTACTCTTCTTTGGTGATTCTACCGATCCTGTAAACACTCTCTAAGCATCATCAATCCCTTAAGCGTGATACCCCACAGTTTGGGAACACTCCAGACATGGTCGGGACACTCTCGGACCAATGATCTACAGAGGGACTGATACATTGCAAATGTATCTATAATTTTTGATGTTCCGTGCTTGGTTTTATCCACTTTCTTGTGTTTTGTTCCAACTTTGGAGTACTTTTCATATGATTTCTTGGACTAACCTATTAACAAGAGCCACAATTTTGCCATTTTCTCTGTTGTTTTGGTTCCAGGAAAGTCAGAAAATGAATATTCTCGGAATTGGACGGGACAAAAGTCAAAGTGCCTATTTTTTTCCGGATGTCATCAAGTGCCAGAATACAAGACGGAGAGGGGCCAGGGGGCCACCACACCACCTGGCCGTGCGGGCAGGCCTGGCCCACGCCAGGGGGTGGTGTGGCCGCTCCCGGCACCCCCTCAGCCTCTCCTTCCGCCTATATATTGCCCTCGGGACAAAAACCCTAAGTGCCCAATAAAAAATCAACAAAAGAGTCTATAGCCACCGTCATCTCCATCCCTAGATCGGCAGGGATCTGAAGCTCTTCTCGGCACCCTGTTGGATAGGGAAATTCACCCTGGAGGCCTTCTTCATCACCATGCAAGCCTCCGGTGTGATGCGTGAGTCGTTCATCCTTGGACTACGGATCCATGTAGTAGCTAGATGGCTGGTTCTCCTCCTTTGTGCTTTCATGTCTAGATCTTGTGAGCTCCGTTCATGATCAAGATCATCTATTTGTAATTCTGCATGTTGTGTTTGCGGGGATCCGATGGATATTGAGATGCTATTTCAGATTGATTATTGATTCTATCATGTCTTTGTTATTTGTGATCCTGCATGCTTTCCGTTGTTAGTAGCTATCTTGGCCGAGTAGATGCTAGCAACTCCAAGAGTTAGTATTTATGCTCGATTGTGGGTTCATGCCTCTGGTAATTCGGGGAAGTGACAGAAATCTCTAAGGTACTAGATGTGTTGTTGCTACTAGGGATAAAACAACAATCCTTTGTTCATAGAACAATCGTATTGTTTACTTTACACGCAGTTCGTAAAGCAGTAATCTGTTGCTTGCAACTTAATAATGGAGGGGGTTCGGATGATAACCTGAAGGTGGATTATTAGTCATAGATGCAGTTGGATGGCGGTCTATGTATAATGTTGTAATGCCCAATCAAGTCTCAAAGGAGTCAAGATGATTAGTATATGCATGTTTTGCTTTCTCGGTGTTTGTCAATTGCCCCGCTGTAATTTGTTCACCTAGCATGTTATCTATCTAAGGAGAGCCACCTCTAGTGAACTATGGATCTCGGTCCTTTTCTTTACATACAATCTACAACTACTTACTTCTTTGTGTTTACTTTCTGCAAACTTTTACTTCTTTCCATTCGATACGTTTAATCCTTTGTTTGCCGCAAAACACGGTGAGATTGACAACCTCATCGCAAGTTGGGGACAAAGTTTTGTGGTTGTGTTGTGCAGGTCTCCACGTTGCTACTAGCACCGGTAGTGCGCCCTGCCAAAGCTCAGCTAGTAACACCTTTGGGGTGTTTCCTTGCTCCTACTGGTTCGATTAAACCTTGGTTTCATAACTGAGGGAAACTTGTTGTTGTGCTCATCATACTTTCCTCTTGGGGTTCCCAATGAGCTCTACATCAACACCACCATCAAGCATTTTTCTGGGCGCCGTGCATTGAGCCATCAAGGATTTTTCTGGCACCGTTGCCGGGGAGTCAAGGACATCTTCACAAGGGGAGTCCCTCATAACCAATCTCTTTACTTTGTTGTTTTTTTTTGCTTAGTTTTCTTTTTGCTTTGTTTGCTTGTTTTGTTATTCAAAAACACAAAAAAATTAGTTTTACTAGTTTGCTTTCTTATTTGAAAACCCAAAAAAATGACTACTCTTGAAAACACTAAGTTGTGTGACTTCACTAGCACCAACAACAATGATTTTATGAGCACGCTTATTGCTCCACCTATGCCTGAAAATACTTTCTTTGAGATAAAACCTGTTTTACTCAATCTTGTTATGAGAGAGCAATTTTCTGGTATTGGTAATAAAGATGCTGCTTCCCTTCTAAATAACTTTGTTGAACTTTGTGAGATGCAAAAGCATAGGGATATAGATGTTGATATTATTAAGCTGAAATTGTTTCCTTTCTCTTTGAGAGGAAAAGCTAAAGAATGGTTTAATTTCTTAACTAGGAATAGTATTGATTCTTGGACTAAATGCAAAGATGCTTTCATTGGAAAATACTATCCTCCTGCTAAGATTATATCTATGAGAAGCAAAATAATGAAGTTTAAACAACTTGATAATGAGCATGTTGCTCAAGCTTGGGAAAGAATGAAATCTTTGGTAAAGAATTGTCCCTCCCAACAATGGTAATGCTTATGGAAATTCTTACAACAATAATAAGAGTGCTCCCTCTGAACTTGAAGTTATGCTTAAAGAGTTTATTAGTAAACAAACTACTTTCAATAAAACTATTGAGGAAAATTCTCTAATGCTAAAAGAAATATAGCATCTTTGGCTGAAGCTCAATCTTCTTTGAATAAAATGGCTGCTAAACTTGAAACTAATGAGAATCCCTTTGCAGCTACTAATGCTATACAAGTAAGAATTAATGAAAATGTTAGACTATTAGCTGAATTACATGCTAAGTGGGAAAGAGAAGATGAAATTGCTAGAAACATTAGTGTTTTTACTATTACCACCACTAGTGTTGAGGCTATAATAGTTCTACTACTTTATGCTTCTGCCGCAGGTTGTTATCTAACTTTCATTAGTTCAACACTGTTTGATTTGAGCAACAGAAGGTCTTCGAAAAAAATCGTCTTTACCTGCTGGTCTGTTTTGACAGATTTCTGCCATTTTCTGCATTTGCTTCTTGTTGGTTCCTTTTTGAGTTCTTTTGGGGAATTGACCTTTTTGAGGGAAGTGCTACAGTATCTAGTGTTCTAATGGAAGTTTATTTGGTGTTAGAACTGAACCTTAAGACTTATTTATCTTAAGTGCACTAATGTTGCTAATAAAGATTGTGTGAAGTTTTGTATGAAGGAAGAATTTCAGGTGTATGGAAGGAATGAGTAATGAGATGAAGAATGGACTAAAGCTCAAGCTTGGGGATGCCACGCATGTCACCCCAAGAAATATCCAAGAAGTACAAGCGTCAAAGCTTGGGGATGCCCAAGGCATCCCCTTCTTCATCAATAAAAATCCTGTGTTTCTTAAGTAACGCTTCATTTTTATTGTTTCATGCACAGTTGTGTTGTTCTTGGAGCGTCTTCTTTTTCGTTTTTGTTTTGGTTTTTCGTTTGCTTTTGTTTGCTTAGTTTTCTGAATAAATTGGTTGGACCCCCTCTTTCATACATTGGTTTGCAAATAGTTTGGCTTGGTTTGGAAAAGAGTAGGAAAGTTCATGCTTATGTGGTAAAAAGAGCTTGTTTTTGACTGTGGCCTATGCTTTGTCATGCCATGCTTGATATTGTTTTGGCTTTATGCTTAGTATTCTTTGTTGTAGCATGACTTGTTATAAACAATTGAGATTGCTTAATGTGCCTTGGATGAATCATGCGTTGTTTTAGCATATTAAAGCATAGTATAGTGGTATTCTCCTTTGATGCTTTATTTGGGTTGACTTGGTGCATGCTCACACCATGTTATGACTATCTCAAGTCACCATAGCCTTTATGATCCTTTATTTTTCAACTTGTAGTATCACTTTATGCTTTGATCAATGATGTTTTGTCGCTCTGCATGATTATGGCCATTATTGCTCTCTTAGTTTGTCGCTCCCAGTCTTTTGCTAGCCTCCACAACAAAGTATGAGTTCCACTCATGCATCCAACATTCATCCGAAGTATAGCATTACGATCAAAGTCATTATGTTTATATTGCTATAACATCATACGAAGTAATCTTTATCCTTAGACCATGAGATCATGTTAATTGCAAACATCGGAAGAGTATCTTGATAACATCAAACGTCACACCATAACAGGGTGACTATAAAGGTGGGTTCAGTGCTACGAAGGTGTTATGTTGAGGATCATGGATCAAGAGTGGGATTTGTCCATCCCGATGACGGATAGATATACTCTGGCCCTCTCGGTGATATCACATTGAAATAGCTTGCAAGCAAGTGATGTGATCACTAGAATGTTATATCACAGGAACGAGAAAAGAGTGCATGTCGGTAACGAGATCAAACTAGGTATGGAGATACCAATGATCGAATCTCGGACATGTAATATATCACGGGACAAAGGGATTTAGTTACTAGCGTTAAAGGTTCTCACGATCACAGAAGTCATCGTTGAATGTGTAGGAGTCAGTATGGATCTCCAGGTCCCACTACTGATTATTGATCGGAGAGGGGTCTCGATCATGTCTGCATTATTCGCGAACCGTAGGGTGACACACTTAAGGGATACCGACACCATTTGGAGCAAATATGTTTCAGATAAAGATTTAAGAAAGCGCTGGAATTATTTCAATAGACACCGAAACTGTTTCGGGTGAAATTGCTGAAATTGGTTCTGCATGTAATATTGAAATGTTGCAGGGGGTTTTATGTGAATGTTTGTTAATTAAAGTAATTAACCAAATTCTGAATAAAAATAATAAAAGAGTTTTATTAAATGAGAGAGCATTAAATTTGGAGAAATTTAATGCATTTAAAGTGGAGACTTTAAAAGAGAATGTAAAGGGGCATTTTAATGTGGAGGGGTTACCACCACATGAATGGAGGAGGTGAAGGGTCGCCCCCTCCATGTGCCGGCCATGAAGGAGGGGCACCCCCCGTCCTCCTATAAAAGTCCACCCCCTCCTCACTTCTCACTCACACCTCCTTGTGAAGGATCTCTCTCCCCCTCTAGTATTATTCCCCCATGGTCTCGGATTAGCGAGATACATGTTCCTGGTGGCTTTATCTGGAAAGGAGTTGCTGCTTCACTGCTTTCTTTGGAGCGAGGGACGGAGGTTGTCGGGGTACCGGACGTGTGTGTGATCACGGATGCACCGCTGCTTTGCAGTGCTGGACTTGGTGGTGCTGGAGCTGGATCTGATGGACGTGCTGGAGCCGGACCTGCTGGTCTTCATCACGATCTTGAGATCGGCAAGTGTACGACTACATCAACCACGAGTTCCTACTCATTAACAAAGCTCGTTGTCTACGAGGGTAAGTTCTCGTTGGATGTATGTCCACCCGTTGCTTTGTACCTAGTAGATAGATCTTGGCGTGTAGTTCACACCGTAGGAAATTTTTTGTTTTCTATGGTGCGGACCCAACAGTGGTATCAGAGCCTGATCTATGCGTAGGTGCTTAGCACGGGTAGTACACATATGTTGATATGTGGGCGATGATGATCATGTTATTGCATCTTCTATGTATTTTGGATATTGGTGGCATAGTGGGATGAAGCGGCCCAGACCAACCTTACATGTCATCGTACATGAGACCGGTTCCACGACTAACATGCAACTTGTTTTTCATAAGTGGCTAGCGGGTGTCTGTCTCTCCTACTATAGTCAATATCTGATTTACAACGAGTTGCTAATAACTTAGTGAAGGGTTTCGCAGCATAGTAAATCAAAATTTTCTACGGAAGCGAACAGAGGGAAAGCCAAGATCTAATCTAGGAGATGCAAACAACGAGAGAGATTGGATTAGATCTTCATACCCTTGAAGATTCAAGACAGCGTTCGCTCGAACGTGGGTGATGTAGTCGACTCGCTTCTCCTCCTCGCGATCCGATCCGATCTAGCACCACAAGTGGCGGTGCCTTCGTGAGATGCACACGCAGCACCGACGCCTCCTCCTTCCTCGGACCAGAAAGTATGGTGGAGAGATGGATTGGATCTACAGACGACGCGTGGTGTATATGGTGGAGAATTTCCAGCAGGCTTCAAAAAACAATGGGAGGGAGAGTGGAAGGGCGCAGGCAACTAGGGTTGGAGGAAGGTGTGTAGAGGAGGGGCGACCAGCCCTCTATTTATAGAGGGGGGCCAGCCCTAGCCTCCTCCAAGCCTATCTCTAGTTTAAACAATTTAAACTCTCCCTTATCTAGAAATCCTATCTTATCTTATCTCTAGTTTAAACGATTTAAACTCTCTAGGATCGGCTGGGCCCTATGGGGCCTTGTGCCCCTAGCCCAATGCGGCCAGGACCCTCCCTCATAGGCCCATGCCCTCCCTGGAAGGTGGGACCACGTTGGCCCCTTCCGAAGGTTCTAGAAGCTTCCGACAATACCGATTAATCCTAACAATTCAACTCCAAAACTGCCTTTATATGAATCTTATTCTCCGGACCATTCCGAACCTCTCGTGATATCCCGGATCCCATCCGAGACTCAACAAAAACTCATAAACCAATTATCCAATCTATCCTAGCGCCGAGACACGTTATGTGTGACCTCGGGTTCGAGAATATGCAGACATGATCTTCTATCAATAATCAACAGCGGGGTCTGGGCACCCATATTGACTCCCACACATTCATCGATGATCATATCGGATGAACCACGATGCCAGGATTCAAACAATCCCATATATATATTCCCTTCGTCTCGCAACATTTTACTTGCCCGAGATTCGATCGTCGGTATCGTCATACCTAGTTCAATCTCGCTCACGAAGTACTTTACTGCCCTCAGTAATCCGATATCACTTTGTGATTAACTCCTTAACCACATGCTTGCAAGCGTGTTGATATCGACATTACCGAAAGTGGGCCCAAGTATATCTCCGACTTGGGAGGGACAAATTCCATCTCGATACATACAACCCAATGATACTTTCCGATCACCGAGAGACACCTTTATGATCACCCTCTCATAGGATGACGCTTGATGACCTCAAAGCTTTCTTCCGATACCGTGGAGTTGCATTATCTCATGGTCTAAGGAATACAATATTTGACATAAGAAAAGCTTCGCAAAGACGAACACGATGACACGATCTAATTGCTTCGCTTAGTTTGGGTCTGTCCATCATATCATTCTCCCAATGATATGATCTCATTATCAATTGACAACTCATGTCTATGGTTAGGAAACCTTAACCATCATTGATCAATGAGGTAGTCCATAGAGGCGTACTAGGGACACGGTGTTGTTCACAAACCACACAAGTATTAATGTTTCCGCTTAATACAATTCTAGCATGGAATATAAACTTTATCATGAACAAGAATTATAATAATAACATCTTTATTATTGCCTCTAGGGCATAATTCCAACAGTCTCCCACTTGCACTAGAGTCAATAATCTAGTTTACATTTGGCAACAATCTCACACCCATGGCACTGAGGTGCTGATCATGTTTTACACGTGGAAGAGGTTTAGTCAATGGATCTGCGACATTCAGATCTGTATGTACTTTGCTGATATTCAGATCTCCATCTGCTATATAATCTCGGATTATATGAAACTTGCGGTTGATATGTTTGGTCTTTGGATGATATCTTGGTTCCTTAGTGAGTGCTATGGCGCCAGTGTTGTCACACAATATCTCCAGTGGGTCCAATGCACTTGGAACCACGCCAAGCTCAAGGATGAAGTTTCGATCCAAACTCCTTCACTTGACGCTTCAAGCAGCCATGTATTCCGCTTTCATCGTAGATCCCGCGATCATGCTTTGCTTGCAGCTTCTCCACAGCTCCTCCATTCAAAATATACACGATCACGTCGAGATTTAGAATCATCCTTGTCGGTGTCGAACTAGCATCGACGTAACCTTTTACGACGAGCTGTTCATCACCCCATAGACTAAGAACATTTCTTTAGTCCTATTTAGGTACCTTAGGATGTTCTTCACGGCTGTCCAAAGGTTCCACTCGGATCACTTTGATATCTCGTCACAAACTAAGAGCATTGGACACATCCGTCTAGTACACAACATGGCATACATGATGGAACCTATGGCCGAGGCATAAGGCACTTTGCTCATAGCTTCCCTATCATTTCATCAGAATGGACACCGAGCCTTGCTCAATATCTTACTCGACAACATAGGCATCGAACCTTTCAATGCCTTATCCATTCTGAACCTTTTCGTAACTTTGTCTAGGTATGTACCGCTTAAAGCTATCAAAGGCCTTTGTCTATCTCTATAGATTTTATGCCCAATATATAAGCAGCTTCACCTAGGTCTTTCATTGAAAACACTTGTTCAAATAACTCTTCACATCGTTAAGCATGTTGATGTCATTTCCAATAATCAATATGTCATCCACATATAGTACCGTAAACGCCACCGAGCTCCCACTCACTTTCTTGTAGATGCAAGCTTCAGAGCAATTTGGAACAAATCCAAAGCTCTTGATCACTTGATCAAAACGAAGGTTCCAACTCCGAGATGCTTGCTTCACCATAAATGGAACGCTGAAGTTTGCATACTTTATCAAGATCCTTAGGATCGACAAACCTTCGGGTTGCATCATATACAACTCTTCATCAATGTTGCCATTGAGGAACGTCTTGACATCCATCCGCCATATTTCATAATCATGAAACGCAGCAATTGCTAATAAAATCTGAATGGACTTAAACATCGCCACGGGAGAGAAAGTCTCATCGTAGTCAACACCTTGAACTTGTCGAAAACCTTTCGCAACAAGCCGTGCTTTATAGACGGTAACATTACCATCCGCGTCCGCTTTCTTCTTGAAGATCCATTTGCACTCAACGGCCTTTCGGCGCTAGGAGGGTCCACCAAAGTCCATACTTGGTTTTCGCCATGGATCCCAATTCGGATTTCATGGCTTCTAGCCATTTCTCAGTCCGCTCATCATCGCCTCATAGTTCGTAGGTTCACCGCCTTCTACTAACAAGACAACAAGACAGGTTGCCATACCACTCAGGAGGGCACGCGACCTTGTCGACCGCGACGCTCAAGAGCAGATCGTCCAAGCTTCATGATCCTTGTCATTAGCTTCCTCTATTGTTGGTGCAAAGGCATGGAACAATTTCAGGTGCTGCGCTACTCTCCAATTCAAGAGAAGGTTGAATAACCTCGTCTAGCTCTACTTTCCTCCCACTCACTTCTTTCGAGAGAAACTCCTTCTCAAGAAAGGAACCGTTTCATGACAAACACTTTGCCTTCGGTTCTGCGGATAGAAGGTATACCCAATAGTTTCCTTAGGGTATCCTATGAAGACGCATTTCTCCGCTTTGGGTTCGAGCTTGTCCGCATCAACTTCTTGACGAAGCTTCGCATCCCCAAACTTTAAGAAACGACAACTTAGGTTTAGCACCAAACCACAGTTCATACGGTGTCGCCTCAACGGATTTAGATGGAGCCCTATTTAAAGTGAATGCAGCGGTTTCTAATGCATAACCCCAAAATGATAACGGCAAATCAGTAAGAGACATCATTGATCGGACCATATCTAATAGGGTTCGATTCCGGGCTCGTACACACCATTGCTGTGGTGTTCCGGTGGCGTGAGTTGTGAAACGATTCCACTTGCTTTGAGATGCGTGAGAAAATCATAACTCAAATATTCGCCCACGATCGGATCGTAGAAACTTAATCTTTCCATTACGATGGTTCTCCACTTCATTCTGAAATTCTTTGAACTTTTCAAACGTTTCAGATTTATGTTTCATTAAATAGATATACCCATATCTACTTAAGTCATCGGTAAAAGTGAGAAAATAGCGATATCCACCGCTAAGGAAACACTCATCGGTCCGCATACATCGGTATGTATGATTTCCAACAAGTCCGCTGCTCGCCCATCATACCGTAGAACGGGTTTTGATCATCTTGCCCATGAGGCATGGTTCGCATGTGTCAAATGATTCAAAATCAAGAGACTCCAAAAGTCCATCAGAATGGAGTTTCTTCATGCGCTTTACACCAATATGACCTAGACGACAGTGCCACAAATAAGTAGTATTATCACTATCTACTTTGCATCTCTTAGCCTCAATGTTATGGATGTGTGTTTCATCCCTTTCGAGATTTAGAAGAAATAAACCATTCACAAGAGGTGCATGACCATAAAAGATGTTACTCATATAAATAGAACAACCATTATTCTCCGATTTAAATGAATAACCGTCTTGCAATAAACACGATCCAGAAATAATGTTCATGCTCAACACAGGCACATAATAACATTTATTAAGGTTTAAAACTAATCCCGAAGGTAAAACTAAGGAGAGTGTGCCGACGGCCATCACATCAACTCTTGATTCGTTGCCAACGCGCATCGTCACCTCATCCCTCGCAAGCCGCCGTCTATTCCGTAGCTCCTGTTTCGAGTTACAAATATTAGCAACTGAACCAAAGATCAAATACCCGTGCACTACAACGAGGGCTAGTAAGGAAAACATTAATAACATGTATATCAAATATACCTTTGATGGTGCCAGCCTTCTTGTCCGCTAAGTACTGGACCGCTATGCCCAAAGGACCCTTGTCCTTGCAATAGAAGCACTCAATGCCCGGCTTAGGACCAGACTTGAGCTTCTTCTCAGCAGGGGCAACGCGCTTGCCGCCGCTTTTCTTGAAGGGATTCTTTGCACCTTTACCTTTCTTAAAGGAGGGCTTGTTGACCATCAACACATGATTATCCTTTTTGATGTCCACCTCCGCAGCCTTCAGCTTTGCGAAGAGCTCGGTGATCGTATCAGTGGAACCAATCTGATTGTGAGTCACTACAAAACTTTTGTAGCTAGGAGGGAGTGATTGCAGAACCCTGTCAATCTTGAGCTCCTCCGAATCTTGCATCCAGCTTGCTCAAGGCGTTGAGTGTAGCCCGACATCTTAATGGCGTGCTCACTAACGGAACTCCCTTCCTCCATCTTGCAGTTAAAGAACTTCTCGGAGATCTCATATCTCTCAGAACGGGCATGAGTCTGAAACATGGTTTTCAGCTCTTCGAGAATCTCAAAGGGCCCGGGATAGTTTTCAAAACGATTTTGAAGTTCCGGTTCCATAGAAAACAACATGGTGCTCTTAATCACACCATAATCATCTTTGCGCCGATCGATAGACAGCCTTTCTCATCAGCCTGGCAGCTTGCGCAGGGGGTTACCTAACGCTTTCTCAAGGACATAGTCCTTTGTCCGCATGTAATGATTCTTAGATTGCGGAACCGTTGGTGAAGTTAGACCCATTGTTTCTAAGATTTTCTTTCAGCAAAACGTTGAAGTTGAAGTTGGACTTGGCCATGTGATCTACAGTATTTGCAAGTACAATTTAGACTATGTTCATGATAAATAGTTCAACTTAATCAAATTACTAGATGAACTCCCACTAAATTCAACATCCCTCAAGTTGTTTAGTGAACACGATCCAAATTCACCACACCTGATCCGATCTTCACGAGAAGAGATGTGGTTTCAATGGTGGACAACGAAGTGTCGATCATATCATTCATATGACTCATGCTTAACCTTCGGTTCGTGTGTTCCGAGGCCATGTCTGACATGCTAGGCTCACAAGTTAGACCCAAGTATTTCCGCGTGTGCAAAAACTGGCTTGCACCCGTTGTATGTGAGCGAGAGTCTATAGCACCCGATCATCACGTGATGCTTGGACACAACGAACTTTCATAACGGTGCATACTTGGGGAGAACACAGCTTTTATCTTGATCTTTAAGTGAGGAATCATCTTATAATGCTACCGTCATGATCTAAGCATAATAAGATACATAAAAGGATAAACATCACATGCATATAACTTTATGTGACATGGTATAGCCAATCTTCAAGAATGATCTCCATCTTGTGCGTTCCGCATGATCTCCATCACTTCACCATGATTGCCTCCACCACGAATAGCAACTACAACTATTGCTAACTACTTAGCGATAAAGTAAAGCTATTACATGGTATAAGAAGTTGACTCGCAGGTCATACACAATTATAAAGACAACCATATGGTTCTCGCCGGTTGTGTACTCATCGACATGCAAGTCGTGAAACATTACAAAACATGATCATCGCATACAATATACACATCACATCTTGGGCCATACCATATCACAGAACACTCGCAAAAACAAGTTAGACGCCTCTACTTTGTTGTTGCATGTTTTACGTGGCTTATGGGAGTAGATGCTAAGAACGATTCTTACCTACGGAAAGCCACAACGGTGATATTATGGTTGCCAAACTCGTGTTAATCCCATGACAACTATAGTGAGAGAAATCGACATCCACCACCGCATGTGTGGTACAAGCCACACGTCAAGTGCGGAGCCGGTCTCGCGAACGACGCCGCGTAAGGTTGGCCTGGACCGCTTGATCTCACTATCCCGTCATAAGAAGAACACAAACAAGAGGCTTGCAACAGAAAACATCAACGCTCGCAACAACCATGTTATGCTTCTACTCGTGAATCACATCTACGGATAGATCTAGCTCGATACCATCAAGGGTTTCGCAGCATAGTAAATCAAAATTTTCTACGGAAGCTTAACAGAGGGAAAGCCAAGATCTAATCTAGGAGATGCAAACAACGAGAGATTGGATTAGATCTTCATACCCTTGAAGATTCGCGAAGATGAACGCTCATCCGAACGTGGGTGATGTAGTCGTACTCGCTTCTCCTCCTCGCGATCCGATCCGATCTAGCACCACAAGTGGCGGTGCCTCCGTGAGATGCACACGCAGCACCTCGACGATCCTCCTTCCTCGGACCAGCAAGTATGGTGGAGAGATGGATTGGATCTACAAGACGACGGCGTGGTGTATATGGTGGAGAATTTCTGCGCAGGCTTCGCCTACAAACAGTCGGGAGGGAGAGTGGAAGGGCAGCAGGGCAACTAGGGTTGGAGGAAGGTGTGTAGAGGAGGGGGGCGTACCAGCCCTCTATTTATAGAGGGGGGCGGCCACCCCTAGCCTCTCCTCCAAGCCTATCTCTAGTTTAAACAATTTAAACTCTCCCTTATCTAGAAATCCTATCTTATCTTATCTCTAGTTTAAACGATTTAAACTCTCTAGGATCGGCTGGGCCCTATGGGGCCTTGTGCCCTGGCCCAATGCGCCAGGACACTCCCTCATAGGCCCATGCCCTCCCGAAGGTGGGACCACGTTGGCCCCTTCCGGAAGGTTCTAGAAGCTTCGACAATACCGATTAATCCTAACAATTCAACTCCAAAACTGCACTACCTTATATGAATCTTATTCTCCACCATTCCGAACCTCTCGTGATATCCCGGATCCCATCCGAGACTCAACAAAACTCATAAACCAATTATCCAATCTATCCTAGCGTCGAGACACGTTATGTGTGACCGCTGGTTCGAGAATATGCGACATGATCTTCTATCAATAATCAACAGCGGGTCCAGGCACCCATATTGACTCCCACATTCATCGATGATCATATCGGATGAACCACGATGCCAGGATTCAAACAATCCCATATATATATTCCCTTCGTCTCGCGATATTTTACTTGCCCGAGATTCGATCATCGGTATCGTCATACCTAGTTCAATCTCGCTCACGAAGTACTTTACTCGTTCAGAATCCGATATCACTTTGTGATTAACTCCTTAACCACATGCTTGCAAGCGGTGTTGATATCGACACGAGTGGGCCCGAAGTATATCTCTCCGACTTGGGAGGGACAAATTCCATCTCGATACATACAACCCAACAGATACTTTCCGATCACCTGAGAGACACCTTTATGATCACCCTCTCATAGGATGACGTTTGATGACCTCAAAGCTTTCTTGCGATACCAGGGAGTTGCATTATCTCATGGTCTAAGGAATACAATATTTGACATAAGAAAAGCTTCGCAAAGACGAACACGATGACACGATCTAATTGCTTCGCTTAGTTTGGGTCTGTCCATCATATCATTCTCCCAATGATATGATCTCATTATCAATTGACAACTCATGTCTATGGTTAGGAAACCTTAACCATCATTGATCAATGAGGTAGTCCATAGAGGCATACTAGGGACACGGTGTTGTTCACAAACCACACAAGTATTAATGTTTCCGCTTAATACAATTCTAGCATGGAATATAAACTTTATCATGAACAAGAATTATAATAATAACATCTTTATTATTGCCTCTAGGGCATAATTCCAACACTTAGTTATCCTCGTTGTGGTTCATGTTCGTAGGTAGGAACGGTTCTATCTCCGAAATCCCTAAGCCGCGTAAAACTTGCAATTGATAAATTAGAGGTGTCTAGTTTAGATCGTTGCTGGGCTAGTGTATTGATATGGTATTGTTGTAAGTAGATGTATGATAGATACTCTTACAACACACTCAACGTGTAAGTTCCATAGACCTTGGCCTTACACACAAAGGAATGATAGATATCATACCACGATGCAAGTGATAGAGATCAAATGCATGGACCATATCATCTCACTTTACACATTAGATGTTAGCATCTTATACTACTAGTTTGGCGCTTTCTGTGGCATTGTAAGATGATCCCTCTTTTAGATATCAAGATAAAAATGTGTTCTTCCTTAAGTATGCACCGTTTTGTGGATCGTATTTCGAGACATCACGTGATGATCGGGTGTACTCGACTCTACGCTTTCATACAAACGGGTGTAAGACAGTTTTACACATGCGAGTACTAAGGTTCTTACTTGGCGAGCCTAGCATGTACAGACATGGCCTCGGAACACAGACCGAAAGGTTAAGCATGAGTCATATAGTTGATATGATGCCCATATAGATGCTCGCCTTTGAAGCTACATCAACTCACGTGATGATCGGACTTGGTGTAGTGGATTTGGTTCATGTAATCACCAAAAAGGCACGAGGGATGTTGTTTTTGAGTGGGAGTTCATTTCTAATTTCGATTAGTCGAACCAAATTTGTCATAAATTAAATCAAAGTGAATTTGCATAGTTTGTTGTAGTCATTGGCATTCGTTTTCTACCTTATGCTTAGTTTTTATTTGAGATAATAGAACTATAGAATTCTGGATATTTACTTTACGAACTAGTATCGTATTGTTTCGAATGTCAATTTAAAGTTTATAAGTCCTATTGCAAACTTTCAGCAAACTCTATTTACTCCATGAAGTTTAATAAGTAGTATTAAATCAAGAGTAAGAATTCCAATGTTAGTATCTAAAGTATCATGTTTGCCTCCATGATTATTGATATTCAAAAAGTTGTTTTAATATCAAGATTATATTGGAGCTGAAAATTGTTTCAGAAACCATCATGTGTGAAAGATATTGTGATATCTGAAACAATGTTTTTTGGTTGCATTATGATAGAGTATAATTTAGCAAAATACATATTCTCATATTGTATGAGAATTTGTGAAGGATGGAGATGCTAGGGATCCGAATCTACCAAAAAGGTTTTGGGAACTGATATTATACTCGCGATTCTTCCTTATAGGCTATAGTAGCTTGATCATGAAAGGTGTCATGATAAGGATGAATAGAAGATGTAAGTAAAATGTTTACTACACTAATAGATTACTAAAGAATGGATTTTTGAAAGAACACCAAACATTTGATGATGGTGATCCACTTCAAAGTGCAAGTCCAAAGGTATTAGTATTTGACTATATACACTTTGTACCATGTGTCATGTTGATGACACCGCTATTGATGTTGATAGATTCTTTTAAAAGAAAAGGAATTGCTGAAAGAGAATCTATAAAATATTTGGCAGAAAATAAAAGGTTGGAGATGTCCAACTTAGGTATATAGAAGATATACATGTTATGGCTATATTCCTTGCTTGTTAAACAATGTGGTTCTTAGGTATTGGATACCGGTATTGGATACCGAATTGGTTGGTATGAAGTGTCATACAGGACAACACAATTCATGAACTACAATGGCCTAAGTAACCAGCAAGAGAATGAGTGATGATGTTCATCGAAAAAAGTTAAAGTGTTATTGTGTTTTTCGTTGTCATCAAACCAAGCCTTCAAGATTTGTTTAAATAATTGTTATTTTATTCCGGTATCATGAGACCAATGGCTGTTCAAATAATTACCGTATTCCATAACGGATGGATGAACTTTTACAAGTCTAGTTGGAGAAATCACATCCATAAACACTATTGCTAAAATGTCGCAAGACAAATGATTGAAAGATCACTTATGAAGTGACATCGCTGTTTAAATTATATTTGAAAGAAAACATGAAGAAACTCCATGTTGATGGATTTTTGGAGTCTTTGATTTTGATCAATTGACACATGTGAGACTTTCCTCGAGATAATTGAAACTCTGTCCATAGGCCAGAGAGGAACGGATGACTAGCTTATTGGAAATTGTGCATGCTGATGTGCATAGTCCATTATGTGTAGCCATATGCGATGGATCTTTTTGCTTCATATGCTTTCTCCGAAAATTTGAGTGAATATATCTGTATATTTACTTAATAAGGAAGAAGTATGAAACATTTGAAAATTGTTCAAAGACTTTCAAGATGAAGTGGAAAATCATTGTAACAAGAAAATAAAGAGTTTATGATTCGATCATAAAGGAAGATATTTGAGTTACATGTTTAGCAAAAACACCTAAGACTTGAGGAATTGTTCCATGATTTGTGTTTCCTGATAAACCATAGGAGTATGGCATATTCGAGAGATAAAATCAAACCATGTTTGACATGGTAAGATCAAGGGTGTCATTTATAAAACTGCCATTATATTTTAAGGATTGAAGCTTTAGAGACTACCACTTTTACACTGAAAATAGCACCATCGTGATCCATTGAAATGACACCATATGAGTTATGGTTTGGGATAAAACCCGAATTGTCTTTTCTTAAATTTTGGTATGCTATGCATAAGTAAAATGTTTACAACCAAAGTCGGATAAGCACGTCTTTGTAGGTTATCCCAAAGAATTTGTTGGGAATTTCGCCATAACACGGAGGACAAAAGAGTTTGTTACTTGGAACATCAAGTTTCTTAAGAAGGAATTTTTCGTGAAAAGTTAAGTGGGAGGACAATAGAACTTTGATAAGGTTGTTGAACCTTAGCTATATGTGCTAAGTAGCACAGTGCCGGAAAGTGTCTCGGTGGCGGCCACAATGCTCATGGATCTCGTGATTACAAAAGGTGTGATCTCGGAGATTAGAGTTCCTATAGAACCGTGTGGGTCGGTAAGAATCAAATAGTAAGATTTGATAAGCAAGTCGTTATTGTTTTGACAATGATGAACCGATTACATGCAAAGAAGCGATGATGGGCCCTGACTCCATAAAATGACTAGAAGTCATAGAATCCGTGATAGTATCCATACACGAGAAAACAAGTTTCTGAACTTGGAAGACCCTCCGGAAAGGCGTGAAGCCTATCGGTCGTGTTTGGATCTATAAAGAAATAAGACATGGATGTTTAACATCTATGAAATAGTCGACATGTCGGAAAGAAGTTTACAACAATGTTAAAGGAGTTCACTATGACAAGATTTGATCTTTCATAGCGATATATAGTCTTGACGGATTAATGTAGCAACTACTACATATAATTTGGTATATGGTAGTTGAATAAACAAAACAAGGTTCTTCTAATAGAACGGTAACCTAGGACATGTACATGACATGGTCCGAAGGGTTTTGTTAATTCAAAGGGTGCTAAAAGGGCATGTAAACTTCAATAGTTGAAGTAAGCATAGCGGAGTTGGAATCTTCACCATGATGAAACTGTTAAAAGAGTTTAAATTCATCGGAGATGATGAAGATGCTTGCATTTGCAAGAAATTAAGTGGGAGCACTGAGACATATTTCTAATACATTATGTAGAGGACATATTGTTGATTGGAAATGATGTATCTTGTATTGACACAAGTTAAGAATGTCATTAAAATAAGATTTCGATGAAAGACTTGGGCAAACCCGGAATATTAGGCATCAATATCTATATGGATAGATTAAGTCGCTAATATGGTTGTGCCAGACATACATATATGATATATTGAAAGGGTTCAATATGGAAACAACAAGAAAGGTTCTTGCTGCATGGAAAGGATTGTATCAAAATTCAAGTGTTTCAACACTTGGTGAGTAAAATCACATGAAGATTTTGATCGATTATACCATGATATGTATATATCCAGAATGTCCTATGCTCTAAATGTTATGAGCATATACCAGAATGATTCATAAGATGATTATTGGACAATAGTAAAGATATTCTTATGAGATTTGGAAGAACTAAGAATATATAATGTATAAGTGACAAATAGTTAAAGGTAGTTCATTGTAAAGTGTTACATTGATACTAGTTTTGTCACAAGATACAAATTAAATTTATCTCAATTTAGACTATGGGTGGCACAATGTAATGGAAAGGATGTTCCATGATGGATTTGGATGAGTTCCAAAGTTGAGACATTGTGACGGATACTACAACAAAAGGCTAAGTATATGACTGCTATAGTAGCAGCAAAGGAGGGCATTTGTGTTAAGTAGTTTGTTATCAAACTAGGTGTGGTTCAAAGTGGGCTAATACTATGAAGATATATTGTGTGACAATAATATCAACATATTTTGAGCCGAACGAACTAAAGGTCTCACCAAAGGACCAAATCTATACAATGCCATCTCATTTGAGAATGAGTGATGCGTAGAGACACAGAGACATGCAAATACACATGGACCTGAAACTGTCAGATCTAGAGATTATGTTAACCACTAGAAATAGCGTATATGCAACACCAGAAAGCCATAGGTGTTCAATACGCAAAGTTTTTCAAACTAGATTATTGACTCTAGTGCAAGTGGGAGACTGAAGGGAATATGCCCGAGAGGCAACAATAAAGTGGTTATTATCTTATTCCATGTTTATGATAAATGTTTATTTTACATGCTAGAATTGTATTGATCAGAAACATCAATACATGTGTGTTTAATAAACAAAAAGGGTTTCTAGTTATGCCTCTCTTATAGACTAGCTTGTTGATTAACAAGATGATCAAGGTTTCCTGATCATGGACATTGGATGTTGTTAATAACAAGGTCACACCATTGGTGGAATGATGTGATGAACATTCATCCGAAGTATAGCATTACGATCAAAGTCATTATGTTTATATTGCTATAACATCATACGAAGTAATCTTTATCCTTAGACCATGAGATCATGTTAATTGCTAACACCGGAAGAGTATCTTGATAACATCAAACGTCACACCGTAACAGGGTGACTATAAAGGTGGGTTCAGTGCTACGAAGGTGTTATGTTGAGGCTCATGGATCAAGAGTGGGATTTGTCCATCCCGATGACGGATAGATATACTCTGGCCCTCTCGGTGATATCACATTGAAATAGCTTGCAAGCAAGTGATGTGATCACTAGAATGTTATATCACGGGAACGAGAAAAGAGTGCATGTCGGTAACGAGATCAAACTAGGTATGGAGATACCAATGATCGAATCTCGGACATGTAATATATTGCGGGACAAAGGGATTTAGTTACTAGCGTTAAAGGTTCTCACGATCACATAAGTCATCGTTGAATGTGTAGGAGTCAGTATGGATCTCCAGGTCCCGCTACTGATTATTGATCGGAGAGGGGTCTCGATCATGTCTGCATTATTCGCGAACCGTAGGGTGACACACTTAAGGGATACCGACACCATTTGGAGAAAATATGTTTTAGATAAAGATTTAAGAAAGCGCTGGAATTATTTCAATAGACACCAAAACTGTTTCGGGTGAAATTGCTGAAATTGGTTCTGCATGTAATATTGAAATGTTGCAGGGGGTTTTATGTGAATGTTTTTTAATTAAAGTAATTAACAAAATTCTGAATAAAAATAATAAAAGAGTTTTATTAAATGAGAGAGCATTAAATTTGGAGAAATTTAATGCATTTAAAGTGGAGACTTTAAAAGAGAATGTGAAGGGGCATTTTAATGTGGACGGGTTACCACCACATGAATGGAGGAGGTAAAAGGCCACCCCCTCCTCACTTCTCACTCACACCTCCTTGTGAAGGATCTCTCTCCCCCTCTAGTATTATTCCTCCATGGTCTCGGATTAGCGAGATACATGTTCCAGGTGGCTTTATCTGGAAAGGAGTTGCTGCTTCCGCTGCTTTGCTGGAGCGAGGGACGGAGGTTGTCGGGGTACCGGACGTGTGTGCGATCACGGATGCACCACTGCTTTGTAGTGCTGGACTTGGTGGTGCTGGAGCTGGATCTGATGGACGTGTTGGAGTCGGACCTGCTGGACTTCATCACGATCTTGAGATCGCAAAGTGTACGACTACATCAACCACGAGTTCCTACTCGTTAACAAAGCTCGTTGTCTACGAGGGTAAGTTCTCGTTGGATGTATGTCCACCTGTTGCTTTGTACCTAGTAGATAGATCTTGGCATGTAGTTCACACCGTAGGAAATTTTTTGTTTTCTTTGCTGCGGACCCAACAATTCCAAGTATATTCATGCTTTTGTTTACCTTCCAAATTAAACTTGTTATGAGAAAACTAGTGATTAAAGCTCTCACGAACTTGATGGCACACTTTACTTTTTGCATCTAATAAACTTGAACCATTGGGTCCTTCTTTGTTGTGTATATGCTTGCGCTTTATAAGTTGAAATTAGCAGAACCATGTTTCATGGGGAACGCTTTCAACATTGCACTTGTACTTTGTACCCCGTTGATATCATGTTCTTTTGCTTATGGATCCCAATTGTGAAATAAAAGTGGAACTTGTAAGATCATGGAGTTTGTATGTGTGTTAGAGAAACGCTTGGGCCGCTAGCCTAAGCCATGCCTAATCATGGTGGAAACTTGCAACATCACCATAATGAGAACTCTATGAAGCATCCTCAATAAAAACCTATGCAAATAGCAAATAAAAAGATCGCTGAGATGCTCATTGTCTGCTTGCCTTGTCATTTTGATTATGGGAAAGCTCCCGTATCATGTGCAAGGGTACCTGTTATGGTTCTTAATGATACACATATACTTACAATGACAAGAGCTTACTCGTGACTGAAGTTGAGTAGCATGAGGATCGGTCTTCTTAAGTAAGAGGCATGAGATTTTGGTTTATAACTTGTCAAGCATATCCTCTTAGTTGTGTCACTTTAACCTTAATCACCTTAAAGATGCTTATGATAGGGGCAATGAGAGCTGAAAGCTATAAGTACCATAATTTTTGGAAGCTCTTTATGAGACTTGAATCCCTACTTCCTTTTAAAGGCCTTTCTTCCACCATTATATTGAGTCTACACCTTCTATCTTTATGCACCTACTTTGAGAGCATAGTGGCCATTCTTAGTTCTATGTGCATTGTCCCAAGACTGGTTGATTGATGCATAACTTGATATTGCTTGTTTTAAACTATTGTATCTAGTCACTCTTATGAACTTTGAAGGTGTCCTATGCTTTTATATTTTCTACTCTATTGAGGGACAAGCTGAATACTATTATGCTATGTTTTCTTTATGTGAAACAAACAAACGTCTTGCAAAGCATTGTTATTCATGAATCTTTTGTTTGTGCCTTTTCATGTTGCATCATAGTTTCTTTGCTTATTGCTAGAACTTTGTCTTTCATGTTATGATTGAAGTACTATGATCCCAGCTTTGAATGTTTTGCAAATACTTTGATCAAGTTTATGATGGTGCATGTCACCTCAAAAATTATTCTTTCTTTTTATCACTTACCTACTCGAGGACGAGCAGGAGTTAAGCTTGGGGATGTTGATACATTGCAAATGTATCTATAATTTTTGATGTTCCGTGCTTGGTTTTATCCTCTTTCTTGTGTTTTGTTCCAACTTTGGAGTACTTTTCATATGATTTCATGGACTAACCTATTAACAAGAGCCACAGTGCTAGCTGTCTGTTTTCTGCTGTTTTTGGTTCCAGGAAAGTCAGAAAATGAATATTCTCGGAATTGGACGGGACAAAAGCCAAAGTTGCGATGAGGTTGTTCACCCAACATGTTATCTATCTAAGGAGAGCCACCTCTAGTGAACTATGGATCCCGGTCCTTTTCTTTACATACAATCTACAACTGTTTACTTCTTTGTGTTTACTTTCTACAAACTTTTACTTCTTTCCATTCGATACGTTTAATCCTTTGTTTTCCGCAAAACACGGTGAGATTGACAACCTCATCGCAAGTTGGGGACAAAGTTTTGTGGTTGTGTTGTGCAGGTCTCCATGTTGCTACTAGCACCGGTAGTGCGCCCTGCCAAAGCTCAGCTAGTAACACCTTTGGGGTGTTTCCTTGCTCCTACTGGTTCGATTAAACCTTGGTTTCATAACTGAGGGAAACTTGTTGCTGTGCTCATCATACCTTCCTCTTGGGGTTCCCAATGAGCTCTACATCAACACCGCCATCAAGCATTTTTCTGGGCGCCGTGCATTGAGCCATCAGGGACCTGGATGGCCATGTGACCCATATGCATTCCACGAAGATCTTTCGTCGTTTGAACCGGGACAATCGCGTCTTATTCCTTTTGTCTCTCGATACTTGCATTGCCCGATATCTGATCAATGACATCACCATGTTGTGTTCAATCTCGTTACTAAACAATGCCACTTGACTCATTCCGACAAGTGATATCCCTGTGATCATATCACACGCTGCGCAGCTATTGGATATAACTTCTCCAAGTGGGACCTTGAGTATCTTTCCGTCACACGGATGGACAAATCCCGCTCTTGACATATATTGCCTCTACGGTTCCTCTGAATACCTAAACACACCTTTATGATCACTGTATTACCAAGTGATGTTTGATGCTATATAAGCACTCTCGGGAGACAGTGATTGATATAGCCTCACGGTCTAAGGAATAGTCTACGAGGGTCTATTCTAATCATCATAACTTGAACTTTGTGACATGATCGGGTCATGATGTTTAGGTTGTGTATTGGTTCATCATCTCATTCTTAGAATGAGTTGACTCCATTTCCAACTAGCATAAATGCCACATGATCAGGAAACCTTGATCATCTGTTGACCAATGAACCAGTGACTGGAGTTTCACTTGGAACCCCTGGTTGTTTATATATCACACATGTACTGACGTTTCCTTTCAATACAGTTATAGCATGATATAAAACTTAATCATAAACTTTATGAAATATGATAATAATCCTTATTATTATTTGTCTCTAGGGCATATTTCCAACAGTCTCCCACTTGCACTAGAGTACAAATAAACTAGCTACATTTGTTCTAAATTATTGGCACCATATATCTTGGTACCCTAAACATGCTTGCTCATGGAAGATATTGAGTCTTGGTCCTGTATTTTACAGTCCCAAATCCTTTGGAACTTACTAATATCACCTTGATTGAGATTAATACTTTATCATCACATGATAACATCTTTGTGTATGCATCATCGCTATGGCAGTAGAACGAGGCCGGATTCCAGGAGCCTACAGTGACTTTAGATCAACCTCGAGGGCTTTCTCATGGCCACTGTGCCCTGGGACACATCATTCTATGTTAAGAGAGAACTAGCCCCGCCATAACATTATACAACACCTTAGATGGTACCCTTATCTATTATTATAAATGTAATTATCAAAACACGAGTGCACCCTATGCATCTTTCGATGTTTTTGTTCACCTTGCTTCCTACTTGACTTTAGTTGGTATTACAGGAGTTTCCAACATATTCCCTTATAACATAACCCTTTATGCTTTAAGATATGTCATCCTTCATGGACTTGGAAAACATGTCTATAGCTCTCTATTAGACACTGTGGACAAACTTAGCTCAATGTTCCGTCATTTGAACTTAATCACTTTTCAAACTTTCCTTATTGGATCATATATTATGTTAAGCTATCATCTTGGTTTTCTAAGATAGAACCTATGTCTCAACATAGTGGATGATGATCATCCTTTTCTTTCTTTCAACCATCGATGTTGGACTTAATTCTATTGCTAATTTGAATTATCAAGGACCAGTTCCTCAATTAACTTTTATTCTGAAACCCTTTTCTCCTTTAAGGAATACTACATAATATCGTAATATACTTATTATCCACTTCTACTCCCTATAAATCATTATTTATTGGTACTTGCACTTTTATTCTCAATGTGTCGTATACACACTTAAGAATCACTCCTTTAAGCTCCTATTCAAAATATGTTCCCAACATATTTGGGTATGAGTCACTACACTTACTCAAACTATGTTCCCACATACTTGAATTTGAGACTTATATTGCTCCCACTCAAAATGTGTTCCTGACACATTTGAGTTTGAGACTTATATTGCTCCCACTCAAAAATATGTCATTCACATATTGTTTTTAGGAAGACTTTCATAGCTCCCACTCAATTTCATGCAAATTGCATATCCACTCACTATTTTGAACAACTTCAAAATCCTTTGATCAAATATCAAACTTGGAGATTTACTATGAGATACTAGTACTTTAGTAGTATTAAATCCACCAAACTTTTAGCACACTTGAATCAAATTCATTTGAATTTGTCCAATACTCAATTATGCTTTTGTCATTCACCCCTTTTTCCACTATGGCTTTGCAGTCATTTGGGAAAATCCAAGTAACCCCTTTACTTGTAAGATTCAGCAACGAATTGATTTCTAATCTCAAGGGAATTTTGCTTTGGGATTTCTCATATCTTTAGCATACCATTATTTCCTTAGTAGTTCATAGGTATGTCATATTCCGGTAATCATGAAAAATGATTCACAAATGTATCCATACAAGATATGGGCTACATTTTGAATCCTACTTCATGTAGTGAAAATACCAGTGGAAAAACACAATGATCATTATCATTGATTCTTTCCTTTATGAAGAGAATCATTCAGGAACACTTTCCGTTGCGCTTCTCAACACTCTGATGCAGGGTTTTGAATCCTCATCATGTTTTTCACTATCTTCCATTTACTCCATAATCGAGAAATATCACTGAATGTGAACTTCCTCGAGAATGCACCAAAAATCCAAGCAATACAAGTTTTGCTTTTGGTTTCAGCTATGGATTTCATATTCAATGTTTCCAATGAATAATCTACAAGGACTTATTTGCTATTGTTTTGGTTATATCGAATAACCCCAAAACTTCCACGACAATCCATACTAGATATGGAGCCGATCTCACGAATCCAGATGGTTCACTATATGTTCTAATTGAGTGCTAACTATTTCTAACTAATGTTCTCTACATCTACTCTACAACGATTTATTTGGCGCCATCTATTCACCCATTTTGATATCAAATATCATATTGTGATGCTTTGCATTTTGACATTTCAAACGCATTGCATTCCACAATTTATTTTATGCCAATCTTATAAAATTGAATTTCATTACTATTGATCAAATCATAGTAATTAGATTCTCATTTATCTTTAATATCCTTTGTTGATGAAATAATTTGATCATATCAAATAGTTTCATATTCATGTTTCCTTTGGTAAACTACTTTACAAATTTAAAGAATCATATAATGGTAATCACCATTTTGTTAAACTACAATACATCGAATATGTATTCTCTTTAACAATTCATCAAACACTTTGTATTCAAGTAATACACGGTATTCAAGTTATTTTGCCGAACTTAGGCATGATTCATATGTGACAAGAATACAAGTGTCTTTCACATATTATCAATATAACTTTGAATTTAAACAATGGTTCCATATCATTAAGTTGGGTAATTTCAAGGCATTTCAATATTTTACAAATGTTCATGTATTATCAATTAGTTTCAAAACAAGGATAATTCACACGTAATCAAACAAGATGTGAACACAAATAGAAATCATTCATAAAAGTGGAACAATTGTTTGTTACAAACTCATATGAATAACCGTCTCACAAAGTGTGATACACATTAAAGAAGTTCACAATCTATCGATTACAATAACTATCCAAAAAACTATAAACTAAGTGATAAATGTCGAGGGAGAGTGTCGTTGGCCATCACCATGCAACGTCACCTCCTCTCCAGCAAGCACCTCTCATGCAGAAGGGCCTGTTTTCAGCAAAACAGAACAAGTATCAAATATACTTAACACTGCAAATGTGTTTGCAAGATTATAGCATTTATAAAATTGTATATCAAATATATACCTTTGTCATTGATGACCTCACCGACAACGGGTTCAACCATCACATTCTTGAGATGTGATATGAACTTCTGGAAATCCTGTGTTTCCGCATCGCCTCTCATAATGCAAGTCCTGACATGCGCTTGGTAGCTTGGTGGCAGCGACCGTAGCACAACGCCATTTGCAAAAGAGCTCGTCATCCAGCTATCCAGGAAGTATGTCAGCCTCATGTACCCATCATGCATGCGCTCCAAGTGGTTGTAAAGTGAAGACTTCTCCTCCATCTTAATGGAGAGGAAGTCTCCCATCATCTCATGCTCCCATATGCGTGCTTGTTCCACGAAATGTGTCCTAAGCTGTACCATTATTGCACGAGGGTCAAGATTACCCACGACTGGCCACAGCTCATCCACCATACAATAGCACATTGTAACTGATATGAAGGTGGATATCTCACGACGATAATAGCAGTCCTCCCGCTGTTCTGGGGTCTCATAGAAACATGTCTGCTCAAACTCCATCTTGTTGAGTATATAGTCGACCACGCTATTCTCACTAAGGAGAACATGGAGATGCGCAACCCATATAGAGAAGTTTGATCCGTCTAGCCTGAGCTTCTCTCCTTCTAACCAATCATCAACAGGAAAGGTAGCATCAGGGAGAACCATTTTGTACATTTATAATTGCAAGAAGGAATTTAGACTAAGTTTATAATTAAATGAGTTAATAATAACTCCACTTAGAAACACCTATCCCCTGAAGGGTTCTAGTGATAACACGACCCCTTTTCCCCACATCTCCCCCGATCATCACGGCCACCAATGTGGGTTCTAGGATGGATGCTAAACATCTGTCACATCATTCATGCGACTCGTGCTCGATCTTTCTACCATCCGTGTTCTGAGGCCATGTATGTCACATGCTAGGCTCGCCAACTTAACCTTAATGTATTCGCTGTGCAACATGGCTTACACCCACTGTATGCGATTGTAGATATGTCTGACACCAGATCATCATGGCCTACCTCATACCGAAGAACTTTCTTGGTGGTGCACACTAACGGGAACACAATCATTGGTAATTTTTAACAGGGATCATCTTCTTAGGCTACCGTTAAGTATCTAATACTAGCACACAATAATATATAGAAACAATAATGAATGTAAATGCGATGTGATATGGTCCTTCACGTCGTGATGTCCATCCGGCGTCACCGGATTCCGGCGCCAGGGTTCTGATGTCGTAGACACTAGGGTACCAATGTCTTTCCAGCGTGGTAGTCCGTCACCTCCGTGACTATCTACTACTACTTCGTAACATAAGGTAATCACTTTACCTTTGCCACAACCATATCACAAAGCAATGCCCCCTGCAAAACAAAGTTAGACGCCTCTACTTTATCTTTGTATGTTTTATGTGGCTGAATGGGATTTCGCACAAGAACCGTTCTGACCTACGAACTTTCACCACAACACTGATCAAGTAGTTGTTTATACTATACCCCTTTCGGGGCCCTCCGTTGCAAATGGCATACCAACTAATGCGAGAGAGACAGACACCCCCCAAAGCCACTTTATACGGTACAAGCCATATGTCAAGCGTGGACTAGTCTCGTGAATAAATGTGTAAAGTCGGTTGGGTCCCGCTTCATCAAGCATTACTGCAGTATACACAAGTACACGTGGGAGGGTAACAACTAAAAGATCAATGCCCACACGCTACATCTCGTGTGTTCTACCCGTACTAGCATTACTACGCATAGATCTAGCTCTGATACCACTGTAGGGGTTCCGCGTATGAAAACAATGAAATTTTACCCTACACCCCTGAACCCCTGATGCTGCCAGGACCTATCTATTAGTAATGCAGTAATGGGAGGAGCTTTTCCCGAACTTACCCTTGAAGACCGAAAAATGTTGTCAACGCTCAGGAGAGCATGGTTGATGTAGACGAGCCGAAGCCGACCTCAAGGTCGTGATGAAGTCCTTGCGCTCCTGCGGCTCCAACGACTTGAGTGCCTCAAGTGTGACACCTCGCAGGGAGTTACATGCATCCGGTGCCTGATGATGACTCCCACTTCCCTGATCCAGCAGTAGTTGCGGAAGTAGAGCTCCTAGATCCGAATCCCGTAGCGCGGCGGCGCTCCGCGGTGAAGATGTCTCCCGTTCTCGCAGTTCAAACTTGGGCCCAGGGTCACGGGGGAGAGAGAGAGAATATCAATTGGAGGTCTCCCCAAAATCGAGAAAACCTTTATTGAATATTGTGTGTCTTTATCTGGCCAAATACCCCCACTATATATAGGGGGAGGGGAGGTACTACCTCCCTAAAAGTCCTGGGGTGGGACTAACGGAGGAGGAGAGGGGGGCGCCGCTAGCCAGCCCTAGTGGGCCCCGCGCGGGGGGGAGCCTAACTGGCTACCCCCTTGTCCCCTTCTCTCCTCTTGCCTTTCCCTCATGGGCCCTTCTCCCTCCGGAATTGGCCCATTAAGCCTTTTGACCATTTAATTGATTTTCTCTTTATTAAATAATTATGAATAAATGATTAAACCAATATTTAACATTCATTCACATATTATTCAGTCTTCGTGGCTATGGAACACCTTCCACCTCCACTTCGGACATCCTCCGAACTTACCGAAACCCTTCCGGTTTTGTCTCTACTCTTCTTCGGTGATTCTACCGATCCTATAAACACTCTCTAAGCATCATCAAGCCCTTAAGCATGATACCCCACGGTTTGGAAACACTCCAGACATGGTCGGGGCACTCGCGGACCAATGATCGACAGAGGGACCTGGATGGCCATGTGAACCATGTGCATTCCATGAAGATCTTTTGTTGTTTCAACCAGGACAGTCGCGTCTTATTAATTTTTTCTCTCGATACTTGCATTGCCCAAGATCTGATCAATGACATCACCATGTCGTGTTCAATCTCGTTACTGAACAATGCCACTTGACTCATTCCGACAAGTGATATCCTTGTGATCAAATCACACGCTGCGTAGCTATTGGATATAACTTCTCTGAGTAGGCCCTTGAGTATCTTTCCATCATGACGATGTACAAATCCCGCTCTTAACATATATTGCCTATACGGTTTCTCCGAATACCTAAATACACCTTTATGATCATTGTATTACCAAGTGACGTTTGATGCTATCTAAGTACTCTCGGGAGACAGTGATTGATATAGCCTCACGGTCTAAGGAATAGTCTACGAGGGTTTATTCTAATCATCGTAACTTGAACTTCGTGACATCATCAGGTCACGATGTTTAGGTTGGGTATTGGTTCATCTTCTCATTCTCGGAATGAGTTGACTCCATTTCCAACTGGCATAAATGCCACATGATCAGGAAACCTTGATCATCTATTGTCCAATGAACCAGTGAGTAGAGTTTCACTAGGAACCCCTGGTTGTTTATATATCACACGTGTATTAACGTTTCCTTTCAATACAGTTATAGCATGATATAAAACTTAATCATAAACTTTATGAAATATGATAATGATCATTATTATTATTATTATTTGTCTCTAGGGCATATTTCAAACAACAAAAGAATCCATGGGCAAACCCATTTTCCTTACTGCCTCAAGCTGGTTTAAATGTTGAGTGTTGTCCATTGTTGCGATCCTGCAACTTACATTAAAAATTAGTAGAATGGAAGTAAATAGCTAAAAGTAAAATGACTTATAGCGCTAAGCTCCCTGGCAACGGTGCCAGAAATCAGCTTGATGACTGCAAGTGCACAGATCGTTTGTAGCTAGTTTCGAAATAAAGATATCGATCCTACACGCAGCAGTAGGCAAAAGACTAAAATGCTTTTAACTAAAACTAAATGAAGTACTTAAGGAATAAATTTAAGATGCAAGAATAGTAGAGTTGTTTTTGGGTTTTTGGTTGAACAAGGCAATTTAAAGTAAAGTAAAACTTAATATAGAAAGTAAGAACCGCGTGTGTAAAAGAACTTAGAACTACAATAGGGAAAAAGGAATTCTCAGGGAGTGGTGGATACACCGCTAACAATTTGGACTAAGCAATCAAGATTATTATAACGAATATTCTCATGATATGTATGTATGTGGGAGGAGCTCCATATATGGACAAATAGGCAGCAACCGCTGCTCACATCATCCTCATAACCACAGCAGTCAGCAATCGATATCAATCAAATTACTGCGCTATTAAGGGATTTCTCCCATGGCATGGACATGGCTTAATGAGTTATCCTTGATTCCCCAAGTTAGTACGTAAAGAATGATAACGACTTTATAGTCATAGTAAGTTCTATCATCCCTCTGTCTACCAACAAGTAATCCCCTTCATCAAGTCCCCGTAGGAGGCAAATATTAAGGAGGTGCACAACTTCCAACATCAAGATGAAGACAATTAACACATACACATCATGATGTATAACATAATAATCTCTATCTCATCTCAATCATATACTAAGGTTTATCCATCTCCCGAAGAACTAGAGATCTACTCAGACATGGAGGCAATCAACATCATGGCAATGGTAATGGAAACAATTGTAGATGAATAGTACTTGTATAAATCCACAATGAGTACAGAAATTACAACAAGATCTAGATGGATGAGACGGGATGGATGGATATGGTGATGGTGCAGTGGTTGATGAAGATGGAGATCGATGCCTTGGCCTCCCAGATCTACGTAGGACGAAGATGGATCCCTTAGGCAAGTTCCCCCTCCAGATGCCTTCCGGAGGTGAGGTTTTCTCGATTTCTGGTTGTTCTATATGTTGTCTCCCCGATCCAGTTGCACGTGGTGAAACTATTTGAAGAGGCGGAGGCGGCGCCAACTATACAACCGGAACTATACAGCCGAAAAAGTATTCCAGTCGTATAGTTGGTCGTTGAACTGTCTATATGCCTTGATTGCTTCGGGTTTTCTTCTGGTATTATTGATATTTCCCAAATAAGCAATTTACATTGTTTTTGACTCCGTTTATCCCCAATACAACTACTCCAAGAATTGTGTCCATTGGATCCATCATATGTCATGATCCTAGTGAAAACAGACATAAAAAGTGTGCACGAGCACCATAAAATACCAAGATCCTACATCTACAATGCAAAATAATAATATAAAACATGATGCAAATATGCACTCATCAGCTACTGCGAGTACTAGTCAAGTACACATCAATAACATGTATATCACATATACCTTTGTTTGCCTTGCCGGCCTTCTTGACCACCAAATACTTGGGGCAGTTGCGCTTCCAATGGAAAGTCTCCTTGCAATAGTAGCACTCGGTATCAGACTTAGGGCCATCTCAGGATTTCTTTTCAGGCACAACAACCGATTTTCCGCCCTTCTTTCCCTTCTTTTACCCTTCTCGTCTTTCTTGAAACTGGTGGTCTTATTGATCATTAACACTCGATGCTCTTTCCTAATCTCCACTTCTGCAGTTTTAAGCATTGATAGAAGCTCGGGGAGAGACTTCTTCATGCCATGCATGTTATAGGTCATCAAGAAGCTCTTTTAGCTAGGTGGAAGAGATTGGAGAACATGATATATGCCTAAGTCAATTGGAATCGTTATTCCCAAGGAAACAAGCTTATTAGCGTACTGAGACATTTTGAGTACGTACTCACTAACGGAGCAGTTCTCTTCCATCATGTAGCTAAATAACATTTCAGAAGCATTATAACTCTCTACGGCAACATGGGTATCGAAAATTATTTTCAATTCACCCATGGTATCAAAGGCATTGCTATTTTCGAAATGTTTTCAAAGTTCCGGCTCAAGCCCATACAATATGAACAATGAACTAAGTTGTGGTCCTCCTAACGAGTCAAATAGACATTCTTTTCCTTGTTAGGGGCATCAGGAGCTGGTGGGGAGCATAGTAGCGCTTCTAGCACATATTGCTTTTGTGCAGCAGAGAGGAGAATCCTCAAATTCATGGCCCAGTTGGTAAAGTTGCTACCATTCGCAACAACTTTCTCTTTCTCCATGACCACATTGAAATTAAAAGCAGGTGGTGCCATCTAACACATAATTTGTAAAGTTTATTTAGACTAAGTTTATGATAGATTGAGTTCAACTAATCCAAATTAAAATGAACTCCCACTCAAAAACAACATCCCTCGTGTCTTTTTGGTGATTACATGAATCAAATCCACTACACCAAGTCCGATCATCACGTGAGTCGGTGTAGTTTCAAAGGTGAGCATCTATATGGGCATCATATCAACTATATGACTCATGCTTAACCTTTAGGTTTGTGTTCCGAGGCCATGTCTATACATGCTAGGATCGCCAAGTAAGAACCTTAGTACTCGTGTGTGTAAAACTGTCTTACACCCGTTGTATGAAAGCGTAGAGTCGAGTACACCCGATTATCACGTGATGTCTCGAAACACGATTCATAGAACGGTGCATACTTAAGGAAGAACATAATTTTTATCTTGATATTTAAATGAGGGATCATATTATAATGGTACTAAAAGGCCAAACAAACAATATAAGATGCAAACATCAAATGTGTAAAGTGAAATGATATGGTTCTTGCACTTGATCACTATCATGTGCATCGTGGTATGATCTTTATCGTTCCTTTGTGTGTAAGGCCAAGGTCTATGGAACTTACATGTTAGGTGTGTTGTAAGAGTATCAACTATACATCAACTTACAACATTACCATATCATGACACTAGCCCAGCAACGATCTAAACTAGACGCTTCTAATTTATCAATTGCAAGTTTTACGTGGCTTAGAGCTTTCGAAGATAGAACCGTTCTTACCTACGAACATAGAACCACAACGATGATAATAAAATTATGAGCAACTCGTTGTAAATCAGATATTACTATAGTAGGAGAGACAGACACCCGCTAGCCACTTATGCAAAACTAGTTGCATGTCAAGTGTGGAAGAGGTCTCATGTGCGAGGACATGTAAAGTTAGTCTGGGCCACTTCATCCCACTATGCCACCAATATCCAAAGTACATATATGATGAAATAACATGATCATCGTCGCCCACATATTCATATGTGTACTACCCGTGCAAAGCATCTATGCATAGATCAGGCTCTGATACCACTGTAGGGGTTCGTAGCATAGAAAACAATTTTTTTCCTATGATGGGAACTACTATACGCCAAGATTTGTCTACTAGATAGAAGCAACAGGTGGATATACATCTAGAGAAATAATACTCTTAAAGACCGACAAAGTGTAACGAGATTTGACTCTGGATGATGTAGTCATTCTCTTGCCGATCTCAAGACCGTGAGGAAGTCCTAGCGCTGCAAATCAACAGCACATCCATACACACACGTTCAGGCCACCGAACAACCTCCGTCTCCTTGCTCATGCGATGCAGTGGAAGCAACAACTCCTTCCAGACGAAAAGCCACCGGAAACATGTATCTCGCTAATCCAAGACCATGGGGGAATAAATCTAGAGTGGAGAGAGATCCTTCATGAGGAGGTGTGAGTGTGAAGTGAGGAGAGGGGGCCTTTTATAGGAGGAGGGGGTGCCCCTCCGTATGGCCGGCGCCCCATGGAGGTGCCCCTTCACCTCGCTCATTCATGTGGTGGTAACTCCCACCACATAAATATGACCCTTCACATTCTCCACTTAAGTCTCCACTTAAATGCATTAAAGTTCTCCAAATTTAATACTCTCTCATTTAATAAAACTATTTTATTTATTTTATTCAGATTTTTTTTAATTACTTGAATTAAAAAAATTCACATAAAACCCCTTGCAACATTTCAATATCACATGCAGAACCAGTTTTTGCAATTTCACCCGAAACGATTCCGGTTTCTATCGAAATAATTCCAGCGCTTTGTAATTTTTTTCTCTGGAACATATTTGCTCCAAATGGTGTTGGTATACCTTAAGTTTTTCACCCTACGGTTCACGAATAATGCAAACATGATCAAGACCCTTCTCTGATCAATAATTTGTAGCGGGACCTGGAGATTCATATTGACTCCCACACATTCAACGATAACTTCTATGATCGTAAGAACCTTTTACGCATGTAACCTAATCCCTTTGTCTCGTGATGTATTACTGTCCGAGATCTGATCATCGATATCTCCATACCTAGTTTGATTTCGTTACCGACATACACTCTTTTCTCATTCCCGTGATATAACATTCTAGTGATCTCATCACTTGCTTGCAAGCTAACTAGTGTGATATCACCGAGAGGGCCTAGAGTATATCTATCCATCATCGGGATGGACAAATTCCACTCTTGATCCATGAGCCTCAACATAATACCTTCGGAGTATCTGAACCCATCTTTATAGTCACCCAGTTACGGTGTGATGTTTGATATTATCAAGTCACTCTTCTAGTATTCGCAATTAACATGATCTCATGGTCTAAGGACTAGATTACTTTGCAAGATGCTATAGCAATGTAAACACAATGACTTTGATCGTAATGCTATACTTCAGATGAATGTTCATCATATTATTTTACAAATGATGTGACCTCATTATTAACAACATCCAATGTCCATGATCAGGAAACCTTGATCATCTTGTTAATCAATGAGCTAGTCTATAAGAGAGGCATGACAAAGAACTTCGTATTTGTTTATTAAACACAGATGTATTAACGTTTCCAATTAACATAATTATAGCATGCAAAATAAACATCTATCACATACATGCAATACGATAATAACAACTTTATTATTATCTCTCAGGACATATTCCCTTCAAGAAAAAGCCGCATGTATACATCTAGGTGATGAACAAAACTTTAGTGGCCAAGGAGCAAAACATACCTACACATGGAATAAAACCACATACTAACTAAAAAATCTTAACCACAATTGCGGCTAGAATTTAAGCAATCTTACGAAATAAATCCATCTAGAAGAGAAACATGAAAATAGAGCTAGAAAATGTGGAGTAAACTTACAAGAAAAAAACATAAAACTAAAGTTAAGGAAAAACGAAAAGAGAAAAAATAAATAAAATACTGAAAAGAAAAAAAGAAAAACATAAGAAAAGAAAAGCAGACGTGAAAATAAAGGAACACGGTCAAGAAACACAGATTGCTGGCTCTGAACTAACTTCATCTCTATCTCTACTACTTATAAAGGGGCTATAAAGGGGCGAACTTGAATTTTTCTAAGTCCACTGATGTCTGAGTTCCCACGATCAACAACAGGGTAATTGCAGTACTTGTAGCAACAATTATTTATTAATTAGAAAGTTCGTCCCATGAAAGCTTTGCAAATGGAAACAACACAACCCTGCAACCACGTTTTCATTAAGGCCACTTTCGCACCCAAAACTGTGTTTGGAAATAGTCTACACTATAAGTTACTAGAATGGCAATGAACAAGTGAGGTTTAAAGTAACTAGTAACAAAATAAATAACAAAAGTAAACTAGAGCTAGAGAGGGTTCTATGAAGTGTTGTGTAATGTGATTGAGGGGTTCTCAAGGAGTGTAGGATTCCCCACTAGCATGAGAGAATTATGTATGATTAGGATAATCTAAGTGTTTCATCATGACATGTGTGGAGAGAGCTCAATAATAAGATGTTCACTACAAGTCTCGTGGAAAGTCGCTTTCTTGAGTCAACCATTGAAGTCATCTCTAAATAACCACTGCGATGCCTGCGAGAAATTACTCTTACAGACCCACAATTAAGGGTTTCCCTCTAGATATCATAATAAGTTTAGTGAGTCTCTCTTAATTCCTCTTTTAACCATGAAGGTTATAAGCCAATGTTTACTGTCACCACTTTGCACTAGACATACTCCCATACATGTCCAAAGAATATCTACCTCTCTTTAGTCCTGAAGGAAAATGATATGTAGGCGACTACACATACCATCTAAAGAGAGAGATCTAAACCAAAATCATAAATCAATAGATCAAAGGCCAAAGTTATAGATCATGTTTATTTCAATGCATAATAATACTAGGGTTTCACCACCTCTCCCCAAGAAGAAGGAAAGTAATAATACATGAAGGGGATCAACATGATGGCAATAGTATGGATGAAATATGAAGGTAAAATTGAATACAAGTGAAAATCCACAATAGAGGTTGAATTACAAAAAAGTAAACAAAGAGGATCGATGTTGAAGACGATGGATGAAGATGATGGTGAAGATCAATGCATAGCCCTTCAAGATGCAAGTCTCCTCTTTCCCTTGAGTGGTGTGGTGGTGGAGATCTTGTGTGCGGTGGCTATGGAGACGACGGAGCAGCAGAGCTCGGCCCCTGAGGCGTGGATGGATGATGATGGAGGCGGGTAGGGTTTCCCTCTTTAAATAGGCATTTTGGAGGTCGGTTTTGCGAACCGATGGAGATCGGGGCTGAATATACCCATTGGAACTTCATAAATATTGTTTTGTTTGATGAAACAAACTGTCAGAGGGCGGTATGACCGTACGGTACGGGCAGGCTCTGCCCGTACCACTGATCATTAAACCCTGTGATGTCTGCAGTGTTTTGGCTGTCATTTCTTTATACGGACTCCGATTGAGGTGTTCTTTGGCTCGTTGGATTCGTATGGACGAGGACTACAACACACTGGTATTGGATTATCAATATGAGATGATGGATGAAATGTCACTTTTCCACATCTCATATGGCTAAGTCTGGCGCATGTAACTTCTTCATATTGAATCTTCTTGGCTCCTTTTATCCATGTTTGTCCATAGTACCTACACACAAGTAAAAGAAAAGGAAAATGTAATGAAATCCTAATAAAACTACTAGTTGTGTAAAGCACTTATAAAGATGAACGATAACTAGTAATCATACATAAGGGCATATTTGTAGCTAGATATAGCATGTGATGAGTGACAATATGAATAATTTGTATGATCAAATATGTGTCATATTTTCACTCATCACGTACCACACGATATTGCATGGACCATTTAGCATCTCCCGATCCACCCACTTAACGCTATCTAACAACTAACATTACCCTAATCCTTTGCCAGTTGTGCACTTATCAATTTACAGTGACGGAACACACTTATCCCCGCCCCGCGTCCTCCTTCCACCGCACATGATCATCATAAAGAAAAGGAAACTGTTGGCTAGCTCCCCCTCACCCGCAACCCTGACGCCCCGTTCCGCCGCCATCGCACAGCATGCCATCTGGCATCCCCTACACATCCCTGCCTTGGCGCTGCCTCCCCGTTGCCCGCAGGATCCACTCACCCCAGCTGATTGTATGGCCTGGGCTGCATGGATGGGACGTCTAGGACCTAGCTGCCGCCGTCAATGCCCGAATGTGCCAACTGCCAAGCATGCCAATCATATTTCTCGAGGACCCCATGTCCCTGGCTATGAAGGTTAGTGACTCAGACCTCTGCGAGATCAACCTCTATTCCTTACAAGTGGGAATGTGCTGGATGTTTGTGCAAATGCTTGAACATGACAATCAGTTTGTTGATTTCTCTAGTGGTGTTTCGTAAATTCTTGTGGAAATGTCTTAATGAACTCACGACTGTGATGCATGTACGGATGAAGCATCAAGGGGTAAGAGACATTGATGAAATTTTCCAGTACAAACGAGGAAAGTCTGTGTTTATCATTGTTGTTTTTTTCGAATCATGGCAGGAGAACTGCCATATTCAGTTCATTAGAGGAAAAGGTCAAGATGACTGAGTGTTTATCGTTATGATGTAGGTTGTGCTCCAAACTTATCCTGGCAAATCATTCCATCCAATGGAACAGTATCCTAATTTTGTATACATACTTGGTTAGCTTCTTCTTTGATCTTTAGAATATTATTCAGGAAACAGTCATGTTCTTTATAGGCCATTCCGATTGATGCAAGGACTACTACAGCATCAGAGCAGTCTTTGGCTTCATTGCTAGGACGAGGGCTGCTATCCATTCATACATTGAGCACCCCTTCCACCAGAACGAAATAAGGTCTTAGTTGTTTGAGATAGATGACAATTCACCGGGGCCTAACATGTCAAAAAATTTCATCTCTATGCCTATAGCTGCTAACCTTATATTCCAAATCACGTGTTCTATTAAATGAATAATCAGTTGAAGCAATTGCCAACACAAAGATGGAAATACATGGAGCCTTGGTTCAACTAGCGGCTTCCGCGCCGCCGCATGACCAACACCGGCTTCTGTCCACCGCATGGAGGACGACGCTATGCTCCCCACCTCCATGACACACCACGACTCTGCACTTAGGATTCATAGTGGTTCATGGTTTATGGTTGCGTGACAATGGAGTAATAAGCATATGATTTACAGAAAAGATATGACATTGACCTACAAAGGTAAGATTGATTCGTAGAATTTTTTAGAGTGATCTATCTATTTTTTTACGCACTGACATGGATGCTTAAAACCTGTGATATAGATGTTTCAAACCAATTAAGAAACTATATCATTTTTAGTTTCGTACTTTAGAAGAACCAGACATTTTATCAGAATTTGAGTAATTTTGTGTACTATATAATAGGTCTCACTTTAATTTGTCACACGGTTTGGGTGATATTAGAATTTGATCCCATATTGGAATTACTCTCCCTTTACATTTAATCAAAAGTTTCTTACTACAGATTAAGAAAATTTCTTATATCTAAATCGTGACAGATTGGTGATTGGCATGTGCTCTAGTTGTATTTACCATCCACAATCTTGAATTTGGAGTACATTTTATTGGTAAATCAATGACATACTGCAAGAAAGTCACAACTTTGAGTGCCTTATTATCTTGTAAATTTTAATCATTGTGTTTGGTGCAACGTGTATCACATACAATATTTTTCACATTGTAACGGTCATGCTCTAGTGGTTCGTTCTATTTACTAATTTCAATATTTGCAGGTTTCTCATACCTATTCAAGGGCAGTGACTGGCAATGGTTTCTTTCTCTCCATTGTGGAAAATTCTACGGTATTCTCATTGGAATTGATCCACATATCTATTATCCATTCAGCGTCAGCTTTATGCTGCTACTAATTATTCAAAGTGCGAATAGATACCAATGCGACAGAGAGTTTTCTTCTTAACTCTATATGTTCTCAAATTTAGGTCTTACGAGAAACAACGTTATAGAAAGGTGAAGTTTACCAAGAGAACAGGGAGGTTTCTAAGAATTATGGATTGTACAATGCATTTTTTAAGTTTCTATGGAATACCTGCAAAACGGTAGTTATAGTTGAATTATAGATGAGAGGTGAATTTGATCGATTGAAAGGAAGAACAAGAGTGCATGATCGTGTGATGATACTATATTGGGATTAGATAGCATAGCCGAGTTTAGAGAGGGGAATGGAATGGTGAATGATGGCATAACAGAATGCTTATGATAAATACGTTCACGCTAACTAGTCACGACTAAAATCCTAAAACGAAGGAAAAAGGGCAATGCTCTAAGGAACCACACTACCGAACAGGAACAAACCCAACGTCTTGTACTTGCGTGATAGAAACAAGTTAAATGGGCCGATCCCATAGAAATTTTTCTTAAGCGAAATGGCAACACACGATCGCGTGGGCGCTAGCGAGTCATTTCTGGCAGAATCACGCAGTCACTCTCAGCCTGAACGATATAGGTGATGTTGGAGCGAGGAACGCCTCCGGGCTCCAGCCTAGCATGTTTCAGTTAACCCGGTGAATCATGTTCTCTCCTGCTTTGTGTGGCCTCTACCTCGGGCTCCACCCGAAGAAACAGGGAGGCATTTTTCTTCTTTTTGTTTTTGTTTCTGCTTTTTCTTTTTTTTACTTTTCTTTCTTTTCTTTTTTGTCCTTTACCTTTTTATAGTTTTCAGATTTTGATAAATACTCAACTTTCAAGATATTTAATTTTAAAAATTGTTTAGATTTAGAAAATATTCAATTCCAAGGAACTTTTTATTTTTTAAAAAGTTTGGTTTAAAAATGTTCATTTCTTAATGTTTCAATTTTGAAAAAAAAGTTGATTTTGAGAAACAGACAAAAAAAGACAAAACCTTTTAGGCCACATTGGAGCAGCCCATCAAGAAGCTACTTGAGATGGAGGGACTCCCGCTTAAAGCTAGAAATAGGAGCTCCGGTTAACCCACTATCGTTTATTTCGAATGGATAACAAGATTGTTGGATTAACAAGCCCGAATAAATTCTACCGTGTGTATGTTCACCACGGCCCAACGCGCGTATTAATAGGCTCCGCTCAGGCGAACACATGCGTTAGACCGGCCCATTTATTATTTTTATTTCGTTTTTTTGTCTTTTTGTTTTTCTCTTTTCTGTGTTTCTTTTCTTTTCTTGTTTTTCAGATTTTAAAATGTTGAAAATTTAGAAGTATAGATTTAAAAATATTCAAATTTCAAGAATAATTTCAGATTCTAAAAACATTTATATTTAAAAATATTTAAAAATGTTTAGATTGCTAAATATTCAGATTTTAAAAATATTTAGATTTTAAAAAGTTTAGAATTTGAAAAATGTCCTGATCCGGAAATATTCTGATCTAGAAAATGTTCATACTTTTTCAAAAATTTAGATGTAGAAAACACAAATTAAAGAAAAAAGACAACTCTACATCCTAGAACTAGCGACTTGCCTTGTTATCTTCATCTTCTTCCAAAGAAGCGAATGTTTCTACGACGGTGGGGGTACAGTTGCAGATAGTTACCTAGTATAAATTCCATGTTTCGCTCTTTTTTCTTTTTTTTTTGGAGAGAATTCCATGTTTCGCTCTTTTAGGGTCTTCTTTGTAAAGGGCATGCAGATGTTGCCTTTCTAGATGTTACGGGCCTCTTTGGTTCATGAAAAAAAGTTAGGAATTCAGAAACACATGAATAGATTACCATAACATGCGAAATCATATAGAAATCTCAAAGGCAAACATTACCGACAAATTGTTTGTACACACCGCATAATTTTGTAGAGATAATGTGCATCTCATAATTTTCATATGCGCAAAAGAAAATTACCAAGAGGTATAACCTCTTGCTATGAAGTATGTGAAATTATAGTACTCCCTCCGGTCTATATTAATGGTCTCAACTTTATTTAAATTTATATGTTTCTAATTAAGTATTTAGACTAGATGCACTCGTATTTAGATAAAATTGAGGCTGTTAATATGGATTGGAGGGAGTATATGAAAGCAATCCATAGGATTTGAAAATTTTACTTGTTTCAATCTAAATGGGTTTGATGTAAAAAGTTTTCATGAATTTAAATCCTACAATATTCTTTGTAAATTATTTTCCATCACAGAGGTGTTACAAATACATACTCCCTCTGTCCGAAAATAAGTGTACTTCTAGCGTTTGTTCTAAGTCAAACTTTATAAATTTTGACCAACTTTCTTAAAAAACATAGCAATAGTTATGAAACAAAACTAGTACTCATATATTCCTATTGAAATGTACTTTCATAATACGTACATTTCATGTCATGTATGTTGCTAGATTAGTTTAAAAAGTTGGTCAAATTTAAAGAGTTTGATTTATACTAAAAACAAGAATTACAATTTTTTTAACAATCAATACCACATATATTCATAGTAACAAATAGTACATGGTAGAGATACATAAACTGTCTTCAACAACTACAAAATAAAGAATAAAAGAAAACGAGTAAATCTTGAAGATCTTCAAAATCTCCTTCTTCCATGATATAATCTTGCATTTGTCTGAAGACAGTCCAATAAACGTGACATATATGTCAAACCATAGACCGATAAATACTAACGAGGTTTCTCTCATAATTTTAGTTTGAGTCGCAATGCCAAGGCTACATGCACGCACGCAACCATTAGAGTAATCCATCAACATCGGCAAGAGTACCACCACCAGTATTTTAGGAAAAAGAAACCGAATAGCAGGTTCGACGTCGCAGGGGAGTTGGGAATATGAATCTCCATTATCGAGGATATAGCAGATGGGACAAATATTGTGAGGATAATTGTCCTTGCGGCAACCATGATAAAAATCCAAGATCGATCCGGCGAATCAAGATCTAAAAAACTGTACCTATAGAACTTTAATCTTACAACACCACCATTGACGCCGGGAAGATCTCGTTGTTGAACAAAGGGCCGAAGATAACTTATTGCGGACAATACCAACTCCATTGAAGTAGACTCCAAGAAGAAGATGTCTATCAAACTCTTAATCTAATCTTGTAAAAATACTACTTTTATTGAAAATTCTACCCATATATTGGGTTTCCCACCCCTCCCGACGCTGGCAAGACCGTCCGGAAGAGGGGGAACTGGCGTATGAAGGAGGCAGAGGTGTTGGCGACGGCTTGGTTGAGGCGGAGGCTTGGATGAACACAGATGGACTTGCAGGTCTGGCCAGACAGACCATTGGTTAAAATTAGAGAATTGTGGGTCGCATTTACACTGTTTACGTTTCAATCAGCATCCGCAGACAACGCGATCTCAAAACGAGCTCCCAATAGGTGGCCACTAACGGTCCCTAGGCCCTATACAAGCACATTCGCGGGCTAAATCTGGGACGTGTTTGTGCTCACGCGTGTCCGCGCAGACATGGCAAGCGTTCTCTTTCCGTTCGCCCGGACCCGCATGGCAGTGACCCACAGATGCGCTGCCAATTAATGGCATGCTGAACCGCTGCGCCAGCCTTCTGCCCTGCTTCCTCGCTGATGATGTTGCACGATGCCGCCGCTTTTGCTCCCCTCGGTGACATGCCAGACTGCGGCGCTGCCGATGCCATTTAATGGTCATGGCAGGCCTACAAAAGGCCACACGCGGCCACCGCGAATTCCACCACCACAACTACTGCCCCCATCTCCCCTGCGTCCTCTCCACCATGTGGCCATGGAAGAAAGGCCGCCATGGCCACGAGGCCGGCTCCTCTACGTCCCGGTGGCGGATGCGCTGGCGCTGGCGCACGGGAACCCCGGTGGAGCAGTAGGACGTGCACCCGCACGGGTGGCATCTGAACCACGAAAGGGTTTCGGTTCCGTTGTCCTGCTGAAAAGGCCGCGTCTGGACGCTGATATCGAGCGCCATCGGTGGATGCTAACGCTGAGCCACGGTGGCACCGGCATCGACGACGACAACAACTCCTTCGACTTTGATTCAGAAGAGGACAAGGAGGAGGTGAAGCAGGAGGAGCAAGACGAGCCGCCGCCGGCGGTCCCGGAGGATACGGCGGCGACAATAATGTCGCCCGACCTCGACCCGGAGGAGGCCCTCACTCGCGCAATGCAAATCGGAGGAAGAGACAACGCTCGCAGAGGAGAGGCTCTAGTGCGGGACATTTCAGGTCCTCCACCCGTCCGCGATATAGGCCCGGGCTGCTGCCGCCCAGTACCCGCCGCTGCCCCAGTACCTGCCTCCGCCACCCCAGTACGCACCCCACAGATGGCGCAATCCCTCCCCCCGCCACACTCGCGATGGTCTTGGCCAGGTCCGGTGTGGATCGACCTGGCGGAGGATGACTATGACGAGTAGGCGTGGTCTACTTAGTTTAAATTTACTATTTCTACTAAGTTTTTTTTTGCATTTTTCTATATGTACATTATGTTTAATTTCAATGAAATTTGGGGTGAAAATGTGTTGACCCGTTGGGCGCGTGCAGAATGGGCTGGATCGCGCTTCTGGACACACCGCAAACGAACCGAGTTGGATCGATTCGATGTTCGATTTGCGGCCCGCCCGCTGGGATGCTCTTGGGTGCTGGGATTTCATGATTGTATCGTTGGATATGATCATCCACCCCAGCGAAGCATGACGCGCGCGCAATGTAAGTTTAATACCTGAATCATTTATTTTTTCGGGAAGAAGCATAAATTAATATCATAAGATATCAATTACACCCGGTCTCTACAACAACGCATTTCCCTAGTGGCCATACAGATGCACACAACCAAAAAAGGAAGAACAATTACAAAAATAAAAATCCCGCTAAGTGACCCATTCATTGAAACAACAGTACTACCACCACCAAGACAGCACCAAAAGTCCAGATTCTCCAAAAGCGGCGCCTCCAAGAAGGGATCAATGCACAAACACCGTCATCGCCTGATCATAGATCTTAGGTTTTCACCCTAAAGAAAGTTCACGCTCTCAAAACAATGCCTTCAACAAGGCCATTGCCAGACACAACCAATTAAGGTTAGACCCTGGGTTTTCACCGTAAAAGATAGGACTGTGAACCTTTCTTGTGCAGTCGCCCCCACTTGCATGTCACTGCTCCAAGTCACGAGTCACCAAGCCAATTCCTCATCACCACCCAGACTCGAACCACCATTTTCATCCTCAGAACTTCGTGTCCATGACATTCTCCATCAACACCATGGGACGAGAACATGCCCTATGATATTAACAGGTAACAACCCACTGAGCTTTGAAGCACTGCCTCTGAACCCAAACAATCAGAGTAAAACATGGGTGTGCACGACCAAATCCCTCCAATCCGGCAATCTCTAGGCATTATTCGCCCATGGGAGTTCCCCGTCGGAGCCTTCCGGAACTCACCATTCCGACCAAATCAAAGAGGGCAAGCAACAAGCAGATCTTCGTCCTCACGCGAGAGGAACCCTATGACCGCCTCTATTATTCAAGCACACCAGCATGCCCCCATGCCACGGATCAGAACAGCGAAGGAGAAGGCAAGGCAACGCCAGATACAAGTACCAGATCGGATCAAGGTCTAGATCAAACCCATCTCTCTGCGTGCCCTGCCGATGGCTCTGAAATATAGCCATCTACGTCCACATTTAAACTAGATATTATTCATATTTTTGATGAAATATCCCTCTAAACTCTACCACTAATGCCTAATATTGAGAGGGGTATGCAATCCTTTCTTTTATATTTTTCCTGCACAGATAATGTCGTTTGAAGATGGGAATCACTACATTAAAGTCAAAGATACGAGATTTTCAACAACCAGAAGAAACCAGAAGCCATAAAGTGGAGACAGACACTTTAACGACCAACTATACGACCGGAGCAAAATTCTGGCCGTATAGCTCCGGTTCTATAGTTGGCGCTGCCACCATTAGGTTAAACAGAACAACTTTCGTGAAGCGACCCCTATATAAAGAAGCCTCGGACGATGAGAAAACAAGCCAGACCCTCGCCAAAAGTCTCTGCCATAGATCTCTAGCCGCCTCTAGATCTCAAAACCCTTCTCCATCTCCATAGTCATATTCCACCACTTGTAATAGTAGATATCTTCTTCGATTGGTGATATTGTAAGACTATTGCTATCAATCTTATGATTTTCAATATAATATTTATGATTGTTGATCTCATCTCTATGTGTGAGTAATTCTCCTGGGGCTATGAGCTTTGGCCTAGCCATTTAGCGTTTGTGCATGTTATTTATCATAGATGGGATCATGTATTAGTTTGTATGACATGATGATTATTGTATCCTCTCTTTCCTCAATCCAAGGACTTGTCCGGTATCCAGTACCCCGAGGGTTGAGCCAGGTATAGGGAGTATGAGTAATGACTGATCTGCAGGTTGAGAACCCTAGTGACAGAAGGGGTAGTACGGCTGTATGTGAGGGATTTACTTGAGATTAATGGTGAAATCACTATGCATATCATTAGTTCTCTGTAACATCCCAAAAATATTAATCAATCTTATCAAGAGTTAATCACCCAAGTTTAGGGTTAACAAAAACTTTTATTACTAAACTTAATATAAGTGCATGTGTGATTTGCATTAGTGTATGAATTCTTGCAATTGCCATGATTGATTGTTACTAATAACAAGGATTCGTTTAAATATGAATACTACATCATCTAGATCATTCCCAAGCAGAATCAAATGAAAAGAAAATCAAATATAAGTTATATGATCAAAGGGTCATTTTGGCCAAACTTATCCACTAGACCACTTTGAGTGTTCCTATTAAAAGATTTCCAACATAAACTTTTCTAATTCTTTTCACCCCTTGCTAGACCAAGTAAAAGTGAATACAAGCAAACTTTACAAAGTGGCAGAAACAATTTTTAAATCTATTTAAGAAACAGTGCAAAATTGAATCAAGTTCATATGTATAGATCATCACTTTTCAAAAACCATTCAAATCAATTATCCTTGAAAATTCCCAGCAACCATAGACTACCAAGCAAGCAATCATACCACTCACCAAAATTCATTCAAAAATTTGAAAGTTGAATTCATGCGGCTCCAACACCTGGCAGGCACAGTACAAACTCACCAACTATACACTATTTGGAGCTATCAATTGCTCAGCTTTTGTACTGCAATCAACACATTGAATTGTCCTAGATCATCCCTGGTACTTGGCCGTGCAAAGGAGAGGCATCACTGGCCACATTGACCAGTGCCACGCCCGTACCGAGCCGGCCATGCCGGTCGAGCAAGAACAACTCGCAGCGCGCCGCACCGCCCTCGCCCACGATTACCAGCAAGTCGCCGTGACCTCACCGCCACCCGTGTCCACCCCTTGACCCAAGGCGGGAAGTGGAGACGCTGAAAACCGCGTGCCCATTTAAGCCGTGGCCATGCCGAGCGCACGACGGAGCGCCGCAGCCGCCTCGCACACACACGCCGCGCCTCGCTCTCTCCGCCTGTACCCGCGATCGCCGTAGCACTAGTGACCTCCCAGAAATGACGTTCGCTGCCTCACGCCTCGTGACCAACATACCAAGTGACGAACGCCCGCGTACTGACCCAGAGCGCTGATGTCGCCCAACTGATGGAGACCGCCCCTTGTCGTGCCGTCACTCACGTGACAATCGCCACAGTCCACTTCACCGACCCATGCCCTCCGCCGTGACAAACGCACATGTAGCAACATCGTCGGAGAAGCCCGACCATGTCGCACTGCCTCTACCCCTGGTGTATAAATAGAGGCCACCCCAACCCTCAATCTCCGCACCATTCCACTCCTCTCTCTCTCTTAGAAACCTCCCAGACCTTTCCCCGGAGCAAGGCGAGCACCATCCCGCCGGAATTTGACCGGAGCCTGCTGCTGCAATCGAGGAAAGAAGCCAACGATTGGAGCCACCCCAGGAGCTGCTGTGACCGCCAATCAAACCACCGTCGATGACCATCCCATTCGTCCCCATCACCGACCCTAGCTGGAGCCCCGGTAAGTCCCCAGCGACCCCCACCGCCGTTTTAGGGTTCGAGTCTCGCCGGAGCAGTTCGACGGAGACGACAAACCTCAGCCGTAGGATCTAGTTCTAATCATAGGGCTAGGATAGATACCGTTTCGGTTTAGAATGAGCCACTGACGAGTAGGACCCGCTTATCAGCATCCCGTTGTGCCAGCGCTGTGCAGCTGGACCGGCCCAATTAGTTTCCCACGCAGAGCCCGTTGATTCAAATAAGATTTTTCTATTTTAGTTAAAACCAGATTCTATCAGTAGATTCAAAATTAAATTCAAAGAGGTTCACTGAACCAAATTGCATGGGTCTAGTTTTGTTGGAAAGGTATTGAAATTATCTAACCACTCCCATTGGATTCAAACTATTTAGAATTATAGATCATCTATACCAAAAATAACAAGACAGATACTTTGGACACTTCAAACCTTTTCTGAAATAAACTATAAATGCTTTTGAGATGATTCTACCTCTCAAAAATCACATTTGCCATGCTCTACATTAATATGTAAAAGGATTTGGTGTTACAAATATGAAACATGGCTTAGTATTAAAGGAGTGCTATATAGGCATTTCTAGTCACTTTAATATTATTAAGTAGTAATATTAAATCTTGTAATATATGATCACCATTTTAAATCACATTCCCAAGTATTGGAATAGATGGTGATGGCATTTGTCAACATGATCCACTATTTTAATTGAAGAAAATTAAATCTTAAGGATTTAAAATGAGTAGAAATTACTTTTCTAAAATAAGAAGAATAATAAAATGTGGATATTCCACATGGTGATAGAAATGATGCTAGATAATCTAGTATGAGCCCTTGTGTGCTAAATAGAAGTAGAGAAGTGTTGTTTGGTGATTGTGTACCTTGAATGTATTTATAGATGCTAGTACCGACCTGAGCTACAACGAGGAGAAGTACTTCGAGGAAGAAGAAGAGAACTTCAACGACTACAACCAACAAGGCAAGATATAAGTGCAAGCTAGAACTAGGCATGCTATATATACAAGCCCTTATACCAGATGCATTAGGCATGCTGGGTTGTGTCACTTTATTTATACCATTCCCAGTTTTACTCCAAGCTTTACTTTCCCCTTTACTACAGTTTCTTACTTCGTAATGAATTGTGATTAGTGAAAACTAGATTGGATCCTATCAAGATCATAAGACTAGTCTTGGATACTAATACTTTGCTAGCACCCTCCATAGTGATACCCCCAATATTAGTGGCTAGTGCTAAGCTAAAACTTGATTACTTTAGATGGGAATACTTGGTGAAAATGATTATGAAAGCCTTGGAATGAGAATTCAATCTATTGAAATGTTTTGACATGTGTTGTTAAACACAATAGTTTGAGGATGAAACTGATGAGACATGAGTCTCGACTTTAATAAAAACTGATGGTTGGGTTCGGATGCGATACCATTCCAATTTTACCGTACATCCACAATACCTGAGTTGGGAAGGGCTTGACTGGAAGCTTATATGTCTTAGTATGGGTTCCCTTGCGGAAGAGGTTGAGCTGAGGCTACCTCGTGATAAATGTCCACCTATGCAGTACCCAGGATGGCAGATGGCCATGGTTGGGAGGCCAAACTCATAGGTAAGGTGCCTATACTAGGGTGTGCAATTGAAAGGTTAAGATTGATTATCCACATACTAAGTATGATGATTCAGGATTATTCCTGACGGATGTATAGAATTTTGTGGTGAAAGTGTACCACCTCTGCAGAGTGTCAAACTATTCGAATAGTCGTGTCCACGGTTACGGACAGTTGGAGTGGCCATACTGTTCCATTGTCAGATGTTTTCAAAATGATTTTTGACTTGAAAGATGACTTTGACTTGACCACAACAGAGCTGTGGACATGAGATCTAAGTTCCCACTTAAGTAATGTAGAGAACTAAATTAGGTCTTTACTCTTGAAGCTTTATGAAATAAACCTGGATTTTTGCAAACAAACCTAGAGCTTACGACTCCTACTAGTTTTACTTTTACTTATACTAGTGGTAGTTTGCGAGTACTTAAAGAGTACTCATGGCTTTGTCCCTGGCTATTCCCATGGCCAGACTATGATGAGGATTACCTGGAAGATGGACAGCAGGAGGTCTATGACAACTAGGATCATCTCCCATCATCAGTATTGCTTGTGATCATGAAGATGAAGCCCCGCTGCGTTTAATTTCCGTTGCTTTGATTGTATTAAGACTGGATCATGAGATCATTTATTTGTAAGACCTTATTATGGTTTGTAATGGATGATTTACTATGGTAACTCTTCTGTTATGTCTCGCAAAAATGGTAATCCTGGGATTGTGATGTACGGCATAACAGGCATCTGGACTTAAAAATCTGGGTGTTGACAAGTTGGTATCAGAGCCATCCTGACCATAGGATACCCTAGTTAGAGTGGCCGCCTGCAAAAATCTAGTTTCAAGACAAAGAAAGTGAGTATTTACGAAAAAACTATTCTCATTCTTACCCTTGAGATTCTTTCCAAAAGAAATCCCTTGTTCCTCAAAACTCTTACAATTCTACATAAAACCTGACACACTTAATCACTCCACTAACTTACTCATCTAAGTTTCTTATAGATGGAGGTAAAATACACCAAGTTTTACCAGTTGGGCAACGGAGGACAGCTCATCTTTGAGAGGGATCTGGATTCGCTTTCACAGTATCTTGAGCGCTCGCACCCAGAGTTCTTCGGAGCACAGCTTAAGGACCATGCTGGAGGGGACCTACAGTGGATCATTGTTGCCAACCTGAGAGGAAGAATGGAGCCACCTCTTTCTGACAAGATTTAGTTCAGTTGTTAGTTTGCAAAACCTAAGTCAAACTCAAAGTTTAAAGCTTTTGAAAACAAACCCATGAACCTTAGAAATTTCCCTCTTGTCTTACTATCTATCTCAATCTTCAGATGACTTGCGGAAATCCCGAAGGAAGTAGTCCATCTCAGGACCCAATGCTGCAAATTCTGCAAATGTTAGTTTCTGACCGTGAAGCTGGAAGAGCTGAACGTCAAGCCAACTTAGCCACTCTTCAATAGAGAGCCCATATGGCCCACAATAATCAAGGCCATGGAAACCAAGATCAACATGGATCTAGACTTAAGAATTTCCAGAATACCAACCCACCCATGTTTAGTAAGTCCGAGGAGCCTCTAGATGCTGATGATTGGCTGCAAACCATGGAGAACAATCTGGAAGTTGCAAGAGTTGATGCTAATGAGAAGGTACTGTTTGCCACCCACTATCTGTCCGGCTATGCAAGATCATGTTGGAATAGTACTCATACGATGAACGGAGGTCAGATGATGACTTAGGATGAGTTCAAACTCAAGTTCAGCAGGACCCATGTGCCCCCGGGTCTAATCAAGAGGATGAGAGATGAATTCAGAGACTTGAAGCAAGGAAGGATGACTGTGGTTGAGTACCGTGACAAATTTCTGTCACTAGCCAGATATGCACCTGATGAGATTAACAACTAAGCCAAGAAGAAGGAGAGATTCTTGAATGGACTGCATGATGAGATGCAGACAATGCTAGTCAACATTCCATTTGATGACCTTGAAGCCTTAGTGGATTCGGCAATTCAGATGGAAGGCATGATCAACACAACCAGTGAGAACCGCAAGCGCATGATGATGCATCAACCAGGACCCCACTAAACCCCGAAGTATCGCCCCAACCCATCTGTAAGTTATGCACCCAGAAACAACAGACCCCCAATGAACCGTCCGAACTATCCCAACCGTGGAGGAGGAAACCCAAGGCCCAGAGGAAATCACAATAACCCTGACAACTCCAACAATTTCAACCGTGCACCACCCAAGTCCAACAACAACAACAACAATACTGCCCCAAGGACTGGAAGCAGTGCTATGCCCGTCGCAGGGAAAGACAAGTCAATGATAACTTGTTTTGATTGCGGAGTCACGGGTCACTACTGCAACGAGTGCCCCAAGAAGCTTGCCACAATAACCAATGTGAATGCACCTGCCCAACAGCAATACCATGTCCATCCTGGAAAACGATTCGCTCCAGGAAACCCGCACAACCGTAATGGCCGTCTGTTCCACATGAATGCTGAAGAAGCCCAAGAAGCGCCAGATGTCGTGCTGGGTATGTTTTCTGTTAACTCAGTTCTAGCAAGAGTGATGTTTGATTCTGGAGCATCACACTCGTTTGTTACAGAAGAATTTGCATGCACTAGTAAGATTCAACCAACAAATCTGAAGCATGTTATGATAGTTCAAATCCCTAGTTTAACCACCAAAGCTAGAAAAGTTTGCAAGGTCGTACCTATCAGAATACATGGGATAGAATTTTATGCCAATCTAATAGTACTTGGAACCAAAGGTTTGGAAGTAGTGCTAGGGATGGATTGGATGTCGAAACATCAAGGACTAATCGATTATGCTAAGAAAGCCATAACCATGACCAGTAGCACTGGTGTATCAGTAGAGCATGTATCTGAGACTTTGCCCCATCAATTCAAGTGCAACAAGAGTCTAGCCAAGACCACCATTGACCAAGTCAGAGTAGTCTATGAATACCCGATGTATTCCCAGATGAATTACCCGGCATGCCCCCAGACCGGTATATCGAGTTTATCATTGAACTAATCCCTGGAACTGGACCCATAGCTCAGAGACCCTATAGTATGAACCCATCTGAACTAGTGGAACTGAAGAAGCAACTTGATGATATGCTGGGAAAAGGACTGATTCAACCAAGTGCATCGCCATGGAGATCACCCGTTTTGTTTGTTGATAAGAAGGATGGTGCCAACCGTCTTTGTACGGATTACCGGAAGCTGAATGACGTCACCATCAAGAACAAGTACCCTTTGCCGAAGATAGAAGATTTGTTTGATCAACTGACTGGAGCCAGAGTGTTTTCTAAGATTGATCTTATAACTGGTTATCATCAACTGAAGATTCGTGCAACAGATATCCCAAAGACTGCCTTCACCACCAGATATGGATTGTATGAGTACAATGTCATGTCTTTTGGATGAACCAATGCCCCCGCTTATTTCATGAATCTCATGAATAAGATTTTTATGAATTTTCTGGATAAGTTTGTTGTTGTGTTTAGCGACGACATTCTAATCTACTCCAAATCAGAAGAGGACCATGAGAAACATCTGAGAACCATCCTTGAAACCCTTAGAGAGCATCAGATGTATGCCAAGTTCAGCAAATGTGAATTCTAGTTAAAAGAAGTAGGATTCCTAGGCCATATCCTGTCATTAGGATGAGTCGCTGTTGATCCTGCCAAGATCAAAGATGTTGAAGAATGGAAATCCCCAACCACCCAAATAGAAGTCCGCGCATTTCTTGGATTAGCCGGATACTACCGCAAGTTCGTAGAAGGATTCTCGAGCATCGCACGACTGATGACCTAGTTGTTGAAGAAAGGTAAGAAGTTTGAATGGACTGACAAATGTGAAGCAAGTTTTCAAGACCTCAAGAAGAGATTGATTTCATCCCCAATTTTGATCATGGCAGATATCAAGAAGCCTTTTGATGTGTATTGTGACGCATCCAAGATTTGTCTCGGATGTGTATTGATGCAAGAAGGCAAAGTTATATCCTATATGTCTAGACAACTGAAGCAGCATGAATAGAACTACCCGACCCATGACCTAGAACTGGAAACCGTAGTCTTAGCTTTGAAGACATGGCGGCATTATCTTATGGGTAACCGCTATGAGATTTATTTGGATCACAAGAGTCTGAAGTATATCTTCACCCAGAAGGAATTGAATATGAGGCAAAGGAGGTGGATTGAGTTAATCAAGGATTATGAACTTGACATTCACTATCACCCCGGCAAAGCCAATGTGGTAGCGGATGCTCTTAGCAGATTGCCATGTAAATTAAATACCATGATAAAGGAAGCCCAGCCAAGTCTGCATGAGGAGATGGAGAATTTCAAAGTGGAGTTAGTTAGTGAAGGATTCTTAGCTAGCATAGAACTCCAACCCTCTTTGATTAGTCCGATAAAATAGGCCTAGAAAGGAAACACAAGTATCGATGGAATCAAGCATCGTATCAAGACAGGGAAGGTACCCTGATTCACCGAAGATGAAGACAGAGTTCTGTGGTACAAAGGACGTATATGTGTTCTAGCAGATTCGGAGTTGAAACAAGTCATTATGCAAGAAGCTCATGATACCCTTTATTCTATCCACCCGGGAGGAACGAAGATGTATCAGGATTTGAAGGAGCAATTTTGGTGGCACAAAATGAAGAGAGAATTCGGAAGCTATATAGCCAAGTGTGATATCTGTCAGAGAGTCAAAGCGGAACATCAGAGACCCGTAGGACTTTTGCAACCATTATAGATTCCGTAATGGAAATGGGATTCTGTTGGAATGGACTTTATCACAGGTTTGCCTACATCTAGTAGGGGAAATGATTCGATTTGGGTCATAGCAAATAGACTATCCAAGGTAGCCCATTTCATACACGTCAAGACAACCTACCAAAGTTCAAAGCTAGCGGAGTTCTATATCGCTAGGATAGTCAGTTTGCATGGAACCCCCAAGACCATAGTGTCGGATCGAGGAACACAGTTTACCTCAAGATTTTGGTAGAAAGTCCAAGAAGGGTTAGGAACCAAACTGAATTTCAGCACAGCTTATCACCCGCAAACCGACGGACAAACTAAAAGAGTCAACCAGATCTTAGAAGATATGTTGAGAGCTTATGTGCTAGAGTATGGATCTAAATGGGAAGATTTTCTGCTTTTCATGGAATTCTCTTATGACAATAGTTATCAAGCCAGTTTGCAAATGGCCCCATTTGAGTTCTTATATGGAAGAAAGTGTCGTACCCTGTTGAATTGGTCGCAAGTAGGAAAAAGTCAGATCTTCGGACCTGACATTCTATGAGAAGCCAAAGAGAAGGTTTACAAAGTCAGTGAGCACCTCAAGACCGCTCTATCTAGACAGAAGACTTATCCAGATAAAAGATGTCGAGACTTGATCTTCAATGTCGGAGATTTTGTGTATCTCAAAGTATCACCCTTGAAGGGAATGCAGCGTTTTCGTCTAAAAGGAAAGCTAGCTCCCAGATATATTGGACCCTTCCAGATTTTGAATCGCCGAGGAGAAGTATCCTATCAACTGGAACTGCCTGAGGAGATGTCAGCCATGCATAATGTGTTCCATATCTCGTTACTTCGCAAATGCTTAGAAATTTCGGAGAAGACCGAAGTTTTCAAGAACATCGATCACCGAGCCATAGATATCGACAAGGATCTAACTTATCGTGAAGTGCCCATCCGTATATTGGAAGAAGCATTTAGAATCACCTAGACCAGAAGTATCAAGTTTCTCAAGATCCAATGGAGTAACCATACTGAAGAAGAAGCCACCTAGAACAAGAAGATTATATTAGGACTGAGTTTCCAAATCTCTTTAGTTCCTAGTTTTTCCTGAATCTCGGGACGAGATTCTGCTTAAGGAGGGAAGGTTTATAACATCCCAAAAATATTAATCAAGCTTATCAAGAGTTAATCACCCAAGTTTAGGGTTAACAAAAACTTTTATTACTAAACTTAATATAAGTGCATGTGTGATTTGCATTATTGTATGAATGCTTGCAATTGCCATGATTGATTGTTACTAATAATAAGGATTGGTTTAAAGATGAATACTACATCATCTAGATCATTCCCAAGCAGAATCAAATGAAAAGAAAACCAAATATAAGTTATATGATCAAATGGTCATTTTGGCCAAACTTATCCACTAGACCACTTTGAGTGTTCCTAGAAAAAGATTTCCAACAGAAACTTTTCCAATTCTTTTCACCCCTTGCTAGACCAAGTAAAAATGAATACAAGCAAACTTTACAAAGTGGCAGAATTTTTTTAAAATCTATTTAAGAGACAATGCAAAATTGAATCAAGTTCATATGTATAGATCATCACTTTTCAAAAATCATTCAAATCAATTCCCCTTGACAATTCCCAACAACCACAGACTAACAAACAAGCAATCATACCACTCACCAAAATTCATTCAAAAATTTGAAAGTTGAATTCATGCGGCCACTTGATCCAACACCTGGCAGGCACAGTACAAACTCACCAACTATACACTATTTGGAGCTATCAATTGCTCAGCTTTTGTAGTACAATCAACACATTAAATTGTCCTAGATCATCCCTGGTACTTGGCCGTGCAATGGAGAGGCATCACTAGCCACATTGACTAGTGCCACGCCCGTACTCAGCCGGCCATGCCGATCGAGCACGAACCACTCGCAGCGCACCGTACCACCCTCGCCCACGATGTCCAGCAAGTCGCCCTTGTCCACCCCTTGACCCAAGGCAAGTAGTGGAGACGCTGAAAACCGCGTGCCCATATAAGCCGTGGCCATGCCGAGTGCACGACGGAGCGCCGCAGCCGCCTCGCACGCACACGCCACGCCTCGCTCTCTTCACCTGTACCCGCGATCGCCGTAGCACCAGTGACCTACCAGACATGACCATTTGCCGCCTCGCGCCCCGTGACCACCCTACCAAGTGACGGACGCCCGCGTACTGACCTAGAGTGCCAATGTTGCCCGACCGATGGAGATCGCCCCTTGCCGTGACGTCACTCGCGTGACGATCGCCACAGTCCACTGCACCGACCCATGCCCTCCGCCGTGACGAACGCGGCCTATAGCAACGTCGCCAGAGAAGCCCAACCATGTTGCACTGCCTCTACCCCTAGTGTATAAATAGAGGCCACCCCAGCCCTCAATCTCCACACCATTCCACTCCTATCTCTCTCAGAAACCTCCCAGACCTTTCCCCGGAGCAAGGCAAGCACAATCCCGCCAGAATTTGACCGGAACCCGCCGCTGCAGTCAAGGAAGGAAGCCAGCGATTGGAGCTACCCTAGGAGATGCCGTGACCGCCAATCGAACCGCCATTGACGACCATACCATTCGCCCCCATAGCCGGCCCTAGCTGGAGCCCCGGTAAGTCCCTAGCGACCCCCACCGCTGTTTTAGGGTTCGAGTCTCGCCGGAGCAGTTCGACGGAGACGACAAACCTCAACCATAGGATCTAGTTCTAATCGTAGGGCTAGGATTGCTAGATACTGTTTCGGTTTAGAATGAGCTACTGACGAGTAGGACCCGCTTGTCAGCAGCCCGCTGTGCCAGCGCTGTGCAGTTGGGCCGGCCCAATTAGTTTCCCGCGCAGAGCCCGTTGATTCAAATAAGATTTTTCCATTTTAGTTAAAACCAGATTTTGTTAGTATATTCAAAATTAAATTCAAAGAGATTCACAGAACCAAATTACATGATTCCAATTTTGTTGGAAAGGTATTGAAATTATCTAACCACTCCCGTTGGATTCAAACTATTTAGAGTTATATACCACCCATACCAAAAATAATAAAAGAGACTTTGGACACTTCAAACATTTTTCTAAAATAAACTTTAAATGCTTTTGAGATGATTCCACCTCTCAAAATTCACATTTTCCATGCTCTACATAAATATGTAAAAAGATTTGGTGTTACAAATATGAAACATGGCTTAGTATTAAAGGAGTGCTATATAGGCATTTCTAGTCACTTTAATATTATTAAATAGTAACATTAAATCTTGTAATATATGATCACCATTTAAATCGCATTCCCAAGTATTGGAATAGATGGTGATCACATGTGTCAACATGATCCACTATTTTAATTGGAGAATATTAAATCTTAAGGATTTAAAATGAGTAGAAATTACTTTTCTAAAATAAGAAGAATAATAAAATGTGGATATTCCACATGATGATAGAAATGATGCTAGATCATCTAGTATGAGCCCTTATGTGCTAAATAGAAGTAGAGAAGTGTTATTTGGTGATTGTGTACCTTGAATGTGTTTATAGATGCTAGTACCAACCTAAGCTACAACGAGGAGGATTACTTCGAGGAAGAAGAAGAGAACTTCAACGACTGCAACCAACAAGACAAGCTATCAGTGCAAGCTAGAACTAGGCATGCTATATATGCAAGCCCTTATGACAGATGCATTAGGCATGCTGGGTTGTGTCACTTTATTTATACCATTCCCAGTTTTACTCCAAGCTTTACTTTCCCCTTTACTACAGTTTCTTACTTAGTAATGAATTGTGATTAGTGAAAACTAGATTGGATCCTATCAAGATCATAAGACTAGTCTTGGATACTGATACTTTGCTAGCACCCTCCATAGCGATACCCCCAATATTAGTGTCTAGTGCTAAGCTAAAACTTGATTTCTTTAGATGGGAATACTTGGTGAAAATGATTATGAAAACCTTGGAATGAGAATTCATTCTATTGAAATGTTTTGACATATGTTGTGAAACACAATGGTTTGAGGATGAAACTGATGAGGCATGAGCCTTGACTTTAATAAAAACTGATGGTTGGGTTCGGATGCGATACCATTCCAATTTTACCGTACAACCACAATACCTGAGTTTGGTAGGGTTAACTGGAAGTTTATATGTCTTAGCATGGGTTCCCTTGCATAAGAGGTTAAGCTGAGGCTACCTCGTGATAAATGTCCACCTATGCAGTACCCAGGATGGCAGATGGCCATGGTTGGAGGCCAAACTCATAGCGAAGGTGCCTATACTAGGGTGTGTAATTGAAAGGTTAAGATTGATTATCCGCATACTAAGTATGATGATTCAGGATTATTCCTAACGGATGTATCGAATTTTGTGGTGAAAGTGTACCACCTCTGCAGAGTGTCAAACTATTCGAATAGCCGCGTCCACAGTTATGGACAGTTGGAGTTGCCATACTGTTCCGTTGTCAGATGTTTTCAAAATGATTTGTGACTTGAAAGATGGCTTTGACTTAACCACAACAGAGTTGTGGACATGATATCTAAGTTCCCACTTAAGTAATGTAGAGAACTAAATTAGGTCTTTACTCTTGAAGCTTTATGAAATAAACCTGGCTTTTTGCAAACAAACCTAGACCTTATGACTCCTACTAGTTTTACTTTTACTTATACTAGTGGTAGTTTGTGAGTACTTAAAGAGTACTCATGGCTTTGTCCCTATCTATTCCCATGGCCAGACTATGAGGAGGATTACCCAGAAGATGGACAACGGGAGGTCTATGAAAACTAGGATCATCTCCCATCGTCAGCATTGCCTGTGATCATGAAGATGAAGCCCTGCTGCGTTTACGTTTTGCTGCTTTGATTGTATTAAGACTGGATCATGAGAACCTTTATTTGTAAGACCTTATTATGGTTTGTAATGTATGATGTACTGTGGTACCACTTCTGTTATGTCTCACCAAAATGGTAATCCTAGGATTGCGATGTACGGCATAACAGGCATCTGGACTTTAAAATCCGGGTGTTTACATTCTCTTTCTTCTATGGATGAGACTAGTAGGTTATTGCTATAAGCGGTTGCGGAGGTAATAGCAATTATGGATGCACCACCCACATATAATTTTTCTTGCTCTAACAAGTACATGCATAATTTATTTCTATCTTTTATTTCCATCAGATGTTTTGCACAGCTATTGGTGAAACCGAACGCCCTAGGCCCTCTCTCTCTATCATAGACAACAACAAAAAGGCATAAGCTATTGGTCCGGTAAAAACATAAAAGGAATTCTAAAACTCTCGAAGGTCTGTTAAAGTAACTTCACTATGCATTGACTTCCCAAGGATTCGATAACCTAGGTCTACTAGGGAAAAAGAGCTATACTACATCGGTAATCCGGATCGAAGGTATCAACCCTTTTTCTAGCGCCATTGTCGAGGAAGCAATAGCTACCCTGGTGAGGTTATTAGGAACCTTGCTAGTTTTAATTCTTGTTTTTAATTTTGTTAGTTTTCTTTCAATCTTTATTTGATAAACTAAAAAATAGTTAGCCTTTAAATTCTTGCTTTTACTATTATAATTATTTGTTTAAGAAAATCCAAAAACATAGGAAATATGGCTGAAAAGAAGCTTGGGGATTTTTCTACTCCCAACAATGATTATTTGCGTACTCCTATTACTCAGCCAGCAATTGCTGCTGATGACTATGAAATTAAGCCCCATTATTTAAACTTGGTTCAACAGAATCAATTTGGAGGCTCTGCTGTTGAAGACATGGGTATGCACTTGAATACTTTCACTAAAATATGTGATATGATGCGTATAAAAGACGTTGACCCTCACACGGTCAAATTGCATTTATTTCCTTTCTCTCTTAGAGGAAGAGCAAAATAATGGTTGCTATCTTTGCCTAGAAATACTATTACCTCATGGGTGGGATGTACTTCTTTATTTATGACTAAATTTTTCCCACCTGCAAAGACTATGCAACTCAGATCTAATATTACTAGCTTTAGATAGGAAGAGCGTGAGCCACTAGCGATTGCATGGGAGATGATGAAAGAATGCTTTAGAAACTGTCCTAGTCATGGGATGTAAGATTGGTTAATCCTCCATTTATTTTATAATGCTCTTAATCTTGTGTCTAAGTCTATGCTTAATACTGTAGCTGGAGGAACGTTTATGGGTAAACATATTACCGAAGCAAAGCAGCTGCTAGATAATATTTAAGAAAACCATGCTCAATGGCATGTGGATAGATCAAACACAAAGAAGGTGAACTCCATCTCACCATAGGAAAATGAAGAACTCAATGCTAAGTTGGATGAGCTCATACTAGCCGTGAAAGGTAAGAAAACCCAGGCAAGAGCTATCCCTGAAACAAATATTAAAGAAATAGACTTCATAGCTTGTAATGATGATAACCCTGCTTGGAAGAAGAATTATAACCTAATTTTCAGAAACACTATTCTAGTCCTGCAGGTAATCCTAATAAAAATATGGGAACTAGTAATTGTAGTCTCCAAGAAACACTTAAGTCTTTTATAGACTCACAAAATGAACAAAACAATATTCTTGTTAAAATAACAGAGAACCATGATGCTATGCTTGGTAAATTATCTAACCAAGCCGTTAGTTTGAGAAATAATTTGTAGGCCCTCCAAAAAAGAACGAGGATCATTGAGGCACAACTAGGTAAGATAACCAAGAGTCAAACTCTCATTCTAGCTAAATTTGCAGGTAAAGCTGAGCCCAATCCTATTGAAGAACTCAAAATGATGAGGATCCAAAGGGAGGAGCCTGAAGAGCTTGATTATAACAATGCCCCTTCACCAATCTACACCTTCAAAGACCTCGTAAAGAGGATCAACGTCAAAATTCTGATGAGTGAAGGTAACGATGAAGCCATGTATCAACACTTTGTTGATCAAGTTGCGATTAAGGTACGCAAGCTTGAAGAGGAATACAAGAAAATGGCTGAAAAGTTACCTGTTAAACTAGATGATATATTTGAGCCCACAATTAAAATCAAGATTGGGACTAATGAGATAGCTGCACTTTGTGATCTAGGTGCAAGCGTCTCAACAATCCCAAAGAGTCTTTTTAACAAGCTAAAGCTTGGCTCTTTCAAAATCACTAAACTAAAACTACATCTTGCAGATTCCACTTATAAACAAGCTATAGGAATTAAGGAGAAGACTTTAGTTTACATTAAAGGTTGTCCTGCTCTAATCGACTTTGTTATTGTTGACATGCCTGAAGATACTATTGCTCCTATCATACTAGGCCGTCCTTTCTTGAGAATGCTGCATGAAGGGAATGTGAAGCTCCATGAAGGGAATGTGAACCTGCAATGGCCTTCGCGGGATCCTTTTGTTATCCATTTCCCCATGAAAAAGAAGGCCAAACATGACAAGAAGGAGGCCATCACCTTGAAGGCCAATTACTTTGGAGTGGGTGTCCCACTCATCTGGCCCAAGTGAGTATCGTCAAGGTCAAGCTATTGACTGTAAAAGAGCGCTCTATGGGAGGCAACCCATGTTAAATAAAGGTTTGAGTTAAGTTTTAAGTTTTTAGTTTAAGTTTATGTTTAATAAAGAGTGCTAGAAAACTCCATTTGAGGAGAAGAAGTTTGGTAGTACTTAAAATTCAGCTATATACATGTTGTTGTTGGTCGATAATTTTAACTGTCAATTTTCTGTCATAAACAAGGTATATCACTAAGTTACAAGAAAATAAATAGTTTTCAAAGAAACAGAATTTTTTGACGTATACAGAGAGTTTAACGACTAACTATATGGCGGGAATAAAAATTCTGGCCGTATAGTTCCGATCGTATATATATCTTTGCCATCAAAAAATTTTCTTTAAAATTTATTGAGAGTTTAACGACTAACTATACGGCGGGAATAAAAAAATCGGTCGTATAGCTCCGGTCATATAGATATCGGTGCCTTCGTACAAATTCCTTTCCAATGTACTGAGAGTTTAACGACCAAGTATACGGCGGGAATAAAAATTCCGGCTGTATAGTTCTGGTCGTATAGATATCTATGCCTTTGTATATTTTCTTTCGCAGGGACAGACAGTTTAACGACCAACTATATGGCAGGAACATTTTGTTCCGACCATATAGTTGTGCCCGTATAGCTGCGCCGCCAGGAGGAAACCCTAAAAAATTGACAGTAGGCCAACTATACGGCGGGAACACATTGTTTCGGCTGTATAGTTGCGCCCGTATAGTCGTGTCCAACCACAAAATCACACGGGAAGGTACCTCCAACTCCAAAACTTCAATCCTTTTTCTCTCTTCTACCTCCAAACTCTCTCAAAACCTGAAGAGATCTTCATCTCTACTCAACTTCGTTCGATTTCCTCGCACACACGTGATATACGCTATGTTTCTCCTCCGATCCTCCAATTACTTTTCGCAAATTCATCTTCGATCTATTGTCATTATCAATCTAGGGTGAGACCTACTATGAACCAATTGCCTTGATTTTCTTGCCTAGATTATTATTTCGAGGAGATTCTTTAGTGTGCTATGACGAGGAATATGTTGTACTTACTGTTGTTGGATCAAAAAGTTTTATTTTTGTCTTTCTTCAATGTTTTAGATGATGAACACAAGGAGCCAAACTCGTGCTCGTGCCACCTCTAGCGCTTCTCGGGCTGTCGCTCAAGAATGCATGGGGATACGGTTTAGGAGTGAGCTCCAATGTGAGCGCTTCAACAAGATCAAGAACCGCGAAGTGAAGGCCACCAAGTGGGCTTGCCCCATTATGTTGAACCAACTCGGTATTTCTGATGACTTCAATTTACTTTGCAATAGAGGTGGCCTACAAAACTTTGTGTACAATGATGTGCCTACTTATCGCCGCTTCACCATTGAATTCCTAATCTCGTTGCGAAGCACCGTTAAACAATGGCAAGGAGAGGACACTATTTCTTTCCGACTTATGAACAACAACTATACTTTAACTTTAGATGAATGGTGCACATGTTTTAATTTGCCAAACAATGATGTTAATGCCTTACACACATCCTTTGCTGGCTTAGAATCTACCCCTGAACAATACTATAATGGAATGAGTTTCACTACTAGAGTGAGCAAGGGGAAGAATATTCAACATCCTGCAATTCGCTATTTGTTCTATGTTATTGCAAACACCTTGCAGACACGTAATGAGTTCACGAGACTCAGCGAGGAGGACATCCTAGTCCTTGCAAAGGCTGCTTACATCAACTGTGGCTTGTCACTCAACTTGGGCGCCATCCTTGTGCGCTACTTGGAGCACCAAGCCTCCTAAAACCAAGGACCAATCACAGGTGGAGGCGTCATCACCGTGCTTGCCACTGCCCTAGGCATCGACCTAGGTGAGTTGCAACCCATGCTAGGTGAGCGTCGTGTTGGTTTCTCCACTTTGAAAGCTTGTGGAATGCTCACCGGGAAGGGTGGTGTTTATTACTTGCATATTGCTAGAGTTGGGCATCTCTACCCCGCTCCTATGCCTAATGGTCTTTTCTCTATCGAGGAGGGACGTTTGCTATATGACTTGAAGGTTGAGCAACACCAACCCGAGGAGGAGATTCCGGAGGAGGATGAGGACCAAGAGGAGGAGCAAGAAGTTCCTTACCAAGAGGAGAAACCATAAACCCAGTTCACCACATACCAAGATTTCCAAGAAATTGGAGGGACTATGGAGAGGATGCATAACTTCTCTTTGAACCTCCGCTAATCAACTAGTAAGAACTCAAATCAATTCATGAACTGGAGCAACAACTTTTTTCCCGCCACCACAATGATTTGAAGGGCTTGCAAAAGCCTAAGCTTGGTGAAGTTTCCTCATGTATCTTTATTTGGCATTCATTTGCTTTTATTTATTTCGAGGTTGTGTTTTTATTTGAGTTTATAAGCACTCTTGTTGGTTTCCCCAACACCTTATTTTTATTTCTTCCTATTTTCTTTTGATATTTTCTAGCCGAGATTTGCCGCCAATTTTCTATTCTTTAAACTCCCTCTCTTAAAAACCACAAAAAATATTTCTCCATTTTTCCTTATTTTCCCTCTTTCTTTTCTTTCTGCCTCGATATTTTCATATGTTTGCAAGAGAGTGATCGACTTCGAGTTTCCAAGAAGCAAATAAAAAAGGAAGAGAGAAGTGGAACCAAACATGAGAGGTATGCCTTATGACTCCCCACTTTTGAAGTTTGAGAAACCCATGCTAGTTAAGAGTAAATGTTGAGATATTATATTGGTGTAGTGAGTCTTCGTATTGTAGTAAGATTTTCGTTTGCATGGGTATTTAATTGAGTATGCCTTGTTCCAGCTCTCATAATTAACCAAGTCCTGCATAAAAAAATGCTAAACAATTGTAATAAGAAAAGGTATCACAATTGAAGGCTTGGGTGTTGTACTGCTTAGTCTTGAAGGTTTATTTCTAGGGACACTAAACACCACTGAAAATATTGATTGACTTGATAGCTCTCTTTAAAAGGATTTGTACGATCGAATTAATGTTTAGCAGTTTTGTGAGCATGCCAATGTTTTACTTGATAATCATAAGAATGATGTAGCTTTATGCATGTCAAATTTCATGGGATGCCAACAACTCCGTTGGACTATGAACGATCTTCATGGAGGAAACTCCTAGATTTCGGCTATGAGTTAATTAAACACTTATAGCAGCAATGCTATAGTGGGTAAGATTCTTGGCACTCCTGGGTAGCTGTAATCATGATGGAATCACTCCTCTAGCTGTTATGAGTAATCATTATGCAAAAGGAACAAAAACCTTAGTGATGCCACGAGTGTCCATCACAGCTCGATAAACTAATAAAAATCTTTGGCATGCTCTCAATTACTTAAAAACTAAATTTTTTGAAGGACAATGAATAGAAAAGTAGTGCTTGAAAAGTCTTGATTTATTGATGTGGGAGAATTGAGATACTCAAGTGTATATGCTTTTCATGACAACTCTCACACTCTCAATTTACATGATTATACTTTATTGTTCAAAGGCAAGCCTATGAGTTGATTACATGACATGGAATAAAGTTTACTCATTTGAATCATCCATGTTAACAACAATTTTGTTGTACTCTAAGGATGCATAAAACTCGTATGATATGATTGCCATTACTCTATCTATGCTGAAGTTTTTCAGATTTATGAAGTGGAGGACACATGAGACTACCAATCATGATTAAGATCATCATCTTGTTGTTTCAGTTTAAATGCTAAGTTCCTTTTAGATTTTGGTTTTCTTGCTCGGGAACAATCAAGTTTAAGCTTGGTGAGGTTGATGGCTCTGAAATATAGCCATCTACGTCCACATTTAAACTAGATATTATTCATATTTTTGATGAAATATCTCTCTAAACCCTGCCACTAAAACCTAATATTCAGATGGGTATGCAATCCTTTCTTTTATATTTTTCCTGCATAGATAATGTCATTTGAAGATGGGAATCACTACATTAAAGTCAAAGATACGAGATTTGCAACAACCAGAAGAAACTAGGAGCCGTAAAGCGGAGACTAAAGGAGATATGCCCTAGAGGCAAATAATAAATAGGTTTTTATTGTCATATCTCAATTAGTTTATAATAGTTTCATATTGTGCTATAACTGTGCCAAGTAGAAACATTGGTACAGGTGTGGTATGAAATAACAAAGTCCCTAGTAGGCTCTATTCATACTACTTCGTTGGTCACGAAGATGACCTAGGTTTCAAGATCATGGGCATTTATGCCGACTGACAACGAGATCATATCATTGGAGAATGATGTGATTGGACATTCCTCGAAGGATTGCAACACGATCAAGTCATCTAATTCATTGTTGCAACAGCTATACCTAGACTCCTTCTCCTTAGACCGTGAGCTCATATTACTCATTGTTTCCCTAGGCTGCTTAGACTACATCAACCGTCATCTGGCGATGCGGTGGCCATAAAGGTGTACGTTGGATATTCTAAAGGAACGGTAGATGACATGTGACTGCAAGACCAGGATTTGTTCACCCACATGACGAGTAAAGATACATACGGTCTGCTTGGTGAGATTACATCTATAAATGTTGCAACATGTGACTAGGTCACGGGGATGTAATATCACGGTAACAAGAAAACAGAACTTGTTGTGAACGAGATTAAACAAAGGTATAGGATACCATTGATCGGATCTTGGACAAGTTGTATCGAGAAACAAAAGGAAGAGGATGCTACATTTAGACGGTTCAAAACGACATTGTCATCAGGAATGCATAGGGGTCACATGGACATCCCTGGTCCCTCTGTTGATCATTGATACAGATCATGTCTAGAGCATTCCTGAGCCGTGAGAGGATACACTTAAGGGTACGATGAGAGCGATCATTCGTAAGATGGAATCACAGTAGAGAAAGAGAGAAAGCCAAAATCGTTCCACGGAGAGATCCAAAGTTGTTCGAAGAAAGAATAAAGGAAAAGCCCCGAAAAGTGTTTTCGGATAAATGTTAATTATGAATTAATATATTATATATTTATTATATGTTAATTATGAATTAATATTTATTTTAATAATATTTAGATTAAGATTTATAAAGTCAACTTTTATATTAGGCCAAATCCCAGAGGGAAAAGGCCTAGAAATAAAAATGCAGAAAAATAAATGGAAAAGGATAAAACAGCCAGCCCTGTGGGCGGCGGATAACCGCCACCGCACCGGGCGGCAGGTAACCGGGTTGCACCAGGCGGATGGGCGACAGATAACTCGTGCCGCCCAGGCGTGAGCGCTAAGCTGAGCTGGGCCAGCCACTGCCCACCCGGTGAGGCGGAGGTGAGGGGTAGCCGCCACTTTGAGGCGGTGGCCGCGTGAGATAGTGTCGGCCCACCCGGGTCGCGGGCGCCAGCGGGCCGGCGGGGGTGGCCGGCCCACCTGTGGCTTCCCCCCTTCCAGGCCGCCGCCGTGAGTGTCTTTGGCCTTGGGTGGTGGCCAGGCCCACCCCCCACCGCTGTTTTCCCTTTTCTTTTTATTTAGTATTTTCTGTTTGCTATTTGGGCTGAGTTCTTTTGGCCCATTTGGCAGTCCGAAAATCTGCTGCCTTTTTCTTTTAGTATTAGTCCCACATGGCTAACCCAATGGGGAGGGCACACCCTCTCCGCCTATATAAAGGGGTGCGCATGGATGGGATTAAACACACAATTTGAGAAGTCCTTTGGTTGACTTTCTCCCTCCCTCTCTCTATAGCTCGTGACCATGGCCCTAAGTCTGAGCTGTGCGATCGAGGCACACCTACAGTACGGCGTTGCGTTGCAGGGATTCCTAGCCAGATATCACTTCCGCACTCCCGGCGGGATCGGGGAGCCGGAAGTCTCATCGTGCACCGGATGTGTACGAAGACACGAGGCGCAACACTTGGGGCGCTAGAATGTCGTGAGAAGGAGCTGTTGCATGATGAAGATGATGAAGATCAAGAAGGAGCAAGGGGTAACCTGCGAGGAGCTTCGCAACCCTGAGGTCGGCTTCGAGTACGACTACTTCAACCACGTTCCCCACGGAATGTTAACCGCGTACGGTTTACAAGGGTATGTATTCTCTATGCTCCAGCCGTTACCGCATTACTACATAGATAGATCCTAGGCAGTTTTGGGGTTACATCGTAGGAAATTTTTTGTTTTCCGCGCCGATCCCATACAGTGGTATCAGAGCCGATCTATGCGTAGGAGTGTTGTACGGCCAATACACACAAGTTTTGTGAGGGCATTGATCCCTTAGTTGTTACACAAGTTTTGTGAGACTGGTTGCACGCTCAACATACGGCTTGTACCGTATAAGTGGCTAGCGGGTGTCTGTCTCTCATTCGATAGATGATATAGCATTTACAATGGAGGGCCCCGAAAGGGGTGTAATAGAGACAACTGTCGGATCCATGTTGTGGTTGGAAAGTTCATAGTTTAGAAACGGTTCTAGTGCGAAAGCCCTAACAACCACGTAAAACTTGCAATAGATAAAGTAGAGGCATCTAACTTTATTTTGCAGGGGGGCATGTGATTATGATATGGAATTGGTCGTTACAAAGGTAAAGGTAGTTTACTTTTCTGTTGCTAAGTAGCATAGTAATAGTCATCGTTCCGATGGACGACCTGGTGGAGGCGTCGTGGACTTGGCGTCAAACCAAGGGCACGATGGAGATCATGCCAGAGCACTCAATGGAGATCAAGGCGCAAGAAAGACCATATCATATCACATTATACATATGATGTTGATACCAGTTTTTACATCTTATTGTGTGCTAGTATTTAGATACTCAACGGTAGCAAATAAGATAATCCCTATTTAATTCCAATGTTCCGTGTTCCCCTTGTGTGTGCACCACCAAGAAAGTTCTTCGATATGAGGCAATCCAGGGTTACATGCCTGGGTGTCAGACATATCTATGTTCGCATACAGTGGGTGTAAGCCATGTTGCACAGGGAATACACACAAGTTAGATTTGGCGAGCCTAGCACGCTAGAGAAGCGTGGCCTCGGAACAAAAGAGATCGAAAGATCGAGCATGAGTCACATGGATGATGTGATTGGCATTATTGAATGTCTACCTTTGATAACGCACTGATGGCCGTGACGATCGGGGGAGGTGCAGAGGATAGGGATCATGCGATCACTAAAATCGTCCAGGGGATGACCGTTTTAGTGGAGACCAATTATAAATTGATCTCTTATTATAAACTTAGTCTAGATGTCTGTTTGCAAATATCTTAGTAGATCTTAGCCTATCCCATTGAGGTCCTTTGCAACCATGGGAATATATTGCTTAATATGGAACTTAGCAAAAAGGGTCCAACTTCATAGATTAATACCCACGCCTGAGGGATATCCTCGTAAAAGGTGATCTTCTTTTATTGACACAATAACCATTAGGAGATAATTCGATGACTCCGGATTGTTTGCAAAAACACTTAGCAATCTTGCATTAGAGTTGAGAACTCTTGGAAGGGCTTGATTGTAATGGAGGTCATGGATGAAAAGGTATATGTAAGATATACAAATTATAAATGTGGTTCTTGCAGAACTCATTGTAGGTTGCAAAGTATTTGATACTTGTCTCGTTTTGTGAAAACAGGATGATCTGCTTGAGAATTGTTGTCTTTGAGGCAGCATGACTTGATGACAGGAAGCAAAACAGTTGATGGCCGACATCACCTCTTCCCTCAAAGTTTGTCATTTGGATTAGTGGACTTGAATATAAATTTGTAATCCCTATTTGTGTGTCTTGCTTTTGGCAAGACGATTATTCATATGAACAAGTTACAAACCAGTTTGTACTATTCTTATGAACAATACATTATGGTCACATTATGATTATAAACAAGTTCTTCTCATCACTATATTAATGATAATAGTTTAAACATTTATAAAGGATTAGAATGCTAAAAGATATCCAAAGTTAATAATGAAATGACACTACAGTTTGAGTCATTTTGGTTATTGCAGGTTCTTTATGAAAGATCGGGGTCCTAGATGCATAATCTAGAGACTTTGCAACACCATGCCTCTTGGGCAGAATGACTAAAACTCCGCATTCTGGTAAAACGGTGATATGCGAAGAAATGTTGAATCTTATACATAGTGATGTATCATATTTTCAACAAGTAGTGGAAATCATTTATTGTGGACTTAAGTGAATAAGTGTATTTACTTAATGAAACATGAAGTTTGAAATGATTTGAATTGTTCAAATGAGTTCAAGACTAAATGGGACATTGAATTAACTGAATTTAACAAGTCTCTTCGATTTGATCGACATGACTAAGGTATTCAAGTTAAGTTTAGCATAAAAGGAACTTGTGAAAGATGTTTCACAAATTATGATAATTGGATGAATTCAAATTGTGTTGAAATATCTAAACATCATAATCCTTATGTATTGGATACATATGGTATAATATTATCTCTTATCGGGGTTATAGTTCTCGTTTAGAGTTAAAGATCAAAATAAGCAAACACTCATTTGAAATACAAAGGAAAACCTAAAAGATTCGTGGAAACAACACCATAAGTGTTATGGAAATTTCGAGTTTCTGGAGATTTCGATAAGTCGAAATCGTGGCGAATAAACAAGTCTTTGTAGAGCATTCTTAGGAAGCTATGAATGCATCTTCCACAAAGGGGAAAACTTGCTATTGTCCTAAATTGATGTGTCTTGATGAAGATACAGGTGGAAGAAAATAAAAGATCAAAACAAGGTATTTGACCTTGCCTCCAAATTGTTGAGTGGCGCAGCGGAATTTGTTTCGTGAATCCAAACTCTACAAATAGAGGAGACACAAATGATAATGATCATAAAGTTTCAGTGAATACTTTTACTAAAATAAGTAGGATTCAACTATATATTCTACACGTTTGTAGAACTATATTGTTGATTCACTTGTCATGTTTTGAACAAGACATACCTACGAATTACAAAGAAGCGTGATGGACCTAAGTACGAGAAATGAATGGTCATTGAAATCTCGTTAGTTGAATTCTCGATTTGATGATGATCAAAGAATTTTGGAATGTCCAAGATTATTGAGAGGACCTGGATTTGAGTGGGGGCAAATCAGCTTAGATAATTCATAATATGTAGCTGACATATTTTGAGTGGGAGATAAGTGAAATCCCTGGATCTCAAACATGAATGTCATATTTGAGTGGGAGCGTGAAATCATTTTAGGATATGTGGACGACATATGTGAATGATGTAATTGGTATTAATAATGTTTAAGTTAGATAAATAAGGATGAAGTTGAAGTTATTAAACAATAAGACCTATCGAGATAGATTGGTAAGTTTAATGAACACTAAATGTCGAATGCTTCTTGGACTTGATTCTGAAAGATGTTCAGAATGTCCTAAGACAAGATTCTGAAGTAGCTCAGAATGGAACAAGGTAAGAAAGTAGTTCTCACTATATGAAGTATTGAGTTAGTATTGGAACTATGGTTGAAAGAAAGAGATGCATTGCATCTCCTATGCCCCAATCATAGGTTTTTCCATACAACCATGTTGTATACTCGTCGTAATGTGACCCGAAGTTCTAGTTGGTAGGACAAAGTCTTAACTATAAGAACGTGTCTTTAAGTGATTCCTGAGTTGATCACTGAACCAGAATTGACTTTGTACTTAAGTAGCAGGAAGCAATGTAAGTGGCATGGTTGCATTTCATGCACTAGCATCTACGTAGATATAGAAGTATAAAAGCTACATCTGATGTGATGTATAATGTTATGGCGGGGCTAGTTCACTTTTAACGTAGAATGATGTGTCCTAGGGCCCATTGCCCATGAGAAAGCCCTCGAGGTTGATCTAACGTCACTGTAAGCTCCTAGAATCCGGCCTCGTTCTGCTGCCATGACTATAGTATATAGACAAAGGATAGCAAAGTGTGTTTCTAAGTTTAGATGACAACGTGAAAACACCGTCATCATAAACACTAGAAACAAAAGTCTCACTTTGTAGCCAAACAAATACTTTGACCCATAATATGATAATGGTGTGAATGTCAAAATTAGAAAGACATTAACGATTTTCAAAAGACATAATGATCTGGTAAAACAGATCATGGACATGACGCTTCCCATGAGCATGCATAATCTGTAAACGCATATGGTATATGGTTTATAAGAGTAAAATGCAAGTTGGATTATTTGTACTCTAGTGCAAGTGGGATACTGAAGGAGATATGCCCTAGAGGCAAATAATAAATAGGTTTTTATTGTCATATCTCAATTAGTTTATAATAGTTTCATATTGTGCTATAACTATGCCAAGTATAAACATTTATACATGTGTGGTATGAAACAACAAAGTCCCTAGTAGCCTCTATTCATACTAGTTCGTTGGTCACGAAGATGACCTGGGTTTCAAGATCATGGGCTTTTATGCCGACTGACAACGAGATCATATCATTGGAGAATGATGTGATTGGACATTCCTCGAAGGATTGCAACACGATCAAGTCATCTAATTCATTGTTGCAACAACTATACCTAGACTCCTTCTCCTTAGACCGTGAGCTCATATTACTCATTGTTTCCCTAGGCTGCTTAGACTATATCAACCGTCATATGGTGATACGGTGGCCATAAAGGTGTACGTTGGGTATTCTAAAGGAACGGTAGATGACATGTGACTGCAAGACCGGGATTTGTTCACCCACATGACGAGTAAAGATACATACGGTCGGCTTGGTGAGATTACATCTATAAATGTTGCAACATGTGACTAGGTCACGGGGATGTAATATCACGGTAACAAGAAAACAGAACTTGTTGTGAACGAGATTGAACAAAGGTATAGGATACCATTGATCGGATCTCGGACAAGTTGTATCGAGAAACAAAAGGAAGATGATGCTACATTTAGACGGTTCAAAACGACATTGTCATCAGGAATGCATAGGGGTCACATGGACATCCCTGGTCCCTCTGTTGATCATTGATACAGATCATGTCTAGAGAATTCCCGAGCCGTGAGAGGATACACTTAAGGGTACGATGAGAGCGATCATTCGTAAGATGGAATCACAGTAGAGAAAGAGAGAAAGCCGAAATCATTCCGCGGAGAGATCCAAAGTTGTTCGAAGAAAGAATAAAGGAAAAGCCCCGAAAAGTGTTTTCGAATAAATGGGAATTTAAATATATATTTATTATATATTAATTATGAATTAATATATTATAAATAATATTTAGATTAAGATTTATAAAGTCAACTTTTATATTAGGCCAAATCCCAGAGGGAAAAGGCCTAGAAATAAAAGTGCAGAAAAATAAATGGAAAAGGATAAAACAGCCAGCCCTGTGGGCGGCGGATAACCGCCACCGCACAGGGCGGCAGGTAACTGGGCTACGCCAGGCGGATGGGCGGCAGATAACTCGCGCTGCCCAGGGCGGCAGAGTGCTAGGCGCTGAGCTGGGCCGCCGCGCCAGCGACCCACCCGGGCGGGGCGGGGCAGGGCACAGGCCGCCGCCTGGGGGCGAGCTGGGCCGCGTGACATGGCACCGGCCCACCCGGGTCGCGGGCGCCAGCGGGCCGCCGGGGGTGGCCGGCCCACCCGGGGCTTCCCCCCTTCCAGGCTACCGCCAGCGGGAGTGTTGAGCGCGGGGTGGGCCGCGCCAAGGCCCACCCGGCCAGCCCCTGCTGTTTTCCCTTTTCTTTTTATTTAGCATTTTCTGTTTGCTATTTGGGCTGAGTTCTTTTGGCCCATTTGGCAGTCCGAAAATCTGCTGCCTTTTTCTTTTAGTATTAGTCCCACATGGCTAACCCAATGACGAGGACACACCCCCTCTGCCTATATAAAGGGGTGCCCATGGATGGGATTAGACACAAAATTTGAGAAGTCCTTTGGTTGACTTTCTCCCTCCCTCTCTCTATATCTCGTGACCATGGCCCCAAGTCAGGGCTGTGCGATCGAGGCACACTGCAAAGATTCTTGCTGCAGAGATTCCTAACCGATATCATACGCACTCCTAGCGGGATCGAGGAGCCGGAGGTCTCATCGTGCCGGATGTGTACAAAGACACGGCGCAACACTTGGGGCTAGAATGTCGTGGAGTTGCCTGCGATGAAGATGATGAATATCAAGAAGGAGCAAGGGTGACTGCGAGGAGCTTCGCGACCGAGGTCACTTCGAGTACAACTTCAACCACGTTCCCACGTGAACGTGGACCCATCTGATCTACAAGGGTATGTATTCTCTACGCTCCCGCCGTTACCGCATTACTACATAGATAGATCCTAGGCAGTTTTGGGGTTACATCGTAGGAAATTTATTGTTTTCCGCACCGATCCCATACAGAGGCAGACGCTTTAATGACCAACTATACGACCGGAGCATAATTCTGGCCGTATAGCTTCGGTCGTATAGTTGGCGCTGCCACCGTTAGGTCAAACATAAAAACTTTCGTGAAGGGACCCCTATATAAAGAAGCCTCGGGAGATGAGAAAACAAGCCAGACCCTCGCCAAAAGTCTCTGCCACAGATCTCTAGCCGCCTCCAGATCTCAAAACCCTTCTCCATCTCCCTAGCCATATTCCACTGATGTCTACGCACTTCTATTCTTGTAGAGAGTTGTTGGGCCTCCAAGTGCAGAGGTTTGTAGAACAACAACAAGTTTTCCCTTAAGTGGATTACCCAAGGTTTATCGAACTCAGGGAGGAAGTGGTCAAAGGTATCCCCTCTCAAGCAACCCTACAATCAAGATACAAGAAGTCCCTTGTGTCCCCAACACACCCAATACACTTGTCAGGTGTATAGGTGCACTAGTTCGGCGAAGAGATAGTGAAATACAAGTGGTATAGATAATTATAAGTGGTAACAGCACCAGAAAATAGCTTGATGGCGTGGAAGAGACTACAGGCAAACTGAAATAAAGATGGAAGCAAGCAAACATGTAATAGATCTAATAGCAAATGGTGTTTCAGTGCTTAGAAACAAGGCCTAGGGATCATACTTTCACTAGTGAACACTCTCATATAAATATATTCTTCTTTATGATACTACGTTGAACTACTCTCCGGTTGGACACTCTAATCCAGGGTAGGGCTATAATAGCACACCTCAAAGTTCGCTTTTCCCATCTAGATAACCCCACACTTTCACCTTGAGCACTAGATGGTTCAAACAAACACCACAATTTCATAGAGACATCCAACTCCAAATATAACTCATAACAAGTATTTGAAATCTCTAGCCTAAGTGCCACCATGGTGTGCGCACTGTCAACTTCACACACATGGGGAGAGCAGAGATCTATTAAAGCACTTGAGTAGCAAGGTAGATATACTTGATTACAAAGCTCATGATCACAACATGATCACACATAGAGAGAGAGATGAACACATAGCTACCGGTAGAACCCTTAGCCTCGAGGAAGAACTACTCCCTCCTCATCATGGAAATCAGCAACGGTGATGGAGATGGTGGTGGAGATCGATGGAGATGGCTCCGAGGGCACATCCCCTTCCGGCTGTCTTGGAATAAAGACTTTGTCCCCAGATCTCCCCTTGATGGCGTGGCGCTCTGAACTTTTCGTGGTTGGAGGCTTGACGATTTAGGGTTTTTGCATCGGGAGGCATCTTATAGGCGGAGAGGCAAGGTCGGTGGGCAGCCAGGGGGCCCACACCATGCCCTGGCACGGCCTGGGGGGACCCAGGCCTAAGGGTGGTGTGGCCACCCTATGGCCCCTCTCCGTCTCTCCTTCTGGCTTCGTGAGTCTTCCGGTAAAATATCGACTTTGGCTTTTGTCCGGTCCAATTCCGAGAATATTGATTTTCTGACTTTCCTGGAACCAAAAACAGCGAAAAGCAACCGCAACATGGCATCTTGTTAATAGGTTAGTCTAGGAAAGTGTATAAAAAGTACTCCAAAGTTGGAACAAAACATAATGAAGTAGATAAAACAAAGAATGAAACATCAAAAATTTGGATACGTTAGCAACGTATCATCCACCACTTGTAATAGTAGATCTCTTCTTCAATTGGCGACACTGTAAGACTATTGCTATCAATCTTATGATTTCAATACAATGTTTATGATTGTTGATCTCATCTCTATGTGTGAGTAATTCTCCTTGGGCTAAGGGCTTCGGCCTAGCCATGTAGCGTTTGTGCATGTTATTTATCATAGATGGGATCATGTATTCATTTGTATGACATGATGATTATTGTAGCCTCTCTTGCCCCAATGCAAGGAATTGTTAGGTACCCAAGACCCCAAGGGTTGAGCCAGGAGTATGAGTAATGACTGATCTGCAGGTTGGGAACCCTAGTGACAGAAGGGGTAGTACGGCTGTATTTGAGGGATTTACTTGGGATTAACGGTGATATCACTATGCATATCATTAGTTATCTTTCTTCTATGGATGAATCTATGGATGAGACTAGTAGGTTATTGATATAAGCGGTTCCAGAGTCAATAGTAATTATGGATGCACTGCACACATATAATTTATCTTGCTCTAACAAGTACATGCATTCTTTATTTATATCTTTTATTCCCATCAGATGTTTTGCACAGCTACAGGTGAAACCGAACGCCCTAGGCCCTCTCTCTCCATCATCGACAACAACAAAAAGACGCAAGCTATTGGTCCGGTAAAAACACAAAAGGAATTCTAAAACTCCCGAAGGTCCGTTAAAGTAACTTCACTACGCATTCGCTTCCCGGGGATTCGATAACCTAGGTCTACTAGGGAAAAAGAGCTATACTAAATCCGTAACCCGGATCGAAGGTATAACCCACTACCACCCTTTGCTGCTCCGGCTTGCGCCCACCATACCAGGAGGTCCATGGCCACGCCTGGATCCCGCCGACAATTAGGGTCAGAGGGTCGATCTAGGTCTTTCAAACGGAATCCCAACACCATCTCCTCCTCCACCAGATCGCCAACACGGGGAACCGCCGCCTCCACCCCGACCAAAGGGACGCCACCTAGGTCTTAGCGCTTTCGCCTCCTCCACCGCCGCCCTAGCAGCCCCGGCTTCTACCTCCGACAAACCGCCCCCCAGCCACCTTCGGGGGCTAGGCCCGCCGCCACCATGGCGAGGGCCGACGGCAGCGGTGGCGATTAGATCTTGTCGCGGGGATCTCTAGCGGTGGCGGGAGTTGCCCCTGGTGTCGCCCTGGGGAATGATGCGAGGGTGCTTCTAAAGCGGCGGGAGTCGGACTGCTCTTTTTCACCTGAATCGGGTTGCTGACTCATTTTCTTAGTTTGTCCAGACAACTAATTTTTTCTACCAAACAATGAAAAAGTGATTTCGACCATGCCAAGTATAGCCAGAGTGACTGATCAAATCATGGATCCAATAGGTGTTAGCCCAATTATACAGCGATTTTCTGGCCACATGAGAGCTCGAGCTTGGTTTACACGTGTCATGAAAATCCACTCTAATGGCGTCTAATGTCCACGTGTGCTATCATCAACCTTTTATGACTATCATTTCTAGAACAACTATCGAAACAACTTTCGTCCCGCTATATTAATATAGCAACCACCCGGTACAACCAACAGAGTCTCGAAATGAAAGAGAGACTGAGGCAGCAGCCAACACATGCCCAAAGAAAGAAAAGAACAAACAAAATGTAGACATAGTGGATCAACAAAAGGAAGGTCACTCACAACCGATGTGCCCTCCAGAGGAGTACCACCGTGCTCCTACACACTACAAGAAAAGTTTCCTTCCGCAACGACTTGGCCCGACAGTTGTCGTAGAAGGGGTGTCTTCCGCGACGAAATTCTTGGCTCGGCCGTGGCCGACAGATTTTTTTTTCCGGTTTCATGGCCCTCTACTATGACAGATCTGCTAAAAACATGGAGGAAGCTCGGCCAGCGTGCGGCAGAAGCAAGATTTTCATTTCCTCGCGTGATGTTGACTCGCCGAAGTCTTTTGATGCGTGTGGGTCCCGGATGTTAGTGTCTCTAGCGGACCATACTTTTCAGTCACGCCTCCCTGATTTGAACTCGATAACGTAGCTCAAGGCGTTTGCCGTTTAGTCAGGTTGCTAGGTCCCACATGCTAGCCTCTCATTATAAGGATCGTGTGTATGATGGAATTTTTTTCCTTCGCTCGCGCTACCCTGTTCTGAAGTTGATAGCGCTGCTAGATGCATCTACCGTCTAATAACCCTCCTGGGACCCGCATGTCATCCTCTCATTAGAAGAAACGTGTGTATGATGAAATTTTTTCCTTCACTGGCGCAACCCTATTTTCAAGTTGATAGCGCTGCTCGACGCATCTACCATTTAACCAACCTCCTGAGCCCCACATGTCATCCTCTCATTAGAAGAAACGTGTGTATGATAGATTTATTTTCCTTCGCTCGCGCTACCCTGTTCCAAACTTGATAGCGTTGTTCGATGCATCTACCATTTAATCACGATGCTGGGCCCCACATGTTATCCTCTCATTAGAAGAAACGTGTGTATGATTGATTTTTTACCCTCTATCGCGCCTTCATGTTCCGAACTTGATAGCGTTGCTCGCTGCATCAGCCGTTTATTCAGGATAGTGGGTCCCGTATGTTATCCTCACATCATGGGTATGATGGAATTTTTTCTTCTCTAGCGCTACCATGTTCCGGACTAGATAGCGTTGCTCGACGAATCTGCCGTTTGCTCACGCTGTTGGGTCCCCCATTTTAGCCTCTCATTACAAGAAACGTGTACATGCTGAACTTTTTTCTCGCTCGCACCTTCCTGTTTCGAATTGGCTACATTGCTCGATACAGCATCTGTATAAGGTCACGCTGCTGGGTCCCACATATCAACCTCTCTGTAAATGAAACGTGCGGATGATGGACTTTTTTTGGCCTTGGAAACTTGCTGGGTCCCAGATGTCAACCACCTCTGTGCAGCAAACCTGTCTATGCTGGGTCCCAGCTAACAGCCTCTATTTGAAAGAAATATGTGTATGTTGGACTGTTTTTTGGGGTCCCAGATATCAGCCGTAGAGTACAAAAAATGCTCATAAAGGCGGATTTAAAAAGATTCTGGGCTTACTCGGGGCGGAAGCCCTATTCATCATGGCTTATATTCCATGGGATCATTCCTAAATTGAATGGGCTATGGTCGGTGGACACAAGACCACGAAAAGGCCGAATTAGAAGGTATTGGGCTATGCTTGGGGTTGATAGGCTCATTTCATGGGCTATGCTTGGGCCTGTTGGGTCCGACATGTCAGCTTCTCTGTAAGTGCAACGTGTGTATGATGGACCTTTTTTTCCGGCCGCGTCCGCTGTTTTCACTGTGGTAGTAATGTATGGTCTTACTGCTTGGGCCCTTATGTCAGCCTCTCTAGCATGTTCTGGCTTGTGGGTCCCCGATGTAGCCTTGTATGTTCTGTCTGGTGGGTCCCCAATGCGAGCCTCTCTGTACAAGTATTTAAACTTTTTTTTTCGAACCCACCCTCAAGACAAACTCCAGGGACGCTACATGCTGGTGGGTCCGTGATGTCAGCCTCTCTGTAATGCGATATTGCTAGAAGAAAAAAATGTAAACCCAAGATACACACACACACAAAGGCGATTCGAACAAAAGACCTTCAAATCAAATAAACATAAACTGAGTGCGTTTCTTCTACAACAAAGATATTTATAGAAAAATATCATTAAACTTTCATTAGTACTACAACTTCTGTATTTGTCTTCTTAAAATATTTTGTGTGTCTATGTTTATCTCTTTTAAAATATAATAGGGCAGCGCTCTTGGCATCTCAATTTATAAAATGCCACATAATGGGGTATTTTCTTAAAAACATGGGTAGGCAGAGTTTTTTTTATTATGAGAGGTGGGAGGGCAATGCCCAAAAGGCCAAATTAAAAAGAGTTTGGCTATTGCTCTACATGGATTATATTCTATAGGTTATGCTCCATGGGCTTCATTCTCAAACTTCACTGGGTTGTGCTCAGCCGTTCGTTGACCCATAAAAGGCCGAACTAATATGTTCTCGGCTATGCTCCATGGGCTCCTTTCTAAAATTTCACTGGGTTGTGGTCAGTAGTACCTGACCCCGAAAAGAGTGAATTAAAATGTTCTAGGCTAAAGGGGGCTGAATGAGCTACTCCCTCCGATCCAACTTAATGTTCTTGGATTTGGCTAGATTCGGACGTATCTAGCACTAAAACATGACTAGATATGTCAGAATCTAGACAAATGTGAGAACATTAATTTGGATCGGAGGGAGTACTAGATTTCTTCTCCTAGTTAATAAAAATTGCATTATGATGTGATCTGCCGGATTCGAAACAAACCTAAGCGAGGGTGGGGGAAAGTAATAATTCTTTTTGGTAGATATTCATGTCAAAATTCAGCAGTACAGAATAGGTAGAAAAATTATCAACAGATTCAAAGTTAATATTCGGGAGCACTTGACCAATTCAGCAGCATTTCAAAAGCTAAAACATGTTTTAACAATTTTGATGCACTTCATCTAACCAAGTACCAGTACTCCCCTCTTTTAGTGTATAGGTTCATCTAGGTTTGGATTGAACCTACACACTAAAAGGGTCTAGATACACTTCTTTCACAAAGCTAAAACATCTTATATTTTGGAACTGAGGGAGTACATCACAATTTGTTCTAAAAAATATTGTACTAATAGTAACGACAAAACATTTGACAGATTTAGTAGCATTTGGAAGATTCAGCAGTATAGAATAGACCGTAAAAATATCGGATAGATTCCCGGTTCATATTCATCAGCACTTGATAGAGTCAACACAACATTTCAAAGTGACCGGTTGTGGTAGTACACAGACAGTGACCAAAAGAATTGACAGATTCAGTAATGCGGACATTGAAATTCAATAGATGTAGCAAGGACTGGTTCAAAAGGAAAGAGAGACCATATTCTGCACTCGACCGATCGATCTGAACAAGTACCGAACAAAACTTTTGATAGGTTCAGTAGCATTTGAAAGATGTAGCACTACATAATAAGAAAGAAAAATATCGACAGATTCACAGTTCACATTCAGTGTCACATGGACATATTCAGTATCATTTCAAAGTGACAGATTCAGTTTGCCCTTTTCTCCGAACACTCGTCATTGGAAGAAACAAAACTGATGATCAAGTCTGCTTTTGTGTGCATGCCTTCTTCTCGCATCAATGCCTATGTGTGACCTCCATAGGCAACTCAAAATGCCCAAAGCCTTGTCTAGATTATGAGTTTATGACAAGGCCAAGTTACAAAAGAAACGCAAGACCATCTACTGCACTTGATCTAAACTGAGCTATCCTATTACATAGTATTACAATTACTAATGGTAGTTTGGTTCCAATCGTGGGCATTTGCGATGCTCGGGATGAACCATAATGGAGTCTCTGGAGATTTCCGTGCAACGTTGGTTGAGAAACCAACAACTGCTTCTTAGGTATTTAGATTGAAGCAGCATATTTTAGGAAACCAACAACTGCTTCTTAGGTATGTAGACACAGTTGCTTCTCGTCAGATATCCTGGGGCAACCTCTACACCGCCCACCGCAATATTAATCGAATAGTTCAATCCAAGGAAAAGGGAATATGCTCCTAGGTTAGCAATCTCTATCCATGGCTTAGGTGGATACAAGTAAGCAGTATCCTTTGAGTACACCTTGCAGCCAAACCCAGTAGCATAGGTGCCACAAGTGCAACCGCAGCGATCAACACTATGATTAGCAACATGATTGCCATGACCATAATAAGTACCACCATAAAACTCCTCATCAGTAACGCCCACGGTATGGATAAGAAGAAGGCGAGATTCATCTACAGATATTGCTAAGAACCATAAACCAGGTTCATGCTTGTCATCATCTATGGCATTAAGGTTGCCCTCCTCGAGATGCGCGACAGGTGGTGACGGGAGCAGAATAGGACCTACAAAAATAAATGACGGCCAAATCATCCAACACTGGTTTACATCCATTAAAACTGAAGCTAGTGTTTAGAATAGGAATGGATCAAACTTACCAAAATACTGATGATTCCAAACATAAACACTGCCACTCTTAGTGGCTGCAAACACCAGACCCTTGTGGATAAGTGCATTGTTGTATCTGAAATAGCACTGGAACTGGGTCTCAAGAACTGTCCATGCATAGTCATCGCCATCAAGGGTAGCAATTGAGTAGTTGAATATAGCGACAAGAGAGAAATCGAAATAATCAGCCGCAGCTGTGGGAGCTCGGAAAATAGCAATCTTCTGGAGGAGAATAGGGCGATCATTATGCATGAATGTAAACGGATCGTTGGTGGGTACAAACTCATTGACTTGTGGGAGAGGAACGCATTTTGAGTGTACACATTGATAAGCTCCCACTTGCACTTGGACCCAACAGTCGCGATCCAATCTCCATTGGCACCTACCCACTGATTACTCATACAATTCGGGAACACAACGTTGGAGGAGAACCTGTCCAGTGGCGTCAGCTTGCATATCGTGCCCTTGCCCTCTAAGTACTCGTTGCATTCCCATGGTTTCTTAGCCGGGTGAGAATGAAGAACACAGGAGAGGCCAAACGGCTGAGAAGCATGTAAAGTTGCACTATATTTTGCCGAGTCAAGAAGATGTTTGGACGAACCGACGAGGCTCGCAGCGGTGATGACGTAGCATTTGGTTACGAGTTCTTCAAGTGGGCCTTCGGTAAAAACATGCTGGAACAACTCAGAATCATCACTGTCCTTGCTCGGTCCTGCCATCGCAAGGGAGCTGATGGAAGTTGGGACAGTGGCTTGATTTGGTTTTCTAGAAAAGAGGGAAGATCGATGGTGGCAGGCAAGACAGGGAGAAGAACAAACACTCTCATACTATGAGGTGAACAGGATCGGAAAACGGCATTGTGGAGGAGAAGAACGGTGGCGCTTGGCGTAGAAGTGGGGATAGAGCGTATAAGCGAGGTTGAATAAAATGAAAACGGACGCATGTTCCTCTGCTCTAGTTCCCTCCATAATAAATCTTTCTTGTAAATCAAAGAGGAAGTAGTATGAAGAGTAGAGCCCGATCATCTGCTCTCTCGAGGAGCTGAACCCGACTGTTTTCTTTGCTAAATTTTATGGTCCTTTATGCTAAATGCATGGACCTCAGTGTAATTTTAACTTTTTTAGGTCCTTGGTGTAAATGTACCCCCACCATCTGTGTAAAATTCTAACCAAAAAGTGTAAGTTGTGAAATTTTACAAATTTAAGCTTAGTTGTCAATGAGTATGAAAATTCTTGGATTTCAAGCCGAACGACCAAGGTCAAGGCCATATCAAGATCATACTTTATGGTGATAATGACATGTCCAAGAATTAGCATGCCGATAGATTTGGACATATTTTGAAAACAATCAAAGATGAAGTAGTACGAAGAGTATGGCTCGATCAACTGCTCTCTCGAGAAGGATCCATACACGACTGTTTTCCTTGCTTATTTTTAGGGGGGGTGCTAAATGTATGGGCATCGATGTAATTTTCCCTTTTTTGGGTACTTGATGTAAAATGTACTTCCACACACCATGTAAAATTCTAACCTAAAAGTGTAAGTGGTGAAATTTATACGATTTTAAGCATACTTGTCAATGAGTATGAACATTCTTGGATTTCAGTCGAACGACCAAGATCAAGGCCATATAAACATCATACTTTATGATGATGATCCCATATCAGAGAATCTGCATGGCAACAGATTTGGCCATATTTTTAAATTAATCGAAGAGGAAGTAGTATGAAGAGTTTGGCTCAGATCAACTGGTCTCTCGATAAGGAGAGGAAACATAAAGTTTTACTTTGTAGGGTCCTTTGTGCTAAATGTATGGACCTCCATGTAATTTTCCCTTTTTTAGGTCCTTGATGTAAAATGTACTCCCATCGATCGTGTAAAATTTTAACAAAAAGTAAGTTGTGAAATTTAAAAGAATTTAAGCTTAGTTGTCAACGAGTATGAACCATATTATTGGATTTTCAAGACAAATGGCCAAGGTCAAGCCATACCTACATCATACTTTATGCATATGATCACATATCCAAGAATTTGCATGCCGACAAATTTGGCCATATTTTGAAAACAATCGAAGATGAAGTAGTGTGAAGAGTGTGGCTCGATCAGCTACTCTCTAGAGAAGGAGTCGAACCTAACTATTTTCCTTGCTTAATTCAAGGGTCCTTTGTGCTAAATGTATGGACCTCGATGTAATTTTCACTTTTTAGGTCCTTGATGTAAAATATACTTCCACGCCTGTGTAAAATTCTAACCTAAAAGTGTAAGTGGTGAAATTTCGATGATTTTACGATTACTTGTCAATGAGTATGACCATTATTGGATTTCAAGCCGAACGACCAAGGTTAAAGCCATATCAACATCATAATTTATGTTGATGATCACATATGAGAGAATTTGCATGGCGACAAATTGCCCTATTTTGAAAACAATCGAAGAGGAAGTAGTGTGTAGAGTTTGGCTCAGATCAGCTGATCTCTCAAGAAGGAGCCAAACCAGAATTATTTTCCATTTAGGAAGCTTTATGATAAATGTATGGACCTCAATGTAATTATTGCTTTTTTCGGGTCCCTGGTGTAAAATCTACTCTGACCAACTGTGTAAAAATCTAACCTAAAAGTAAGTGGTGAAATTTAAACGAATTTAAGCTTAGTTGTCAACGAGTATGAACCATTCTAGGATTTCAAGATGAACGACCAAGGTCATGATCCCATATTCAAAAATTTGCACCGCGACAAATTTTGACACATTTTGAAAACAATCGAAGATGAAGTAGTATGAATAGTATGGCTCGATCAGCTACTCTCTCGAGAAGGAGCCGAACCCGGCTATTTTCCTTGCTTAATTTAGGGTCCTTTATGCTAAATGTATGGACCTCGATGTAATTTTCCCTTTTTTAGGTCCTTGATGTAAAATGTAATTCCATGCCCATGTAAAATTCTAACCTAAAACTGTAAGTGGTGAAATTTCAACGATTTTTAGCTTACTGGTCAACGAGTATGACCATTATTGGATTTCAAGCCGAACGACCAAGTTCAAGGCCATATGCATCAACCATCATACTTTATGTTGATGATCCCATATGAGAGAATTTGCATGGAGACAAATTTGGCCATATTTTGAAAACAATCAAAGAGGAAGTAGTATATAGAGTTTGGCTCAGATCAGCTGATCTCTCGAGAAGGAGCCAAACTAGAATTTTTCCTTTTAGGGAGCTTTATGATAAATGTATGGACCTCAATGTAATTTTTTCTTTTTTCAGTTACTTGGTGTAAATACTCCGACCAACCATGAAATAATCTAACCTAAAAGTAAGTGGTGAAATTTAAACGAATTTAAGCTTAGTTGTCAATGAGTATGAACCATTTTGGGATTTCAAGATGAATGACTAAGGTCATGATCCCATATCCAAGAATTTGCATGCCGGAAAATTTGGCCATATTTTGAAAACAATCCAAGATGAAGTAGTATGAAGAGTATGGCTCGATCAGATACTCTCTCGATAAGGAGCCAAACCCAACTGTTTTCCTTCCTTTATTTTAGGGTCCTTTGTGCTAAATGTATGGACCTCGATGTAATTTTCCTTGCTTAATTTAAGGGTCCTTTGTGCTAAATGTATGGACCTCGATGTAATTTTCCCCTTTTTAGGTATAAAAGTGTAAGTGGTGAAATTTAGACGATTATTTTAAGCTTACTTGTCAACGAGTATGAACATTCTTGGATTTCAATCCGAACGACCAAGGTCGTCAAGGCCATATCAACATCATACTTTATATGCTGATGATCCCATCTCAAAGAATTTGCATGGCAACAGATCTGGCCATGTTTTGAAAACAATCAAAGAGGAAGTAGTATCAAGAGTTTGGCTTAGATCAGTGATCTCTTGAGAAGGAGCCGAACCAGATTTTTTTCCTTTTAGGGTCCTTTATGATAAATGTATGAACCTCAACGTAATTTTTGCTTTTTTTGAGGTCCCTGATGTAAAATGTACTCCGATCAACCGTGTAAAGTTCTAACCTAAAAGTAAGTGGTGAAATTTAAACGAATTTAAGCTTAGTTGTCAATGAGTATGAACCATTCTTGTATTTCAAGACGAACGACCAAGGTCAAGGCCATATCTACATCATAGTTTATGCTGATGATCCCATATTCAAGAATTTTCATATCAAAAAATTTGGCCATATTTTGAAAACAATCGAAGATGAAGTAGTATGAAGAGTATGGCTCGATCAGCTACTCTCTCGAGAAGGAGCCGAATCCTACTGTTTTGCTTCCTTAATATTATGGTCCTTTGTGCTAAATGTATGGACCTCGATGTAATTTTCCCCCTTTTTAGGCCCTTGTTGTAAAATTTACTCCCATCGACCATGTAAAATTCTAACCTAAAAGTAAGTGGTGAAATTTAAACGAATTTCAGCTTATAGTTGTCAACGAGTATGAATATTCTTTGGTTTCAAGTCGAACGACCACATGGTCGAGGCCATATCTATACATCATACTTTATTCTGATGATCGAGTATCCAAGAAATTGCATGGCTATAGATTTGACCATATTATGAAAACAATCGAAGAGAAAGTCGTATGAAGAGTATGGCTCGATCAACTGCTCTCTCGAGAAGGAGCCGAACCCGACTGTTTTCTTTGCTCAATTTTAGGGTCCTTTGTGCTAAATGTATGGACCTCGATGTAATTTTCACTTTTTAGGTCCTTTATGTAGAATGTACTTTATGCTTATGATCCCATATCCAAGAATTTGCATGCTGAGAAATTTCTTTTGAAAACAATCAAAGATATTAAAAACAAAAAATAATCAATTTCATTTTTCCAAGTGACAGGAATTTATTTTCTGAAAATCAAGTAAGAAGAATTTATTTCATTTTTTCTTTTTAAAAAATAAAGAGCAAGGAGAGACTATATGAGCACAGAGGAGGCAGCGAGAGAGCTGCGAAGAGGAGGATTTGAAGGCGGTGCGATGTCAGAGCAAAGCTGGGATGGGTTCCTGACATGAGGTACAGGGTACAGTGAGTAGAGTAAATTTCAGGACCACGATATGTATGCACGCAAAATAAAATGTGTTTTCTCTCTCCTTCACTCCCTCATCAAGACAAAATGAGTCTACATTGCAATAAGCGAGGCTTTGCATGATACCACACCTATATTATTTTCCACTATGGAGGTAGTAACTTAGACTAGTAACATATGCATGTTAGTACTAAGTTACTCCCCACTATGACCAGCCTCACCACCCCACACCCTGGCCGGTAGATCTCTCCCTCGTGCACAAAGTGGCGCTGGACATGCACGTCGACTGACAATCTGCCTTGTGTCGGCGGCTCCGTGTCTGTGTCTGGTGTGTTTGTCAGCTGCGTTGGTGGGAACCATTTTGGTCCTTGGTGGCAAAAAGTATTACTACTACTGTACTCCATCTGTTTCAAAATATAAGATGTTTTAGCTTTGTGAAAGGAGTGTATCTAGACTTCTTTTAGTGTGTAGGTTCATCTAGATTTGGAGTGACTCTACACATTAAAAGGGATCTAGATAGACTCCTTTCACAAAGCTAAAACATCTTATATTTTGAAACAGAGGGAGTACAATAGAGTAGCAATTCAAACTTTCCCGGTTTAGAAATTTTCACTTCCTTCACAAACATCCAGGGGGAAGGATATTCAAAAGATCGCCATTCGTAGTACTACTAGTACAAGTACGAGTACTACTTAAGTGCTGGACAAGGGATTGGTTCATCTGGCCAGCAAAAAAAACGCCTGTCAACACCCAGATTTTTAATCCCAAATGCCTATTATGCCATCCCTCGCAATCCCAGGATTACCATTTTTGCGAGACATAATAGATTAGATATCACAGTACGTCATCCATTACAAACCATAATAAGGTCTTACAAATAAAGGATCTCATGATCCAGTCTTAATACAAATCAAGCAGCGGAAATTAAATGTAGTAGGGGCTCCATCTTCAGAGTCACAGGCAATGCTGACGATGGAAGATGATCCTAGTTGTCGTAGACCTCCTGCTATCCATCATCCTGATAGTCCTCCTCATAGTATGGCCACGGGAATAGCCAGGTACAAAGCCATGAGTACTCTTTAAGTACTCGCAAACTATCACTAACAAGTAAGGTAGTCTAGTAGGAATCTTAAGCTCTAGGTTTATTTGCAAAAATCCAGCTTTATCTAAAACTGAGTTTAGAAATAAAGAAAACTAAGTTAATGTTCTAAATCACTTAAGTCGGAACCTAGCTTTCATGTTCACAACCCTGTTATTGTCAAGTCTAAATCATAGTTCATTTCACAAGTCATTTTGAAAACATCTGACGACAGAACAATATGGCCACTCCAACTATCCATGACCGCGGACGCGGATATTCGAACAGTTTTTGACACTCTACAGAGGTGGTATACTTTCGATACATCCATCAGGTATAATCCTGAATCATCATACTTAGTATGCGGATAATCAATCATAACCTTTCAATTACACACTCTAGTATAGGCACCTCCCCTATGAGCTTGGCCTCCTAGCCATGGCCATCTGCCATCCTGGGCACAGCATAGGTGGACATTCACACTCACGAGGTAGCCTCAGCTCAACCTCTTCCGTGAGGGAACCCATACTAAGGCATATAAACTTCCAGCTAAGCCCTACCCAATTCGGGTATTGTGGTTGTACGGAAGAATTGGAATGGTATCGCATTCAAACCTAACCATCGGTTTTTATAAAGGGCTAAGGCTCATGCCTCAACATTTTCATCATCAAATCCTTTTGTGTCCATAACACATGTCAAAACAATTCATTAGAATGAATCATCATTCCAAGGTTTTCATAATCATTTTCACCAAGTATTCCCATCTAAAGTGATCAACTTTTATGCTTAGCACTAGCCACTAAAGTTGAGGGTATTCACTAATGAGGGGTGCTAATCTCCAATCTCATGCCATGGAATGACATCTAAATATAACTAGTTAGGCCTAGTTTTATACTCTTTATGGTATCTATTCTATTTTTTCAAATACTCACAAGCACTAACTAAAAGTAAAGAACTTTGGTAAAGTAAAGAATAAAGCTTGCAAGTAAAACTTGGGATTGGTATAAATCAAAGTTGCATAACCAAGCATGCCTAATGCATCTTGCTTAAGTTATCAAGTGGGCAAGTGTTAACTTGCATAGTTAACTTGTAGTGCTAGGCTTGCCTTGAGTAGTGTAGTGGTTGAAGTTTCCTTCTTCTTCTTCTTCTTCTTGGTAGTACTCCTCCTCCTCGGATCCCGGGTCGGTATTATCATCTATAAATGAATACAGGGTACACAATCACCAAACAATACTTAACTAATTCTATTTAGCACACTAAGGCTCACACTTGATGATCTAGCATCATCACAATCATCACATGAATTAAAGACTTAATCTTGTTTATCTTATTTTAGAAAAGTTATTTCTACTCATTGAAAACTAATTAAGATTTAATATTCTCTAATTAAAATATGGGATCATGTTGACACATGTCATCACCACATATTCTAATACATGGGAATGTGATTTAAAGTGTTGGTCATATTTTATTAAATCTAAGATTATCATTTAATAGAATTAAAGTGACTAGAAATACCTATATAGCATTATTTTGGTACTAGTCCAATGTCACTGCATATAAACCTAAATATTTTTACATATTCAGATAGATCCTATCAAATGTGATTTTTGAGAGTTGGAATCAACTCAATAGCATTTATCGTTGATTTTTGAAAAATGTTTGAAGTTGAAAAGTCTCTGTCTTATTATTTTTGGTATAGGTGATCTCTAATTCCAAATGACTTGAATCCAACGAGCTTGGATAGATAATTTAAATACGTTTATAACAAAATTGGAATCATGCAATTTGGTTTAGTGAATCTCTTTGAATTGATTTTTTAATCTACTGACAGAATGTGGTTTTAACTAAATTGGAAAATACTTATTTGAATTCACAGGCCTGCGCGGGAAACTAAGTGGGCCAACATAGAGGGATGTTGACAGCAGGGTCCCACTAGTCAATGCCTCAGTCTAACCGAAACGGTATCTTTGAATCTAGGCCCTACGATTAAAAGACGATCCAACAGCTGCAGTTCATCATCGACGACGAACAGCTTCGGCGAGGTTTTAACCCTAACGCAGAGGTGGGGGTCGTGTGAGGCTCACCAGGGCTCTAGCTAGGGTCAGCGATGGGGGCGAACAGTGTTTTCGATGACGGCAGTTCGAATGGTGGTCGCGGAAGCTCCTAGGGTGGCTCCAATCGACGGTGCCCTTCTCCTTTTGTAGCGGTGGGATCCGGCCAAATTCCAGCGAAGCAGCACTCGCCTTGCTCCGGGGAAGGGTGTGGGAGGCTCAGTGAGGAGTGGGGATTGTGTTGGTGTGGAGAATGGAGGCGGAGGGGGGCTCTATTTATACACCGGCGAAGGGACATTGCAGCATTGGCTCGGGCTCGTCGGTGACGATGATACAGGCGACTAGCGACACGGCTAAGGGTAGGGGCGGTGCGGTGTTCCCTGGCGCTCATCACGGTCTTAAAGGCACGACACGGGGAAGCGTGGAACAGTCGGGCGCGTGCGGTGCTCTGCGCGGGAGCGGCGGTGTTCGTGATGGCGCACGTGAGCTATGGGTCGTGCGGCAGCGAACGGGGGTGTCTGGGAGCTGGATGTGATCATGGCGAGTGTGCGCGTGCACGGAGAGAGTGAGGCGCGGTCTATGCAAGCCGGTCGGGTGCGGCGCTCTGGCGTGCTCTCGGCACGACGTAGAGAGATTGGGAACAGTGCTGCTGGGGTGGTCCAGGGCTTGACTGTGGTTATGGGCTGGATAGGGGGTGGCGTTGGACGGTCGCATGTCTGGTGCGCATCGTGGGAGAGGGCGGTGTGGTCTCTGGCACTCTGTCCATGGTCGGCCGGCGAGTGTGGCTTCGGGCGCCGGTGTACTGGTGCAAAACGGCTAAGGGGGAGCATGTCTGGTGCGGCTAGAGGCTGGGAGAGACAGGAGGAGTGGAATGAGGGCATTTGGTCCAGTGATCAATTGCCAAACAGTGAAGTTAGGCAGTGATTTAAATTGTGTCTGCGAGGTGCTTGCCTTAATGGCTTCATGAGATTTAGTTTGAAAATTTTGAATGAAATTCGGTGAGTGTTTCAATCTTATGCTTGAGTGTCTATGGTTGCTTGGAGAAGTCAAGTGGAATTGATTTGAGTGGTTTTTGCAAAATGGGATCTTGCCATATGAACTAGATTCAAATTTGAACTGTCCTTTAAATAGATTTGAAAATAGTTTTGGTGAGTTTGTAAAGTGGGCATTGGTTCACTTTTACTTGGTTTAGCAAGGGGTGAAAAGAAGTGGAAATATTTCTGTTAGAAATTCTCTTCTAGGAACACTCAAAGTGGCCTAGTGGCTAACTTTTGTCAAAATGACCATTTAATCTTTTTATTCATATTTGATTTCTTTTTCTTTGGATTTTGTTTGTAATTGGCTTAGATGATGTAGTATTCATCTTTAAACCATTTCTCATCATTTGTAGCAATCGAACATGTCAAATTCAATCAATCATACACTAATGCAAATCACACATGCATTCATATAGATTTTTGGAATAAAAGTTTTTGTTAACCCTAAACTTGGGTGATTAGAACTTGATAATCTTGATTAATATTTTTGGGGTGTTACAATGTACCATCGCACTGGATGCTCACCATTATGATCTGACCAGCCTTCCTACTCTACTCTACCTCCATACCCTAGGAAGAGGAAGAACCAAGCACACCCGCAGCAAGCTGGTTCGAAAGTGAGGAGCTCTCCTTTTTTCTGTGAAGAAAGTAGTACTCCCTCCTTCCCAAATTAGGATGCGTATTACTACTGGTCAGAGCCAAATTTAATAAACTTTGACTAAATTTACGACATCAACTCAATATTATTAGAATCATCATCAACTATATTTTCATATTATATGCATTTCTCATTAGAAAAGTCGGTATGTTTTTACATATAGTTGGTTGAACTTTATAAAGATTGACTTTTACCAAACCTAATATACGTCCAAAATTGGGAAAGAGGAAGCAGTATGAAGAGTATGGCTCGATCAGCTGCTCTCTCGAGGAGTCATACCCGACTGTTTTTAATTCCTTGTTTGGTTTTAGGGTACTTTGTGCTAAATGTATGGACCTCGATGTAATTTCCCCTTTTTAGGTCCTTGATGTAAAATTTAGTCCCACCATCCGTGTAAAATTCTAACCAATAAGTGTAAGTGGTGAAATTTAAACAAATTTAAGCTTACTTCTCAACAGGTGTGAACATTCTTGGATTTCAAGCCGAATGACCAAGGACAAGGCCATATCAACATCATACTTTATGTTGATGGCCCAACGAGAGAATTTAAATGCCAACATATTGGGCCATATTTTGAAAACAATCAAAGAGGAAGTATTATGAAGAGTTTGGCTTAGATCAGCTGATGTCTCGAGAAGGAGCCGAACCAGTAAGTTTTCCTTTTACGGTCCTTTGGGCTAAATGTATGGACCTCCATGTAAATTTCCCTTTTTAGGTCTTTGATGTAAAATATGCTCCCTCCGACCATGTAAAATGCTAACCTAAAAGTAAGTGGTGAAGTTTAAACGAATTTAACCTTAGTTGTCAACGAGTAGGAACTTTCTTGGATTTCAAGCCGAATGACCACATGGTCAAGGCCATATCTCTACATGATACTTTATGCTAATAATCCCATATCCAAGAATTTGCATGGCGACAAATTTGGCCATATTTGTAAAGCAGTCGAAGAGAAGGTAGTATGAAACGTATGGCTCGATCAGCTGCTCTCTCGAGAAGGAGCCAAACCCGACTATTTTCTTTGCTCAATTTTAGGGTCATTTGTGCTAAATGTATGGACCTCAATGTAATTTTCCCGTTTTTAGGTACTTGATGTAAAATGTACTCCCACCGCCCGTGTAAAACTATAACCTAAAAGTAAGTGGTGAAATTGAAACGCATTTAAGCATAGTTGTCGACGAGTATGAAAAATTCTTGGATTACAAGACGAACAACTAAGGTCAATGCCATGTCGACGTCGTACTTTATGCTGATGACTGATGACCCACAACTATAGGGGGTGTATCGTAGTATTTTCGAGGGAAGTGAAACCCAATTTATTGATTCGACACAAGGGGAGCCAAAGAATATTTATAAGCCTTAACAACTGAGTTATCAATTCAGCATGTGTAAGTGAGTTGGAAACATGTGTAAGTGAAGGCTAGCAATAGTAAGGGAGCGACAAACGAGAGAGCAATAATGGCCATAATCATGCAGAGCGACAAAAGATCATTGACCAAAGCATAAGGTGATACTACAAGTTGAAAACTAAAGGATCATAAAGGCTTATGGTGACTTGGGATAGTCATAACATGGTGTGAGCATGTGCCAAGTCAACCCAAATAAAGCATCAAAGGAGAATACCACTATACTATGCTTTAATATGCTAAAACAACGCATGATTCATCCAAGGCATATTGAGGAATCTCAATTGTTTATAACAAGTCATGCTACAGCAAAGAATACTAAGCATAAAGCCAAAACAATATCAAGCATGGCATGACAAAGCATAGGCCACAGTCAAAAACAAGCTCTCTTTACCACTTAAATATGAGCTTCCCTACTCTTTTCCAAACCAAACCAAGCCATTTGAACACCAATGTATGAAAGAGGAGGTCCAACCAATTTATTCAGCAAACTAAGCAAACCATGCAAACTAAAAACAAAAACGAAAACAAAAAGAAGACGCTCCAAGAACAACACAACTATGCATGAAACAATAAAAATGAAGTGTTTGGAAGAAACCTGGGATTTTTATTGATGAAGAGGGGGGTGCCTTGGGCATCCCCAAGCTTTGACGCTTGTAATTCTTGGATATTTCTTGAGGTGACACGCGTGGCATCCCCAAGCTTGAGATTTAGTCCATCCTTCATCTCATTACTCATTCCTTCCATACACCTGAAATTTTTTCTTCATACAAAACTTCACACAATCTTTATTAGCAACATTAGTGCACTCAAGATAAATAAGTCTTAAGGTTCAGTTCTAACACCAAATAAACTTCTATTAGAACACTAGCTACTGTAGCACTTCCCTCAAAAAGCTCAATTCCCCAAAAGAACTCAAAAAGGAACCAACAAGAAGCAAATGCAAATAATGGCAGAAATCTGTCAAAACAGACCAGCAGGTAAAGACGAATTTTTTCGAAGATGTTCTGTTGCTCATATAAAAATGTGTTGAACTAACGAAAGTTAGATAACAACCTTGGGCATAAGCAAAAAAATTCACGCCTCCAAAAGACGTTCAGAGATTTTACACGAATTTTTACGGTGAAGCTCAGAAATCTGTTTCAGGACAGCAACTTTCCCAATCATTACTTCTCTCTCATTAGAGGTTACTCTTGGCACAAAAAGCAAATAAAAAGGATAAGGAGAGGTTATTACTGAAGCAATAACTTCCAAGACTCAACTAAAACTTTTGGGTTATCTCCCAGTAAGTATTTTTCTTTAATGCCTTTAAGTTAGGCAAAAGCAAAAACTAAAAAAAAGGATAAAATAGAAGTAAGCGGAGATAATCATGGTGAAAACATTGTTTTGTTCAATGAAATCCTTTTGTTAACAAGGTTGATCAGGTCTTGTTACCAAAACAATTTCATATGAGACAAAACTTTGTATTCCACTAATGATTATGTTACCTCAACCTTTATAGCAATGGTCCCAATCATAATAGTTTCAAATTTTTCTCTTGGTATGGGACAATATATTTCTCCAACTTGAATGCCCTCATCATGTTCAATTGAATTCAAAACCATGAGTCATTTCAATCTTCTTGGGGAAATAGATAGTATGTTCCTTGTCATTAACATTGAAGGTCACCTTCCCTTGATTATAATTAATAACAGCTCTTGCAGTATTTAAGAAAAGGTCTCCCAAGAATAATAGACATATTGTCATCTTCAGGCATAATAGTTTGAGAGGATTCTCTCATAAGAAATATGAGTTGAAGTAAGAGAGAGCATCAAGAAGCAAATTCAAAACACATTTAAGTCTAACCCACTTCCTATGCATAGGAATCATGTATGCAAATAAATTTGCAAAGAACAAAGTGACAGGCATAGGAAGATAAAACAAGAGTAACTTCAAAACTTTCAGCACATAGAGAGGTGTTTCAATACCATGAAAACTTCTACAACCACATTTTCCTCTCATATAATAATTTTCAGTAGCCTCATGAAGAAACTCAACAATATAACTATCACATAAAGCATGCTTTTCATGATCTACAAGCACTAGAGCTTTACCATAAACATCTTCAAAAGAATCCTCAGGAACATAACATTCATCCTCCTTTGGTAAGCACAGGGGACAATCAAATAATGTAAGGGATAAAGAGTTACTCTCATTAGAAGGTAGGCATGGGTAGCTAATCCATTCTTCCTCGTTTTGTTCATCACTCTCCTCCTCTTTTTCATCTAATGAGATTTTAGGTTCATCAATTTCTTCTTCCATTGGATCCTGGAAGGCATTAGTCTCTTCCATTTGTGGAAAGCATCTAAAATATTCAAGAATATAGCCATTTTCATCCTTGTAATTATCAAAGCAAAATTTAAGTATACCATAAACCTCATATTTGTAAGGTGAATCATCAATATTTTCAAGCAAACTAGCAAGTTCAAATGCACCCTTCCAAGCAATAAATTCCTCAATTTGTTCCACATCATAAAGGTCATAATTTCCCTTAACATAGGAAGATATGGTAACATTATCATTATACTCACATTGAAAAGGGAGGTGTTTGTACCTCCTACAGCAACAAAATTTATCAAGGCAATAAGTAACATTATAAGTAGAGCACACATTTATAGCAATGGTATACAATCTATCAATTTGTTCCCATAGGTGTTTCCCTTTTTGTGACAAGCGGTGTTCCTTATAATAATCTTTTTGATCTTCCGTGAACCCACCTTGCCAATAAGATTCAGTTTCAAAGAAACCAACCATTGACATCAAGCATGATAAAGCATGACAATAACAGACCAACGAAAATAACAACTAGAGTAGGAACCAATTTTTTTTTGTATTTTTGCTAAAGAAACAAGCAAACAAGGAGAAAATAAACTTAGCTTGAACAATAGTGAATCCAAGTGGACTTGATAAATAAAGCTATGCTCCCCGGCAACGGCGCCGGAAAATACTCTTGATGACCCACAAGTATAGGGGGTGTATCGCAGTATTTTCGAGGGAAGTGAAACCCAATTTATTGATTCGACACAAGGGGAGCCAAATAATATTTATAAGCCTTAACAACTGAGTTATCAATTCAGCTGCACCTAGAAACAATCTTGCTCACAGCAGTTTATCAGTAGCAACAGTTTTGTAGTAGGAATAGTAAAGTAACAGCAGTAGTAAAGCAAAGACAGTAGTAAAAAAAGCAGTAAACAATGGGATTCGAGTGCGGTAGGCATAGGGATGGATGGACAGGCATTGCATGGACAAGACAATTCACATAGCAATTAGAACATAGGGCAATTGCAGATAAATAAGATAAAGCATCCAAGTACTAGACAATCCTAGGCATGTGTTCCATATATAGTCATACGTGCTCGCAATGAGAACTTGCACAACATCCTTTGTCCTGCCAGCCCGTTTGCAGCGGGGCCTCTAGGGAACTACTGGCAATTAAGGTGCTCCTTTTAATAGAGCACCGGAGCAAAGCATTAACACTCCCTGAAGACATGTGATCCTCACATCAAAGCCATTCCTTTCCGGTTATCCCAATTTCTGTCACTTCGGGGCCATAGGTTCCGGACAACAAAGTGTGTATACAAATTGTAGATAAGACCAGAAACAATACTATCATAATGAATCAATAACATGTTCAGATCTGAAATCATGGCACTCGGGCCCTAGTGACAAGCATTAAGCACAACAAGTCGCAACAAAGTCATAAAGCACTAATAAAAGATACTAGGCACCATGCCCTAACAATCTGATGCCATTACATGAACGATCTCATCCAATCCCTACCATCCCCATAGCCTACAGCGGGGGATTACTCACTCATAGATGGGGGAAACATGGATGGTCAATGGAGAAGCGATGGTGATGATGATGGCGATGATCTCCTCCAATTCCCGTCCAGGGTGCCAAACGGAGTTTGTGTCAGTGTGGAATCTGGTGGTGGCGGCGGAGCGGAACTCCTTCTGGAAAAACGTCGAACCCCCCGAAGTTTTTAGGTCAGAAGGCTTCTTATAGGTGAAGAGGGAGACCGAGGGGGTTCCTAGGGCCACCACACCATGCCCTGGCGCGGCCAGGCCCAGCCCGCACATGGGGGTGTGGCGACCACAGCCCTCCTCCGTCTCAGATTCTGCTCCTGAGTCTTCGGAAAAATAGGCACTTTGGATTTTGTCCCGTCAATTCTGAGAATATTCATTTTCTGAATTTCCGGAACCAAAAACAATGAAAATAGGCGGTTAACTGTGGCTCTTATTAATAGGTTAGTCCAAGAAATCATATGAAATGTACTCCAAAGTGTGGACAAAACACAAGAAAGTGGATAAAACCAAGCATGGAGCATCAAAAATTATAGATACATTTGCAATGTATCAATGACCCCATATCAGAGATTTTGCATGGCAACAGATTTATCCATATTATTTTGAAAACAATCAAAGAGGAAGTAGTATGAAGAGTTTGGTTCAGATCAGCTAATCTCTTGAGAAGGAGCCAAACCAATGCAACAAAAGTTTTTCCTTTTAGGGTCCTTTGTGCTAAATGTATGGACATCGATGTAATTTTCCCCTTTTTTAGGTCCTTGATGTAAAATATGCTCCCACCAACCATGTAAAATGCTAACCTAAAAGTAAGTGGTGAAATTTTAATGAATTTAAGCTTAGTTGTGAACGAGTATGAACTTTCTTAGATTTCAAGCCGAACGACCACAAGGTCAAGGCCATATCTCTACATCATACTTTATGTTGATGATCCCATATCAAAGAATTTGTATGGCAACAGATTTGGCCATATTTTGAAAAAAATCAAAGAGGAAGTAGTATGAAGAGTATGGCTCGATCAGCTACTCTCGTGAGAAGGAGCCAAACCCAACTATTTTCCTTGCTTGATTTTAGGGTCGTTTGTGCTAAATGTAAGGACCTCGATGTAATTTACCCCCTTTTTAGGTCTAAAAGTGTAAGTGGTGAAATTTATATGATTATTTTAAGCGTACTTGGCAACGAGTATGAACATTATTGGATTTCAAGCCGAACGACCATGGTCGTCAAGGCCATATCAACATCATACTTTATGCTCATGATCCCATGTTAGAGTATGTGCATGGCAACAGATTTGGCCATGTTTTAGAAACAATCAAAGAGGAAGTATTATTAAGAGTTTGTCTTAGATCAGCTGATATCTCGAGAAGGAGTCGAACCAAAAAAATTCCTTTTAGGGTCCTTTATGCTAAATGTATGGACCTCGGTGTAATTTTTGCTTTTTTGAGGTTCTTGATATAAAATGTACTCCGATCGACCGTGTAAAGTTCTAATCCAAAAGTAAGTGGTGAAATTTAAATGAATTTACGCTTAGTTGTCAACGAGTATGAACCATTCTTCAATTTCAAGGTGAACCACCAAGGTCAAGGCCATATCTACATCATACTTTATGCTCATGATCCCATATCCAAGAATTTGCATGCCGACAAATTTGGCCATATTTTGAAAACAATCGAAGATGAAGTAGTATGAAGAGTCTGGCTCGATCAGCTACTAACGTGAGAAGGACCCGAACCCGATTGTTTTTGTTGCTTAATTTTATGGTCCTTTGTGCTAAATGTGTGGACCTCGATGTAATTTCCCCCCTTTTTGGGTCTAAAGTGTAAGTGGTGAAATTTAGATGATTTTGAGCTTACTTGTCAACGAGTATGAACATTCTTGGATTTCAAGCCGAACGACCAAGGTTGTCAAGGCCATATCAACATCATACTTTATATGCTGATGATCCCATGTCAGATAATTTGCATGGCAACAGATATGGCCATGTTTTGAAAACAATCGAAGAGGAAGTAGCATCAAGAGTTTGGATCAGATCAGCTGATCTCTCGAGAAGGAGCCAAACAAGAAATTTTTCCTTTTAGGGTTCTTTATGCTAAATGTATGGACCTCGATGTAATTTTTGATTTTTTGAGGTCCCTGATGTAAAATTTACTCTGATCGACCGTGTAAAGTTCTAACCTAAAAGTAAGTGGTGAAATTTAAATGAATTTAAGCTTATTTGTCAACGAGTACGAACCATTCTTGTATTTCAAGATGAACGACCTAGGTCAAGGCCATATCTACATCATACTTTATGCTGATGATCCCATATTCAAGAATTTGCATACCGACAAATTTGGCCATATTTTGAAAACAATCAAAGATGAAGTAGTATGAAGAGTGTGGCTTGATCAGCTACTCTCTCGAGAAGGAGCCGAACCCTACTGTTTAGGGTCCTCTGTGCTAAACTTATGGACCTCGATGTAATGTTCCCCCTTTCTAGGTCCTTGTTGTAAAATGTACTCCCATCGACCGTGTAAAATTCTTACCTAAAAGTAAGTGGTGGAATTTAAACGAATTTTAGCTTATAGTTATCAACGAGTATGAACATTCTTTGGTTTAAGGCCGAACAACCACAAGGACGAGGGCATATCTGTACATCATACTTTATTCTGATGATCGAGTATCCAAGAAATTGCATGGCGATAGATTTGGCCATATTGTGAAAACAATCGAAGAGAAAGTATTATGAAGAGTATGGCTCGATCAACTGCTCTCTTGAGAAGGAGCCGAACCCGATTGTATTCTTTGCTCAATTTTAGGGTCCTTTGTGCTAAATGTATGGACCTCGATGTAATTTCCCCCTTTTTAGGTCCTTGATGTAGAATGTACTCCCACCAACCGTGAAAAATGCTAACCTAAAAGTAAGTGATGAAATTTCAACGAATTTAAGCATAGTTGTCAACAAGTATGAAAAAATCTTAGATTTTCAAGCCGAACGACCACGAGGTCAAGGCCAAATCTCTATATTATACTTTATATTGATGATCCATATTCAAGAATTTGCATGGCGACATATTTGGCCATATTTTGAAAACAATCAAAGAGGAAGTAGTATGGAGAGTATGGCTCGACTGGTTGCTCTCTAGAGAAGGAGCCGAACCCGACTGTTTTCTTTGCTCAATTTTAGGGTCCTTTGTGCTAAATGTATGGACCTCGATGTAATTTTCCCTTTTTTAGGTCCTTTATGTAGAATGTACTTTATGCTTATGATCCCATATCCAAGAATTTGCATGCCGACAAATTTGGCCATCTTTTGAAAACAATCAAAGATGTTAAAACAAAAAATAATCAATTTAATTTTCCAAGTGACAGGAATTTATTTCTGAAAAGCAAGTAAGAAGAATTTATTTCCTTTTTCCTGTTAAAGAGCACAGAGGAGGCAATGAGAGAGCTGCGAAGAGGAGGATTTGAAGGTGGTGCGATGTCAGAGCAAAGCTGGGATGGGTTCCTGACACGAGGTACAGGGTACAGTGAGTAGAGTAAATTTCAGGACCACGATATGTATGCATGCAAAATAAAATGTGTTTTCTCTCTCCTTCACTCCCTCATCAAGAAAAAATGAGTCTACATTGCAATAAATGAGGCTTTGCATGATACCACACCTATAATATTTTCCACTATGGAGGTAGTAACTTAGACTAGTAACATATGCATGTTAGTACTAAGTTACTCCCCACTATGACCAGCCTCACCACCCCACACCCCGGTCGGGTGATCTCTCCCTCGTCCACAAAGTGGCACTGTGCACACGTGTCGACCGACAACCTGCCTTGTGTCGGCGGCTCCATGTCTGTGTCTGGCGTGTTCGTCAGCTGCGTTGGTGGGAACCATTTTGGTGCTTGGCGGCAAAAAGTATTACTACTACAGTACGCCCTCTGTTTCAAAATATAAGATGTTGTAGCTCTGTGAATGGAGTGTATCTAGACGTCTTTTAGTGTGTAGGTTCATCTAGATTTGGAGTGACTCCACACATTAAAAGGGATCTAGATACACTCCTTTCACAAAGCTAAAACATCTTATATTTTGAAACGGAGGGAGTACAATAGAGTAGCAATTCAAACTTTCCCGGTTTAGTAATTTTCACTTCCTTCACAAACATCCGGGGGAAGGATATTCAAAAGATCGCCATTCGCAGTACTACTAGTACAAGTACCAGTACTACTTAAGTGCTGCACAAGGGATTGGTTGATCTGGCCAGCAAAAAAAACAAAAACGTCCCATCGCATTGGATGCTCACCATTATGATCTGACCAACTTTCCTACTCCGCACTACTCCACCTCCATACCCTAGGAAGAGGAAGCACCAAGCCCACCCGTAGCAAGCTGGTTCGAAAGTGAGGAGCGCTCCTTTTTTTCCTGTGAAGCAAGTAGTACTCCGTCCTTCCCAAATTAGGACGCCTCATACTTCTGGTAAGAGTCAAATTTAATAAACTTTGACTAAATGTACGACATCAACTCAATGTTATTAGAATCATGATGAACTATATTTTCATATTATATGCATTTCTCATTAGAAAAGTCAGTATGTTTTTACATATAGTTGGTCAAACTTTATAAAGATTGACTTTTACCAAACCTAATATGCGTCCAAAATTTGGAAAGAGTAAGTAGTATGAAGAGTATGGCTCGATCAGCTGTTCTCTCGAGGAGTTGTACCCGAATGTTTTCAATTCCTTGTTTGGTTTTAGGGTCCTTTGTGCTAAATGTATGGACCTCGATGTAATTTCCCCTTTTTTAGGTCCTTGATGTAAAATGTAGTCCCACCATCTGTGTAAAATTTTAACCAATAAGTGTAAGTGGTGAAATTTAAATGAATTTAAGCTTACTTCTCAATGGGTATGAACATTCTTGGATTTCAAGTCAAACGACCAAGGACAAGGCCATATCAACATCATACTTTATGTTGATGGCCCCATATGAGAGAATTTGCATGCAAAACAGATTGGGCCATATTTTGAAATCAATCGAAGAGAAAGTAGTATGAAGAGTTTGGCTCAGATCAGCCGATGTCTCGAGAAGGAGCCGAACCAGAAAGTTTTCCTTTTACGTTCCTTTGGGCTAAATGTATGGACCGTGATACGTCCATTTTGCATCACTATTCTGTATCATAATTTACTGTTACTCATTGATATATTTCATATTAAGAGATAATACTTATGTTATTTCATCTGTTTTTGCATGGTTGGTGACTTTTGGAGCATGGACCGCTGTAATCAAGATTCTGATGGAAAAGGTGCTATTTGGAGGCAAAATTCGTGAAGATCGGAAAATTCGGGAAAATACATGGAAAATTCTATTTTTCCAGAAGATGAAGATTGCCAGAAGGGTAGGTGGAGATGGGCCACAGGGGGCCCACACCACCCCCTGGCGTGGACAGTCCTACGCCACGCCGGCAGGAGGTGTGGCTGCCCTTGCCCACTCCAGGCTCTCCCCTCTGGCGTATATTATCCTCCCGAAACCCTAAGACTCGGGGAGCGACCACAGAAAGATTACATCGCCTCTGCGGGGCGAAAAACACCGACAGAGAAATATCTCTCCGGCAGACAGAATTTTTCCAGGGGAATTCCTTCCCGGAGAGGGGAGATCGTCGCCATCAACATCACCATCAAGCTGGACTTCATCGGGGTCATCATCATTATCACCACCATCATCTCCACCAGCACCATCATCACCACTTCATACCGCTGTAACAACTGGGTTGAATCTTGCATAGTTCTTAGGGGAAACTTTACCGGTGTTGATTACTCCTTGTAGTAGATGTTATTGAGTGAACAATTGGATTATCATTTATGTTCAGATTGTTACACATCATTATTTCATCTCTGATCATGATCCATATGATGTCTTGCGAGTAGTTTGTTTTGTTCTTGAGGACATGGGAGAAGTCATGTTGTTAGTAGTGGAATTGTGTTGAGAAAGATTCAATTGTTTGATATTGAAGTTGTGGTGTATTTATTCTAGTGGTGTCATGTGAACGTCGACTACATGACACTTCACCTATATGGGCCTAGGGGAATGCATTGTGTATTTGGCTACTAATTGTAGGGGTTACCGGAGTGACAGAAACCTGAACCTCCGTTAGGAAACCTTTGCACAAGGGACTTCGACGTCTTAGAGTTTAAAGCTATGGTTAGGTTTCTACCTTAATTACTTTCTTGTACTTGCGGATTCTTGCAAGGGGTATAATCACAAGTATGTATTAGTCCTAGGAAGGTCGGTACATTAGCATAGGTTCACCGACACAACACTTAGCAAACTAAAGAAGATTAATCAACTATATGAAGCGAAAATACTTGACGATATTCCCATGTGTCCTCGAAAATGTTTGGTCATCCTAAGTAATACAACCGTCTTGTCCTTTGCTAAAGAAAGTATTGGGACACTTGTTGCATCTATTCTTATTGTCTTTTATTTACTCGTACTTTATTTACCGGCATTATCAAAAAACCCTAAAAATCCGTTTGCTAAGTATTTACAGAGAATTCCTGCTCCAGGCCATTCGCCAACACCTTCTGCTCCTCGTTGGGTTCGACACTCTTACTTATCGAAAATACTATGATACACCCCTATACTTATGGGCCATAAAGACTATTTTCTAGCATTGTTGCCAGGGAGTGAAGCACTATTGGAGAGTGGAACTGGTAAAGGAAACTTCTACTATGAGTATTGTTTACTTCTATTAGTTGCTTTATTTTCAATATGGATAATTCGCTGAGTTTCTTATTTCGTAATGCTACTACTGATGACCCACAAGTATAGGGGGTGTATCATAGTATTTTCGATAAGTAAGAGTATCGAACCCAACGAGGAGCAGAAGGTGCTGGCGAGTGACTAGGAGCAAGAATTCTCTGTAAATACTTAGCAAACAGATTTTTAGGGGTTTTTGATAATGCAGGTAAATAAAGTACGAGTAAATAAAATATGATAAGAATAAATGCAGCAAGTGGCCCAATCCTTTCTTTAGTAAAGAACAAGCCGGTTGTATTACTTAAGATGACCAAACATTCTCGAGGACACATGGGAATATCGTCAAGTGCTTTTGCTTCATATAGTTGATTAATCTTCCTTAGTTTGCTAAGTGTTGTGGGGGTGAACCCGTAATGTAATACATACTTGTGATTATACCCATTGCAAGCATCCGCAAGTACAAGAAAGTAATTCAGGTAGAAACCTAACCACAGCTTTAAACTCTAAGACCCTGGCATCCCTTGTGCAAAGGTTTCCTAATGGGGTTCGTTTACATCCCCTACGATTAGTAGCCAAATACACAATGCATTCCCCTAGGCCGATATAGGTGAAGTGTCATGTAGTCAACGTTCACATGACACCACTAGAAGAAATACACCACAACTTAAATATCAAACCATTGAATCTTTCTCAACACAATTCCACTACTAACAACATGACTTCTCCCATGTCCTCAAGAACAAAACGAACTACTCACAAGACATCATATGGATCATGATCAGAGATGAAATAATGATGGGTAACAATCTGAACATAAACGATAATTCAATGGTTCACTCAATAGCATCAACTACAAGGAGTAATCAACACCGGGAAAGTTTCCCCTAAGAACTATGTAAGATTCAACCCAATTGTTACAGCGGTATGAGGTGGTGATGATGGTGCTGGTGGAGATGATGGTGGTGATGATGATGATGATCCTGATGAAGTCCAGCTTGATGGTGGTGTTGATGGCAATGATCTCCCCTCTCCAGGAAGGAATTCCCGTGGCAGAATTCTGTCTGCCGGAGAGATCTTTCTCTCTTGGTGTTTTTTGCCCCGCAGAGGCGGCGGAATCTTTTTGTGGTCGCTCCCTGAGTCTTAGGGTTTCGGGAGGATAATATATGCTAGAGGGGAGAGGCTGGAGTGGACCAGGGTGGCCACACACTTTGGTGGCGCCCTCATGGTGGCCAGCCAGGTGGTGTGGCCCTGGCCCATCTCCACTTTTCTCCGTCTTCTGGAAAAATAGGATTTTCTATGTGTTTTCCCGTATTTTCTAATCTTCGCGAATTTTGCCTCCAAACAGCACCTTTTCATCAGAATCCTGATTGCAGCGGTCCATGCTCCAAAGGTCATCAACCATGCAAAAAACAGATGAAATAACATAAGTATCATCTCTTAATATGAAATATATCAATGATAAAAGTAAATTATGAAATAGAATAGTGATGCAAAATGGACGTATCAACTCCCCCCAAGCTTAGACTTCGCTTATCCCCAAGTGAAACTGAACTCAATAAACATGACCTCAGGTTTATGCAGTGAAGAGTCGATAAAAGAATACGCACAAGAAGCATCACATTCATCAATACAGAAGTCATAGTAGAAGACAACTCACTATTATAGAACTTAACTTGCAATAAGTAGAGGAAACACAATAAAGATACATAAAGTAAATAACAATTGGTAATGGCAAACTTAGCTCTTGGTCGAAGTAAATAACAATTTGCTAGAGTTAACAAATAACTGATTTTCAATGATAGCTTTCAAAGTAGTAAACACCAAGATAAGAGCAAAGTGCAAAACAAGGAACATAAGAGACATGATTGAATAAATCATCATATGAATGAATGAAACACAACAACTCAAAATACTTGCTGAGATAGAAGGGAATATGTTTGCTGACTCAACTAAAAAGTAAAAGATAGGCCCTTCACAAAGGAAAGCAGGGATTTCAAGTTTCATAAAGAGCTTCCAAAAATTATGGTACTTATTAGCTTTCAGCTCGCATTGCCCCTATCATAGGCATCTTTAGGTGATTAAGGTTAAAGTGATACAACTAAGAGGATATGCTTGACAAGTTATAAGTTGAAATCTCATGCCCCTCACTTACGAGTACCGAACCTCATGCTACTCAACTTCAGTCACAAGTAAGCTATTGTCATTGTAAATACATATGTGTCATAAAGAACCACCAACGGGGTACCCCTTACACATGATATAGGAGCTATCCCATAATCAAAATGACAAGGCAAGCAGACAATGAGCATCTCAGCGATCCTTTTATTTTCTATTTGCATAGGTTTTTATTGAGGATGCTTCATAGAGTGCTCATTATGGTTATGCTGCAAGTTTCCACCGTGATTAGGCATGGCTTAGGCTAGCGGCCCAGGCGTTTCTCTAACACACATATAAACTCCATGATCTTACAAGTTCCCCTTTTATTTCACACCACCGAGATCCATAAGCAAAAGAATGATGATATCAACGGAATATAAGAGCAATGTTGAAAGCGTTCCCCATGATACATGGTTCTGCTAACTTCAACTTATAAAGTGCAAGCATATACGCAACAAAGATGGACACAATGGCTCAAGTTTATTAATTGCAAGAAAGTAAAGTGTGCCATCAAGTTCGTGAGAGCTTTAATCACTAATTTTCTCATAACAAGTTTAATTTGGAAGGTAGATAAAAGCAAGAATTTACTTGGAATAGCAATAGTGCTAGTAGGTAGGTATGGTGGATACAAATGGCATAGGTTTTGGTTTAAGGATTGGATGCACGAGCAGCATTCCCTCTCAGTACGTGTTTTTGGCTAGCAAGGCTGGGTAGCAAGCATAAGAGTTGGAGGAAACAGACAAACATACAAGTGATAAAAACAAACATGCAATCTTCCTTGGAAGCACAAAAGATCTTAACTAGAGAATACTAAACTTAAGAGCAAATCGAGAAAGAAAGATTATGAAATTATATTTCTTTAGAGTACTTCTATCTTTTTCACTCAACTCTCAAAAATAGTGTTGCTACTAACCGAGCCAGGTTTGCCAAAACCAACTAAATTAACTCAATGATCACAAAGTGATACCAATACTAACAACAAGATCAATCATATAACCACGAATTGAAAACTAATATAAGATATGCAAAAGAGTAAATGACAGAACTTCTCATTAATATTCCATGACGAATTACTCCTTCGGTGGTGGTGGTATTCTCTCGATGAGCTCTTTGATTAGTTTCCCCGAGTCCTCAGTCTCGAAGGTGAGATTACGAATCAACTGTGAGTTTTTATCAATGCAGCTCATGATCATGTCGGGTTGAGAATTCCAGCTCTTGTGATTCTTTCCCCACTCTTCCTCCTTGAAGTCTTCTTTTCCTGCATGGCTAGAACGAGGCAAATCCCAATTCAAGGGTAGTTTCCCCTTGGTCATATTCTAGTATTGATGCTCATGGATAAGGGTATGGAAAGGATTCTTGGTGCATGGAGGAAGTGACCATGGAGCCAAACAGTAACAGGGAGGTTTTCCTCCAGTTGACATCCGTGCAGTCCTTCTAATCCTGGCAGGTTTTGTCAACACTCCAATGCTTGCAATGGTAGTGCCGGTGTGTGGATGTTGGCTTTGCTTTGCCTCCTCTTCATCTTCACTCTTGATCTCCTCCTCCTGCCTGGGGTCTTGGAGATCTTCATCCATAGGCTCCTTTCCCTTATCCTTGGCGGAAACCATTGGGCTTCTAACTTTCAAGAATAGTTCCTGGCAGAAACAGATCGAAATGAAAACACAATGAGAACACGATATACGAACCTCAGGGGATCCAGGGGATTATATATTATGAAGTTTTACAACAAAAGGAAGGTACTGGGAGAAAACGGGTCGGAGACGAAGGCCGAGGTGGCCACACCACCTGCTGGCGCAACCAAGGGGTGGTGTGAGCCACCCTGGCTCCGTTTCCGTCCCTCTTTCTCTTCGTAGCTTTGCTTGTTGGATAAAAACTGCAAAAATATAACTGGACAGAATTTTCGCAGAACTTTTCTTACCAGAACTGTTACCTATTCGAAAACAGACTCTGCAGGTCTCTGAATTTGGTCTTTGATAAATTTTTCTAGAGTTATAACTTGAAAAGCATCAACATCTTCATTGTAAGAATCTCCAGCAATATAGTGCTTGAGTCGCTGCCCATTCACCACTTGTGCAGTGTTATCTTTTAAAGAAGAAATTTTTATTGCTCCTGAACGGTGCACTTGTTCAATAACAAAAGGTCCTTCCGATTTTGACAGTAGTTTCCCTACAAAAAATCTAAGACGAGACCTATACAATAGAAATTTCTCACCAACACGGAATTCTCTCTTATTGCTTGTCATGCCATCTTTTAACTTTTTCCTTAAAGAGTCTAGCATTCTCATATGCTTCACTCCTCCATTCATCCAACGAACTTAAGTCAAATAATCTTTTTTCACCAGCAAGCTTACAATCTCTATTAAGTTCCTTACCTGCCCAATAAGCTTTGTGTTCTAATTCTAAAGGTAGGTGAGAAGCTTCCCATAAACCATTTTATAAGGAGACTTCCCCATAGGGTTTTTATAGGCAGTCCTATAAGCCTATAAAGCATCGTTCAACTTTTTAGCCCAATTTTTTCTAGATCTATTAATAGTCTTTTGCAAGATGGATTTAATTTCTCTATTTGATAACTCTACTTCTCCACTAGTTTGGGGATGATAAGATGAAGCAATTCTATGATTAACATCATATTTTGCAAGGGTCTTTCTAAAACCACCATGAATGAAATGAGAACCTCCACCAGTCATAAGATACCTAGGCACTCCAAACCTAGGAAAGATAACATCCTTAAGCATTTTTAGAGAGGTCTCCCCATCAACACTCTTCGTAGGTATGGCTTCTACCCACTTAGTGACATAATCAACGACAACAAGGATATGAGTATAACCTTTTGAGGGAGGAAAAGGACCCATAAAGTCAAATCCCCAACAATCAAAGGGTTCAATAACTAGAGAGTAGTTCATAGGCTTTTCATTGCGTCTAGAAATATTACCAACACGCTGACAGTCATCACAAGATAAAAAAAATTTCTTGCATCTTTAAAAAGGGTGGGCCAGTAGAAACCTAATTGTAGCACCTTTTGTGCAGTTCTATCTCCTGCATGATGTCCTCCATATGCACTACCATGACATTTCCGCAATATCTCCTTTTGTTCATATTCTGGAACACATCTTCGCATAATACCATCCACTCCTTCCTATATAAATGTGGGTCATCCCAAAAATAATGCCTCAAATTGTAAAAGAACTTATTCTTTGCTGAGCTATGAAAGTTGGAGGCAAATACTTGGAGATAATAAAGTTAGCATAATCAGCATACCAAGGGCTCCCTCGCGAGCTTACCCCTACTGCAGCAAACTATTCATTTGGGAAACTATCATTAACAGGCATATGATCAAAAGAGATGTTTTCCAATCGAGATAAATTATCACCATGAGATTTTCAGCACCTTTCCTATCTACAATATGTAGGTCAAACTCCTGTAAGAGTAGCACCCATCTAATAAGCCTAGGCTTAGCATCTTTCTTCATCATAAGGTACTTAATAGCAACATGATCAGTATGAATGGTAACTTTTGAGTCTATAATATAAGGTCTAAACTTATCACAAGCAAAGACGACGGCTAGGAATTCTTTTTCAGTAGTAGCATAATTCCTTTGAGCAGCGTCAAGAGTCTTACTAGCATAATGGATAACATTTAACTTTTTATCAATTCATTGCCTAAGGATAGCACCTACAGCAAAATCACTAGCATCACACATTATTTCAAAGGGTAAGCTCCAATCAGGTGGTTGAATGATAGGAGCTGTAGTTAAAGCCTTTTTTAGAGTTTCAAAAGCTTCCTTATAATCATCATCAAAGACAAAGGGTACATCTTTTTTAAGAAGATTAGTGAGGGGTTTTGATATCTTAGAGAAATCTTTAATAAACCTTCTATAGAAACCAGCATGACCAAGGATACTACGAATACCTTTGATGTCTCTTGGACAGGGCATTTTCTCAATTGCCTCAATTTTAGCTCTATCAACCTCTATGCCTCTTTCAGAAACCTTATGTCCAAGTACAATCCCTTCATTCACCATGAAGTGGCATTTCTCCCAATTAAGAACAAGATTAGTTTCTTCACATCTCTGCAAATTTTTATCGAGGTTGTACAGACAATTATCAAAAGAAGTTCCATAGACGGACAAGTCATCCATGAACACTTCCACAATTTCCTCACAAAAACCATGAAAGATAGCAGACATGCATCTTTGAAAAGTAGCAGGAGCATTACATAAACCAAAAGGCATACGTCTATAAGCATAGGTTCCGTAAGGGCATGTAAAAGTAGTTTTTTCTTGATCTTGTTGTTTAACAACAATTTGAGAGAAACCAGAATATCCATCAAGAAAACAAAAATGGGTCTTTTTAGACAACCTTTCTAACATTTGATCAATAAAAGGAAGTGGGTAATGATCTTTCTTAGTAACTTTGTTAACTTTCCTGAAATCAATGCACATTCTATAGCCTACTACTATTCTTTGGGGAATAAGCTCATCATTATCATTAGGGACGATGGGAATTCCCCCTTTTTTAGGGACACAATGAACAGGACTAACCCATTCACTATCAGCAATAGGGTAAATAATATCAGCATCAAGGAGTTTCAATACCTCATTTCTTACCACTTCCTTTATCTTAGGATTTAAACGCCGTTGGTGCTCTACCACTGGCTTTGCATATGATTCTATATTGATAGCATGCTGACATATAGTAGGAGAAATCCCTTTTAAATCATCCAGAGTATAGCCCATAGCCCCTCGGTGTTTCTTCAGTACCTCCAATAACCTTTCTTCTTCCTTTCCTGAAAGTTTAGAGCTAATAATAACATGATATATCTTATTATCATCAATGTAAGCATATTTAAGATCATCAGGTAAAGGTTTTAGATTGAAGACCGAATCCTTTTTAGGTGGCAATGTGGTACCCCAAGTCTTCTACAGGCAAGTTATGCTTAAGCATCTTAGGTTGATGACGGAGAATCTCGTCAATCTCATTTCTTTCTTCCATGAAGATTTCACTTTCATGATCTTCCATAAATTGCTGCAAAGCATTGTTAGGAGCAAGATAAATAGAAGCAAGTTGTTCAATTCTAAAATCCTCATTATGGGTTTCATTTTCACAAGGTTCTTTAGTAAATTTCAAAAAATTAAACTCATAAGATTCCCCATCAAATTTAGTCAAGATTTTCTCTATTTTGCAATCTATAATAGCTCCACAAGTACTCAAGAAAGGTCTACCAAAAATGATGGGATAAGTTTTACTAGCAGCTGAACCAAGTACTAGAAAATCAGCAGGATATTTAATCTTACCACAAAGAACTTCTACATCCCATACAATACCAATTGGAGAGATGGTCTCTCTATTAGCAAGATGAATAACCACATCAATCTCTTCTAGTTCGCAGGTACTGATTTCATGCATAATTTCTTTATAAAGCTCATAAGGAATAGCACTTGAACTTGGACCAATATCACATAAACCATAATAGCAATGATCACCAATTCTAACAGAAAGCACAGGGACACTAGCCTTTTTTAGTTCTATTAGGATGTGAGACAATGTTAGAAGCATCCTCACAAAAGACTATGTGTCCATCTTCTACACTTTTAGTGACAAGGTCTTTCACAATTGCTACTACAGGTTCAATATTTATTTGTTCATCAGGTTTTACAGTTCTCTTTGCACTTTTATTGATTACACTAGTTATCATAGGATGATCCTTTACCTTATCCGGGAAGGGTATTTTCTCGATATAAGGTTCAGGTAGGATGTGATCAATAGTGCAAAATTCAGTACTCCCAATAGGAACATAGTCAACAATGTCTTTATATGGTGCATGATACTTGTTCCATCCCTTTTTTGGAATTTCAATATAAGAAGCACAAGCCTTAAAACAATTTGTAATAACTTGAGAATCAAGACCATAAGCATTACTAATATTTTGAAAGTCATCATTTCCCATAAAATATTCAATGCATTCATAATCATAATTTATACCTGACTTTCTTCCTTTGTCATTCTCCCATGCTTCATCATTGTCTTGAATATGGTCCAAAAGATCCCATTTAGCTTCTTCTTCCATGCGAGTGAATGATCCAGCACAAGAAGCATCCAATAAATCCTTATCGTGAAGAGAAAGCCTTGCATAAAAGTTATTGATAATAATATTGTTGGGGAGCTCATGAATGGGACAGTTGAGCATTAGTAACTTCAATATCCCCCAAGCTTGAGCTGTACACTCTCCATCAAGAGGCCAAAAATTGTATATTTGATTCCGATCTTTATGAATCTCACTAGGAGGATAAAACTTTGAATAAAAGAGAGGTACTATTTCCTCCCATTCAAGAGCTTGACCATTCTTCAGCAGCTTATACCAGTCATCAGCTCTTCCTTTTAGTGATAATGAGAATAACTTCTTCTTGACTTGATCTGTAGTAATACCTGCACACTTGAACAACCCGCATAATTCGTTTATAAAGAGCAAATGATCACTGGGATGGACAGTTCCATCCCCAACATAATATTTATCCATAACACGATCAATAATTCTTGTAGGTATTTTAAAAGTATCATTCTCAGCAGGTGGTGGTTCATCTACTACCTTAGCAGTGGTAGTAGCATTACAAAATAAGAAACTCAGCGAATTATTCATAATAAAAAAAAGCAACTAACAGAAATAAACAATACTCATAGTAGAAGTTTCCTTTACCAGTTCCACTCTCTAATAGCGCTTCACTTCCCGGCAACGGCGCCAGAAAATAGTCTTGATGACCCACAAGTATAGGGGGTGTATCGCAGTATTTTCGATAAGTAAGAGTGTCGAACCCAACGAGGAGCAGAAGGTGCGGGCGAGTGACTAGGAGCAGGAATTCTCTGTAAATACTTAGAAAACGGAATTTAGGGATTTTTGATAATGCAGGTAAATAAAGTATGAGTAAATAAAAGACGATAAGAATAAATGCAGCAAGTGGCCCAATCCTTTCTTTAGCAAAGGACAAGCCAGTTGTATTACTTAAGATGACCAAACGTTCTCGAGGACACATGGGAATATCATCAAGTACTTTCGCTTCATATAGTTGATTAATCTTCTTTAGTTTGCTAAGTGTTGTGTGGGTGAACCTATGCTAATGCACCGACCTTCCTAGGACTAATACATACTTGTGATTATACCCCTTGCAAGCATCCGCAAGTACAAGAAAGTAATTAAGGTAGAAACCTAACCACATCTCTAAACTCTAAGACCCTGACGTCCCTTGTGCAAAGGTTTCCTAACGGGGGTTCAGGTTTCGGTCACTCCGGCAACCCCTACGATTAGTAGCCAAATACGCAATGCATCCCCTAGGCCCATATAGGTGAAGTGTCATGTAGTCGACATTCACATGACACCACTAGAAGAAATACACCATAACTTAAATATCAAACAATTGAATCTTTCTCAACACAATTCCACTACTAACAACATGACTTCTCCCATGTCCTCAAGAACAAAAAGAACTACTCACAAGACATCATATGGGTCATGATCAGAGATGAAATAATGATGTGTAAAAATCTGAACATAAACGATAATTCAATGTTCACTCAATAGCATCAACTACAAGGAGTAATCAACACCGGGAAAGTTTCCCCTAAGAACTATGCAAGATTCAACCCAATTGTTACAGCGGTATGAGGTGGTGATGATGGTGCTGGTGGAGATGATGGTGGTGATGATGATGATTATGATGATGATCCCGATGAAGTCCAGCTTGATGGTGGTATTGATGGCGACGATCTCCCCTCTCCGGGAAGGATTTCCCCTGGAAGAATTCTGTCTATCGGAGAGATCTTTCTCTCTTGGTGTTTTCCACCCCACAGAGGCGATGGAATCTTTCTGTGGTTGCTCCCCGAGTCTTAGGGTTTCGGGAGGATAATATACGTAGAGGGGAGAGGCTGGAGTGGACTAGGGCGGCCACACCATCTGGTGGCGCGACCTGAGTGGCCCGTGCCAGGGGGTTGTGTGGGCCCCCTATGGCCAATCTCCACTTCAGCTTCTGGCTTTCTTCGTCTTTTGGAAAAATAGGATTTTCCATGTATTTCCCCGAATTTTCTGATCTTCGCGAATTTTGCCTCCAAACAGCACCTTTTCCATCAGAATCCTAACTACAGCGGTCCATACTCGAAAAGTCATCAACCATGCAAAAACAGATCAAATAACATAATTATCATCTCTTAATATGAAATATATCAATGAATAACAGTAAATTATTATATAGAATAGTGATGCAAAATGGACGTATCAACTACCATTGCTAAGGTAGTAGATGAATGACCACCTCCTAAGAATGATACTTTTAAAATACCTACAAGAATTATTGATCGTGTTATGGATAACTATTATGTTGGAGATGGAACTGTCCATCCTGGTGATCATTTGCTTTTCATACACGAATTATGCGGGTTGTTTAAGTGTGCAGGTATTACAACAAATCAATCAAGAAGAAGTTATTCTCATTATCACTAAAAGGAAGAGCTGAGGAATGGTATAAGATGCTAAAGAATGGTCAAGCTCTTGAATGGGAGGAAATAGTACCTCTCTTTTATTCAAAAAAATTTCCTCCTAGTGAGATTCAAAAAGATCGGAATCAAATATACAACTTTTGGCCTCTTGATGGAGAGTACAGCTAAAGCTTGGGGGAGACTGAAGTTACTAATGCTCAAATGTCCTATTCATGAGCTCCCTCACAATATTATTATCAATAACTTTTATGCAAGGCTTTCTCTTCATGATAAGGATTTATTGGATGCCTCTTGTGCTAGATCATTCACTCGTGTGGAAGAAGAAGCTAAATGGGATCTTCTAGACTGTATTCAAGACAATGCTGAAGCATGGGAGAATGACAAAGGAAGAAAGTCAAGTATAAATTATGATTATGAGTGCAATAAATCTTTTATGGGAACTGATGACTTTCAAAATATTAAAAATGCTTATGGTCTAGACTCTCAAGCTATTGCAACTCATTTTAAGGCTTTTGCTTCCTATATTGAAGTTCCTAAAAAGAAGTGGAATAAGTATCATGCACCTTATAAAGACATTGTTAGTAGTGTTCCTGCAAGAATCTGAAGTTTATACTGCTAATCATGCTTTACCTGGACCTTACATTGAGAAAATACCTTTCCCGATTAAAGTAAAGGAACATTCTATGATAGCTAGTATGGTTAATGAAAGTACAAGTAAAGCTTTTGAACCTGATGAACAAAATGATGAACCTATAATAGCAAATGTGAAAGACTTTGTCACTAAATATGTAGAAGATGGACACGCTATCCTCTGTAAGGATACTTGTAATATTGTTTTACAAAGTAGTGTTATGAGAGCTAGTGTCCCTGTGTTTTCTGTTAGGATAAGCGATCATTGCTACAATGGTTCATGTGATAGCTATATCATTAAATTTATGCATGATACTGAAAGTTATTATGCGAGAGGGAAGACTGTTCTTATGCATCTCAATAATATCAAGTTTCCTCATTTTATGCTTAAACTCTTTATGTTGCACTTGTTTTGCCTTCCTATGCTTATAGCCTCTTGTTTGAACAACTTGTTTGTTTACAAAATTCCCTTGCATAGGAAGTGGGTTAGACTTAAACATGTATATTTTTGCTTCTTGATGCTCTCTTTTACTTCAATTCATATCTTATGCGAGCTTCATTGAAATTGTCATGCCCATCTTAATGGCTATAAAGAAAGAGCTTTTTGGGAGACAACCCAATTTATTTTTTTTTCAGTTTGTTTTTGTTTGAGTCTTGGAAGTTATTACTCCGGTAATAACCTCTCCTTATCCTTTTTTTTGGTTTTTTATGTCAATATCAACCTCTAATGAGAGAGAAGTAAGATTTGGGGAAGTTGTTGTCCCGAAACAGATTTTTGTGCTTCACCATAAAAATTCGTGAGAGATATCTATATGTCGGATTGAGCTGTAATTGTTTGTGCTTCTGACCCAGGTTGTTATTTAACTTTCGTTAGTTTTGCACTTTTTGATTTGAGCAACAGAAGATTTTCAAAAAAATTGATCTTTACCTGCTGGTCCGTTTTGACAGATTTTTGGGTTTTTGGAAGGAGTTGCTACAGTAGCTTATGTTTTGATAGATTTCAGTTGAAATTTAACCTAAAAGGTTTATTACCTCTCTTACACTAATGTTGCTAATGAGAATTGTGTGAAGTTTTTTGTGACAGAAAATTTCCAAGTTATCGGACAAAATGGTGTAATAAGAAAGAGAAAGGTTTCATGACTCGAGCAATATTAGTATGAAGATGAAGATATTGATGTTATTCAAGTAGTGACTCCGGAAGAATCTACTAAATGCCAAATTCAGAGACCTGCAGAGTCCGTTTTCGAATAGGTAACAGTTCTGGTAAGAAAAGTTCCGCGAAAATTCTGTCCAGTTATATTTTTGGAGTTTTTACCCAACAAGGAAAGCAACGAAGCGAAAGAGGGACGGAAAAGGAGCCAGGGTGGGTCACACCACCTCCTGGTCGTGCTAGCAGGTGGTGTGGCCGCCTCGGACTCCGTCTCCGACCCGTTTTTTACCAGTACCTTACTTTTGTTGTAAAAATCCGTAATATATAATCCCACGGATCCCTAGAGGTTCGTATATCGTGTTCTCGTCGTGTTTTCGTTTTGAGCTGTTTCTGCCAGGAAATATTCTTAAAAGTTTAGAAGCACAATGGTGTCCACCAAGGATAAGGGAAAGGATCCTATGGAGGAAGATCTTCAAGACCCTGGCCAGGAGAAGGAGATCAAGAGTGAAGATGAAGAGGAGGCAAAGAAAGGCCCACATCTGCACACCGGCACTACCATTGCAAGCATTGGAGTGTTGGCAAACCCTGCCAAAATCAAAAGGACTGCATGGATGTCAACTGGAGGGAATCCTCCACGTCACTGTTTGGCTCCATGGTCACTTCCTCCACGCACCAAGAATCCCTTCCATACACTTATCCATGAGCATCAATTCCATAATATGCCCAAGGAGAAACTACCCTCCAATTGGGATATGCCTCGTTCTAACCATGCAGGAAAAGAAGACTTCAAGGAGGAAGAGTGGGGTACCACCACCACCGAAGGAGTAATTCTTCATCAGGTTTTGGCATCCCCTTGGTTTGTTCCAAGCTTGGCGGAGTGTCGCGGTATCACATCACTATCTTCTATCTTTTTACCTTTTTAGTAGAGTCATATCATGTATAGAGAAGTTATCATGTAGGATGGTTTGCATTATGGAAGTGTCCCCCCTCTTGTTAGATATCTATGTATCAATAGGTGTGAGTTACCGTTATGGATTATTAATGAAAAGTTCTATCATTTACTCGTTTGCATATCTTATATTAGTTTTCAATTCATGGTTATATGATTGATCTCGTCGTTAGTATTGGTATCACTTTGGGATCATTGAGTTAATTTAGTTGGTTTTGGCAAACCTGGCTCGGTTAGTAGCAATACTATTTTTGAGAATTGAATGAAAAAGATAAAAGTACTCTTAAATAAATATAATTTCATCATCTTTCTTTCTTGATTTGCTCATAAATTTAGTATTCTCTAGTTAAGATCTTTTGTACTTCCAAGGAAGATTGCATGTTTGTTTTTTATCACTTGTATGCTTGTTTGTTTCCTTCAACTCTTATGCTTGCTGCCCAGCCTTGCTAGCCAAAAACCTATACTGAGAGGGAATGCTTCTCGTGCATCCAATCCTTAAACCAAAACCTATGTCATTTGTGTCCACCATACCTACCTACTAGCACTATTGCTATTCCAAGTAAATTCATGTTTTTATGTACCTTCCGAATTAAACTTGTTATGTGAAAATTAGTGATTAAAGCTCTCACGAACTTGATGGCACACTTTACTTTCTTGCACTTAATAAACTTGAACCATTGTGTCCATCTTGGATGTGTATATGCTTGCGCTTTATAAGTTGAAGTTAGCAGAACCATGCATCATGGGGAACGCTTTCAACATTGCACTGGTACTTTGTACCTTGTTGATATCATGATTCTTTTGCTTATGGATCCCGGCGGTGTGAAATAAAAGGGGAACTTGTAAGATCATGGAGTTTGTATGTGTGTTAGAGAAACGACTAGGCCGCTAGCCTAAGCCATGCCTAATCATGGTGGAAACTTGCAGCATAACCATAATGAGCACTCTATGAAGCATCCTCAATAAAAACCTATGCAAATAGCAAATAAAAAGATTGCTGAGATGCTCATTGTCTGCTTGCCTTCTCATTTTGATTATGGGATAGCTCATGTATCATGTGCAAGGGGTACCCCGTTGGCGGTTCTCTATGATACATATGTATTTACAATGACAAGAGCTTACTTGTGACTGAAGTTGAGTAGCATGAGGTTCGGTACTCGTAAGTAAGGGGCATGAGATTTCAACTTATAACCTGTCAAGCATATCCTCTTAGTTGTGTCACTTTAACCTTAATCACCTAAATATGCTTATGATAGGGACAATGAGAGCTGAAAGCTAATAAATACCATAATTTTTGGAAGCTCTTTATGAAACTTGAAATCCCTACTTCCCTCTGTGAAGGGCCCATCTTTTACTTTTTAGTCAAGTTAGTAAACCTATTCCCTTCTACCTCAGCAAGTATTTTGAGTTGTTGTGTTTCATTCATTCATATGATGATTTATTCAATCATGTTTCTTATGTTCCTTATTTGCACATTGCTCTTATCTTGGTGATTACTACTTTGAAAGTTATCATTGAAAACCAGTTATTTGTGAACTCCTGCAAATTGTCAACTATTCTTTGACCAAGAGCTAAGTTTGCCATTACCAATTATGATTTACTTTATACATCTTTATTGTGTTTCCTTTACTAATTGCAAGTTAAGTTATATAATAGTGGTTTGTATTCTATTATGATTTATGTATTGATGAATGTGATGCTTCTTGTCCGTATTCTTTTATCGACTCTTCACTCCATAAACCTGAGGTCATGTTTATTGAGCTCAATTTTCGCTTGGGGACAAGCGAAGTCTAAGCTTGGGGGAGTTGATACGTCCATTTTGCATCACTATTCTGTATCATAATTTACTGTTATTCATTGATATATTTCATATTAAGAGATGATAGTTATGTTATTTCATCTGTTTTTGCATGATTGTTGACTTTTGGAGCATGGACCGCTGCAGTCAGGATTCTGATGGAAAAGGTGTTGTTTGGAGGCAAAATTTTCGAAGATGAGAAAATCCGGGAAAATACATGGAAAATTATATTTTCCCAGAAGACGAATATTGCCAGAAGGGGAAGTGGAGATGGGCCACAGGGGGCCCACACCACCCAGCGTGCGACCAAATTCGCGCCCGGTGGTGTGGCGCCTGCCCACTCGCTCTCCCCTCGGCGTATTATCCTCCCGAAACCCTAAGACTCGGGGCGACAATAGAAAGATTCCGCCTCTACGGGCGAAAACACCGAGAGAAAGATCTCTCCGTGAGAATAATGTCGGGAATTCCTTCCAGGAGAGGGGAGATCATCGCCATCAACACCACCATCAAGCTGTACTTCATCGGGATCATCATCATCTCCACCAGCACCATCATCACCACTTCATACCGCTATAACAATTGGGTTGAATCTTGCATAGTTCTTAGGGGAAACTTTCCCAGTGTTGATTACTCCTTGTAGTTGATGCTATTGAGTGAACAATTGGATTATCATTTATGTTCAGATTGTTACACATCATTATTTCATCTCTGATCATGATCCATATGATGTCTTGTGAGTAGTTCGTTTTTTTCTTGAGGACATCGGAGAAGTCATGTTGTTAGTAGTGGAATTGTGTTGAGAAAGATTCAATAGTTTGATATTGAAGTTGTGGTGTATTTATTCTAGTGGTGTCATGTGAATGTCGACTACATGACACTTCACCTATATGGGCCTAGGGGAATGCATTGTGTATTTGGCTACTAATTGTAGGGGTTAACGGAGTTATAGAAACCTGAACCCCGTTAGGAAACCTTTGCAAAAGGGACGTCAGGGTTTTAGAGTTTAAAGCTACGGTTAGGTTTCTACCTTAATTACTTTCTTGTACTTGCGGATGCTTGCAAGTTGTATAATCACAAGTATGTATTAGTCCTAAGAAGTTTGGTACATTAGCACAGGTTCACCCACACAACACTTAGCAAACTAAAGAAGATTAATCAACTATATGAAGCAAAAACACTTGACGATATTCCCATGTGTCCTCGAGAATGTTTGGTCATCCTAAGTCGGCTTGTCCTTTGCTAAAGAAAGGATTGGGCCACTTGCTGCATTTATTCTTATAGTCTTTTATTTACTCGTACTTTATTTACCTACATTAGCAAAAACCCCTAAAAATCTGTTTGCTAAGTATTTACAGAGAATTCCTGCTCCAAGACATTCGCCAACACCTTCTGCTCCTCCTTGGGTTTGACCCTCTTACTTATCGAAAACACTACGATACACTGCCTATACTTGTGGGTCATCAGACCTCCATGTAAATTTCCCTTTTTAGGTCTTTGATGTAAAATATGCTCCCACCGACCGTGTAAAATGCTAACCTAAAAGTAAGTGGTGGAATTTAAACGAATTTAAGCTTAGTTGTCAACGAGTAGGAACTTTCTTGGATTTCAAGACGAACGACCACATGGTCAACGCCATATCTCTACATCATACTTTATGCGGATGATCCCATATCCATGAATTTGCATGGCGACAAATTTGGCCATATTTGTAAAGCAGTCGAAGAGGAGGTAGTATGAAACGTATGGCTCGATCAGCTGCTCTCTCGAGAAGGTGCCGAACCTGACTATTTTCTTTGCTCAATTTTAGGGTCATTTGTGCTAAATGTACGGACCTCAATGTAATTTTCCCTTTTTTAGGTACTTGATGTAAAATGTACTCCCATCGCCCATGTAAAATTCTAACCTAAAAGTAAGTAGTGAAATTGAAACGAATTTAAGCATAATTGTCGACAAGTACGGAAAATTCTTGGATTTCAAGACAAACAACCAAGGTCAATGCCATATCAACATCGTACTTTATGCTGATGAACCCATATCAGAGAATTTGCATGGCAACAGATTTTTCCATATTATTTTGAAAACAATCAAAGAGGAAGTAGTATGAAGAGTTTGGCTTAGATCGGCTAATCTCTCGAGAAGGAGCCAAAGCAATGCAACAAAAGGTTTTCCTTGTAGGGTCCTTTGTGTTAAATGTATAGACATCGATGTAATTTTCTCCTTTTTAGGTCCTTGATGTAAAATATGCTCCAACCGACCGTGTAAAATGCTAACCTAAAACTAAGTGGTGAATTTTAATGAATTTAAGCTTAGTTGTCAACGAGTATGAACTTTCTTAGATTTCAAGCCGAACAACCACAAGGTCAAGGCCATATCTCTACATCATACTTTATGCTGATGATCCCATATCAAAGAATTTGCATGGTGACATATTTGGCCATATTTTGAAAAAGATCGAAGAGGAAGTAGTATGAAGAGTATGGCTCGATCAGCTACTCTCGTGAGAAGGAGCCGAACCTGACTGTTTTCCTTGCTTGATTTTAGGGTCCTTTGTGCTAAATGTATGGACCTCTATGTAATTTACCCCCTTTTTAGGTCTAAAAGTGTAGGTGGTGAAATTTATACGATTAATTTAAGATTACTTGTCAATGAGTATAAACATTATTGGATTTCAAGCCGAACGACCATGGTCATCCAGGCCATATCAACATCATACTTTATGCTCATGATCCCATGTTAGAGAATGTGCATGGCAACAGATTTGGCCATGTTTTGGAAACAATCGAAGAGGAATTAGTATTAAGAGTTTGGCTTAGATCAACTGATCTCTCGAGAAGGGGTCAAACTAGAAATTTTTCCTTTTAGGGTCCTTTATGCTAAATGTATGAACCTCGATGTAATTTTTGCTTTTTTGAGGTTCTTGATGTAAAATGTACTCCGATTGACCGTGTAAAGTTCTAACCTAACAGTAAGTGGTGAAATTTAAATGAATTTAAGCTTAGTTGTCAACGAGTATGAACCATTCTTCAATTTCAAGACGAACCACCAAGGTCAAGGCCATATCTACATCATACTTTATGCTCATGATCCCATATCCAAGAATTTGCATGCCGACAAATTTGGCCATATTTTGAAAACAATCGAAGATGAAGTAGTATGAAGAGTATGGCTCGATCAGCTACTCTCGTGAGAAGGAGCCGAACCCGACTGTTTTCCTTGCTTAATTTTAGGGTCCTTTGTGCTAAATGTGTGGACCTCGATGTAATTTATCCCGTTTTTGGTCCTTGTTGTAAAATGTACTCCCATCAACCATGTCAAATTCTAACCTAAAAGTAAGTGGTGAAATTTAAATGAATTTCAGCTTATAGTTGTCAACGAATATGGACATTCTTTGATTTCAAGCCGAACAACCACAAGGTCGAGACCATATCTCTACATCATACTTTATTCTGATGATCGAGTATCCAACAATTTGCATGGCGATAGATTTGGCCATGTTGTGAAAACAATCTAAGAGAAAGTAGTATGAAGAGTATGGCTCGATCAGCTGCTCTCTCGAGAAGGAGCCGAACCCGATTGTTTTCTTTGCTCAATTTTATGGTCCATTGTGCGAAATGTATGAACCTCGGTGTAATTTCCCCCTTTTTTAGGTCCTTGATGTAGAATGTACTTCCACCAACCGTGTAAAATGCTAACATATAAGTAAGTGATGAAATTTCAATGAATTTAAGCATAGTTATCAACAGGTATGAAAAAATCTTCGGTTTCAAGCCGAATGACCATGAGGTGAAGGCCATATCTCTACATCATACTTTATGTTGATGATCCCATATTCAGAATTTGCATGGCGACAGATTTGGCCATATTTTGAAAACAATCGAAGAGGAAGTAGTATGAAGAGTATGGCTCGACCAGCTACTCTCTCAAAAAGGAGCCGAACCCAATTGTTTTCTTTTCTCAATTTTAGGGTCATTTGTGCTAATTGTATGGACCTCGATGTAGTTTTCCCTTTTTAGGTCCTTTATGTAGAATGTACTTTATGCTTATGATCCCATATCTAAGAATTTGCATGCCGACAAATTTGGCCATCTTTTTAAAACAATCGAAGATATTAAAAACAAAAAATAATCAATTTCATTTTTCCAAGTGACAGGAATTTATTTTCTAAAAAGCAAGTATGAAGATTTTTTCGATCAGCTGCTCTCTCGAGGAGTCGTACCTGATTGTTTTCAATTCCTTGTTTGGTTTTAGGGTCCTTTGTGCTAAATGTATGGACCTCAATGTAATTTTCCCTTTTTTAGGTCCTTGATGTAAAAGTAGTCCCACCATCCGTGTAAAACTCTAACCAAAAAGTGTAAGTGGTGAAATTTAAACGAATTTAAGCTTTCTTGTCAAGAAGTATGAACATTCTTGGATTTCAAGCCGAACGACCACAAGGTCAAGGCCATATCTCTACATCATACTTTATGATCCCATATCCAAGAATTTGAATGGCGACAAATTTGGTCATATTTGTAAAACAATCGAAGAGGAAGTAGTATGAAACGTATGGCTCGATCAGCTTCTCTCTCGAGAAGCAGTCGAACTCGACTACTACTCCCTTCGGCCCAAATTAATTGACTCGCATTTATCAGATTCGAATGCATCTAGCACTAGAACATGTTTATATACATCTGAATCTAGACAAATTCGAGTCAAGTAATTTGAGTGAGTACAATAGAGTAGCAATTCAAACTTTCCGAGTTTTGAATTTTTTACTTCCTTCACAAACATCAGGGGGAAGGATATTAAATAGATCGTCATTGGCAGTACTACTAGTACTACAGGGTACATTGAGTAGTATCAAAAGAAACTTTTTTGACGATAGTACCAAAACAAAGGACGTCCCAAAAGAAACTTCATTCAACCATTAAGGGATTGTTTGGTTCAGTGGCTATCCAGGGGATAACACGTGATATCCACTTTTTTGGGTTATCCAGTGTTTGGTTTAGAGGGTGGAGGGTATATGGATAACCACTTTTGGCTCAAAATGGTGGTTGAGAATATCCCACAAAAAGAGCTGGATGAGCTCAACGACTTTTGGATAGCTCCTCCGAAGCGTTTTCTTGTTTATTCGCCCTTCCTCTCGAGATAAAATAACCATCTTTTCTTGCCTATGGGCTCGACACGAGGGCGGCCATAGCATAGGTCGTCGGGCAGAGCGTGTGTTCGAATGCGCATGCGGGCGTAGGCCGCCGGAAAGAGTGGACAGGCAGAGGGGGCACAGGTAGGCAGGTTGACACGAGGTTGACAGGGGCAAAAGGGTGGCGAGCTGCCGGCGGTCGTGGCTGCTACTAGGGAAGTGGTGAGGCGGATGAAGAAGACAAGGTGAAATAGGAAAATGAAAAAAAAACAGTTGGGCCCATAGATTTTGACTGGCTATCCCTAACCACTTTTTATCCCACTTTACCAAACAAAAAAGGCTACCCCTAACCAGCTGGTTGGGGATATCCTCATCCCTAAATGACATCCTCTTAACCAAACAGCCCCTAACATAACATCACGAGTTTACATATAAAGGACTCGCTGCTGAACTAGTGCAGGTTTGGCGCCTCCTAGCACCTAGTCCGTGCCGCCAGCGGCAGCTCGTGACATTGGCACCAATACCAGCTCCAGCGACATAGCCGGCTCCTGACTCATCGGCACCTCCGTATAATGTTGTGGCACCTCCTAAGCCATCGGCGGCACCTCCTGAGCCATCAGCGGCACCTCCAGATATGGTGGTGGTACCTCCAGAGACATTGGAAACTCTAGGAGGACACTGTGGATGAAGTTGCTGTTGTTGGGGAACCGGTCCTAGTAGTTGGTGAAAATGTTGGTGCCGGTGAAAACCACCATCTTGCAGCCATAGTGGAAGGCCTGGCCGTAGAGGAGACGGGCGTCCCTAAAGTTGACGAACTTAACCTTCAACGTCCCGTCCAGATTGTCGTGGAGGCGATACATACGGTACTTGCGGTGACCGTACCCAGCGTCGAGGAAGGCGCACGCTAGCTGCCACTTTGTTCTCCGTGGGGAGAAGGCCCAAATGCGCAGGGAATTATCCTCCAGTGCGGTGATGTCGGGGTCTTTGCGCTCCGGTACGGTGTGCGGCAGCCGGAAGGTGGCCATGGATGACAGACGAGGACGGAGATGGTTGCTAGAAGCAGGGGATTAGAGATGGATTGGTGCGGGGAAGTGGAGAGGATAAATAGGAAGGAGATGATCCGATATTAATGTGGCAGATTACTGAAGCGAGGATACAATCAATGTCGCTTATGAAGCTAATGCGTGTTTCAAATATCGATGACGATGAGTAGGGTAAGCGATTAGACGGAACACTGACTCTGCTTCCCACACTCGATGGCCCAGTCATAATTTTATGGTGCGTCCAAGGCGACCGTGACCTCCCCCATCTATGGGCCCTACGTAGATGATTGAGTTGATGGGTGAAAACAAATTGATAAAGTGAGCTCTTTCCTACTCCCTCCGATCCGAGATTTATCACTTAACACCAAATGTTGGTGTATTTTTTCACAGAACCACAACCTTTACATTTTGTTTCACAAAACACCAACTTTTGTGGTAATATTTTGCACAAAACACAGAAAACGGTATTAGCTCATTTGATAACTAATTAACTTGTTGGGCCTACTTGTCAGAACCACCGTGGCAGCGTGGGTAGCTGTAGCGTGCCCATATTTCATTAGTCTGTAAGAAGATTATAACCACACAAATTATTACTCCATGTCCAGGAGATTTTATCAGTGCAAATTATAACCACGGAGAATAAAACATTTAGACAATCAGGACATGGTTCTTTTCATTTCATACAAAATATTTAGACAATCAGGACAACTTTATTTTACTTTTATTTTCTCCTAGCATATACAAAATAAGAGTCTAGAACTTCTGCAATCAGGACATAGCTCTTTTCATTTCATACAAAGTTTAGACGCTTAATTATCTTGTTTTCCTGCTACAATCCTTGCTTATTACCAGCTGTGAAGTAAGTGTAAGTACGGGTCTCGATGTAATGAACCCGTCGCCTTCGTCCACGGACATAATGGAGCTTCGACCTTGGTGGTGATGTATCTTATCGAGGCGTAGATGAAGGTTACTGAGGTGATCCCGGACCTTGCCGAGGTGGAGCTTGTCGTGGTGGTGCAAATGGGACTTGGCGCTTGTGCCGGTGGAGGTGGAGGTGTTGCAGCTGGTGGCAAGGCAGGACCTGCACGCATGTGCACGTACTCGGGCAACTGCCGTTTGCTCTGAAATAATACAAAACCACGACATTTAGAAAGGAGCTGCATTTATACGTCGATCAAAGCCAAATTGTTCTGCCCCAAAAACTAGGGTTCTTCATCTTCTCACTGTAACTCTCTTCAAATCCCTCACCAAAAGAAGAAATTGAAGACTTTTTAGCATTGCTCACGAATCTTACCCACTGAACAATATGGGATCGTCGGAATCCATGGCCTGCATCCTCCATGCTAGCGCGTCGCCGAATACAACATGTTTGCTCGATAGAAGGAAGACGACCATGCTGGACTGCTTGACAGTGGGCTAAAATTTACTAATGGGTTATTAGTGTGGTTTATGTGTTCTATGCAAAACATTACCACAAAAATTGGTGTTTTGTGAAAAAAAACACTAAGGTTGTGGTTTTGTGATAAAATGGCACCAACATGTGGTGCTAAGTGAGAAAATCTTCTCCGGTCCTATTTTTTACTTTATTACTCAATATATCCTGCTTCATTGGAAGTTGATATAAATACCATCGAACTTGTATTCATCAAGGCATTCGAGGAAGCAAGAAGGATCATGTTTGTATTATTAGTACTCAGCTTTTAGTGGCTAGTCGATCTTGTACTGTTGCTATATTTTTTAAATAATACGGGATCATACTTTCGCTAGTGAACACACTCATATAAATATATTCTCTTCATGATACTGCTCTGAACTACTCTCCGGTTGGACACTCTAATCCATGGTACGGCTATAACAGCACACCTCAAACTCCACCTTCCCCATCTAGATAACTCCACACTGTCACCTTGAGCGCTAGATAGTTCCAACAAACACCAAAATTTCATAGAGACATCCAACTCATAACTCATAACAAGTATTTGTAATCTCTAGCCTAAGTGCCACACGGTGTGCACACTGTCAACTTCACACGCGTGGGGATAAGCAGAGATTCATTAAAGCACTTGAGTAGCAGAATAGATCTATAGATTATAAAGCTCATGATCTCAATAAGATCATGCATAGAGAGAGAGATGAACACATAGCTACCAGTAGAACCCTTAGCCTCGAGGAAGAACTACTCCCTCATCATCATGGGAATCAGCAAAGGCGATGGAGATGGTGGTGGAGATCGATGGAGATGTCTCCGGAGCACTTCCCCATCATGGCAGGGTGCCGGAACAGAGACTTTTTATCCCCTGAATCTCCCCTTCGGTGGTGGCGGCGATGTGGAACTTTGCGTGGCTAGAGGCTGGATGATTTAGGGTTTTCTCCCCGGGGACTTCTTATAGGCGAAGGGGCGATGTCAGAGGGTGGACCAGGGGCCCACACCACCTGGTGGCGCGGCCAGGGGGACCCGCACCACCACATGGTGTGGCCAGCCCCTGGCCCCTCGCCGTCTCGTATTCTGGCTCCGTGAGTCTTCCGGTAAAATATCGACTTTGGCTTTTGTCCGGTCCAATTTTGAGAATATTCATTTTCTAGCTTTTTTGGAACCAAAAACAGAAGAAAGCAGGCAACTGACACTGTGGCATCTTGTTAATAGGTTAGTTCCAGAAAATGGGTAAAAATACTCCAAAGTGTGGACAAAACATACGAAAGTAGATATAAAACAAGCATGGAACATAAAAAATTATAGATATGTTTGCAACGTATCAGTAGTCGACCGGACGTGGCGGAAGGCACACCAGTCCCAGTTAGATCTAGCTAGGCACAATGTGCCCGTAAATCCCCCACATGGGTACACCAGTCCTAATAGGGTCTGGTAGGGCCCAAAATAGGCCCATAAAGTCTACCAACATGCTATGACAGGCAGATTTCCATAGTCGCTAACCCATGTGCAAGCTACCACCATCGCCTGCAGAACACGTCGAGGCCAGGGCAGACCAGCCCATCCCCTGCTGATGCCCACAATTATAGGGGATTGTTGAAATCTTCGATGGGAAGTATTACCCAAATTTATAGTTCAAATCAAGGGGAACACAAGAATACCAATAATACTTTAGCAATTAAGGCGTCACTCTCAATCACACATGTGTATCAATAAACTTTCAAAGAAGGTGGTTATTTATGGCAGTTGATTCAAAGCAGTAAAACAAAACAGTAGATAAAGCAGCAAATTTCCAGTTTTCACCGGAAGTAATGTTGTGAAACTTTCAGTGGCTAAAACGCATGCATGTGGTGATAGCGGGGTGTTGCGTGAATGATATCCATCATATAATGTATCATACTAACAAGGCATTTATCTCTAATTTAGTTGTGTGTAGGTGTGTGTTCTAAACATAATCATGCATGTAAGTTTGCATAATATCTTTTATCCTGCCTGCCCATTTCACCGGGGCCAACTTGGTACTACAGGAAATTAAGATCTACCTTTTCAAATAGACTGGAACAAAGCATTAACACTTCATGAACACACAATATCCTCAAACTATCATATATTCCCATTGTTTTCCCTAACTATCACCTTAGGGTTTGCAGGTTCAACATAATGATAGGTAATACACTTTGCAAATACATACCAAACTCAAATATGTGATTAGGAAATAAAAGTTCAGTACTGAAATCAAGTCACTCGGGCCCTAGCAACAAGAATTAAACATAGCAAAAGTGTACCAACACTCATACAAGAATGTCTACAAGACAAACACCTAAGATCTCTATACATATGGATAATTACATGATGGATCTCATATAATCCCCATCCACCTCACATGCCCACAGGGAACTACTCACACATGATGATGGAGGATGAACTCATGGTCATTGGTGATGATGTTGATGATGATAGTGGTGGAGAAGACCTCGAAATCCCACTCCCAGGGGTGGAGAGTAGGACCAATCTGACCCCCAAAACGAAGATCGTGGCTCTGGCGGTGCTTTGTTTCGCAAAATGCTCTATGCTTCTAGATACCTAGGTTTTTCAGGTATATATGGCGGTGCTCTGTTATCCAAGTATGGGAAGATTCTAGATCAAATCATCGAGCAAAGTGCTTGGAAAAGTAGATACATTTGAGATGTATCACCTGCCCATATGGGGCCCTATGGGCTAGGATCTGGGCCAAAGGGGCCTATGGCTCTGATGACCCACAAGTATAGGGGGTGTATCGTAGTATTTTCGATAAGTAAGAGTGTCGAACCCAACGAGGAGCGGAAGGTGCTAGCTAGTGGTATGGATCAGGAATTCTCTGTAAATACTTAGCAAACAGATTTTTAGGGGTTTTTGATAAAGCAAGTAAATAGAGTACGAGTAAATAAAAGACAATAGGAATAAATGCAGCAAGTGGCCCAATCCTTTATGCAGCAAAGGACAAGCCGGTTGTATTACTTAAGATGACCAAATGTTCTCGAGGACACACGGGAAGACTGTCAAGTGCTTTCGCTTCATAAAGTTGATTAATCTTCTTTAGCTTGCTAAGTGTTGTGTGGGTGAACGTATGCTAATGTACCGACCTTCCTAGGACTAATACATACTTGTGATTATACCCCTTGCAAACATCTGTAAGTACAAGAAAGTAATTAAGGTAGAAACCTAACCACAGCTTTAAACTTTAAGACCCTGACGTCCCTTGTGCAATGGTTTCCTAACGGGGGTTCAGGTTTCTGTCACTCCGGCAACCCCTACGATTAGTAGCCAAATACACAGTGCATTCCCCTAGGCCCATATAGGTGAAGTGTCATGTAGTCGACGTTCACATGACACCACTAGAAGAAGTACACCACAACTTAAATATCAAACTATTGAATCTTTCTCAACACAACTCCACTACTAACAACAAGACTTCTCCCATGTCCTCAAGAACAAAACGAACTACTCACAAGATATCATATGGATCATGATCAGAGATAGAATAATGATGTATAACAATATGAACATAAACAATAATTCAATGGTTCACTCAATAGCATCAACTACAAAGAGTAATCAACATGGGGAAAGTTTCCCCTATGAACTATGCAAGATTCAACGCAATTGTTACAGCAATATGGAGATGGTGATGAGGGTGCTGATGGTGATGATGGTGGTGATGATGATCCCGATGAAGTCCAGCTTGATGGTGGTGTTGATGGCAACGATCTCCCCTCTCTGGGAAGGAATTCCCCTAGCAGAAATCTGTTTGCTAGAGAGATCTTTCTCTCTCGGTGTTTTTCGCCCTGCAGAGGCAGTGGAATCTTTCTGTGGTCGCTCCCCCAGTATTAGGGTTTCGGGAGGATTATATACGCTAGAGGGGAGAGCCAGAGGTGGGCAGGCCACACCACCCGGGTGGCGTGGCTGGCCGCGCCAGGTGGTGTGGGCCCCTTGTGGCCCATCTCCACTCCTCCTTCTGGCTTCCTTCGTCTTCTAGAAAAATAGGATTTTCCGTATATTTTCCTGGATTTTCTGATCTTCGTGAATTTTGCCTCCAAACAGCACCTTTTCTATCAGAATCCTGACTGTAGCGGTCCATGCTCCAAAAGTCATCAACCATGCAAAAACAGATGAAATAACATAAGTATCATCTCTTAATATGAAATATATCAAGGAATAACAGTGAATTATGATATAGAATAGTGATGCAAAATGGATGTATCAGGCTCCGCCAACCACCGCTTGCCGGCGCTCGCCCTATTCTACCCTGCAGATGCACGATCCTGCCGCCGTGATGCCACCTCCCGGCCAAAGCCAGACCACTGCCACCCTATGGAGCACTACCTCCTAGGGGAATCGGGGCCCAACCCCGCCACCAGACTGCAGGGAGAAGCCAACCGCCGCTGCGGCCGTTGGGAAGAGGCTAGAAGGGCTCTAGGTGCCGAGGATGTGGGAGGCGCCCCTGTCACTCATAGGGGGAGAGGGAAGGGGTAGGTGGTTTTTCCCCGCTCCTCCAAATACCATTCCATTTTTAGAATAATGGCATGAGCTAGAATAAAAGTTTTGATAAACTATGTAATACCCGTACCGTATACGACATGGAGTAGTACTCCACCAGTATATGTACACCGCATGTATGCCATGCTAGGGGCTCTTCCTACCCAAAAGGGGCTCTCCCTACCCACTATATAACATGTAACACAAAGCCCCAAAGGGTTATCGTTTCTGCCTAGTTTAGTATGGTATCAGAGCCTCCCACTTCCATACCCTAGCTGTCGTGATCACACCTTCAAAACCCTAGCCGCCACCGGTCTCTCTGGCCTGCCGCCGCTGCCTCTACACACACTACAACCTTGATGTCGATCACCTCTATGGTCCGATGCCACCACATCACAAATAGACAACCTAAAAACCAATGACACGATACAGCCCTAGCCATCGTAGTTCTCTCTAATCCGCTTCCGCCACAACCTATAACATCTACAACACGACATGACCAAGCCGCCACCACCGCGATCTGATCCCTTGGACTGATCTGCTGCTACAACGATCTACAACGATAACAACCCACGGCGCCACCATCGACCTTATTTGGTTTTTCGGATGCCACCTCCACAATAACGACCATGTCCTCCTCAAGTTATGTCGCTGCTCTCAACGTTGCACTGGGATCCCCTCCCTCAACCAAGCTAACATGCGCGAGCTTCCTGTTTTGTAAGACCATTGTCTTCCTGGTGCTGCAAGGTGTGCAGGTGTTCAACCTCCTTGACGGCACCGATGCAGCATTGCCTTAGTTCTTGGATCCTGATGACAAAGATAAGAAGACACCAAACCTTTCCTACTCGACATGGGTTTCCCGCGAGCTGACTGTGTTGGAGTGGCTCATGAACACCCTGTCACCAGAGATCGTAGCACATCTCGTTGGTTTGAAATCATGTGCAAAAATGTGGGCGATGATTGCGTCCATGTTCTCATCATAGTCCAAATATAGGATCTCCCACCTGCATCCTTCTCTCAACATTAAAAAGAAAAATTACCTCACTATTGCCCAGTTCTTCGCCAAGATGAAGAACTTAGCATTCGAGCTTGCTGTGGTGGGAGAAGTCGTGGAAGAAGACGAGTTCATCGTGTACTTCCTCAATGGCCTTGATGCGACGTACAACTCACTAGTTGTGTCTGTCAAAGCCAATCAAGCCACAACTCTTGACGATCTCTAGGGCCAATTGTGTGATCATGACATGCGCTAGAAGATACTAGCCTCCACGGTCCATGATGTCGGCTTATCCTCCTCGGCTAACCTTGATCGCCCTAGCCGCCCTGACTGAAGACACCACTCTGATGATTGTGGCTGCCAGGAGAGCCGCTATGATGACCGTGGTCGCTCAGACCGCCATGATGACACCCGCGGCTGCCATGACCGCCGTGTTTTGACCATTGCCACCAGGAGGGTGGCCACCACTATGAAGACCGTGGTTGTAGTGATTATGATCGCGGTGACCGTGGATACTATGCACCCCGGTATGATGAAGGACATTGTGATGACCGTCCCCCTTACCACTACGATGACGGCGGACGATGCGATGAAGGGTGTTGTTAGGAGGACCACCGTGGTCATGATGATGGGCATGGAAAGCATGGTCGTGCGCCTACTTGCTTCATCGAAGTCACCTGTCAAATATGCAAGATACATGGGAACCCAGCTTTTGACTGAAAGGTGGTGCTATTAGAATGATGATTCTGATGATGATGATGATGCACGTGATGAGAAGACTGCCAACATCGTGTCCTATGGAGCTCATACCAACTGGTAGGGCGCCACCAGTCATGTTGTCGGGGAGTTTAACATGCTCTCTATACATGAGAGGTACAATGGGTGTAACCGTGTCCAAACGGCCAATGGTGATTGGAAGGACATTTATTGTCTAAATCAGTTTTGGTGTTTGTTAACAACTTGGGGACACTTTTTACCGTGTGCTAATTATATCAGGTTGATCTACTGAAAAGAGAAAAGTCCACGTCGGCAGGAAATTTCCATGGCTAAATCAAAATCCTGATGAAAAGTTCCTACCGGAATCTCTGGTGTGCAGAGACCGGAGTTTCCGGTGTGCATCGGAGTTTCGGCCCAAACCTCCGGTGTGGATCAATGCTGAAGCCCAGGGTCATTCTGACTAGGGGTCTAGAGACAAGCCGAAGATTGGCGGAATCTCCAGTGTGTAGTCACAGACTGGTGTTCTCAGGTCCAGAGTTTCGTCCAAGTCTCCGGAGCGACTATCAGTACCAGGTCCAGGACAGTCTGACTGGGGGGCCGAAGATGGTCCGGTGTTGAACCGGAGTCTCCGGTGTGAGCTACTTCCAGATCGGAATCTCCGGTCTCGAGACCGGAGTTTCTGGTGTGGAAATTTCCCAACGGGTAGAAAACGGTCTACAGTAGTGGGCCTATAAATAGGGGACCGCATCCCCTACCTCAAGATGCTCATTTTCAGAAATGAAGAACACCCATTTGAGAGCCACCAAATCAACAAGATATCCCTCTCCAACCACCCAAAGTCCCTGATCTTTGGAGAATCGAAGGAGGAGGCCTTGATCTACATCTTCACCAAGAGAGATCTTCATTTCCCCCTCATTCACTTCAGGGACCCTTGCTCTAGGGTTTCATTGGAAACCCTAGGCCTTGATTTGGTTCTTACAACCCTAGGCCTCTAGGTTCCCATATGATCCTTTCAATTGGTATCAGTGTAGGGTTCGTAGCATGGAAAACAACAAATTTCTACCGCAACAACGAACAAAACCAAGATCTAATCTAGGAAAATCAATGATCTAATCTACGAGATAGGTGCAACGAGATAGATGAGAACTAACCCTCGAAGATCCAAAGCATTAACGAGATCGGATCTCGTGGTTGATGTAGTGGATCACTTGCCGATCTCAATATCACGTAGATGATCCTTCCGGTGCCACGTTCTGGCAGCGCTTCCGCACTCGGTCACACATACGGAGTCGATGTAGACCTTCCTCTCCCTGTTCCAGTAGGCAGTGGAGGTAGTAGATCCCCTCAGAATCCCAGCAGCACGATGGCGTAGTGGTGGTGGAGGAGGAGAAATCCTGCAGGGCTTCGCCTAAGCCAGAGCGGGAGAAAGGAGGAGGAGAGTGGCGGCTAGGGTTGGGGTGGAAGGGGCAAGGGGAGGCGCCCACCCCTCCCCTCTTTATATAGAGGGGTTACAGCCTAGGGTTCCCCCCTTGGCCCACTTCCCCTTAGGGCCGACACATGGGGAGGGGGAAGTTTTCTTCCCCCTCCCAAGTCTTATCTCCTATTTTCTAGGGATTCAAGTTTATCTCCCTAGAACCTTCCGAAACCTTCTAGAAACTCCAAACAGAAACTCCAGAACTTTTCTGAACCCCAAAAAATGACTTCCATTATATGAATCTTATTTTTCAGACCATTCCGGATCTCCTCCTGATGTCCTGAATCCAATCTGAAACTCCGAACAACATTCAGTCTCCAACTCATATTACATATCTACTTAAACAACATCGAACCTTAAGTGTGTCACCCTACGGTTCACAAACTATGCACACATGATCTAGACACCTCTCCGATCAATAACCAACAGCGGGACCTGGATATCCATAATGGATCCCACATATTCAATGATGACTTCATGATTGAAAGAACCATTAACTTATGATACTGATTCCCTTTGTCGCGTGATACTCTACTTATCCAAGGTTCGATCATTGGTATCTCCATACCTAGTTCTACCTCATTATCGATAAGTACTCTTTACTTGTACCATGATATGACATCCCTTGTGATCTAGTCACATGCTTGTAAGCCAATTGGATGTCATTCCACCGAGAGGGCCTAGAGCATATCTATCCGTCACTTGGATGGACAAATCCCATTCTTGATATATGTGTTTCAACACATACTTTTAGAATACCTAATGCCACCTTTATAACCACCCCATTACAAAGTGGCATTTGATGTCATCAAAGAACTCATACGGTAATGGTGATTAACATGATTTCAAGGTCGAAGGATTATGTTACTATGTATTTGAAAGCTTGTAGCAAAAACGAACTTTAATGACTTTATCTTATGCTATGCTTACTATGGGTGTGTATCCATCACATCATTCTCCTAATGATATGATCTTGTTATTAATAACATCCAATGTCCATGATCAGGAAACCATGATCATCTATTAATCAATAAGCTAGTCCAACAAGAAGCTTACTAGGGACCCTTTTATGTTTACAAAACCCAGAAGTATTAGTGTTTCCTATTAATAAAATTATAGCATGGGATGTAAACATTTATCGTAACCACAAAGATATAATAATATACACTTTTATTGCCTCTTGGTCATATCTCCAACAGTCTCCCACTTGCACTAGAGTCAATAATCTAGATTACATGGTAATATACCTAACACCCATGGCGTTCTAGTGTTGGACATGTTTTTCTCTAGGGAGAGATTTAGTCAACAGATCTTCCACATTCAGATCAGTGTGTACTTTGCAAATCTTTATGTCACCATCTTGGACATACTCGTGAATAGCATGAAAACGTATCTTGATGTGCTTCATCTTTGTAACATCCCAAAACTTCAATCCAAGCTTATCAAGATCAAATCATCCAAAAATGGGGTTAACAAAAACTTTTCCAAATTTAAAATGAAAGCATTCATATATGTGTGCATTTAAAAATAGGAGTTGTTTGAATTGCGATGATTGATTGATCCAATGCTTGTAAAATGTTTCTTAGGTGATTTAAACATCATCTACACAATTCCCAAACTTTTCCTAAAGAAAATCAAATCAAAAAGAATTAAAATGAAGGAATGGTCATTTTGACAAATTTAACTCTCATGCCTACTTTGGCTATTCCTAGTACTCAATTCTTAATAGAAACAATTCTTGATCTTTGCACCCCTTGCTAGTACACATAATGAGGTACCAAGGCCCACCTTTTGATCTACTAAAAACATTCTGTAAACTATTTTAAATGACAGTTTAAAATTGAACCTAATGCATATGCATAGATCACCCCTATTTCAAAAACCATCTATTTGAGCACCATTTTCAAAACCCTTGCAACCAGAGACTACCTAGCACTAGTTGAGATCACCCAAAAAATTTGAACTCAAAATTCAAAACTTTTTCTCTTGCGGCCATTTCATCAAACACTTGGCAGGCAGAATCACACCTCTAATCCTAGCTCACTGTTTTGAACAGAGTTTTGCCCCCATTTGATCTCCATTTTATCTCTATGTCCCCCTCTGATCAAACCATGCCATTTGCAGCCCACCCCCTACACCCTAGTGGCAAGGCAATGCCATGCCGAGCACCACCCTGGCCGGCCAAACTTGCCCCGCTGCAGCAGACCACCTCCTCGTTCCTCTCCATGTTTAGGAGGTAGCCAGCACCGCTTCCGCCCTCTCATCCTTGCCCGAGCCAAGAGCAGCCATGGACCACAGAGAAGAACCCGCGCCCAGTGCCACCGAACCATGCCGATGCCGCCCACATAGCGTGCACTGTCCCCGCTCGCACCGACCTCCCCTTAGCACCAGCCCGCACCCACCGCTCCGCCTCGACCTGGAGAACACCCCAGACACCCCCGTTCACCGCCCAAAGCCCCACAGCCACAGCTCGCCGTGGACACAGCCGCTTCGGCCGCGCAGAGCGCCACCTCGCCCCGACCGCATGCCACCGCCCCTACGACCACATTGAAGTCCTAGAGCACCGCCAGGGAACCGCCCACCGATCGCAATCCCCAGCCATGCCGCTAGCTCGCCGTAGCCATGTCGCCACCATCGACCGTCCATCCCGCTCGGTCTCACCGTCGAGCCTATAAAAGGATCCCTCCCCAGCACCAAAGACTCACACCATTCCACTCCCTCACCTCTCTGAACCTCACCCACCTCTCGCCGGAGCAAGTGGAGCAGCAGCTCGCCGGAATTGGAGCCGGAGCCGCCGCCTCTGGAGAAGAAGGGTGTCGTTGATTCCGGCCAGCCCAAGCTCCGCCGCGACCACGCCTCGCCTCGCCGTCGTCTTCCACTTTGTTTGCCCGCATCGCCGACCCCGCTAGAGCCCTAGTACGCCCCCAGTAGACCCCCACCGAGCCGCTAGGGTTCGAGCTCGTCGGCGACCTGTTCGTCATCGATGATGACCCTCAGACGTAGATCTAGCCTCTAATCGCACGACCCACGGCACGCGTACCGTTTCACGTTTTAAGTGCCGCTGACAAGTGGGACCCCCACTGGGCCAGCCCATTTCCTTTCCCGCGCAAGCCCGTAGATTCAAATCTGGATTTTTCTTTTTAGTTAGAATATAGTTTCTGTCAAGTGTTTCAAAATTCAATTCTGTGAGTTTGACAAATCCAAATTACATGAAACTAATTTTGTCTGAAAGGTATTGAAATTCTCTATCCAAGCCCGTTGGAGTTAATTCATTTAGAGTTATAGATTTCTCCTAATAAAAATAAGAAGACAGAAGCTTTTGCAATTTGAAACATTTTTATAAAATCAACCAAGTTAGCTTTTGAGTTGATTCCAACTCTCAAAAATCACATTTCATCATATATATCCAAATATGTAATAATATTAAGGTTTACAGGCACTGACTTTGGACTAGTACCAAAATAATGCTATATAGGCATTTCTAGTCACTTTAAATCATTAAATAATAAACTTAAACCAAAGTAATATTGATCCAACCTTTAAATCTCATTCCCACATGTTAGAATATGTGGTGAGTACATGTGTCCACATGATCCCATATTTTGGTGGTGAATATTAAATTTTAGTTAATTTTTCAATGAGTAGAAATTACTTTTCCAAAATAAAAAGATTGAAACTATTGAATTAAACTTGTGATGTTTGGGATGATAATAGATCATCAATTGTGTGGTTTAGAATACTACTTAGCCTAGTTAAGTATCGTTTGGTGATTGTGCACTCCCTATGTATTTCTAGACGATAGTACCGACCAAGCCTTCGAGGAGGAGGAGTTCTACCAAGAAGAAGAAGAAGAAGAAGAAGAAGAAAACTTCAACCACTGCACCAACCAAGGCACGCTATTAGTGGCAAGCTAACCCTTGCAAACATGCTTTAGTAAGCTATTGTTAGCAAGCTAGAATAAAACTAGATGGTTTAGTAAAGATGCCTTAAGCATGCTTTGATCACACCCCTTTAAATATTGGTACCCCAAGTCTTATTGACAAGTTTTACCTCCCTTAGTTTACACAAAGTTCTATAATTAATGTTGAAGGTAGCATAAAGAGTATAAAACTTGACCTACTTAGAAACCTTTAGATGTCATTCTATGGCATGAGATTGATCCCATCTTTCCACCTTAGTGAACACTCTTAACTTAGTATTTTAGAATAGCTCAAAAACTTGAGTCACTTTAGGTGGGAACACTTGGTGAAAATGAGTTATGAAAACCTTGGAATGATGAGTCATTCTATTGAGATGTTTTGACATGTGTTGAAAAACACAATTGGTTTATGATGATGAAAATGATGAGGCGTGAGCCTTAACCCTTTTATAAAACTGATGGTTGGATTCGGATGCGATACCATTCCAAGTTTACCGTACAACCACATTACCTGAATTGGGTAAGGCTTGGCTGGAAATTTATATGCATTAGTATTAGTTCCCTCACGGGAGAGGTTTGAGCTGAGGCTACCTCTCAATGATGTCCACCTATGCAGTGCCCAAGATGACTGATGGTCATGGTTGGGAGGCCATGCTCATAGGAGAGGTGCTTATACTAGGGTGTGTGAAGGGAAGGTTATGTTTGATTATCTGCATACTACGTATGATGATTCAGGGTTATCCCTGACAGATGTATCGAATCTTGTGGTGAAAGTGTACCACCTCTGCAGAGTGTCAAACTATTCGAATAGCCGCGTCCATGGTTATGGACAGTTGGAATGGCCATACTGTTTCATTGTCAGATGTTTTCTAAATAACTTGAAATGAATGATGAACTTTGACTTGACCACAATAGGGTTGTGTTAAGGATAATAGCTTCCCAACTTAAGTGATTCTAGAACGTTACTTTATCTTTTCTTGCTTCAGAACTCAGCTTAGGTTTCAAACTTAACTTGATAGTTATTCATTAAATTCAGCACTTTAACTTAGAATTATAACCCTTGTTAGTAGTAGTTTGCGAGTACTTAAAGAGTACTCATGGCTTTTGTCCCTGGCTATTATCATGGCCAGACTCTGAAGGAGATTATCAAGATGATGGTCAGCAGGACGGCTATGATAACTAGGACTATCTGCCTTCGTCAGCATTACCTGTGCCCCTGAAGATGGACCCCACCGTTACACTATAGTTTATTTCCGTTGTTTGTTGTATTAAAGACTGGATCATGAGATCCTTATTTGTGTAAAACCTTATGTATGGTTTGTAATGGATGATGTACTGCGATATCCAATCCGTTATGTCTCGCAAAAATGGTAATCCTGGGATTGCGAGGTATGGCATAACGGGCATCTGGGATTAAAAATCCGGGTGTTGACAAGTTGGTATCAGAGCCATCCTGACCATAGGAGACCCTAGTTAGAATGGACGTCCAAACCAAAAACTTAGCTTCAAAACCAAAGTCAGTATTTATGAAAAACTATTTCCCCTCTTACCCTTGTGAACTCATTCTTTCTCAAAAATTCATGTTCCTCAAAATTCTTACATTACTACTTAAAATTTGACACACTTGATCACTTCACTAATTTCCTCATCCTAAATTCTTGTAGATGGAGACTCAGTTTAGCAAGTTTTACCAGTTGGGAAATGGAGGTCAGCTGATCTTCGAGAGGGATCTGGATTCACTAGCGGAGTTACTAGGACGCCCACATCCGGAGTTTCTTGGAGCTCAACTTCCAGGACCCCCAGGAGGATACCTACAATGGCTAGTCACCGCAGATCTTCGAGGAAGCATTGAAGCACCAACTTCCGGGAGAATTCAGTTCTTTGTGAGAGAGAACAACTGGCTAGATGGATTAGCCAGGGCAATGCATGAAGCTCTCGCACGTCTATGTGCCCTCAGCGTCAACAAGATTCAAGGAACCCGTTTTGCCCACTATGCAAGACGTGACTTCATGGGAATGCCGATGGAGATGCCAAGTCACCCAGAGTTGAGGCGTCAAGTGGAGAACCTTGACTTCTTGCTTCATGACCGACATGAGAACTGGACAATGCCGTAGAGTTAGCAAACCAGAACCGTGCCATTGCCGACTGAAGGCCCGGACTTCGCCTTTGCTCGTCCAAGATCGCCAGTCTCTTTGTCGCCAGCGTGCAAAGAAGGATCGCACCATCGCCCGTCTTCGCAAGAAGGTGGCCGACCTCGAGAAGACCGTCAAGGAGCAGGAAGCTCAGCTTGCAGCCAAAGAAGAACATGATGAGGGTGAAGACATCCAGGGAGATATGGATTCTTACCTCAGCAACGATGATGACTTTCTGGAAGAGGATGCTGTGGACTTCTACACTGAGGATGAAGACTCCGACTTCATCGACGATGAGTAGATGCACTAGAGCACTGTCGTAGCATGAGATGTACCATCTCATTGTATCGTAGCTTACAGAATGGTTCTTAAAACCATCTATTTTCCCCTTTGATTGTTGTGCTGTGTGTTGTATCGTGTTTGCTTGCATGAATGAAAGTAAAGTTAGTTGAAAAACCTGAGTCTAACTCCAAGTTTTAGCTTTGAAAACCCAAAACCATGAACCTTAGAATTTCCCTCTTACCCCTATATCTATCTCAATCTTCAGATGACTCGTGGAAACCAAGGAGGGAGCAGCTCATCGCAGGACCCAATGCTGCAGATCTTGCAGAATCTCATCGCAGACCGTGAAGCAAGCAGGGCCGAGCGTCAAGCCAACTTAGCAACATTGCAGCAGATCGCCCAAATGGCTCTCAACAACCAAGGACATGGAAATCAGGATCACCATGGATCTAAACTCAAAAAATTTCAGAACACCAATCCCCAATCTTCAACCAATCTGAAAACCCGTTAGATGCTGATGACTGGTTACAGACCATGGAAAACAACCTCGAAGTTGCAGGAGTTGAGGAGAATGAGAAAGTTCTCTTCCCCACCCACTATCTGGCAGGAGATGCAAGAGCTTGGTGGAATAGCATCCGCAACATGAACGATGGCCAGGTGATGACCTGGGAAACATTCAAGGTCAAGTTCAGCCGCACCCACGTGCCGCAAGGTCTTGTCAACAGGATGAGAGATGAATTCTGTGAACTGAAGCAAGGAAGATTGACTGTAGTAGAGTACCGTGAAAAATTCTTGTCACTTGCCAGATATGCACCGGATGAGATCAACACGGAGGCCAAGAAGAAAGAGAGATTCTTAAACGGACTACATGATGAGATGCAGACTGTCCTTGTCAACATCCGTTTCCAGGATCTCGAAGAGCTAGTCGACTCTGCCATTCAGATGGAAGGGAAGATTAACCAGGCAAACGACAACCGCAAGCGTCATATGATGCAGCAATCTCGATCCAGCAGTCACCAGAAGTACCGTCCCAACCCCTCACCAGGATATGCACCAAGGAACAACTGACCCCCAATGTCTCGCCCAAGCCACCCTAGCCGTAGCGGAGGCAATGTGAAGTCCGGAGGAAACAACCACAACTCTGGCAACACCAACAATTTCAACCGTGCCCCTCCCAAGATCAACAACAACAACATTGCACCTAGAACTGGTAGCAATGATGTGCATGTCGCAGCAAAAGACAAGTCTCAGATAACTTGTTTCGAGTGTGGAGTTAAGGGCCAATATTACAATGAGTGTCCCAAGAAGACTGCCACCACTGCCAATGTGAATGCCCTAGATCAACAGAGCGTCGTTTTCAACCAGGAAGGAGATTTGCCCCAGGAAACCCGCACAACCGCAACGGTCGTCTCTTCCACATGAACGCAGAAGAAGCCCAGGAAGCACCAGATGTAGTGCTGGGTATGTTTTCTGTCAACTCAGTTTTAGCAAGAGTATTGTTTGATTCTAGAGCATCGCATTCATTTGTCACCGAAGAATTTGTATGCACTAGTAAGATTCGCCCAACCAACCTGAAGCATGTCATGATAGTTCAAATCCTCGGTTCAACCACAAAAGCTAGAAAAATTTGCAAAGCTGTACCTATCAGAATACATGGGATAGATTTTTATGCCAACCTAATCGTACTTGGAACCAAAGGATTGGAAGTAGTACTAGGTATGGACTGGATGTCAAGGCATAAAGGACTGATAGACTGTGCTAAGAAAGCCATCACCATGACCGATAGTTACGGAGTAACGATGAAGCATATCTCTGAAACCTTACCCCGTCAATTCAAGTGCAACAAGAGTGTAGCACTGCCTACCATTGACCAAGTCAGAGTAGTCTGTGAATACCCCGACGTATTCCCAGATGAATTGCCAGATATGCCCCCGGATAGGGATATAGAGTTCATTATCGAACTAATCCCCGGAATCGGACCTATAGCCCAGAGACCCTATACCATGAACCCCTCAGAGTTAGTAGAACTGAAGAAGCAGTTGGATGCCATGTTAGCAACAGGCTTGATTCAACCAAGTGCATCGCCATGGAGATCACCAGTGTTATTAAATGCGACAAGAAAGATGGAGGCAACCGTCTGTATCAGGACTACGAGAAAGTTGAATGATGTCACCATCAAGAACAAGTACCCTTACCAAAGATAGAGGATCTATTTGATCGATTTGGAGCTCGGTATTCTCAAAGATTGATCTTAGGACTGGTTATCACCAACTTAAGATTAGGTAAGCGGATATTCCAAAGACCGCCTTTACTACTCGCTATGGTTTATACGAGTATACGGTTATGTCTTTTGGATTAACCAATGCCCCTGCTTATTTCATGAATCTCATGAATAAGATCTTTATGAATTTTCTAGATAAGTTTGTAGTTGTGTTTATCGACGACATCCTTATCTACTCCAAGTCAGAAGAAGAGCATGAGCAACATCTGAGAATCATCCTAGAAACCCTGAGAGAGCATCAGTTATATGCCAAGTTCAGCAAGTGTGAGTTTTGGCTGAAAGAAGTAGGATTCCTAGGACATATTGTGTCTGCCGGAGGAGTCTCTGTTGATCCCACCAAGATCAAAGATGTCGAAGAATGGGAAGCCCCAACCAATCAAACCCAAGTTCGTTCATTTCTCGGATTAGCGGATATTACCGCAAGTTCAGAGAAGGATTCTCGAGCATAGCCCGACCAATGACCCAATTGTTGAAGAAGCACAATAAGTTTGAATGGATGACAAGTGTGAAGCCGTTTCAGGGCTGAAGAAGAGATTGATATCAGCCCCAATTTTGATCATGCCCGACATCAAGAAGCCGTTTGATGTGTATTGTGATGCATCCAAGATTGGTCTAGGATGTGTATTGATGCAAGAAGGCAAAGTCATCGCGTATCTATCTCGACAACTGAAGCAGCATGAGCAGAACTATCCGACCCATGATCTTGAGCCAGCAGCCGTGGTTCTAGCCTTGAAGACATGGCGTCATTATTTGATGGGTAATCGCTGTAAGATTTACTCAGACCATAAGAGCTTGAAGTATATCTTCACCCAGAAGGAGTTGAATATGAGGCAAAGAAGATGGATAGAGTTAATCAAGGATTATGACCTTGACATTCACTATCACCCCGGCAAAGCCAATGTGGTAGTGGATGCTCTTAGCAGATTGCCGTGTAGGCTGAACACCATGATCAAAGAGAAGCAACCAAGTTTGTATGAGGAGTTGGAGCAGTTCAGGACTGAGTTAGTTAGCAAAGGATTCCTAGCTAGCATTGAACTTCAACCCACTTTGATTAGCCAAATCAAGGAAGCCCAGAAGGGGAATGAAAGTATCGATGGAATCAAACGTCATATTGGTACAGGCAAAGTACCTGGATTCACCGAAGACGAAGAAGGTGTACTGTGGTACAAAGGACGTATCTGTGTGCCGTGATTGAGCTGAAGGAAATTATCATGAAGGAAGCTCATGATACTATTTATTCTATCCACCCCGGAGGAACAAAGATGTATCAGGATTTAAAAGAGCAATTTTGGTGGCACAAGATGAAGAGAGAGATCGGAAGCTACATCGCCAAATGTGACATCTGTCAAAGAGTCAAAGCAGAGCATCAGAGACCTGCAGGACTATTGCAACCATTCCAGATTCCAGAATGGAACTGGGATTCCGTCGGAATGGACTTTATCACCGGTTTACCTACTTCTAGTAGGGGGAATGACTCAATCTGGGTCATAGTTGATAGACTATCCAAGGTAGCCCACTTCATACCAGTCAAGACAACCTACCAGAGTGCAAAACTAGCGGTAGTACATTGCTAGAATTGTTAGTCTGCATGGAACCCCAAGACCATCGTGTCGGATCGAGGAACCCGGTTTACTTCAAGATTTTGGCGAAAGTTCAGGAAGGATTAGGAACCAAGTTGAACTTCAGCACGCGTATCACCCGCATAAGCAGATGGAATGATGAGAGAGTCAACCAGATCTTGGAGGATATGCTTAGAGCTTATGTGTTGGAATACGGATCAAAATGGGAAGACTGCCTGCCTTTCGCAGAATTCTCATATAACAACAGTTATCAAGCTAGTTTGCAGATGGCACCCTTTGAATTCCTATACAGAAGAAAGTGACGTACCCCTTTGAATTGGTCGCAAGTAGGAGAGAGTCAGATCTTTGGACCCGACATTCTCCGAGAAGCAGAAGAGAAAGTTCACAAAGTTCGTGAGCACCTCAAGACCGCCCAATCCAGACAGAAGAGCTATGCTGACAAGAGAAGGAGAGACCTGACTTTCAATGTCGGAGATTTCGTATATCTCAAGGTCTCATCATTGAAGGGAACCCAACGCTTTAGTCTGAAGGGAAAGTTAGCTCCCAGATATATCGGACCTTTCAAGATTCTGAACCATCAAGGAGAAGTATCGTATCAGCTAGAATTTCCTAAAGAGATGTCAGCCATCCACAATGTGTTCCATATCTCGTTACTTCGCAAATGCTTGGAACTGCCTAAGAAGACTGAAGTTTTCAAGAATATCGATCATCGAGCAGTGGAAATCAACAATGAACTGACCTATCGGGAAGTGCCCATCCGTATCCTAGAAGAAGCCTACAGAACCACCAGGACCAGGAGTATCAAGTTTCTCAAGATTCAGTGGAGCAACCATACCAAGGAGGAAGCTACTTGGGGGCGCGAGAATTACATTAGGACAGAGTTCCCAGATCTCTTTAGTTCCTAGTTTTCCTTGTAAATCTCGGGACGAGATTTTGTTTAAGGGGGGAAGGTTTGTAACATCCCAAAACTTCAATCCAAGCTTATCAAGATCAAATCATCCAAAAATAGGGTTAACAAAAACTTTTCCAAATTTAAAATGAAAGCATTCATATATGTGTGCATTTAAAAATAGGAGTTGTTTGAATTGCCATGATTGATTTATCCAATGCTTGTAAAATGTTTCTTAGGTGATTTAAACATCATCTACATCATTCCCAAACTTTTCCTAAAGAAAATCAAATCAAAAAGAATTAAAATGAAGGAATGGTCATTTTGACAAATTTAACTCTCATGCCTACTTTGGCTATTCCTAGTACTCAATTCTTAACAGAAACAATTCTTGATCTTTGCACCCCTTGATACTACACATAATGAGGTACCAAGGCCCACCTTTTGATCTACTAAAAACATTCTGTAAACTATTTTAAATAATAGTTTAAAATTGAACCTAATGCATATGCATAGATCACCCCTATTTCAAAAACCATCTATTTGAGCACCATTTTCAAAACCCTTGCAACCAGAGACTACCTAGCACTAGTGGAGATCACCCAATAATTTTGAACTCAAAATTTGAATTTTTTTCTCTTGCGGCCATTTCATCAAACACTTGGCAGGCAGAATCACACCTCTAATCCTAGCTCACTGTTTTGAACAGAGTTTTGCCCCCATTTGATCTCCATTTAATCTCTATGTCCCCCTCTGATCAAACCATGCCATTTGCAACCCACCCCCTACACCCTAGTGGCAAGGCAATGCCATGCCGAGCACCACCCTGGCCGGCCAAACTTGCCCCGCTGCAGCAGACCACCTCCTCGTTCCTCTCCATGTTTAGGAGGTAGCCAGCACCGCACCGCCCCTCTCTGTCCCTTGCCCGAGCCAAGAGCAGCCATGGACCACAGAGAAGAACCCGCGCACAGTGCCACCGAACCAAGCCGATGCCGCCCACAGAGCGCGCACTGTCCCCGCTCGCACCGACCGCCCCTTGGCACCAGCCCGCGCCCACCGCTCCGCCTCGACCTGGAGAACACCCCAGACACCCCCGTTCGTCGCCCAAAGCCCCACAGCCACAACTCGCCATGGACACAGCCGCTTCGGCCGCGTAGAGCGCCACCTCGCCCCGACCGCATGCCACCGCCCCTACGGCCGCATTGAAGTCCTAGAGCACCACCAGGGAACCGCCCACCGAACGCAATCCCCAGCCATGCCGCTAGCTCGCCGTAGCCATGTCGCCACCGTCGACCGCCCATCTCGCTCAGTCTCACCGTCGAGCCTATAAAAGGAGCCCTCCCCAGCACCAAAAACTCACACCATTCCACTCCCCTCACCTCTCTGAACCTCACCCACCTCTCGCCGGAGCAAGTGGAGCAGCAGCTCGCCGGAATTGGAGCCGGAGCCGCCGCCTCTGGAGAAGAAGGGTGCCGTTGATTCCGGCCATCCCAAGCTCCGCTGCGACCACGCCTCGCCTCGCCGTCGTCTTCAACTTCGTTCGCCCGCATCACCGACCCCACTAGAGCCCTGGTACGCCCCCAGTAGACCCCCACCGAGCCGCTAGGGTTCGAGCTCGCCGACGACACTTGCGTAAATGCCGACCCTCAGCCGTAGATCTAGCCTCTAATCGCACAGCCCACAGCGCGCATACCGTTTCACGTTTTAAGTGCCGCTGACAAGTGGGACCCCCCTGTCAGCTGAGCCTCGCGCCGCATAGCGCCACTGGGCCGGCCCATTTCCTTTCCCGTGCAAGCCCGTAGATTCAAATCTGGATTTTTCTTTTTAGTTAGAATATAGTTTCTGTCCAGTGTTTCAAAATTCAATTCTGTGAGGTTGACAAATCCAAATTACATGAAACTAATTTTGTCTGAAAGGTATTGAAATTCTCTATCCAATCCCGTTGGAGTTAATTCATTTAGAGTTATAGATTTCTCCTAATAAAAATAAGAAGACAAAAGCTTTTGCAACTTGAAACATTTTTATAAAATCAACCAAGTTAGCTTTTGAGTTGATTCCAACTCTCAAAAATCACATTTCATCATATATATCCAAATATGTAATAATATTAAGGTTTACAGGCAGTGACTTTGGACTAGTACCAAAATAATGCTATATAGGCATTTCTAGTCACTTTAAATCATTAAATAATAAACTTAAACCAAAGTAATATTGATCCAACCTTTAAATCTCATTCCCACATGTTAGAATATGTGGTGAGGACATGTGTCCACATGATCCCATATTTTGGTGGTGAATATTAAATTTTAGTTAATTTTTCAATGAGTAGAAATTACTTTTCCAAAATAAAAAGGTTGAAACTATTGAATTAAACTTGTGATTTTTGGGATGATAATAGATCATCAATTGTGTGGTTTAGAATACTACTTAGCCTAGTTAAGTATCGTTTGGTGATTGTGCACTCCCTATGTATTTCTAGACGATAGTACCGACCAAGCCTTCGAGGAGGAGGAGTTCTACCAAGAAGAAGAAGAAGAAGAAAACTTCAACCACTGCACCAACCAAGGCACGCTATTAGTGGCAAGCTAACCCTTGCAAACATGCTTTAGTAAGCTATTGTTAGCAAGCTAGAATAAAACTAGATGGTTTAGTAAAGATGCCTTAAGCATGCTTTGATCACACCCCTTTAACTATTGGTACCCCAAGTCTTATTGACAAGTTTTACCTCCCTTAGTTTACACAAAGTTCTATAATTAATGTTGAAGGTAGCATAAAGAGTATAAAACTTGACCTACTTAGAAACCTTTAGATGTCATTCTATGGCATGAGATTGATCCCATCTTTCCACCTTAGTGAACACTCTTAACTTAGTATTTTAGAATAACTCAAAAACTTGAGTCACTTTAGGTGGGAACACTTGGTGAAAATGAGTTATGAAAACCTTGGAATGATGAGTCATTCTATTGAGATGTTTTGACATGTGTTGAAAAACACAATTGGTTTATGATGATGAAAATGATGAGGCATGAGCCTTAACCCTTTTATAAAACTGATGGTTGGATTCGGATGCGATACCATTCCAAGTTTACCGTACAACCACATTACCTGAATTGGGTAAGGCTTGGCTGGAAATTTATATGCATTAGTATTAGTTCCCTCACGGGAGAGGTTTGAGCTGAGGCTACCTCTCAATGATGTCCACCTATGCAGTGCCGAAGATGACTGATGGTCATGGTTGGGAGGCCATGCTCATAGGAGAAGTGCTTATACTAGGGTGTGTAAAGGGAAGGTTATGTTTGATTATCTGCATACTAAGTATGATGATTCAGGGTTATCCCTGACAGATGTATCGAATCTTGTGGTGAAAGTGTACCACCTCTGCAGAGTGTCAAACTATTCGAATAGCCGCGTCCGCGGTTATGGACAGTTGGAATGGCCATACTGTTTCGTTGTCAGATGTTTTCTAAATAACTTGAAATGAATGATGAACTTTGACTTGACCACAACAGGGTTGTGTTAAGGATAATAGCTTCCCAACTTAAGTGATTCTAGAACGTTACTTTATCTTTTCTTGCTTCAGAACTCAGCTTAGGTTTCAAACTTAACTTGATAGTTATTCATTAAATTCAGCACTTTAACTTAGAATTATAACCCTTGTTAGTAGTAGTTTGCGAGTACTTAAAGAGTACTCATGGCTTTTGTCCCTCGCTATTATCATGGCCAGACTCTGAAGGAGATTATCAAGATGATGGTCAGCAGGACGACTATGATAACTAGGACTATCTGCCTTCGTCAGCATTGCCTGTGCCCCTGAAGATGGACCCCACCGCTCTGCTATCGTTTATTTCCGCTGTTTGTTGTATTAAAGACTAGATCATGAGATCCTTATTTGTGTAAAACCTTATGTATTGTTTGTAATGGATGATGTACTGTGATATCCAATCCGTTATGTCTCGCAAAAATGGTAATCCTGGGATTGCGAGGTATGGCATAACGGGCATCTGGGATTAAAAATTAGGGTGTTGACAATCTTCTTGTGTGACCTTGGCTCCTGTGCATTAGCTATGGCACCCATGTTGTCACAATAGATGGACATCGGGTCCAACGCACTAGGAACCACACCAAGCTCAGTAATGAATTCCTTCATCCATATCACTTCTTGTGTAGCCTCCAAAGCAGCTATGTATTCTGATTCAGTTGAAGATTTTACCACAACGCTTTGCTTGGCACTCCTCCAGATCACTTCTACTCCATTCAAAATAAATACGTATCCATACTGTGACTTAGAGTCATCCGGATCGGTGTTCCATTTAGCATCGGTGTAACTATTTACAACAAGCTCTTCATCACCTCCATAAGAAAGAACCATATCCTTAGTCCTTTTTTCGTACTTTAGGATATTTTTGACCGCTGTCCAGTGTTCCATTCCAGGATCACTTTGATATCTGCTGGTCAAACTAACAGCATGTGCGATATCCGGTCTCGTACATAGAATGGCATACATGATAGAGCCTATGGCTGAGGCATAGGGGATTTTGTTTAAGGTCTTACTCAAGGTCTTACTCAAGGGGATTTCTTCTGCCGTAGCTGCACTTTGAGTCTTACTCAAGGTCTTACCTGGCAACATGGGCAAGAACCCTTTCTTGCTTTCTTCCATTCTAAACCTCTTTAGAACCTTGTCCAGGTATGTACTTTGTGAAAGCGCTATTAAGCATCTTGATCTATCTCTATAAATTTTGATGCCTAAAATGTATGCTGCTTCGCCAAGATCCTTCACTGAAAAAACATTATTCAAATAGGCTTTGACACTTTCAAGAAGTTCTATATCATTCACAATCAACAATATGTCACCCACATATAGTACTAGGAATGCTACAGAGCTCCCACTCACTTTCTTGTAAATACAAGCTTCTCCAAAAGTTTGTATAAATCCAAAGTTTTTGATCACCTTTCAAAATGTTGATTCTAGCTCCGGGATGCTTGCTTTAGTCCTAAAATGGAGTGCTGAAGTTTGCATACCTTGTGAGCATCTTTAGGATCGACAAAACCTTTGGGTTGTACCATATATAACTCTTCATCAATGCCACCATTAAGGAATGTCGTTTTGACATCCATCTACCTAATTTCATAATCAAAAAATGCAGCGATCGCTAACAAAATCCTCACAGACTTTAGCTTCGCTACCGTTTAGAAAGTCTCATCATAGTCAACTCCTTGAATTTGTTGGAACCCTTTCGCAACAAGTCAAGCTTTATAGACAGTAAAATTACCACCAGCGTATGTTTTCTTTTTAAAGATACATTTGTTCTTGACAGCCTTGCGGCCATCTGGTAGGTCCACCAAAGTCCACACTTGGTTTTAGTACATGGATCCAATTTTGGATTTCATGGCTTCTTGCCATTTGTTGGAATCTGCGCTCATCATTGCTTCCTCATACGTCGCAAGGTCGTTGGTGTTGTCCACCAACATGACATTCAAGACAGGGTCATACCAATCAGGAGTGGTATGAACCCTTGTCGACCTGCGAGGTTCAGGAGCAACTTTGGTCGAAGTTTCATGATCTTCATCATTAGCTTCCTCTCTTATTGGTGCAGGCGGCACAGAAACATATTCCGGTGTTGCACTACTCTCAAATACGAGAGAAGGTTCAACAACCTCGTCGAGTTCTACTTTCCTTCTAGTCACTTCTTTCAAGAGAAACTCCTTTTCAAGAAAGGATCCATTCTTGGCAACAAAAACTTTGCCTTCGGATCTGTGATAGAAGGTATACCCAATTGTTTCTTTAGGGTATCCTATGAAGACGCATTTTTCCGCTTTGGGTTAAAGCTTGTCAGGTTGTAACTTCTTTACATAAGCTTCGCAACCCCAAACTTTAAGCAACAACAATTTAGTTTTCTTACCAAACCACAGTTCATACGGTGTCGTTTCAACGGATTTAGATGGTGCCCTATTTAAAGTGAATGCGGCAGTCTCGAATGCATAACCCCAAAATGATAACGGTAAATCTGTAAGAGACATCATAGACTGAACCATATCTAAGAGAGTTCGATTATGATGTTCAGACACACCATTGCGCTATTGTGTTCCCGGAGGTATCAATTGTGAAAGTATTCCGCATTTCTTTAAATCCATGCCAAGCTCGTAGCTCAGATATTCACCTCCGCGGTCGGAACGCGGAAACTTAATCTTCTTGTTACGCTGATTTTCTACTTCACTTTGGAATTCCTTAAACTTCTCGAAAGTCTCAGACTTATGTTTCATAAAGTATATATACCCATATCTACTCAAGTCATCCTTAAATGCAAGAATATAACGATATCCACCACGTGATGCTACACGCATTGGACCGCACACATCGGTATGTGTTATTTCCATTAAGTCCATAGCTCGCTCCATTATCCCGGAGAATGGAGTCTTAGTCATTTTTCCCATCAGACATGCTTCGCATCCTTCAAGTGATTTAAGAAGTCCATCAGAATGGAGTTTCTTCATGCGCTTCACTCCAATGTGATAAAGATGACGGTGCCACATGTATGTGGAATTATCATTCAATTTTATTCGTTTAGCACCTTTGTTATGAACATGTGTATCACTACTATCGAGATTCAATAAGAATAAACCATTCATCTTAGGTGCATGACCATAAAGGATATTACTCATATAAGTCGAACAACTATTATTCTCAGACTTAAACGAATAACTGTCTCGCAATAAACAAGATCCAGATATAATGTTCATGCTTAACGCAGGCACCAAATAACAATTATTCAAATTTAAAACTAATCCCAAAGGTACATGAAGAGGGAGAGTGCCGATGGCGATCACATCAACCTTGGAGCCATTTCCAACGTGCATCGTCACCACATCTCTCGCCATTCTTCATTTATTCCGCAGCTCCTGTTTTGAGTTACAAATATGAGCAACCGAACTAGTATCAAATACCCAGGCACTACTACGATTACTAGTAAGATACACATCAATAACATGTATATCAAATATACTTTTCTTCTTGATGTTGCCGTTCTTTAGATCTGCTAGGTACTTGGGGCAGTTGCGCTTCTAGTGACCTTCACCCTTGTAGTAAAAGCACTCAGTATCAGGCTTAGGGTCAGCCTTGGGCTTCTTAGGCGCGGCAGCTTTCTTGTCATCCTTCTTGAAGTTGCCCTTGTTCTTTAGGCTTGCCCTGCTTCTTCAAATTGGTGGTCTTATTAACCATCAACACTCGGTGCTCTTTCTCAATGTCCACTTCAGCATTTTTAGCATGGAGAAGAGTTCAGGCAACGTCTTGTTCATGCATTGCATATTGTAGTTCATCACAAAGTTCTTGTAACTAGGTGTGTGGTAGTGATTGGAGGACACGATGAGTCCCCAACGCATTAGGAATTGTTATTCCCAAATCTTGGAGCTTGTTCGCGTGCCCAGACATTTTGAGCACGTGCTTTCTAACTGAGCTACCCTCTTCCATTTTACAGTTAAAGAACTTCTCAGAGGCCTCAAAGCTTTCCACGGCCGCATGATTTTCAAATATCATTTTGAGATCATTGATAATATCAAAAGGGTCGCGGTTCTCAAAGAGCTTCTGAAGCTCCGATTCTTAACCATATAGGATGGCACACTGAACTGTGGAGCAGTGATTGTTTCGAGTGAGGGAAATATTAACATTATCAGGAGCATCCTCTGCAGGTGGGTCACCTAGCGGTGCATCGAGCACATAGGCCAACTGACCAGCACTAAGGACAATCCTCAAGCCACAGAACCAGTCCGTGAAGTTGCTTCCATTTTTTCAGCTTTTCTTTCTCTAGGAACACATTAAAGTTGATGGAGGGGGTCGCCATGATCTACAACATATTTGCAAAGAGTTTAGACTAAGTTGATGACAAATTGAGTTCAAATTTAATTCTTAAATTAACTAGGTGAAATCCCACTCAAAAAAACATCCCTCATGTTGCCTTAGTGATTACACGAACCAAATCCACTACACCAAGTCCGGTCTTCACGAGAGAAGATGTAGCTTCAAAGGTGAACAATCAACATGTTCATCACATCATTCATATGACTCATGCTTTACCTTTCGGTATTCAATGTTCCGGGACCATGTATGTACATGCGACGCTCGTCAAGGTTAACCTTAGTATCCGCATGTGCAAATCTGGCTTGCACCTGTTGTATGCACATGTAGAATCTATAACACCCGATCATCACGAGATGCTTCGAAACGATGAGTCTTAGCAACGGTGCCTACTAAGGACGAACACTTTATTACTTCATATTTAGTGATAGGGATCATCTTATAATGATACCGTCACGATCTAAGAAATACAAGATGCATAAATGATTAACATCACATGAAATTCATAATATGTGATATGATATGGCATTTCTTCTTGTGCCTTTGATCTCCATATCCAACGCACGGACATGATCTCCATCATCACCAGCGTGGCGTCAAGGTCAGTGGCACCGCTTCATGGTTGTCCATCACTAACAACAACTATTACAACTACTTGGAATAAAGCTATTACATGATGAATAGACACGCAGGTCTTAACAAATTTAAAGACAACCATTAGGCTCCTATCGGTTGCCATATTACAATAAAGATCATCCCATACATCAAATATAATCACAATCTCATCATGGCCATATCACACCACATGCCCCTGCAAAAACAAGTTAGATGCCTCTAGTTTTCTTTGCATATTTTATGTGGCTTGGGGCTTTCGAATAAGAACCATTCTTACCTACAAACAAGAACCACAACGCTGATACAAGTGTTGTCAGATGAAAATTGTAAATTGGATCTTAACTATGGTCAGAGATACAAACACCCACAAATCCACTTGTGCAAGGAAAGTTGCACGTCGAGCATGGATCAAGTCTCATGTGCGATGACATGTAAGGTTAGGTCGGGTCGCTTCATCCCACCATCCTGCAAGATGCAAAGTACACACAAAGAAAACAACAACAAAAGCATCAACTCCCACAAAAACCATTGTGTTATACTCATGCAACAGATCTACGCATATACATGGCTCTGATACCACTATAGGGTTCGTAGCATGGAAAACAAAAAATTCTACCGCAACAACAAACAAAACCAAGATCCAATCTATGGAAAATCCATGATCTAATCTACGAGATAGGTGCAACGAGATAGATGAGAACTAACCCTCGAAGATCCAAAGCGTTAACGAGATCGGATCTCGTGGTTGATGTAGTCGATCACTTGCCGATCTCAAGATCGCATAGACGATCGTTCCGGCGCCGCGTTCCGGCAGCGCTTCTGCACTTGGTCACACGTATGGAGTCGATGTATACCTTCCTCTCTCCATTCCAGCGGGCAGCAGCGGTAGTATACACTGGTGGAGAATTGCTTATCAGTGGAGCATATTTTTTGTTATCAATGGCGCATATGGAATGCGCCACTAGTGTTGCGCCACTTATAATTAGATATCAATGGTGCATATCAAATATGTGCCATTGATAGTGCGACAACAGTGGCACATATACAATATGCGCCATTGATGTTTTACCAGTGGATCATATTTAGAAATGTGCCACTGATGTTATATGCGCCACTGATGATTCGTACAGGTATACAGAATACAGGGCTCTCGGGTATTTATACAGGTACATATACAAGTATTTATACAGGTACATATACAAGTATTTATATAGGTACACAACAGTATAGAAACAGAGATAATAGTACAAATAGAATTATACATCATCACATCAACTAGAACCCAACATAGTGACAAGTGCTCGAATATTATACAAGTCTAGAACAAGTTGATCTCATCTTCTCATACATTACGCATTACAACAAGGTGATCATCATCATTAGCCAAGTCCTAAACTACTAAACTACTGAGTAGAGTACAACCGCAATGGTGGTGATGAGAAAGACGGGGAGCACGATCATCAAGGTCTTCATCTGGTTCCTGTCTCTCTGCTCTCCAAGGAGGTGGTTCCTCCACCTAGCTTCTGCCTGCTCTCTCGCCGGGTACCCTTTGTATATGTTGCCACTGAACTTGTTCACTTGCTTGTGATAATCCTCCCACTCGTCGTAGACTCCTGGGACCCTCCCTCTAAACACCACGTAGCACGACATCTCTATACACAAGGCATATAAGTACTATATCATTCAATAGAAGGAATTAAAAGTTTCACATGCATCTCCACAAAAAAGAAGGATTCGATCTAAGGCAAGCTATTAAGTTTCATACATATGGTAATAAGTGAATGAAGTCCAACAACGACGGTTTCAAGCTAAGGCAAGTTAAAGTTTATGACACACACACACACACGAGATACACAAATCGACTGAGCACTAGCTAGCTAGGAACACTACATCATGAAGACTTTGTTTTACATGGCGCCGGGAACGGTTTGTAGTCGTCTTTCGTTGTCCATGTCCTATGGTCACCCTGCGCCATGAGCCGTGCTTTGATCTCGCGCTTACTGGACGCTCTTCTGCAGGATAAGGCCCCCCTTGTGATGACATCATCTTGCATGATGGTCGCAATATGAGTCTAGATGCGTAAGAAGTCGTCCTTAAGTTCATCATCGTCCATTCTTGCCTCAGCTTTGGTCCATGCTTAGAGACTATATGGCAATGTAATGATGTGTGCATCCCGTACGATCGCCCGCAGGTGATGGAGGGTGTAGTAGGCCTCCTTGACACTATTATCCGGTTGCTTGACGCAGGCGAACTTCATTACGTATTTGAACACGTGTCTGCCATCCCTGAAATTTTCTGCCCCCTTCTTGAATTCACCTCCATTTTTGGCGTATACCTCGAGAGAATCATCTAGGAGACTCCTTATGTTGGTGTAGTCTTTCTTATTTTTCTCACTCCCCGAGTCCTAGTAGATGGCTAGCGAATAACTCGAGTGAATGAGGATCAGTGTACAATATTTGTCTCTATGCAAAACAATTGAAACGAAACAATGTTGGAAAAAGAGCAACCGAAAACTAAGAAAGGACAAGTTACGGCCATGAGCGAGTGTGTGCACTTACTCGGAAAAGAAAGGCAAAATAAGCTCTTTTCCACTCTTGTTGTCCACCATGAAATTTTGGAGGTAGTTCCTTGCGCTGGCCCGGGTCACTGGATCCAACAACTGGCTATCACGTATGAAGTAGGGGTCCACTATCGCGACGCCAGGGGTCTTCTCTCTGTTGACCTTCATCACCCGATGGAGCGCGTATAGGCGGACCAAGTTATAGTCCATCCGCTTGTCATGGAAAAGCTTGAAGATGTCCTCATACGATATGAAGAAGATATCCGCGGGGGCATTATCAACAAAACCCACGCCTGTTGGAACATTGACCGTGAAAACTGGGTACGGTGGATTTTCTTCTTTAAGAAGGCACTCCTCTAGATATAGAATACCATGTTGTAGGTTAGTCATCGCTCCACTTGCGTGTTTGATCAGCTCCTCACTCAGAATCGGTTGACCAACTATGTGAACCCTGGTCAAGGTGCCCTCAGGGGGCTGTGTTAATGGGTCGTCCTGAGCCCGGGGCCTCTTCGGACCCGGCTGGCTCAAAGACTGCTTATTCTTCTTGGTTCTCTTGCGGGGCTTCTTCGTCTCGACATTAGCAGCCAACTGCTCATCCGCCGCCTTATGGAGTGTGGTGGGGCTGAAAATGATTCCCCGGGTGCCTTTATAAGGATCAGCGACACCAGCATCCAGAGGCGTCTCCTCTAGGGTACCATGGAAGTCCAGACACATGCATGTTCTGGTACGATCATTTGGGTCGTCGCGAATGATGTAGGGCTCGTCCATGTTTGGCATGAACAAAGAGTCGGTGACGCGAGTGTTGATCCACTTATCTGGGTTGTCATCATCATCATCGTTAATGTTGTCCCCGGGTGCATCCTTGGGCAGTGGTGGCCTTGCCATGTGGAGGCAGCGGTGCAGCGGTGGCCAACAATTGCTGGTGACGAGAGGTGGTGGCAGCGACTGGTTGTTGTGGCCACCGCGGCAAGGTCACATGTGGCCGCTGAGTTACTTGTTGTTCCTTCACAAGCTGAATTTGGGTCTTTGGCCATGTAAAGACCCAGCCACAGCAATCTTGAAGGTTCTTATGATCATCGGCGCCTTGAGGTTGGCTGGGGGGTCCATGTCTTCACACCTGGGAAACACCCGAGCCAGCTGGATCTTGAACACGTCATCCTCCATAGACTTGTGGTGCATCATGTGGCTATTTGGTTGAATAATTGTGCCATTGCCAACATCCTTCAGATCGCCGTCCACGTAATGCAAGAGCGTGCAAGGAGTGTCCTGCGGAAGAACAAGCATCGTGAGATGGTGCTAGCTAGTCATCAAAGGCAAAGGAGATGAAATGTGATCAACATGCATGTGTTGGACGGCGTAATTACCTTGGAGATGGCGTTGAGCTCGGCTAATGTCGAGACACTGGTATCATCCTCCCGCTGAGATGCCTTACGAAGCACCGTCGGTTGCGCCTTAGTTTTGGCGAGAGGGGGCATCGGTGTGACCTGTGGCTCTATGTTGGCACCGGCGGGAGGTGTCACCAGAGTGACCTCCGTCTGCACGTTGGTGTTGGCACCGGCGGGAGGGGGCACCGGAGCGACCGGGTGCGCCTCGACATTGGTGGACTCGGGCGTCACCACGTTCGGTGACATGTGCTAGATCGAGTTGCTGCCGGAGAGGCTGGGCACCACGAGTGGCCCTCGTTGACCTGCCGCATTCCAAGCAGCGATCCCCTCCCATGGCTAATTGGGAAACATCTCGTGGATCTTCTCTTGCACTTTCTCATCGATCAGCCTTGGCATCTGTTGCATCTGCTCTCGGAGGACTTCAACCTCACATTTTTCACTTGCCGCTGCCGTGGCCTTCCTCTCTTTCTTCGCCTTTGGGTCCTGTTTCCTGAAGTCGCCAACCTTTTCGTAAGTACCATAGCCGGACATGTGGCCAAATGAAGTCGGCGGCACGGACTTGGCCCTCCCTTGAACACGTTTGTCGCCCTGTTGAAGGGCATGTCTCACCGTGGGTCCACCGTCGACCCCTGGGACGAGCTCACACTTGACGCACAAGACTTTTCTTCGGATCTCTGAAGAGAAGGAAAGTGATCCCATTTAGAAATTTGGCTTCATTACTTAATCAGAAATGCAGATCGACTCCAAGATAAATTCCTTACCAGCCTTTTCTGGAACTTTGTCACATCATTGTCGTCGGTAACGAATTCCTTGAGTTCGGGGTGGAGATAGTAGTGGGCGTGGACAAACTGCATCACCTGCTCGTCCTTGAATTTGTGCCACGGGTTATCTTTCCCTAGACGGGCATACTCGGCATCCTCCTTTGCCCATTCGGCATTTTTTCTTCGGTAACCGCCGCTACCGCAACGTTGGTTACCTATGTTCAGCTCCCGCATACTCCTCCCCTACTCGGTCCATTCTTGACCTTCCGAAGAAGTGTAGTCCGCCTTGAACTTGATGAACTCATCTTCGTTGAGCATCAGCTCGGCCTTCTTTATCTCCTCCAAACCTTTACCCTCGTTAATCCTCCTCTTCACTCGGCTTTTCCAGCTGAGGCGGTGCTCTTCCTCGTGAGGGCTAACTTGTTTACCTTGTTCCCTTAGAGTTTTTGGTTATCGTACTCATCTGGGAACTTGTACCATTTGTGAAGCTTCCCAATGAGGAGCTCTTGCAATCGTTTGTTCCTTCTTATGTTCTTCTGGTTGATGCTCATGCTCTCCCGCATGATGCACCCGATTTGTAGGCCGTACCTAGCAGCAAGCTTCGTAGGCTCCACGGGTTGGCCACCCGGTTTCACAAGGGTGAACTCTTCGTGGTTAGTGCCAAGTTTTGGCAGTGTCCGCTCCTGCCTTTCCGCCATATTCTTCTTCCTAGCGGACGGGAGGCGCCATCGCCGTCCACGCGTTCACCTCCATGACTTGATTCGGCCTCCTCATCGCCATTACTGCTTCCATCGTCATCGCCATCTTTGGCCTCCTCCTCATATTCAGACTCCTCGTCATCTTCATGGTCCGCAGCTTGGGACTCCTCGTCAACTTCATCGTCCGCAGCTTCGGCCTCCTCGTCGGACCCACTTAAGTCATCGCCAAACCGCCAAAACTTGAGGATGGATCTTTTTGCTTGTTCTTCGACGCTCATGGGGTGAGAAGGGCCAGCCCCGGCGTCTTTGTTTCTGCTCGACATGTTTGCACTTCATAGAAAAAATGCAACAATTTAATTAGTACAAGCCAGAGTCGACCGAAAAATTCGGCATGACCTTTGCTTTTTTTACCTAGGAGTGCCCATTTCTCAACCGAAACGGAAGTGAATCAACACTTCGGGAGAAACGGGCAAGTCAAATGAATTCGCTACAACAGTTTTCATACAAAATTGAAGACAGCCATTCAATCACACATATACAAAGAGCAAAAAATAGCTCCAAGTGCAGCAAATTACTGCAAAATAAGCACCAGGACATACATGGCACATTACTGCAAAATAAGCTCCATGACAAATTACTGCAAAATAAGCTCCAGGACAAAAAAAATAGCTCCAGGTGTAGTTTTGTAGTAATGTGCCATGTATGTCCTGGAGCTCCAGGACAAGCTAAAATAAGATCTAGGACAAAAAATAGCTCCAGGTGTAGTTTTATTTTATGATATTCTGAGAATCTCTATAAAAGAAGGATAAAAACCAACACACATACATGGCAGCTGCAAAAGCTGCCTTTTAACACTAGTCAAATTCACACAGAAAAAGAGCACCACCTGTTGAATAGAGATAAGAACAGTACACTAATGACAAGAAGATACCTTAAGTAATAACTGCCTGTATAGTTAATCCCTCATGTGAATCCCCGAGAAAAAATACCAACAGCTATGCACAAATCTGAAACTAGTCCAGATGGAGTAAGGCTAAATTCCAACAAACTGAACTTTAAAGGATGGGCTTATCCTGAGCACTATAAGACACCTAGCTACTACATTACTGATACAACTACACTGGCACTTCCTTTCTTTGTTTCACCAAGGACATCCTAAAAATAGAAACCAGAAAAAGCAAGTAATCAAATTATCCCCTTAGAAGAGAGCACTGATTTAAGAGAATAGTATAGACACAAATAGGCAGAAGCTGGACAGCGAGGGGAATGGGTAAACCTGTGAGAGGTGAATAACAAACTCTTCACCAGAGTCACAAGAACAGAGATAGCAAATACTAGTAACGAATAAGAATAACACTTGATGATAAACTAACCCCGACAAGGGTATCTTTTCTACTCTGAAAGTAGATTATTAATCTAGCACCAACAAACAAATGAAAGTTGCTGTCACCAAACAAAGATGTTCTGCAGTGCTACTGGTAATTTAATAAACAAAGTTCTATTTGTAAAAAAAATCTACATAGTAGCAGTGCCATCTCACTGTAATACATGAATATTTTGACAACCTAAGAAAAGAAAATGCTAGCATCAGCTCGCCTCCACTAAACAGAGGAACAACTTGTTGTTCTTATTACAGCATGAGCAGAGCTTTGAAATAACTTAGCCGAAAAGAGAAAATTTCAACAGCAATCGACCACCTCGTTTCAGAAATTTTCTGTAGTAAATCACAAAACAAGATATTCACCTGTAGATAATCCATTACACAAGGTGATATGCCAAAAAAAATACAGTACCAGAACATGTCACATTGCCAGCATCAGGACAAAATCACCAAATTCCTCAACCCCCAACCAAACAACCCAACGAAATTGAGCCTTCTCGATGCAATGAGGACCTAGGACCTAGGACTAAGAATGTTCTAGAACCTACTAGATTCTAGAAACCCTAGAACCCATTACTGAGGCAGGGACCTAGCTACTGCCAGAGGGAGAGAGGGGAAAGAGAGGGCTCACCGAGAGGAGCTCGTTGATGGTGGCTTAACGGCGAGCAATCAAGGGAGGCGGCGATGGTGACCGCGGCGAGCTCTTGGCGACGGTGACCGCGCTCCTTGTCGGTGGTGCATGCGGTGCTGCCCTTCTCCTCCTCGTCGATGGCACACGTGGCCCTTCTCCTCGTTGGTGGTGCGTGCGGCGCTGCCCTTCTGCTCCTCATCGGTGGTGCGCGCGGCCCTTCTCCTTGTTGGTGGTTTTGCGTGAGACGAAAGGGGAATGCGCTAGGGTTCGTGAGAGTGAGAAGAAAGGGAGAGAGGCCGATCGTTTTTGGCTAAGTGTAAAATATTTGTGGCACATATTTTCCAATATGCGCCATTGATATGAGACACTTATTCAAATAAGGCGATGCCCTCATATGTGACAACATCACAGGCTTACCGCAGTGGTTCGAGTCCTAGGGCAAAACCTGGGCCGGGGCATCCAGGTACAATTCCTGGTTGCCTCATAATTTTTTTTTCAATTTTTTAATATTTTCCAAAATACTTGTGGAAGTAATTAAGTTTAACAATAATTTTTTTAATATGTTCCAAAATACTTGTCATTAATATCTAGTATATTTTGTAACAAATAGTAATTAAGTTTAACATTCACAAATCTATTTAAAACAAGGACATACATTTGCAAGTACACAGACAATTATTAATTTATTTAAAACAAGGACATCCATCATGTCACATGAACTTCAATATCCATACACACCAATATTCGAGCAAAAAATGTCATGTCATGTGTGCATGATCTCGATTCCGAGCTAGCTAGAGCTAGCGTCTCTTTGCAATCTTCTTGCCCTTCTTCCTCGCGGTTGAATACTTTAGCCCGGGAAGGTTAAGGTTTCTCCTCGTGAATGAACAACCTTTAGTAGATAGAGTGGTCTTCCTTTTTCCTACAGCAGTCAGCTTGTCGAAGTACTTGTCGAATTCCTCTTCGATCTTCGGATCACCGTTCTTTTCTAAGTCTTGCTTGTTGGCGGGTCTGTCCATTCTGATGATGCTCCTCTTGCCCCTCCTCGTGACAACACGGCTTGGCTTTGACGGGTCGGTGATGAAGAAACATTGGTCAACTTGGCTCGTGACTACCCATGGCTCATTTTTGCGGAGGCGTTCTTCGCGGAGGCATCGGGTATAACCATGGTGGTGAAATACCAACCCTCTTTTTGGACGCTCTTGGCCCATCTGACACGGAACATCGGCACCTTCTCTCTGACATGGTCGAGCTCCCAGATCTCCTCGATTCTTTTGAAGAATCGTTCCTTGACGGTGGCTTCGTTGTCGGCATAGGATAGCATCGTTACTCCAGAGTTCTGATATTCACTACTCATGTACCTTTTCTCGGTGTAGAATATGTACCCGTTGATATCGTATGCCTAATATGTCCTCATGTTGTGCTCAGGGCCATTTGACAAGGCGAAAATGAGTTTTTCATCCTCCGTAGAAGGTGTTTGCGGGTCTGTGGGAGGATTGTCGTGAAGCTTCTTCTTGAACCAAGTCGTGAAGCTGGAGTTGTGCTCTCTTGTTATGTCTCCCTTCTTCCTCGATCAGCCAAGGTCAATGAACTTCTGCTCGATTAAGCTTTTGTGCTCTTCCACCCAAGGGTCGACCAATTTGATGTGTTGTAGCGCGACTCGGTGTGCCCTGTCAAAGTCGGCGCGTCGACCCTTCGTGCCAACATGCATGGTGCGAAAGCCCTCGTAGTGGCCATATCTAGAGAGACTGTCGAGGTGTGTCCCTTTGGGCAGACCAACAGGGTCATCCTCATCGTCCGAGTCGGTGCGTAGATAATTCTGGCAGAAAGAGATGCACTCGTAGGTCAAAAAGCCCTTGCCAATGCTTCCATCTGGACGGGACCTGTTGCGTATGAATCCTTTGATAACACCGTTCAGCCTTTCAAATGGCATCATGTTGTGCAGGAATGTCGGCCCGAGATGAATGATGTCATCCACAACATGGACGAGTAGATGGACCATGACGGGCGGGAAGTAAATCTCGATCTCGCATAGTATCACGACGATCTCATCTTGTAGTGTGTCGAGCTGCTTCAAGCCAATCTACTTCCTTGAGATGACGTCGAAGAAGTTGCAAAGGCCAAACAACGTCTCACGGACGTGCTCATCCATTATCCCTCGGATCGCAACAGGAAGTATCTGCGTCATCAGCACATGACAGTCGTGAGACTTCATCCCACTGAACCTCTTCTTCGATTTGTCCAGATATCTGCCTATGTTCCCCGAGTAACCGTAAGAAACTTTGACTCCTAGGAGGTAGTTGAAAAACTGCTCAAGCTCCTGCTCACTTAGAGTGAAACAGGTAGCGGGAAACACTGCAATTCCCTACTTAACCCTTTTGCAGCGACCTTGAGTATCTTCGGCTGTCTCATCATCATCATCGGGCGGTGTCTCATGAAGTTCTTCCTTGATGCCAAGTTCCATCAGGTCATTCTTTGCTTTCGTCCCGTCTTTGTTCCTATCCGGCATGTTGATGATAGTGGCAAGTAGACTCTCGCACACGTTCTTTGTGATGTGCATGACATCAAGGCTATGGGGCGTGTGGACGTATTTCCAATACGGCAGGTCCCAGAAAATAGGCCTAGCTTTCCACACACCATGCAGCGGATTCGTCCTCTGACGCTTTTTTCCCGGCAAAGGGCACTCTTCCCAGTTGTCCAACATATCTTGGATTACTTCTCCGCTCCTCGGACGTGGGGCTTTTTCGAGCTCTACTTTTCCATCGAACAGATCTCTACGCTTTCTCCACGTGTGATCCTTTGGAAGCCACTTTTGAGTCTGTTGGAACACGGTCTTCGATGACCCGGGATCCCTTGGTAGCTGGAGATGTGGGGTCTCATCCATGCACTTGACACATGCTTTGTGTCCGTGGTTCACCTGGGCAGACACGTATGTGTAACCTGGATAGTCCTGCACCGTCGCGAGCAACGCGGCTCTCATAGGGAAATAATAGCATGTGTATGCATCCCACATATGGGCTGGCGTCTCCCACAACATGGCTAACTCTTCTTTCAGCAGCCCAAGATACATATGCATGTCGATACCTGGTTGTTTCGGCCCCTGAATCAGAATACACATGTGTACGTATCTCTGCTTGGTGCAAAGCTAGGGAGGGGAGGTTGTACGGCCATACAAACACGGGCCAGGTGCTATGTGTGCTACTCTGGTTGCCAAACGGATTGAGTCCATCGGTGCTCATACCAAGCCTGACGTTCCTTGGATCGCCCCCAAAGTCTAGAAAGTCAATGTCCAGTGTGTTCCACTGGCTAGCGTCCAAAGGGTGTGTGAGGATCTTGCCCTTATGCAGATCATCTTCGGCTAGTTTCTTCCTTTCCATGTTCCATTGCATGAGCTTTGCTTCCTTAGGGTCCACGAAATACCGCTGCAGACGTGGAGTGATAGGAAACTACCATACCACTTTCCAAGGAACTTTCTTGTTCCCTATCTTCTATTGTCCTTGGCCACACACCGGCCATGTGGTTCTATCCTTGTACTCGTCCCGATAAAGTGCACAGTCATTAATGCAGACGTGGTACTTAACGTACGGTAGGTCGAGAGGACATACGATTTTCTTGGCCTCCTCGATACTAGTTGGACACGTGTTCCCCTTGGGAAGACGTTCTTGCCAGAATCTCATGTTTTTGTTGAATATTACGTCGGTCCATTTGCTTTCCGCCTTCATCTCTAGAGCCTTGAGCGTTACGTTCAAGCGGGTATCCTCGGGCTGGCACCCAGGATACAATGGAGTTTTCCTGTCTATCTCCATCTGCGCCAGCTTAGCTTTCTCCCTGGCAGCAGCTTTGGTGTTGCTTGTCTCCCCGAGAAGCAGTTCTTGAACATGAGGGTCCTGCAAGGCCAAGGTTAGCCGCGTCGTCTATGTGTCCGCGTATTCTCCACTGGCACCTCCTTCGTGATGATCATCATGTCCGTCATTGCCATCATCTCTTGCGTGTTGATCATCATGTCCGCCGCTGGCATCTCCTTCATGATCATGATCATGTCCACCACTGGCATCTCCTTTGTGATGATCATCATGCCCGCCCTTGTCTTCAGGATCGTTGACGTCCTCGTCATCTTCAGAATCATAGCCATGCATGAAACCACGCGTGAGCAGGTGATTCTCCAGGTCTCCGGAATCAGGGTCGACCAAGCTCCCGAGATTTCATGTTCAACACGGACATCTTATGTAGGTCCTCTTGTTCAGAATCATGTCGGCCACCGCGCGTTTCTTGTATCTAGATGATCTACCTTCAATTATGTGTATAACCATGGTTGCCTGTGTGGTATAGAGAAAAAGAGAGAGTATCTTAGAACCACCGCACCATCATGCACACACACACATGCATGCATGGCCGCCGGAAAAATTCGGCATGACCTCTCCTAAAAATGGGACATATGGATAGTGCAAAAATTTGCCGAAATGGAAATTAATCGACATTTCGGCAAACATCCATGCACCATGCCAGAGCAAGCAACATGCTTGCTTCTTCGTCACCTACAAACATTCATGCACCACACGAGCTAGCTTCACGTAGATCATGCAAACATCATCCCTCTCACAATAAGAAGGCTTCACATACATAAGCATGCACACACATACACACTGCACCGACGTCCACCCGCCACACAAAACATCCACATGCATGTCCTCCAACAACTCACCTAGTAGAATCGTTACCGAGCCAAGTCTGCGACGAGATAGTGTGGTTGTTCGAGAACAAGATGGATGTTGGAGGAGGAAAACTAGTTGATTTAGTAGATCTACAACAATTGGAGAGGCTTCCCCTCACAAAACTATGAAGCAAGGTAGGTTCAACAACCAAGAATGGAGAAAAGAATGGAGAAATTGAGGTGGCGGGGAGGAGGACGAGCTATAGATCTAGTTTGGGGTGGTGGGTGGAGAAGAATGGAATGGTGGTGGTGGGTGGGGGTGGCTACCAAGTTGTAGATCTGGGCGAAGTTATCAGTGGCGCATATTTCTATATATGCGCCACTGATAAGTCTGCCACCTTTTCAGGTGGTGAGCCCCAAGACTTATCAGTGGCGCATTGTTCTTACATGTGCCATTGGGAAAAAAGTATCAGTGGCGCATCTCCTAAATGCGCCACTGATAATTCTGCCACCTTTCCGAGTGTTGGGGTCTAGGTGGGGCCCACATAGTTATCAATGGCGCATATAGAACAAGATGAACCATTGGTGAGAATAATATCAATGCTGCATATGCCATATGTGCCATTGATGAGCATATATCAATGGCGCATATGCATATATGCGCCATTGAAGTTTGGTCCACAATCCTCTAGGGTGTCGGGCCCACATTATCAGTGGCGCATTATTGTTGATGTGCGCCATTGGTTAAACAAAATATTAGTGGAGCATATTTTTAAATGCGCCACTGATAATTAGCAGTGGAGCATATTCAAACAAATACTCCATTGATAATAAATCTATTCATAAGCCTTTCTCTAGTAGTGAGATCCCCTCGGAATTCCAGCAGCACAACATCATGGTGGTGGTGGTGGAGGAGAAATCATGCAAGGCTTCGCCTCAGCCAGAGCAGGAGGAAGGAGGAGGAGAGTGGCGGCTAGGGTTGGGGTGGAAGGGGCAAGGGGAGGCTCCCACCCCTCCCCTTTTTATATAGAGGGGGTGCGGCCTAGGGTTCCCCCTTGGCCCACTTCCCCTTAGGGCTGGCGCATGGGGAGGGGGGAAGTTTTCTTCCCCCAAAGTCTTATCTCCTATTTTCTTGAGATTCAAGTTTATCTTCATAGAACCTTCCGAAACCTTCTGAAACCTTCTAACGTAAGATGTATGCATTCGGTGCCCAGTACGACGAAACTCCAAACAAAAACTCTAGAACTTTTCTGAACCCTAGAAAATGACTTCCATTATATGAATCTTATTCTTTGGACCATTCTGGATCTCCTTCTGATGTCCTGGATCCAATCCGAGACTCTGAATGACATTCAGTCTCCAAATCATATTCCATATCTACTTAAACAACATCAAACCTTAAGTGTCTCACCCTACAGTTCACGAACTATGCAGACATGATCGAGACACCTCTCCGATCAATAACCAACACCGGGACCTGGAGATCCATAATGGCTCCCACATATTCAACAATGACTTCGTGATCAAAAGAACCATTAACATATGATACTGAATCCTATTTGTCGCGTGATACTCTACTTATTCGAGGTTTGATCATCGGTATCTCCATACCTAGTTCTACCTCATTATCGATAAGTACTCTTTACTCATACCATGATATGACATCCCTTGTGACCTAGTCACATGCTTGCAAGCCAATTGGATGTCATTCCACTGAGAGGGCCCAGAGCATATCTATCCGTCACTTGGATGGACAAATCCCATTCTTGATCTATGTGTTTCAACACATACATTCAGAATACCTAATGCCACCTTTATAACCACCCCATTACGAAGTGGCGTTTGATGTCATCAAAGCACTCATCCGGTGATGGTGATTAACATGATCTCAAGGTCGAAGGATTATGTTACTATGTATTTGAAAGCTTATAGCAAAAACGAACTTTAATGACTTGATCTTATGCTATGCTTACTATGGGTGTGTATCCATCACATCATTCTCCTAATGATATGATCTTGTTATTAATAACATCCAATGTCCATGATCAGGAAACCATGATCATCTATTAATCAACAAGCTAGTCCAATAAGAGGCTTACTAGGGACCCTTTTATGTTTACAAAACATAGAAGTATTAGTGTTTCCTATTAATAAAATTGTAGCATGGGATGTAAACATTTACCATAAACACAAAGATATAATAATAACCACTTTATTATTGCCTATTGGGCATATCTCCAACAATCATAGCCTTGTCTCTTTATTCGGGCTTAACCGCTAAGAGTATATGGGTAACCCAGAGGAAGATGGAGGGGTGAGACTAGTGCCTCGGTGACCATGGGGGATCTCAAGAATTTTGAAACAAGCTTGAGCTCCTCCTTGGGCAATGAAATCCAACAGTTGCGTCAACTAGTTGAGCAACTTGTTAAGGAGAAGGTAGCCTCACCACCTCCCTCTCAAGATAAACCTCCTCCAATTCTGAAGGTGAACACTTCGGCTAAAGGAACGGTTGTAGTAGTGGCGGATGAACATATTACCACTAACTCTTCCACCAGAAAGGGCAATGGGAAGGAAGAGCACCATTCGGTTCCCTGTTGGTACTCTCCCGACCTTCCTATCCTCATCCTCATATAAATAATAGAGGTGACCAACCTATGCTAGCTGCACACTCGTTTGCTCAATGGCAAGTTTTGATGAAATATCATGTGCGCAGCTCTTGAAATTATTTGTGGAATATTATTGAAGGACTCAAAATTGAGGATCCAACCAACTTGACAAGAAGAGAAGTGGTCAATAGTCAACTCAATTATACCACTTTGCACATGATTCAACTTGGTATGGGGCCAAAATATTTCCCTCACATTGAGCACCTCAACACCGCCAAGTGATGACTACAAGTGCACAAACTAATTGTAGCTAGTTTCGAAGTAAAGATATCGAACCCACAGAGAGCTATTGGTAAAGGTCTTTATGCCCCTTGTTACTCTCTACCAAAGTATACTTATAAGTTGTCTTGAGAGAAGTCACCCATACAAACCACCGCAATTAAGGGTTTCCTCGTGGATATCGTAATTAGATTAGGGAGTCCCTCTTTAATCCTCCTTTGACCGTGTAGGTTACGAGTCGGTGCCAATCTGTCACGAGGCATTTCGAGTATGCTTCCAAGACACGTCCAAAGGATTTCTCCCTCCCTTTAGTCCCGAAGGCAAATGATATGCGGTCGACTTAACATATCATCTAAAGAGATAGATCAAACACAAATCATAATTATATCATAGATAAGCAAGTCATACGGACACAAGAACAGATCATCTTTATTACAAGTTCATAATGGTACTAGGGTTTCTCCATCTCCCCAAGAACAAAGGAACTACTCACATATAAAGGCAATCAACATCATGGAAATCATATGGATGGGATATGAGAGTACAATCGAATACAAGTGAAGATCCACACTAGGTTTTGGATTACAGCCAAGTATACGAAGGGGATAAGTGTTGTAGACGTTGGTGATGATGATGGTGATGTAGATCGGTGTTGAGGCCTTTAAGATCCAAGTCCCTTCTCCTCTTGAGCAATGGTGATGGTGGAAATCTTGTGGAGGTGGCATCTATGGAGTTTCCAAGGCGACAGGGCTCTGCCGTGGAGGTATGTGGATAGGTAGCATTTTCCCTTGGCTCCTTGCCTCTTTATATAGGCCTAGGGCTGCTCCAAATAGCCCCCAATATGTTCCTTATGAACTAAGGAAGGTCTAGGAACAAACAGGGACGGATTGTGTGAAGAAACGCGTCCAGAACAGTTGTTTCCATGCGTCCAGGCATGTGGTACGGGCGGACGGTCCGGGCGGGCTCCATCCATACCACTGGTCGTTATCGGTGTAGTATGTTTCGTATTTTGGCTGCCATTTCTTCATACGAACTCTGATTTGGATGTTCTTTGGCTCGTTGGAATCGTATGGATGAGAGCTACAACACAATGGCCCTGGATCTTAATTTGGAGTTGATGGGAAAATCCACTTTTTCCTCCCCTCAAATGGCCAAGTCTGGTGCCTGCAACTCCTCCATATTGAATCCTCTTCGCTCCTTTTATCCATGATTCTCCATAGCACCTACACACAAATAAAAGACAAGAAAAAGGTAATAAAATCCTAATACAACTAATATTGTGCAAATCCCATGTGGAAATGAATGAAAACTAATAATCATACACAATAGGCATAGTTATAGATAGATGTAACATGTAATGAGTGAAAATATGAATAATTTATATACTTAGATATGCATCAATTTTGGACTCATCACCAAGGAAGCTTGGGATGCCCTCATTGAACTGTTTGTTGGAAATGAGAGCATGAGAAGAAATCAATATGATTCCTTTAGTAATGAAGCCGAAGGCTTCTATATGAAGGATGGTGAGGACCATGAAGACATGTATTGAAGACTCAAATCCACTGCCACCGCCTTCAGAAATATTGGTGCCTCACATGTGGATGTGTGGATTAAAAGGAAATATGTGATTTCGCTCATGCCCTTCGAGCCCACTGACTTGAAGAGTCTCCAAGGAAGACACAACTACCATCTCATGACCTCCAATGAAGTTATGCAAGAGATGTTTGCGTTCAAGGTTGCTGCCAAGAATGACAAATATGCCCGTGCTCGTGCCCTTGGAATGAGCAATGGTGTTCATATTGCCTTGAAGGCCAAGGTTGTGGAGTATGAGGAAGATGAAGGAAGTGATGAAGCCCTTGCTGTGAGCCACCAAGAAGATGTCAAGATTGCTCATGGGAATACATGGCCTTCTATGCAAGGAATTTTTGGAAAGATCCCGCCAAGGCCAAGATGGAGATGCGACGAAGAAGCAACCCAAATGGTAGAAAATAAAATGGTTCAAGATTGAGAACTTGCTTCAACTATGGTGACCGCTACCGTTTTGTTGCCAAATGTCCATATCAGAAGAGATAAGATCATGGTGGTGTTCTTATATTAAAGAAAAAGTAAAAGGCCCCTTTCAAGAATCCGTTCATCAAGAATAATATCACCAACAATAAGTCACCTACATTGCATTGATAGAACATGAAGAGTTCTCATACGATGATGAAGATGAGGAGGAAGAAGAAGAAGAAACATCAAAAGGTGTGGAAGCCATCGCCACCACCTCTAGACCCACCTTATCACCCTTCGACTCTCCAAATGAGAATATCTCCAACAAGAACGTCACTTGCCTTATGGCAAGAGCATCGGAGGTATCATCATCTCCTCTCTCCACCTCTATGATCAATGATGAATTGAATGATGATATAACTCTTGAGGTGAAGGAGGAATTAGTTGCTTTTGATGTTTATATGACTAACTTGAAAGGGGAGCACAAGAAGCATTTTGTGAATCTCTTGAATCAACTCTCTCACACACAAGATCTTCTTGATGAGAGATGCAAACTTGGGAGAGAGCACATTCTTGAGATGGATGCTTTAACTAATGCTCTAGAAGAAGAGCAAGAGACTAGGGAGGCTCTTGAAGAAAAACATGAAGGCCTCGATGAGGCAAATGATCAAATTGTCACTAAACTCATTAGGGAACGTGATCATGTCATTGCTAAGTATAAAAAGGCTAAAAGTACAAGATTGAGTTTGGTGTTGTTCATGACAAACTTGCCGAGGACTTTGAGAAACTTAACAGGGCTCACAAGGCCTTGGAAAGTGAACTCTTGACTCTCATAATGTCTCGTGAACAACTTCAAACTCAATTGACTAATGTTGCTTCACCTAGTATTTTCATTCCCTCTAGTAGTACAAACATCTTTGAATAAAATTCTAGGTTGAAGGGGGAGCTTGCGAAGGCCACCTTCCCCAAAGGAAACAGGTCTCTTGATGACCTTTTGAGTAAGCAAAGGTCAAATAATGAGAAAAGAGGCCTTGGCTATGTGTCCAAGGCCAAGAAGAAGAACAACAAGAAGAAGAAGTCCAAGCCCGCACTAGCAAAAGACAAGACCATTATGGGTGATACCACAAGTGGAAAAACTATGTCACAAGATGACTTTGCGAGAAGTGCTAACCCTCACTATGTCTTGATGCATGATTATTATGGTGATGTTTATGCACAATATGTTGGCCCACCTGATGGTTATATTGCTTGGTCTATTAGGGTTCCCAAGACCCTTGTCACTAACAAAAGAGTACCCATTGAAAAATGGGTACCTAAAAACTAGTTTTATATCTTGTAGAACTATTCTTCTGGCGGGTCAAAGTGGGTGCTTGATAGTGGATGCACAAGTCATATAACCGGAAGCAAGGCGATAATGACAGAGATAAGGCCAAATCATGATCAAATAACCGCACTTATGCCGATAAATCAAGATCTCAGGTAATGGGTCTTGGGAAGGTTGTGGTTGCACACGATACTACTCTCGTGGAAGTCATGCTTGTTGAGACCCTTGGCTATAATTTACTTTCAGTCTGTGCTCTTGGAAAGATGGGCTTTGCCATATTTATTGATAATGATATTGTAGTTCTCTTGTGGGGCAAGACTCTAAATAAAGGTCGCTTTTGTTGGGTACATCGAAAATGACTTGTATGTGGTGGATTTTTGGGGAAAACCACTAAAAGTGTGATGTGCCTATTCGGAAAGACCAATGTGGGTTGGCTATGGCATCGCTGTCTAGCCCATGTCAATATGAGAACTTTGCAAAGTCTCCACAAGGGTGGCCATATTGTTGGACTAAAAGAAAATGTTTGTTTTTCCAAATATCGTGTGTGCATGGCTTGTGTTGAAGGGAAAATGCATGATTCTCCCCACAAACCCAATAACATTGTAAAGTCCAAGAGGATTGATGACCCACAAGTATAGGGGGTGTATCGCAGTATTTTCGATAAGTAAGAGTGTCGAACCCAGCGAGGAGCAGAAGGTGCTGGCTAGTGGTATGGATCGGGAATTATCTGCAAATACTTAGCAAACGGATTTTTAGGGTTTTTTGATAAAGCAAGTAAATAAAGTACGAGTAAATAAAAGACAGTAGGAATAAATGTAGCAAGTGTCCCAATCCTTTATTCAGCAAAGGACAAGTCGGTTGTATTACTTAAGATAACCAAACGTTCTCGAGGACACATGGGAAGACTGTCAAGTGCTTTCGCTTCATATAGTTGATTAATCTTCTTTAGCTTGCTAAGTGTTGTGTGGGTGAACCTGTGCTAATGTACCGACCTTCCTAGGACTAATACATACTTGTGATTAAACCCCTTGCAAACATCTGTAAGTACAAGAAACTAATTAAGGTAGAAACCTAACCACAGCTTTAAACTCTAAGACCCTTACGTCCCTTGTGCAATGGTTTCCTAACGGGGGTTCAGGTTTCTGTCACTCCGGCAACCCCTATGATTAGTATCCAAATACACAATGCATTCCCCTAGGCCCATATAGGTGAAGTGTCATATAGTCGACGTTCACATGACACCACTAGAAGAAGTACACCACAATTTAAATATCAAACTATGGAATCTTTCTCAACACAACTCCACTACTAACAACATGACTTCTCCCTTGTCCTCAAGAACAAAACGAACTAATCACAAGACATCATATGGATCATGATCAGAGATGGAATAATGATGTATAACAATCTGAACATAAACAATAATTCAATGGTTCCACTCAATAGCATCAACTACAAAGAGTAATCAACACCGGGAAAGTTTCCCCTAAGAACTATGTAAGATTCAACCCAATTGTTACAGCAATATGGAGATGGTGATAAGGGTGCTGATGGTGATGATGGTGGTGATGATGATGATGATGATCCCGATGAAGTCCATCTTGATGGTGGTGTTGATGGTGACGATCTCCCCTCTCCGGGAAGGAATTCCCCCGGCAGAAATCTGTCTGCCGGAGAGATCTTTCTCTCTCGGTGTTTTCCGCCCCGCAGAGGTGGCGGAATCTTTCTGTGGTCCCTCCCCGAGTATTAGGGTTTCGGGAGGATTATATACGCTGGAGAGGAGGTGGGCAGGCCACACCATCCGGTGGCGCTGCCTAGGTGGCTGGCCCGGGTGTGTGGGCCCCATGGCCCATCTCCACTCCTCCTTCCGCAGCCGTCTTCGGAAAAATAGGATTTTCCATATATTTTTTCCGGATTTTCTGATCTTCAATTTTGCCTCAAACAAAGACCTTTTCCATCAGAATCCTGACTGCAGTGGTCCATGCTCCAAAAGTCATCAACCATGCAAAAACAGATGAAATAACATAAGTATCATCTCTTAAAATGAAATATATAAATGAATAACAGTAAATTATGATATAGAATAGTGATGCAAAATGGGCGTATCAAGGATCTTGGAGCTTCTTCATGTGGATATCTTTGGTCCTCCATCTCATGCAAGTCTTGGTGGGAAGAAATATTGCTTGGTGATTGTTGATGACTACTCAACATATACAGGGTTTATTTCTTCAAGTTGAAGAGTGAGACCCAACAAAACTTCATCGACTTTGTCAATATGATTCAACGTCAATACAATGTTCATGTTTTTTGATAAGAAGCGACAACGATACTGAGTTCAAGAACTACACCTTGAATGGATTTCTTAGTGACAAGGGGATAAAACATCGATATTCTGCTGCATATACCTCTCAACAAAATGGTGTAGTTGAGAGGAAGAACCGGACCTTAATGGATATGGAAAGGTCCATGTTGGTGGAATTTAAGTCTCCATACAAATTTTGGGCTGGGGAAATCTCTACCGCATGCCATGCATCAAACCGTCTCTACCTCCACAAAAAATTGATCAAGACTCCATATGAGATACTTACCGGTAACAAACCCAACGTTTCATACTTTCGGGTGTTTGGTTGTAAGTGTTTCTATCTCATAAAAGGTGTTTGTTTGTCCAAATTTGATTCCAAATCTTTAGAGGGTGTTTTTGTTGGCTATGGTATCGTTTCCCACACTTATATAAACTCTCTGGAATTGTCATAGAATCTTGTAGTGTGGTTTTTGAAGAATATGATGGCCCCAAGCGGGGCGTGTGGATGTTTGTGATGTAGATGATGAAATACCTCAAGATGCCATAAGAAGAATGGGTACGGGATTCATCCACCCCATTAAGGAACCCCTTGTGGCGGATTGAGAAGAACTATGCTCTACTCAAGTGGAGCCCTCATATTCACATCATCAACAAGCTCCTATTGATGAAGCCAATGATGGCACAATCCAAAGACAAGCTGAGAACCCTCACCATGTTGATCGGGATGGAAGCTCCAGGCCAGACTATCCGGCCTCTCCATTGACTGGATGTCCAGTCATGCGCAGTCAATTGCACAATGTAGGTTCATTGAGTCGTCTGCAAGGTCATCTTGACATCTCTCAAGAAGTATGCCTAATCAAGACCAAGATTAACCTATGCCTCATAATGATGAGTATGAACCCAATGATGATCAAGGTCAAGCTGGAGGTCAAGACGAGGACCAAAATGATGAAGAGATCCCCACAAGAAACAACAAGGAGATCAAAACTCGTCACAAAGCTAGAGTGTACAAAATGTTGGAGAGAAGAGACCACACTCTTGAGAATGTTCTTGGTGATCTAAGGAGTGGAATGTCCACTAGAGCTCAATTGAAACATTTTGGTGAGCATCAAGCTCATATATCCATGGTGGATACCAAGAAAGTATAGGGAGCTCTTGAAGATTCAGATTGGTTAGAAGGAATGCATAATGAGCTTAACAACTTCAAGAGAAACAAAGTTCGAAAGTTAGTAGAAAAGCACAAGGAGTGCCACAATGTTATTGGCACTAAATGGATATTCAAGAACAAGCAATATGAACATGGAATTGTTATGAGTAACAATGCAAGATTGGTAGCTCAATGGTTCTCTCAAATTGAAGGCATTGATTATGGAGAGACTTATACTCATGTGGCTCGCCTTGAGTCCATCTGTATCCTTCTTGCATATGATGCACATCATAACTTTAAATTGCAACGAATAGATGTGCAAAGTGCTTTTCTAAATGGTCCACTGCAAGAGTTGGTTTATGTTAAGCAACCCCCGGGGTTCCAGGATCCCAACTTTCCAAACCACGTCTACAAGCTTGATAAGGCGCTCTATGGGCTTAAACAATATCCACGCACGTGGTATGAGCACCTGAGAGAGTTATTGTTAGACCGTGGGTTTGAAGTTGGGAAAATTGATCCCACTCTTTTTACTAAGAAAGTTAACGGGGAGCTTTTTGTTTGCCAAATATATGTTGATGATATTATCTTTGGGTCGTCTAACAAAGCATTTAATGATGAATTCTCAAAGCTTATGACTGACAGGTTCAGAATGTCTATGATGGGAGAGTTAAGGTTATTCCTTGGTTCTGAGATCAAGCAAGTAAGAGGATGAACCTTCTTCAATCAAGCCAAGTATACTCAATACATGATCAAGAGGTTCAACATGAAAGAACTAAATAGATCTCCTAGCCCCATGGCAACCAAGACTCATCTTGAGCTTAATCCAAATGGTAAAGATGTGGATCAAAGGGTATACCGGTCCATGATTAGTTCTTTGCTTTACCTTTGTGCATCTAGACCCGACATAGTGTTAAGTGTAGGAGAGTGTGCAAGATATCAAGCGGCTCCTAAAGAAAGCCACTTGATGGCAGTCAAAAGAATATTTTGATATTTGGTTCATACCCCCAAACTATGGTGTGTGGTATCCTAGGGGATCAATATTCTCTCTTTGTGGGTACACGGATTTGGATTGGGCTGGTGACAAGGATGATAGGAAATCAACCCCTAGGGCTTGCCAATTTCTTGGTAGGTCCTTGGTGTGTTGGTCCTCCAAGAAGCAAAATTGTATATCTCTCTCCACCGCCGAAGCTGAATATGTGGCAGCCGCTAGTGCATGCACTCAATTGCTATGGATGAGGAAAACTTTAAAGGAATATGGCGTCCATTGTGACAAAGTCCCTCTTTTGTGTGGCAATGAAAGTGCTATCAAGATTACCTACAACCCGGTTGATCATACAAGGATGAAGCATATTGAAATTTGTCATCATTTCATTAGAGATCATGTTGCCCATGGAGATATTGAGTTATCTTATGTTTCAACCAAAGACCAACTTGCAGATATTTTCATGAAGCCTCTTCATGAAGCAAGGTTTTTCTATTTGAGAAATGAGCTAAATATCGCAGATTCAAAGAGTTTGACTTGATCATCTTGCATACTCACCTATAACTTGATCATTGTGTGGTTTAGGTGCAGACATGGAAATAGGAGGAGTGTGGTCCTAATCTATTGGGCTATCCCTCCCCCCTATAATACCAAAATTAAGAAAATCAATTCTCTTAATATCATTTTGTGATATGTGAGCTTCATTGATGAGTAGTGGCTATGAATCCAAGGATAATTCTTTGCGGTGTCATGCCTCACACTCTTACATGGTGGCCTCGGCCACCGCCCTCTTTTTTATGAAGAGTTGGTTCTCTATTTGATTGAATTGGAGTGTTATTTGAATTTTATCTGGATTTTACTGATTCTTGGTTCTTCACAATATGACATCTTATCCCAAGCCCTATTCCCTTACCTAAAACACGATTTCTATCATATATGTCCCCATACACATAACCTGGCGTTTTTGGTCGAAGAGGACCGGAGTTTCCGGTGTGAAAACACCGAAGTCTCCGGTCAGTCCGGAGTTTCCGGTCCACCGGTCCGGAGTCTCCGGTTTGGGACAGTTTCGGGCACTAGGTAAAGAGAGATCAAGGTGAGAGAAACAAACAGTTTCTTTCTTCCACCCCGACCTCTCCACTCTCACTCATCGCCTCCTCCTCCAAACTCGTTGCCCCAGGGCACTAAAGCCGTTAGGATCCATCGTACCGCTGGCCACCTCCACCTATCCACCCTTGGGCCATTCCCCACGAGTGGATTCACTCCATGGATGGATCTGGTACAGTTTTCTCTCACCATGAACCTAGGGTTCATCCCCTTTGATTCTTTGAAGATTGTACCAATTTTGTCCAATGGAAACTCTTGTCTGCAGGCACTCGTCACACAATAGCTAAGTTCCTTTGCTCCATCTGCTCGAAATCACTCCCCCACAGTCTCCACTATGCAAACGAATCTTTGGACCGGAGTTTCTGTTCACTCAGACCGAAGACTTCTGGAACATCAAACAAAGGTTCGAGGCTTTTGTTTTTGAATCATGGACATATATGCTTATCTACATACTTCCCCTGCCTCTATATTCACAGGTGGCTCTGGTTCCATCATGCACCTTGCACCAATGCCAAGTCCAAAAGGGTGGATCCTCAATATGATGAAGCAGCTAGCCAGTATGTGATTCCACCCTCTAACTGGAGGCAGCAAGCCTGAGATGCCGCCCATATGCGAAGGGAAACTGAGCGGATTGAGAATGAGGCTCGTGCCAAGAGATCCAAGTACGACAACTTGCAGTCCTTAGCTCACATGTCCAAGAAATAATACCATGAGCTGCACAAGATGAGGTTCTATGACATACTAATAACCAGCGATGACCCATGCTATTGGAGGAAGGAGCAAAAAGTGTTCATGGCGGATATCTATCGCAAGCTCACCAAGTCCCCGGTTTGTCCACAACAGTATATGGACTTTCCCTACATGCGTGCCAATGACTACTTCACAGATGCTCTTTGGTCACTGAGAAGCTTGGGCTGTGTCATTTTATGGAGCTCCATGAGGACTAAAACATTGTCCTTGTTCAACAATTTTATGCCACCGTTGTATTTGATCATGATGAGGCTAGGACAATGACATGGATGACCGGTAACTTCCGATGCACTACAACCTTCTATGATTTTGCCAGTCATTCACCGAACCTTTAGTGGCGTGTCTGTTCCTATTGGCCACCGCATGCATGATGCAGCTCTTGGCAAAATCAAAGGCAAGCTTGTACCTCTATATGGGATTCAAGACACTATCGGGGAGTCCAAGGGACTCAAAACTCTCTACAATCTGTTGTTGAGGATCTTTCATCACACAATTGCTCCAAGTACTGGAAATGATGATGTTATCATGGGTAAACTTGTCAACTTGCTTCATCATGCTCACAAGGTGGTTTGTGTTGGCCCTACTACTGAAGGATTTGCCATTGACATCATGAATTTCATTTTTTAGGAGATGCATCATGCCATACTTTTTAGAAAATATCTTCCATATGCAGCTCTTGTGACGAGGGCTCATCAACACTCAATCTCATGGTTCACCTCTCGCCCTCCCTCCTAACCTTGAAGAACATGTCTATGTGGATCTCCAAAAGAGAGGGAGAATGGGTCCAGCTCCTAGGCAGCCGTATGCTAGTGAGGATGATGAGATTTCTGAGGCTGAGCGAGCTCCCACTCCCCCGAGGGGCTCTAGAAGGAAGAATGCCTCCAATGTACCTATGGCACCTGCACCCGTGAGTATGTCTAGGAGAAGGTCAAGAAGGCATCCTTTTGGGAGAAGACGCTGTGTTGCATGAATGTGTGCATTGTCAAGGAACAGCATGCCTCCTATAAGAGCAACCACAGAATTGAGAAGCTCCTTAAGGAGATCAAGGCTCAAGGTGAGGAGGAAGAAGAGGAAGGAGAGGCAGAATACACTAATGAGCATGGGGATGAACCGTCTGCAGAATCAGATCACATGCTCTCTTTTGGTGCATGGAATGCAAGGAACGACAACCTGGCTGATTGGAAGACCTTCTCAGAGGTCACATCTGGCTTTGCTTCTCAGGGTACTTCCTCCTCTTGCCCTCATGTCAAAGGCCCCAAGGTTCTAGGTGCTGATGATGACTATGAGGAGGAAGAGGATGAGGATAACGATGATGACGATGACAACGAGTGATTCCTTTGGGGCGATAGCTTAGTGTTTTCCCTTTTCTGCGTCTTCATGCCAAAGAGGGATAAGATGTCTATTAGGATCATCCGAGATTTGATTTGCATGGGATGGGCATTAGCATTAGGCTGCTTCTTATGTGTGTATGCCCTTGTATCTTAAAATTCAAACATTTGCTTTATTTGTCTCTTGTGAACCTATCATTTGCATATGGACATGTTATGCCTGTTTTATTAGTGTAATGGTAAAGGTAAAGGCTCAAGTGGTAATCTCTCTATTCTATGTAAGCCTTTACATTCTATTTTCCTGATATGATTTGTACTACATGTATATCTGGCTGCACATCATTAGAGGGAGCATAGCTATGTCTCTTATTTTAAGAATTTTCATGCTAAACCTCTTGTTGTCATCGAACACCAAAATGGGGGATATTGAAAGGACATTCATTGTCTTAATCAGTTTTGGTGTTCGTTAACAACTTGTGGACACTTTTTATCATGTGCTAATTATATCAGGTTGATCTACTGAAAAGAGAAATGTCCACATCAGTAGGAAATTTCCCTGGCCGAATCAAAAGCTTGATGAAAAGTTCAGACTGAAATCTCCGGTGTGAAGAGACCGGAGTTTCCGGTGTGCACCGGAGTTTCAGCCCAAACCTCTGATGTGGATCAATGCTGAAGTCCAGGGTCATTCTGATGGGGTCTGGAGACAAGCCGGAGATTGGCCGGAATCTCCGGTGTGTAGTCACAGACTGAATTCTCCGGTGTGCAAACTCAGGAGTCTCCGGTGTTCTCAGGTCCGGAGTTTCGGCCAAGTCTCTAGAGAGACTATCAAGACCAGGTCCAGGACAGTCTGACTGGGGGTCCGGAGATGGTACGGAGTTGAACCGGAGTCTCTGGTGTGGAAATTCCCCAACGGGCAGAAAACGGTCTGGAGCAGTGGGCCTATAAATAGGGGACCTCATCGCCTACCTCAAGCTTCTTGTTTTTTAGAAAGGAAGAACACCCATTTGAGAGCCACCAAATCAATAAGATCTCCCTCTCCAACCACCCAAAGTCGTTGATCTTTGGAGAATCAAAGGAGGAGGCCTTGATCTACAGCCTCACCAAGAGAGATATTCATTTCCCCCTCATTCACTTGAGGGCCCCTTGCTCTAGGGTTTCATTAGAAACCCTAGGCCTTGATTTGGTTCTTACAAGCTTGTCTTTGATTGTTGTGACAGCTTGCTTGGATTCGTGAGCCTCCAATTCAGTTGTGGATGTGTGCCTCAAACTTGTTGTAAAGGTGTCGGTTTCCACCTCGATGGTTACCGATATAGTGGAAGAGTGAATCGATCCCTTTGGGTGAGGTTCACTGGAGAACAAGGGAGGCCTTTTGTGGCGTTGATGGTTTGAAACCACCCCCTCTCCAAACATAGACGTACTTCCCCTCAAAAGGAAGGAACTGTAGGAAATCATCCTTGTGTCTCTGCATGCTCCATTTCGGTTACCTCTATCCTTTACCGCAATTTTCTTATTACTTGCCCTTGCCTAGTTAGTTGTACTAGTGTGACATAAGGTAAATTCACCTTAGTTCCATATCTAGAGAATTTACCTTTTGTGTAAAACCCTAAATTGAAAAAGAGTAAAATTTGAAGTACCACATATTCACCCCCCCCCTCTAGGTGCCCATACGATCCTTTCATTGATGGTATGCACATTCAACATATTGGTCATTCTACTTTACACACCCCAAATAGTTCATTGCATCTAAATAACATTCTACATGTTCCTAGTGCTTCTAAAAATCTATTGTCAATTCATAAACTTGCTCTTGATAATCATGTGTTCATTGAGTTTCATGCCTTTTTCTTTTTGATAAATGATCTAGCAACAGGGGAAGATATTGTTTGAGGGGCCATGCCATGGTGGTCTCTACCCGCTAGTGCCATTATCTACCGAGCCATCCACGCCCTCCAAGCACGCTTTCCTCACAATAAAGCCGACATCTTCTACATGACACTATTGTTTATGCCACCCCTCCTCGTTTGTTGTCTAACAAATCATTAGGAAAAATAAGTTACCTCATTCTCCTGAAATAAATCCATATTTCTATGACTCTTGTCAACTTGGCAAGATCCATCAGTTGCCATACCCTGTATCCATTAGTGTCTCTACAGTTCCCTTAGAAAAAATATTTTCTAATGTATGGGGGTCTAACACCTGCCTCTACTGGTAGACATACTTATTATGTAAGATTTATTAATGATTTTAGCAAATGAACTTGGATTTATTTGCTTAAGAGTCGTTCTGATGTTTATAAAGTGTTTCTTAATTTTCAATAATCGTTGAACTTCATCTTGGTACTAATATCAAAACTATGCAAACTGTTTGGGATGGTGAATATGAAAAACTCAATGGTTTCTTTCAAAATATAGGCATCTCTCATCATGTCTCTTGTCCACATGCCCATCAACACACATTGTCAAAGTAGGCCTCTCTTTACTTGCTAATGCCTCTATGTCTCTCAAATATTTGGATGAAGCTTTTCTCATAGCCACTTTTCTCATCAACTTGCTTTCTAGCAAGGTAATTAATTTTGACACCCATGTTGAACGCCTAATGCACACTAAACCCAATTATGAGTCTCTTTGAACTTTTGGCTGTGCTTGCTTGCCAAACTTGTGACCCTACAATAAAAGGAAGCTTGCCTTCAGATCCACTACATGTGTTTTCTTGGGTTATGCCCTCTTCATAAGGGTGTCAAATGCCTAGAAGTTTCTAGTGGTTGTGTGTATATTTCTAGAGATGTTGTCTTTGATGAAATGTGTTACCCTTTGCATCTCTTCATCCTAATGTTGGTTCCCTTCTTCATCGTGAAATTCTCTTATTACCCACACAAACTCCTTGCATGCATGATACTAATGGGGATGCACCAAGTAATGATCATATGTCTTTGCCTATCATTCCCATTGTCACTAACACTTCCTAGGAACATGTTGAGACTGATGCCTCAGATGATAGCTCTTCTGAAAATGAGCATGGTGGAGAAAATTCTGCTCAAAATGGTGAAGAGATGAGTGCAAATGAGCAATAAACATGTTCAAACTTAGAGAAAAGAACACATGGCACGCGCCTCGAGGAAGATGCTGCCTCGCCTGCCGCGCGCACAGATCCTAGCGTGGATTTCTGCGCTTGGTCTCCTGTTGCGTAGCCGCCATGCCGTCGCATGTTCCTGAGGGCACGAGCGGCTCTCATTCGCCAGCTCTCCCCCTCCGCCACATGGGGCCTTTGCCACGCGTACTGCTCCCGGTGCGGCCGATAGTGATGACAACCCGTCTGCGACTGCCATGACCTCCCCCATTGAAACACCCTTTCCCGAATCTTCCGCGGCCGGCTCTATTGTTTCTTCTTCTGCGACAGGTGAGGGGACTATTGGAGGATCTTATGTGCCATCTGTGGCTATAGAAACGTTGTGCCTGGTGTTCGCACTCTCCTTTCTAAAGGTATATGACACATGAAGAAATATACAAATGGTACCGTACGCTAAGGTTTGTTCACATCCATAGGTGAACCAAGCTCCTTGTCTAAAGCTATTTATGATACACATAGGAGCATTGGGGGGGTACTCAAACAGGCCTCTAGAGCATGGTACTCTCGTCTTAGTGTGAAGCTCAATGCTCTCGGTTTCATACCTTCCAAGGCAGATACATCTTTGTTCTGTACCAGAAGTCGTATCACTACATTTGTCTTAATATATGTTGATGAAATCATAGTGACAAGCATCTGATCATAGTGAAATCAAAGCGACTCAAGAAAATATGCATCTGAATTGCTTGACAAAGTTGGTATGCAGCAGTGTAAAGTTGCACCGACTCCACTGTCCTCTGCTGATCCTCTCTCTCTTCCAGAAGGGGAGCCACTTGGTTCTAAAGACAGTACATAGTATCGCAGTATTGTTGGTGCCTTACAGTATCTTAGTCTGACACGTCCTAATTTATCTTTCTCAGTTAATAAAGTCTGTCAGTATCTTCATGCACCTACCACAGCCCATTGGACAGAAGTTAAGAGAATTTTGAGATATGTGGAAGATACCATCAAGCTTGGAATCACTTCTCAAAAAATCTACTTCCACTTTGTAAGTGCTTTTTCACATGCAGATTGGGCTGGTTTTATTGATGATAGATGGTCCACTGAAAGATTCGCTATCTTCTTTGGACCCAATTTGGTCTCCTAGAGTGCTAGAAGATAGGACTTTCTCTCATTCAAGTACTGGGGCACAATATAAATCACTGGCTAATGCTACAACAGAACTTATATGGGTTGAGGCGCTTTTGTGTGAGCTTGGCGTTTCACTCAAGGAGAAACCATGTCTTTGGTGTGATAATTTGGGGATACATACTTCATAAAACATATTGAGATTGACTTTCACTTTGTTCGTGAACATGTGGCTGATAAGAAGCTGGATATCAAGTTTGTGTCTAACAAAGACCAAGTTACAGATGGCTTCACTAAAACTCTTCCTGTCAGAAATCTTCATGAGTTTAGATGTCGAAAGAGTTTGGATTAAGGGGGAGCTGTTAACTATGTAATACTCATACTGTATATGGTATGGAGTAGTACTCCACCCGTACACATACACAACATGTATGACTCTTCCTACCCGGTACGGGCTCTTTTGCCCACTATATAACACGTAACACGAAGTCTTAAAAGGCTATCGTTTGTGCCTAGTTCAGTAAGGTTTACTAAAATGAAGTTACTCATGCAGTCATGCTGCAGCACCGGCTTAAGACTAGCCCCAATGGTGGTATCATAGGTGGTATCATGCATTACATGCATGCAAATTGCTTATGTGTCACTGCAATTAATGATAAAATAGATCGTGCTGGTATCATAGGTAGATACGATATCATAGCATGTAGAACTACAAAAAACTAATCTTAAATAAATGTTTTTCACAATTTTATATTAAAATTTTACAAAATAATAAATACATTAAGACTATGATACTAGTAAATGATACTACGTATTATGGAGATGATATCATACTATATGATACTCCTGCGCGCCTGTTCGCAGACTTTTGCATCAGCTCCGCTTTGTGTTCCCGATAATCTCGCTTGGGTCGAATTGTTTGTCGAACAGATGATCACAGGGCGCAGGCTAATTTGGCGTTGTGCCTTGTGTGAGCCTGTCAGGTTCATGGCTGCCATACCCACACAGGTACCGAGAACAAACAGGTCCCAAACACGAAGCATTGTACTGGAACGTAGTATTACTTATATGAGTTGATGCCACAAGCGTCCAATCAATCAGAGACATTGGGCACTTTATAATTAATAAACTTGCGTGACGAAAAAAGTGTTGAACGGGTAGCGGTTGGGATAACCATCTGCACTTTGTCACCCCCCTGATAATGAAAATCACACAGGATCAGAGATATGAGGTGACTCAGATGAGACGCATATACCATCTGGATCAAGAAAAGGAGCGATGCAAACAGCGGTCTAATAAGCTACTCGTTAGGCCTAGGCCATGCAAGCTAAGCTAGGCCGTCAGCTCAGTCAGGTGTGCAGATACAGTGTAAATTTACCTGGCTGAGCTACAGAACAGGCCATCTTCAGATATCAGGACTGGATCTGATATCTCACCCATCGATCCCAATATTTGTCAAACCCTAGCTATAGGGTAGGCTTATCAGGGCATTGCAGTTACGGCGCCTAATTTGACGACGAGATCGGTAAGATACATGTGTCGCAAAAGCGGCCGGCAGAGACAAATGGGAAGGTCAAATCCCGATATACTTCTATCATCCTAGTCAACCCGGCGCCCTTTTGGCCAAACTCGCTGAAATACCGGCTCCATCCATCGTTCAAAATGTGTGCGCAAACAGTGTCAGGTTGAAACTTGAAAGGTTATTAGCCAACCAATGACCGGGGAAGTGTCTAAAAAGACTAGGTTATCTACTACTGTGTGCGCAAACAGTAGTACTACTGTAGTATCTAGCTTTATGTAGTGCTAGTGTGCTGATCCTGTGTTTGGGGTGTGGTCTAGGGCCGCGAAGCCGCAACCCGCCAGAGCAAAACTTAGGTCAAACTAGAGAAATTTTGATAAAAAAAATTTAAACCAGACTAATAAATTTTGTCTACGAAGCGGGGCGGATCAGGTGTCGTTTCGTCACCCTAGGTGTGGAGTAGTGTACTGTTCTTAAAAGTTCCGTAATAGCTACAGGGTTCTATGATCTGATGACACTGAATCAAAGAGGCCATTGCCAACGTCTCTTCACGTAGCATGTCTTTTAAGAGCACCGAGAAGCAAAAGGAGCACTGTAGATTCTGGCCGTCGGCGTCCCGTGTCCAAACAGAATTACATAGTAGGGGAATGATGATGGAAGACTTGGTGATCGATCGAGGGCAAGCAGCCGTTGCGAGAGGCGGCAGGCAGCTAGCCAACGATTGCTAGTACGTATTTGCTATTGCTAGCGTCAAGGACGCAATCTCTGCGGCGAGCAATCTTCTCTTTTCCTCGCTAGCTAGCCCGTAGGCCGTAGCTGTGTTAGCAACCGCACTGGAAGGCGCGTGTTACTTTGCTGCCGCTGACGCCTAGCCGAGCGTGGAAGCGCGAACAGTCGAGACCATGCATCGTCGTCTTGGCAATGTCACACACGTGTTTGTCTCCAGGACTGACTAGCTTAGTGCTGGATGTAGTAGCTCTCCTCTCTAGTTGCGTACGCGCTTGATCAAGCTTGGTCCGCAGTGATCAGGGATCTGCGGTACGTGACAATGGCAGTGCTTTACAGATGGCCGACTCATGCATGGTAATCAGATGGCTCCGAATTTGGAGCCGTTTTAGTTCTGGCTGTAGCTCTCTAGTTGCGTACGTGCTCGAAGCTTGTTGATAAGAGATGGCTCCGAACTTGGGAGACGTGCATGGATCATATATATGGACATGATTGACGTAGGAACACCACGATTAGGACCGTCGTCGGTTTCAGATCCAGCGCTCGTGTTGAATCCCCAAGCTAGGAAGATCGAGTCTGCACGAAGCAAAACACACTCGCATTTGGCCACTGTTACTGTTGGCTACTGTTACTGTTAGAAGAAAATTTTGATAATAAGCGGAGACGTCGCAAAGCATGCACGAAGCAAACAGTTTAAAGCAGCAGATCTCGACAGAGACACGAGAGACTCAATCAGAGGAAGAATAATTAAGGTTTTCAAAAACAAAAACAGGAAGAATTAAGGTGGTCATTGATCACGGAATATGTTTTTTAAGGCGTGGCACGGGCCTGCCCATGCTACACCGCTGTGCGGGTATGGGGGGGATGATGTGGCGTGGACATGAATCAGTTGACATGCCCCGTTCCCGCACGTACGTGCATGAACCGATAGAGGTCGGCAAGTCTTGGATCGACGGCAAATACCGGAAATTTCTGGAGGAACCGGACGAAGGAAGAGCCGGCTGTACGTGTACGTATATACGTACGTACGCAGCACCTCCAGTCGCCGCCTTCTGTTGCATCCGGAATTGTTAACGTTATCCTGCCGTCGTCTCTGCTTCAGTTTTGGCGGCTTTCTCCCGTTGAGGTAGGTTAATTCGACCAGAAGCCTACAGAAAGTAGAGATGGTGCATGTAAATTCTCAATTTCAAAACAGGTACGCGGTCTTTACGTGGGTGCAGTACGAATTTATGCCTCCGCCTGTCTGTTTGCAGCGTACTGTAGTATACTACGTGCATCCCGTGATTTTCCAGATGTAAAAAGGACGGTGCAGTGATGGTACGGGTGCGTGGTCCTTGGCGACAAAACCGTAGCCCACGTGGCCAGTACACGAGCGGGACAGGACGTGGAGCCCCAGAGTACGTACTACTAGTTGCCCCATCCGTCCCGGAGCAGCTCGATCAAGGACAAGCCTGCTTCGTGTATCGTGTGTGGGATCGTTTCTCTCCCTTGCGGATATGATGTGCATCGCGCGCGGGTGGGTTTCCTTTTCCTCCTTCCCTCGCGCGCGGTTGCTGCGGGAAATTAATAAAGGACACACATGCATCTCGTTTAACATTCCCCGTTCCCGTCCGACGCCGCCAGACTGGAGTAGTAACATATTTTGACCCGACAAACGACGGTGGGGGGCACGTAGTATCAAGATGAGACGACCCGGCGACGATAGATAACCAGCGAGCGCCTAAAATCCACAGCAGTACATGTCCGCGTGCTGATTCCACGGGAATGCACGCACTCTCGCTCGACTGATCGGGTCTCGAGGACCACTTCGGTGAACGCTGGCCGCAACATGTGATGGAACTAATTCTGCGAGGAGAGGGAGACGTGCCGCTCTCTCCCGCCCGCGCTACCAACAAAAACATTTAAATTCCATCTGCGCCTCTCCAATGATCCAATCCAATCCACCACGGCTATTTGCTCGCAGCCAAAGCTTGTTTTCGTAGTGCGTACGTTCTCACCAGCATCGAGCTCGCACCAACAAAAACTCCATTTAACAAACCCAGACACCCACCAAGAGCCATTGCTATATACTGCTATATATCCGGTACGAATCCTACGTGCCCATCGAAGCCGCAAACAGACAGGCGGTAGAGTGCAAGTTGCTGATGACGAGTGCGTACTCATCTGACTACATCTCCATGAATCATTCATTCATTCATCCGCTGGTGTTTCATAAAAACAATAAACAATCATGCTGGCAGGCAGGCAGCTGCTCCTGCTCGTCACGCAACGCATGAGTCCAACAAGACGTACAAAGAAAGGGACCAAGGAGATGGACACATTATTATCTTCCGATAAGAAAGAAACGAAAGGAAACGAAAGGAGAGACTGACTCCCCGATCTCCAAAGGCCAAGGAAATAAAAAGTTTGCGGCTGTGAAAATAACTCTTTAACTCTGCACGGTCGAGACCAACTTGTGCAACTGTGACTCTGATGAAAACACCCCCTCGGTCCAGCCTCGCCTTGGAGCTTCTCGCGGTCACGGGAGAAGGATGGGATGGCGATGACCACAAAAGAGCAAAAAACGAGAGCTGTCCGTCGTGCTTGCACTCATGGAGGTAGTACAGTCACTGGTACTGCCACTCTATAGTATTAGAGGCTGTAGATCGAACTTGGCCTTATCGAAACCGCAGGGCCCGAAAAGATGAAACGCGACCTTTTTTTTCATCAAGGAGAAATAAATAAAGAAAAACAATTCATGTAGTGCGAGTTAGCCAGGTGCAGTCCAACAGCTCATCATGATCCTCCAAGGTCGTCTTTGCGCAATTGCGCATGTCATAATCGTGCGAAAAGGCAGACCATGGGCCAGGCCCACCCTCCGCCACGAGTCTCGCACCCCGACCCCACGCTGATGCAATCATTGATTATCAAGTGTACTGTTTTCATGAATAAAACTCATATGCCATGTCCAACAAAGAAAACTCGATGTACTCTAAAAATGTTTTAAAAGTTTAAGATTTTTTTCCGCTATGTCCGTCAAATTTTACATGTACATACAAAACACATATCTAACTTTTTCGAAGTGCATGGAGTTCCCATGTGTTCTTTTGACAATTAATGACAATTTTTATGAACTAAAGTTTGCAATAAATTCATGAAGGGTTTGTTTATAGGAAATGCTTGAATATCATGCGTCGGATTCAACGTTTGATGCCATGAAGAATGATATCGATTGAGTATTTCTTAGCAGGATCATTGATTCAAATAGATAGATATATAATATGATTAAGAAAATCAATGCCTCGGTAGCGTGCGCGGACCCTAGTGGCTATAAACGTCGATGCACATTTGTAGTCGCCGTCCTCGCGTTTAGTGGGCAAATAAAAACGTCCAGAGATAACAACGTCGCCAAAAAATCATAGACAATTGTTTCCACGTGTCATATCGGATCAATCGATTTATTTTGCAGCGTCGATGTGTCTAGATAGATTATAAAATACAAAGCAAATTTATCGCCGTATAGCAAAAAAGGTGCGGTTTAATATTTTTCCATCTTTGGCACACTTTTTAACGGCACAAAAGGTAACGACAATTAGTGCTAACAAATTAGTTTGTCCATTCTATTCATATCGTTATTTTAGCTCGTTTTAACAAAGAAATTAAATTTTTAATTCATTACAATATACTAGATACTATACTAAGTCGCGTGATTTTTTTCTGGTTTTTGGGGCCTAGTGCTATTTTTTTTTTCTGGCACGACCCATACCCGCGCAGGCCCCATGCGACGGAGCCTGCCTTGCCACTAAAATAAACTTGTTATTGTTATATTTCATGTTTATGTTAAGTGTTTATTCTTCGTGCTAGAATTGTATTAACCGAAAACTAAATATATGTGGATATATAAACAACATTATGTCCCTAGTAAGTCTTTATTGGACTAATTCGTTGATCAAGAGATGGTTAAGGTTTTCTAACCATGAACATGTGATGTCATTTGATAAGTAGGTTATGTCATTAGGAGAATAATGTGATGGACAAACCTAGATTTAAGCATAGCTTTTGATCATGTCACTGAGTTTAATTGCAATAGGTTTCATGAATGTTAATTACTATTTTCTTAGACCATGAGATTATGTTACTCCCTGGTATCAGCAGAATGCTTTGTGGACATCAATCGTTACTTCGTTATTGGGTGTTCATAAAGGTTTCTTTCAGATAGCTCTAGCGATACTTGGTGGGTTGCATGAATCAAGACTGGGATTTTCCACTCCACACGACGGAGAGATATCTCTGGGCCCTCTTGGTCACATAACTCCTAAGTAGCTTGCAAACATGTGACTAATATGTTTAGCCACAGGGATATTATATTACGGAACGAGTAAAGAGAACTTCCTCATAACGATACTGAACTAGATATAGTGATACCGACGATCAAATCTTGGACAAGTGATATACAACTAGACAAAGGAAATTAGAAATTGATGAGTGTATTTTTAAGCATATTTACCTTATGTTTTAGTATTTTACGGCGCTCATGCGCACCTTTTATGTATGCTTCCACAGGATCCCAAAATATTGAGGCATTGGTGAATATATCACTTTAAGCTATCATATTGGACAAAATACGATATTTCTAAAGTAATAAAAGTGTTGGGGGGATAACCCCGGGTAGGGTCACTCCGGGGTATAAAGGTCGAGTTAGCCGAGGTTCGGCAAGGCCAAAGCGGATGCTGGCCTGGTCACCTCCAGGCAGGCCGGATCACGGAGTAACCCGGACCAGGGGGGTCGCCTAACATTATATCAGCCGACTTAAGGAGTAAGTCGGAAGTGCTTGTCTAACTTGTATGCAGGAACAGGTATAGCCGGATCTACCATGATCCGGGTCTTGTTTAGCTTCTGGGAGAAGGAAGGAATCTCTCTGGTCAAAAAGAAGGCCCAGACGCCGCATGATGAGCAAGCAAGGGCAGGACCACCGGGTCATGGACGACAAGGGTGACGACGCCCGTGTCGGCTGATGCGGGCGCCGCAGAGGCTCACGTAGCTAAAGCATGTGTGACGCGGGGGAAAAGCACCCCGGTCGGGTTACCACTTTGAGAGGAGGCATATTCTTAGAAATATGCCTCCACGTATGCCCTAGGCAGAGACCAGGCCGCCTCTATATAAGGGGGCTAGGGTTTCAGTAGAGGGGGTTGGGTTTTCTTCTATACCGATTTGGCTAAGGTTCTAGGGGTAAACTATGGGTGAGAGTAAGAGAGCTCCTTCTTCCTCCTCTCGCCAATACAGCTCTAGGAGCACTTGTAATCTTGAAAGGAAAGCAATACAATCTTCTGTGTGGAGAATCACTCCACTATCCCTCCCTGGATTCCCCTAGCGTGTATTAGTCCCTACCTTTAGCCTATCCATGGCATCTGCTGTGACACCACCACGAAAGTTGGCGCCCACCGTGGGGATAGCGGCGCTAGCAGGGGTGAAGATCCGGACGGGAAACCTCATCGGACCTGCGTGACGCATCGCGCCTCGTCGGCTGCTTTGGAGCGCTGGACTTCGTCAGCGACAATGCTGGCTGCTTCGGCACGCGCCCACTTCCATGCAACGGCCTCTAGGTCAAGTTGGGTGCGCACAAGGTCTACGTTGTTGTGGACGTATCATGCGTTCATCCGCGGCGCGTCGTCGAGGCAGGGGAACCACCCCTTAGCGTGGTTCACGGCGCCAGATCACCGCCCCCGGACCGTCTGAAGATGATGATCACGCGGTGCAGGCGCAAGCAAGGATCCAGCACCGGACCTAGAGGTAACACCTAAGGCACCGAGGAAAGGTAGAGGACCCCCACTAGAGAGGCCTGAGAATGTACTGAGAGAAGCTATGGATAGCTTGGCAAACCCGTTAGCAGCAGTGGTAGATCCGGCTTAGGCACAGGCCGAGCTAGAGGAAACTAGGCAAAAAATACTAGAAGGCGCAAAGAAAATAGCCGCGGCTCAGCAGTCGTTGAACATGACGCTGCGTGAGTATGCAAAAGCGAACAAAGTTGATACGGTAAAAGTAAAAGGGAGAAATCTCATAAGCGAGATGAACAGAGAAGGTGATAATGGAGCCGAGGAATCGGAAAACTGTTTGTCCGTGGGGTTACCGAAGTATAGTACCCCTGCGAAGAACCTCAGAGCAGCGGATGCGGCTGCATCCGAGTTAGAGGGTCTGACGGGTGAGGCCCGTCAAAGACAACAAGATAGGGTTAACGAGTTAGTTCGAATCGCGAACAGACAGAACGAAGAGCTACTCAGAGCTAACCTAGAGAGAGCTGGAGCTTCCAAAATCGTCCATTCGGCGATGGGTAACCCGGAGAAATCCGCTGGAGCCGCATCGTCTCCTTATGGTGGTCCAAGGAGAGAAGAGGTAGTAACCTCGGCCAGACGGAACAAACAGATCATCCCGTACGACCCGACGCGGGCAGGAAAAGCAAAAGAAGCTCGGAAAAATGACAATCGACAAAGTGTGAGCCGAGGTGAAGCTGGCCGAGGTAACCACGACCAAGGCAATGCCGGTCAAGGGAACGTTGTCAATGGCAATGTCGGACAGCGAAACTCGGCAGGAGCAGGACAACCGCAGCAGCGGAATATACCAAGGCAAGAGCAAAGCGACGACCGAGGTATGCAACAGAGAGCTGCGCCACAGGAGCAAAACCGGTACAACGACGGTGATTCGGAGATGGTGAACGCGGGGTACCCAAGACCGGACTATCATGTGATAGGGTCAAGATTGGGAAGCAGGGATTTGATGCCGGATGACACCAGATTGAAACTGGATCGCCTGTATAGGTCGGAACAGATCGAATGTCAAGGTCCATCGGGTCCAGCGTGCTTTGGACCCCGGATCATGAAGGAGCCACTGGTACCTAACTTCCAGCTGCCCAGGGGCACGAAGACGTATGACGACAGTACCAAGCCGGAGGATTGGCTGATAAACTATGCTATGGCTATGAAAATTGCCACTGGCAACTTGAGATGGGTTGTACGATACGTACCCCAGATGTTAGAAGGCCCGGGCAGAGTATGGTTGAACAATTTGCCACACGGAAGCATCAACTGCTGGATAGATTTTGAAGAAATGTTTATTAGCAACTTCTCAAGTACATATCAGAGGCCGAATAGGCCGCAGACCCTAGCAATGTGCAAGCAAAGACCTAATGAGACAGACCGTGAATTCTTGACCCGGTGGTGTACCGTGAGAAACTCGTGTGAGGGTGTCATAGAGTCACAGGCCCTAGCGTGGTTTGCGCAAGGGTGCAGATATGGTAGCGAGCTGTGGATGAAGTTGCAAAGGAAAATGCCAATTACGTTGGCAGAGATGATCCGGATTGCCGATTCGTATGCTTTGGGTGATCCGACTCAACCTAGGCTCGCGTTAAACGAGTCAAACGAGGAATACTATCAGAGGGATGGAGCCGGGTCATCTCGGAGGAATGACTACAGAGGAAAAAGAAGAGATGATAGACCGGATCATCGCTACGGTTCGCAACAAGTTGCAGCTGTGAATCAAGATCAACCCGGAGCAGGGAGCAACCAGTGCCAGAAAACTGGAGGGCAATGGACTCCAAGAAACGATGGCAAGAAAACATGGACGCCGGAGCAAAAGAAACAGTGGCAAGAAAAGAAAGACCGTCCGAGGTATGCCTATGAGCCGATGTTGGACCAGCCGTGTAAGTTTCACACGCCAAATCCGAATAACCCAGCGGGTCACACAACGAGGCAATGTGAATGGATGCGTAAGATAGAACAAGGTGGTTCGGGGAATGCTCAGGCACCCCGAAATGATCAACCTCGGCAGGAGTTACCCCGGCAGCAATTGCTCTCCGGAGCGAACACGCAACAGCTAATGTTGCCTCCCCCTCCGCCGAGGTATGACAACAATGAGAGAAGGGATGCAGTGCATCAGGTGGAAAATCAGCACCAGCCGGATCAGAGGTACCCCGGAAACGAGGGGAGGAATGAGTACAGAGAACATCACCAGAGCTATTGTGTGTTTACAACTAAGGAAACAGATAGAAAGAGCTTGTAGCGCCGACATATGGAGGTCAATGCGGTAATGCCAGCAGTGACGAGGTACATGCCTTGGTCAGACCAGGAAATCACCTGGAACATCAAAGATCATCCCAAGCTTATGCCAAATCCAGGTTCGTATGCGCTAGTGCTGGACCCGACATTCATTGGGCCGAACATCAATGTGAGGTTCTCCAAGGTACTGATTGACAATGGCAGTAGCATTAACATCATGTATGCGGATACAATGCGCAAGTTGGGTATCTCGGAGAACATGCTCCAGGCTACAAGGACAACTTTCCATGGTATTGTACCAGGCATTTCTTGTGAGCCCATAGGCAAAGTCCGGGTTGACGTGCTATTCGGCACGAGAGATAATTGCCGAACTGAGAATCTAGAGTTTGAGGTGGTGAACTTGGAAAGTGCGTATCACGCGTTACTCGGAAGACCAGCATTGAACAAGTTCATGGCAAGCTGCCACATCAGTTATCTGAAGATGAAGTTGCCCGGGCCAAATGGAGTGATTACCATTGCTGGAGATTTCCGACGTTCCATTGAGTGTGCCTAGCCAAGTCACTCATGATTGCGCAAGAGAAAAGAAAAATCCAAGAGGTGGCGGCATTAGCTCAGTCCGCGCAGCAGTATATGCCGGCGTTGAGTAACCCGCATGGTAGCGTTTCATTCCAAGCCGCAAAGGATACCAAGAAGGTTCCAATTGATGACATGTTCCCGGAGCGCACCGTAACAATTGGTACCGTGTTAACTGATAAATAGGAAAGCGAGCTCGTCAACTTCCTCCGTGAGAATCGGGACATTTTTGCTTGGTCCACACAGGATTTGCAAGGTGTTCCGAGGGAGTTGGCCGAGCACTCTTTGAACGTAAGACCCGGAGCAAGGCGGTGAAGCAACCTCTCCGCCGCTTCGCCGAGGATAGGAGAAAAGTCATTGGAAACGAGATAGCTCGATTGCTAGCAGCAGGATTTATCATGGAAGTACTGTATCCGGATTGGCTCTCTAATCCGGTGCTGGTAGAAAAGAAGAAGGATGATCCGAACGTGGCGGTGGTTTGGCGTACGTGTATCTATTACACGAACCTGAATAAGGCGTGTCCAAAAGATCCATTTCCACTGCCGAGGATAGATCAGGTCATAGACTCAACCACGGGATGTGAACTGTTGTCATTCATTGATGCATATTCTGGTTTCCACCAGATACATCTGAATCCGGATGATCAAATAAAGACCGCATTTATCACCCCGTACGGGGCTTATTGCTATCGCACTATGCCGTTTGGTTTACGTAATGCAGGTGCAACGTACCAAAGATGTATGCAAAAATGTTTGCACGACCAAATAGGTCAAAACGTACAAGTATACGTGGATGATGTGGTTATCAAGACAAAGGAAAGCAAAACGCTCCTTGACGACATCAGGCAGACCTTCGCGAACTTGAGAAGGTTCCGGATGAAGCTTAACCCGGAAAAATGTACCTTCGGTGTCCCGGCTGGAAAATTACTCGGATTTCTCGTCTCCAGCCGAGGTATCGAAGTTAATCCAACTAAGATTCGGGCCATTGGACGAATGGAGCTGCCGAACTTTCTTAACGATGTCCAGAAGTTCACTGGGTGCCTAGCATCGCTGAGTCGGTTTGTATGTCGGTTGGGAGAAAAGGCATTGCCTCTCTACCAACTCATGAAAAAGTCAGATAAGTTCGTTTGGACGCCACAAGCCGATGAAGCCTTTGCCCACTTAAAAAAGATGTTGGCCACTGCACCAGTGTTAGCCTCTCCACTATCAAAGGAGCCAATGTTGCTCTACATAGCCGCAACCAACCGAGTTGTAAGTGCAGTGATTGTAGTAGAGCGCAATAAAGAGGGTAAGTCGGTGCAGAGGCCAGTGTATTACTTGAGCGAGGTATTATCTGCCTCAAAACAGAACTACCCGCACTTTCAAAAGGTGGCATATGGTGTCTATATGGTGGCAAAGAAGTTAAAGCATTACTTTGAGGAGCACCCCATCAAAGTGATATGTGAAGCTCCCATATCCGAGATAATGGGTAACAAGGATGCGAGTGGCAAAATTGCAAAATAGGCAATTTAGTTAGCTCCTTATGCGCCCCAATACGACAGAAGAGAAGCAATCAAGTCTCAGGCTGTGGCGGACTTTTTTGTAGATTGGGCCGAGGTACAATACGAACCACCGCCACCAGATCCGAACTACTGGAGGATGCACTTTGACGGGTCAAAAACCAAAACCGGATTAGGCGTCGGGGTTGTGCTAACATCGCCAAAGAAGGACCAGCTAAAATACGTATTGCAGATCTATTTCGCAGCATCAAACAATGTCGCTGAGTACGAGGCTCTTGTGCATGGGCTCAAAGTGGCAAAAGAGATTGGCATACGTCGGATAATATGCTTTGGCGACTCGGATTTGGTGGTGCAGCAAGTGTCCGGAGTGTGGGGCCTACAGATCCAAACATGGCACTTCTGTGTTTCATGTGCGTAAGATATCTGGTTACTTTGAGGGGTGTGAATTTCACCATGTACCCGAGTGGAAAACGAGGCGCCGACATGCTATCGAGCTCGGATCAACCCGACAGCAATTCCACCGTGTAGCATTGGAACACCTCATAAAACCATCTATCGCCGTCCTCAGAACCGACTCGATCTATGTCCCGAAGATAGAATCCAGCTGAGCCCATGGACATTGACACGGGAGGTAGTACGCGAGACCCGGGACGGCATCAAGAAACTTCGGGACCGCCAAGAAACCCGGGGACTACCTCGCTGGACCCGAGATCGCCAAAGATGATCCGCTGAAGTTATGCCAGATATCGATGGAAATTGATGAGGACGTGTTCTGCACGAGCAATACCAGCTTGGGCACCGCCTATATTCCAATTCCTGAAAGATGGAACGTTACCTTCGAGGAGGTGTTAGCGAGCAAACTCGAGGAGAGCAAAAGCATACACAATTATCAATTCCGAGCTGTACAAACAGAGTGTAACCAATGTCCTCCAAATGATGCGTTGACCCGAAGATGGGCTTGACATCCTTGAGATATACACCAAGGAGAATGCGGCATCATGCTTCATCCGAGCCTTGGTGGCAAAAGCATTCCGGCATGGGTTCTCTTGGCCAAGTGCCTTATAACAAGCGTAAGATCCGTGAGAAAATGCAATGGTTGTCAGAGATATGCTACTAAGACACATATGCCAATGTCGGAACTCAAGACCATACCAATTACGTGGCCATTTGTCGTATGGTGCTTGGATATGGTTGGCCCGTTCAAACCAGCAAGGGGAAACATGACACACATTTTGGTCATGATGGATAAGTTTACAAAATGGATTGAAGTGAAGCCTATAAGAAAATGTGATGGAGCTACGGCCGTAACATTTCTCAAAGACATTATCTTGAGATATGGTTATCCTCACAGTATCATAACTGACAATGGCACAAATTTTGAAGAAGGAGCATTTGCGTGCTTCTGCCGGGACAAGAAGATCCGACTCGACGTAGCCTCGGTAGCTCACCCCGCATCGAATGGACAAGTGGAAAGATCCAACAGATTAGTATTATCCGGGATAAAACCTCGGCTCATTGAGCCGCTACAAAGATCAGCGGGGTGCTGGATAGAAGAACTACCAGCGGTACTGTGGAGTTTAAGAACAACTCCGAATCGATCAACAGGCTATACGCTGTTTTTTCTGGTATACGGGGCAGAAGTATTATTACCGACATAGAGCATGATTCGCCTAGGGTCACCCAATACACAGAAGCCGAAGTGCAAGAAGCCCGGCAAAATGATGTTGATTTGCTGGAAGAAGCGAGAGAACTGGCGCTGTCCAGATCCGCCATATATCAGCAAAATCTCCGATGCTACCATAGCCGGAAAGTGTGCCCCCGAGTCTTTCGGGAAGGCGATCTGGTGCTCCGGTTGGTACAACGTACTACTGGCATGCATAAATTATCCCCCCCCATGGGAAGGGCCATTCATTGTGAGCAAAGCATTGCACAATGATTCTTACTATCTTATAGATGCAAAGCCATAGGAAAAGAACAAGGCGGACAGGTCCGGAGAGGAATCTAAGCGACCGTGGAATGTAGCACTACTTCGTCCTTTCTACACTTAGCTAAGAAGTTTATGTATCTGAGTCATCTTATATGTCGGTATGTATGTCGGCAATGAGCTTATCAATGAAATAGTAGCGCCTCGAGCAGTAACTCGGGGACTGCCTTAATAATTTTTGTTGTTGTCTCTTGTGCGTTAGCTGGAATAAGTTGTTCTACTTAACCCGGATTAGTAATGTGTGAGCACCAAAAACCCAACTCTTCGACTTGCTACTGTCCAACAAGAATTGGCTTCATGGCAAGCAAGAGAACAAGTTTGGAATTGCATAGCACATGAAAAGCGACTAAGAAAACAAATTTATTCGAGCTAACGTTTGTTTTTCGGACTAACCCTGTATTTATTTTCAAGTTATTATGTAGCTTTATTTTTTTGAGCTAAGTCTGAAAGTTTCTTAGTATTGTTAAGACGATTTTTGAAGCTCGGATTCGTAAGTCTTAAAACCGAATCAAGGTAGACACGATCCGAGCCAAAAGATTGGACGAACAAGAAAAAGAAACTCGGGGACTATGCCCAAGTTAACCCGGCATAAGAACTTAGTAGCAAAATATCACATATACACAAAGATATCCACCGGCATACCGGGGATCTGAGAAATTTTCAAGTTTTTTGACCTAAGGAGCAGTAGGAGGAGGAAGTTCGGCGTCGTCTTCGCTATCTTCAATATCTGAGGCATCACCTTCTTCGTCCTCATCTGACCCGTCTTCAGCGTTCTCAGCGTTCTCGTCCCCAGCGGATTCCAGGAAGCTCGGTCCTTCAACCCATTCATGGATAGGAGAATATTCGACGAGGCTGTAGCGCAAGCTTGGCGCCGAGCTACCCACTTTGGGTCATTAGTCCATCTGGATCCGGTGCGCCGGTGTGTAAGGAGGATGAGGTCGATCTTCTCATACCATGTGAGTATGTGGTGAAGGATAGTATCAACATGACGCCGGTGGACTCCCTCCAGAGGTCGAGCTGGGTCTCGATATCCGACAGCTTTTCAGCAAGAAGTGTAATTCTCTTCGGAGCGCTCTCATCGGACCAGAACATGTTGAAAACTCGGACGGAAACGTCGAGTAGATCCTTGTCGTAGTTCTTGATGATTTCCACGCGAGATGACAGGCTGACCAATAGGTCCTCCATGTCTAAGGGAATGCTCTCACCGTCAAGAGCGACGGGAGTACCCCTCTCTCGGCGGAAATTGGCAACAGCAGCGCTCGCAATAGGAGTACCCTCTGGAAAGTGGCCTGGAAACAAGGCAAAGGAAGAAGCTGAAGAAAAGACATATGAAGTAACCCGGAGAATTATGTCGGATAAGGGAAAGGAACTTACGTGAAATGTGGCTGTGAATCCGGGTCAACTCCTTGATGCAGTCATCGCGTCTCTTGCGAAGTTGCTCAAGCTCAGCGTTTGCCGATCCAAGCTGGATGTCGGATTATTTGAGTAGGTCCTGGTCCTTGGAGATCTAGAGAGTAAGGCGCTCGCGCTCTTCTGTGAAGTTCTGGCCAACCTTTTGGAGCTTGGTTTGGTGCTGGGCCTTCATCTTTTCCATCTCAGCCTTGAGCCTGGCAATCTCATTGTCCTTGGTCCGGAGGAGAGCGAGCTCATCATCTTTTTCTTCAGCTCGGCTTGATGCTGCCCTGCTTGTTCGAGAAAATGCAGCATCATATCAGGCACGGGCACACTATCCTCAAGCGATGTTGAAATAGTATGTTGACTCGGCAGAGCCGAGGAATGAATGTTTACCGAGCCAAGGAGAAAAGGAAATGGAAAACACTACAAGGTCGGACAAAAAGGACATACCCTTGATTTGCTCCAAGTTCTTCCGCATGATCTTGTTCTCAGCCTCTACCCCAACTGCAGAAATCGAATGAGGAGATTAGTTCGGCAGAAGAAGATGAAGAGAAACGGAAAAGTGCCAAGGAAGAAACTTACCCCTTTTTTCATGTTCCGTGATAAGTGCAGCGTGCTTTGCGCGTAGCATCTTGTGGGTATCCAGCAGGCGTTGGAATTCAGCACTCCGGCGATTGGTGGTCACCTGAAAAATGTACAAAAGCATAAATTAGCTTAGTGTACAAGATCCGGGCCAAGTGGAACTTAACCCGGCTCTAGGTGTGTGTATATTCGAAGTGTACAAGATCCGGGCCAAGTGGAACTTAACCCGGCTCTAGGTGTGTGCATATTCGAAGTGTACAAGATCCGGGCCAAGTGGAACTTAACCCGGCTCTAGGTGTGTGCATATTCGAAGTGTACAAGATCCGGGCCAAGTGGAAGTTAACCCGGCTCTAGGTGTGTGCATATTCGAAGTGTACAAGATCCGGGCCAAGTGGAACTCAACCCGTCTCTAGGTGTGTGCATATTCGAAGTGTACAAGATCCGGGCCAAATGGAACCTAACCCGGCTCTAGGTGTGTGCATATTCGAAGTGTACAGAGCTCCAGGCCAAGTGGAACTTAACCCGGCTCTAGGTGTGTGCATATTCGAAGTTCACATGGAGCTACGTTACTTCTAATGAGCATCCGGCCGAGTAACAAGTTACTCCACCGGAGGCTCGGGGACTAATGGTTATTATCTATAGCATGTAAAGGAGAAACGACATACCTCCATCATCCGCCCCGCGAGGTTAATTGCCTTGGCGGTTGTGTTCATTTGGGCGGAAAATTCTGCGGGGCCGAACTTTTCCGGGAGATCGTCGTTGTGGACGAACTCCGCCTTGTTCCAGTTCATGACGAACTCAATCAGGCTCGGAGGATACCGCTCACCGGTGAGCATATGGGGTGCCACCAAGCCCTTCGCATGCGCTTCTTTCCTCTCAACCAAAGCGAGGGCTGGGCTAGTATGCAGAACCATTTGCTGCGCGTCAGTTGGCTCGGCAGGGGCATCCTTCGCTGCTGGAGCTTTCTTGGGAAGCATCGACGCTAGGGTTCGCTGCCCAGCCTCGACGAATGCTGACTTGGTAGCATCCGGAGCCTTCTTTCCCTTGGCTTGCTGAGAAGAAGTAACTGCAGCGGATTTCCCCTTAGGAGCTGCTGGGGTAGTTCCTCGCCGAGGTTGAGATGAATCGGACGAAGCAGAAGAACTTGGTGCGGTAGTTGATTTTCTTGGTGCCGGAACGGGTGCTGGTGCTGATTCGGTCGCTGGTACTGGAATTGCTGCCGGTGCTGGTGTTGAGGTAGACTCGGTGGCTGCTGGTTGCAGCGATGCCGAAGTTGTGGACGCCGTCGCCTCGGCTGGACCGATCCCTCCCGCTCCGAGGTTGCACTCCTCTTGACGAGGTAGTGTGGAATCCGGAGTAGCCGCGGAACCCTCTGGAATAGGGCTCAGCGGACGTGACTCGTCGTCACGAAGGGGAGAAGGGCTAGATCGGAGCGGTGAAGAGATGCTAGATCCGCTCTGAGGGACCTCCACCGGAGCCCTGCAGAAGAGAATAATGTCAGAAGAGGAATTACAACAATGCAAGGAAAAGTGGGTTACGGAAAGAAAAATGACTTACGCATCCGAGGTTTGGGCCTCCTTGGGTTTCCGAGCCCTTCGTGCCGGGGCTTTGCCTGCCGGCTTGGAGGCAGCTTTGTCTCTGGCCTTCTTTTGCCTTTTTGCGGGCTGAGATGGTCCGAAGGAGGAACTCGGTGCAGCTCCACATTTCTGCTTTGGTGCCACCGGAACCGGTTCATCCGTAGCAAGCGGAGGATCCTCATGGATATGCCCACCAGGGTTAGCTGATGCCGGAAAGGCAAAAGAAAGAGGGACAGCCTCAACAGGTTCAATCACGTCAACATCCGAGTTATCCTCATCATCGGGCCAGTCTCTGAGAGAAGAGAATTTACCGCTGGGTCGTTTTGTAGCGTCGGTCATAGGGAGAAACATCTCCTGGTCCGGCTCCTCCTCATCCGGGGTTTCTCGGTCCGACGCCCACTTAAGGGTCGGATCCGTGCCGTCCTCAAGGGTTTGTTGAAGGAATAGCTGAGAAATGGAATGAAGAACAGAGTCAAAAATACAACAAAAACCGACATATATTTAATCTGAAGTAAGTTTGCCCCGCGAAGCTTACCGCGGGAGGGAGCCTGTCACGACAAAAGTGCTCAATTCCCCACGTCCATTCAGCGGAGAAATCCTTGTGGGTGGTGAAGAGAGCCTTAACCCGGCGAAAAATCTCCGTGTTGCTCAGCTCGAAGGAGGAGGTTCGGTTGGGGTCGCGGCCGAAACTCATGTGGCACACCTTGTGGGTGCGCTTCTGGAGGGGAGAGATTCGGTTGCGCATGAACGTGATCATAGCATCCTCGTTGCACAATCCGAGTTTCTTTAGTTCCGCGAACCTCTTGTTAACCTGGTTGGCCAGAGCCGTGGGCTTCTTGGAGATCTCCTCCCAAAATTCCGGGTTAGGTGGACCCGGAGTATAGGGGAGCAACCGAATCAAATCTTTAGTGCCCGCGTTCCGGACATAGAAGAAGGTCCGGGCCCATCCTTTGCAGGAATCAAACCCGGTGACCCGGGGGAAAACAGAAGTCCTCCGGGGTGAGATGGACGCAGCTCCGAATTGGGTGAGCTGCTTATCCTCCGACTCAACTTGGATGTTGGGGATGACGTTACGACGAAGGCCTAAAAACCGGATCCACAGCTCCTTCGTGGGCCACAGTCCGGTGTAGCCCTCGATCGTAGAAGCAAAAGCAGAGAGAGAAGTGATAGCGTTGGCTGGAAGGTGGTGCGACTGCAAGTGGTAGGTGCTAAGCCAATCCCGGATGAAGTCGCTCACCGGCAAGCCGAACCCCCGTTGGAAGTGGGACAAGAACACGACGAACTCGCCCGGATTGGGTGAGGGGGCCAGTTCGGCGGAGGGGAGACGAGCAACGACGCCGGCAGGGATGCGTCTGGTCCGGTAGAGGCAGTCAAGGTCATCTTGACAGACCCATGACCCGGCCCACGCGCCACGGTCTGCCGCATCGGCGTCCTCCTCCATTTCTTGCTCGGCGACGACGAGCTCCTCCTCCGTCATCTCGTACTCGCTACCCTCGCTGGCGCTAGCGGCGGTGGGGATCAGAGGCCTGGATTGGCAAGGACCCATGGCGAGGGAGTTGCGCAGCGGTGGCTGTGACGCAGAGGCACGGGGAAAAGTGTGGCGACGGCGCTGCTGCTAGGAGCACTTGCGACAGCGCGGTCGCGAGGAAGATGAAGAAGAAGAGCAACGGGCAAAGGGGCGTGGAAGAGGAAAAAATCCTAAGAGGTGCGCCCCTCCGCTATCTAACCACCCCCTGAGAGGGTGAGTGGGATCGCGCCCTGCAAATGAGCCACATGGTGTGGCCATTTATCACCTGCCTCAGCGAATCAGTGAGGAGCCACACAGAGGGCCACAGGGCAGAGACGATCCCATGACGTGACGCACTGATGCGGTAAACGAGGAGGCAAGCGTGACGTGACCCTCTCATAGTAATAACTGACAATTACTGCGGCGGTTACTGTGCAGGCCCTTAAAATAAGACAACGTAATGATTAGCCTCCACATGGGTTGGCGTATGAAAGAAGGAAACAAGGCCCGGATAGAGCCATGGTAGCCCGGACAGCAGGTAAAAACTTAAAATGTGCAGAGAGAACATAAATCCATGAGATCCTAGTCAAAGTGGTAACCCGACCGACGAGTGAAAACTTGGAACATGCGAAGGGAACATAAATCCACATAATCCGAGATAAAGATCTAAATCGGAAATAACGTCCAAGGCTCAAACATAAATGAACCTGATGTGGCCTTAGCGGCCAAGGCGGCTAAGACCACACTAGCTTCGGGGACTAATGTTGGGGGGATAACCCCGGGTAGGGTCACTCCGGGGTATAAAGGTCGAGTTAGCCGAGGTTCGTCAAGGCCAAAGCGGATGTTGGCCGGGTCACCTCCAGGCAGGCCGGATCACGGAGTAACCCGGACCAGGGGGTCGCCTAACATTATATCAGCCGACTTAAGGAGTAAGTCGGAAGTGCTTGTCTAACTTGTATGCAGGAACAGGTATAGCCGGATCTACCATGATCCGGGTCCCGTTTAGCTTCTGGGAGAAGGAAGGAATCTCTCTGGTCAAAAAGAAGGCCCGGTACGCACTGCATGAGCGAAGCAAGCAAGGGCAGGACCACTGGGTCATGACCGACAAGGGTGACGACGCCCGTGTCGGCTGACACGAGCGCCACAGAGGCTCATGTAGCTAAAGCATGTGTGACGCTGGGGAAAAGCACCCCGGTCGGGTTACCACTTTGAGAGGAGGCATATGCCTCCACGTATGCCCTAGGCAGAGACCAGGCCGCCTCTATATAAGGGGGGCTAGGGTTTCAGTAGAGGGGGTTGGGTTTTCTTCTATACCGATTTGGCTAAGGTTCTAGGGGTAAACTGTGGGTGAGAGTAAGAGAGCTCCTTCTTCCTCCTCTCGCCAATACAGCTCTAGGAGCACTTGTAATCTTGAAAGGAAAGCAATACAATCTTCTGTGTGGAGAATCACTCCACTATCCCTCCCTGGATTCCCCTAGCGTGTATTAGTCCCCACCTTTAGCCTATCCATGACATCTGCCGTGACACCACCACGACAAAAAGTCATTATTATGATTTACCACGCACCTGATAGAAAAGCCATTACAAAGGGAAGCTATTGAACCATTATCGAGTGTTGGTACAGGCAGACCACGCCTGTACCGCGTGCCCGTACCATGTGGCGCCCGCTTCGTCTCGTCAAATAATCTCACCTGGCGCAAACAGATCTCAGATCAGACATTCAGAAACACCAGACCACGTAGAAATCTCACCTTTGAGAGGGATCTGGAGGGGGAACTTGTAGAGGGCATCATCCTTGTTATTGCACGAATCATCGCAAGCCTAGGCATCATCTCCATTGTCATCAACTGATGCATCTCTATCACCATCACTGTTCCCCATCTCATTTACCTCCATATTATTGTAATCAGAGTAAATAATAGTACTAGATTATTTCGGCTCAAACTGCTATTCACGTAGTCCTGATTCTTTTTGGTCGTGGGATGGAAGACCAAAAGGACACACGACAACGCAGCAACGGAGCCCTGCTATACAGTGAGGCGGTCCCGCTACGGGCCAGGGAGAAAGATTCTAGACCGCGAAAAGGTGTCGCGCGCAACGTTGTACCTCGCGTCACCAAATGATGGACCCCGCGCGCCATGAGCCCGTCGTTAGCATATGCGGGAAGTACCGTTCTCTGTGAGAGGTGTTCTCGGTGCGACACATGCGCCCACCCGGTGGCGGGGCTCGTCGAAAGCCGACGTGGTGTCATGAGCCCATGCCGGTTGCGAACGCTCGTGGTCATGGGGCCCGCCGGGAGACGATGTGTGATCGTAAGTCCATGCCGGCCGCGGTTTCTTGCGGGCGTGGGGCCCGCCGAGAGCCGATGTGGCGTCCTGATCCCATGTCTATCGCGGTTTCTTGTGGCCGTGGGGCCCGAACAGAGCCGATGTGGCATCCTACACTTTAGCCGCGCGCGGGTTGCCGTGGAGAGGTGAGCTAGCAGCGGACGTGGAATAGGAAATCATGGGTGGACACATATTCTCGAAGCGGAGGTGGCAGCGTACACTCTAGGCGTTGGTGGATTCACGTGGCTGCTAGCACTAGTGGTAGCGTATACTCTAGCCGGACGCGGGTTCGCATGGTGAGTTAGTTTGGTGGGTCCTAGGTGCGTGGATCCTCGGCACTAGAACTAGTGCTTAGACTATAAAAAACTACTTCATCTTCACGGTTTCTCGCAACACATTAGCTGGTTTGGCTTACCTTCTCTGCACGTCGTGCTAGAAGACGCACCACTAGTCACCCTGAACGAAGGCTTTGCCATATCCGACGCATTCGGGTGGTGGCTTGGTGCTCTGTGTATGACGGGTAGTGGAAGTGTACGTTCGTTCCTTTGTACATACCCCATAGTGATAGCCAACACACCACACCTCAGTTGCGCGTGATCGTGCAACGCCTCCGGCATTAGGCTGGACGCGCTTCTACGGGTTCGCACGAGTGGCATGTCCTCTTGCTGGTTCTTTGTCGTAGTGTCATTTGTACGCCACTTCTTCACAAAGACAGAAGACAAAGCCCTCTCGAAGACAGAAGACGATGCCCCTGGTGGATGGCCGAATCTTCCTTACTATCTTTGTCATGTATTTTTTGTGCCGAAGAGAGTGAAGAAGAACCGTTTATGACGTTCGAGGCTTTTCTACACGAGGCTTTGCCATCACAGCCGTGATGATATCGAGGGCTTTCGCTGCGACGATGTCGGGGGCTTTTGTAAATGTATCTTAGAGCCATCTCTAGGAGACGCATATTTAGAATGTAGACTTTATATGTAAAAGTTTTTTTTGCTCATATTCAGAACATAGACCTTAGATATAGTTTTTTTCTTTGTAGATGTAATTGTCTTTTGTTTCTTTGTTTCGATCTGTAAATGTAACTTTCTGTTCACTACCAAGAAGAAACGCATTTCTTGTTCTTCTAACACACGTTTTTTGCTCATCCAAATATGAGTTTCTCTCTCTTTTCTTCAATGTACCGTTATAACTTTTTTGTTCGCTGTCGAGAGTAAATTCAAGCTTATCGTTTAACACGTCTTTGTGTTCTCATCCATATATAATAAAGAATGTATTATGTTTGTGTGCTTATCCAGATATGAGTTTATCTCTCTTTGTTTCAATGTATTGTATAACTTTTTTATTCGTTATCGAGAGTAAATGCAAATTTATCGTCTAACATGTCTTTGTGTTCTCATCCAATATGATAAAAATGTATTGTCTTCATGTGTTTGTCCTTTTTTATGTTTTCTCTCTCGTTATCTTGCGTATGATCTTCGTATCGTCTTGGTTATTTGCATCGTCTTGGTGTGACCGCCGTTCAGTCACTTACTATTTTGCGTGCGAGTTTATCATATGTTTTTATGTATGGCTATTATCTTTATAGCGTCATTTTCCCTTTTTCTGCTCAACTGATCTTTGCTAGTACTATACCTTATAACCATACATATACTACTAGACTTATCATCTTGGATGAAAACTTTTCTAGCGTTTGCGACAGCTGACATGTTCGGGTTAGTAGTAGATGTACATGTTCCGTATCATTTAGTGTATCAGTGTGCTTGCTTTCATTATTTATTAAACTTTGGCCTGTTTTGCATCATTAATCTAACTGCTGCTTATTGGTGTACGGGAAACGCAGAGCATCGAGAGAATATAATATGTTTATTACGTCATATGTCAAGCGTTTCATGCAGCCTCGCTGCTTTGTTTCGTCTCGGGATTTAGAATCGGATGTGCCCTTTGGTGCTAACTGGGCAATTCCGTAAAAAGGGACACAAGAAATGGGTTGTTTAGTACCACCTCGCTAGTTTACCAAAGAGTCGACTGGCTTATAGACTGGGTGGATCACCAGCATATTTGCGTACTATTTAGCCATTATTTATTCATTGAATTGTGCGTCGAACGAATTTTCTTATAACACAGCAACATGTTTTCCAACTTTGTCATAGACAACCTACTTAGCAACTACGGTAATAAATGTTCTGTCTTACCGCCGTGCCCCGGGAGGCTCAGAGAGGAGTCTAGTCCTAATTAATATTGTGAATTTGCACTTGTTATCATCCATCTACTTGTATTCATTCCATATATCCATGATGATGTTGTTGATTGCCTCCATGAGTGTAGTTTACCCTATTATTAGGGAGATGGAGAAACCCTAGCAATATTATGATATGAAATAAAGATGATTTATAACTTTGATTCATGATTATATGTTGGTTTTCTCTCTAGATATTATGTGAAGTCGACCATGTAATATTTGCCTTTGAGACTAAAGAGGGAATTGTCATTGGGTGTATGGTAGTATGTATGGTGCTAAGTGACATAACATACTGGCATGCTATTCATATGGTCAAGGGGGATAAGGAGAGATTCACTAAACTCATATCAGTATCCATGGGGAAACCCTTAACTGTGACAGAGTGACTTGCTTACAATCATCGAAGTGGGTATTAGGGATAAAATAACATATGCATTTTTGTGATCATTCATTTATAGAGCTCTCCCGATACTTGTAATGAAGAACGACATAGCTTTATCCTAATCATGATTAGTACTAGTGTTATAAATGGATCCTACAATCCTCGAGAACACTTTGCCTTACTATAGTTTCATTGCCATTTACATTGTATTTGTATCCTTGTTAATTTACTTTTTATTATTTACTTACACACAAAACAACCCTCTCAAAACATTATTAATTGAGATCAAAGGCAGCTTACAAATATTCCTTGATAGATAGTGACGAGGGGCATAAATACCCTAACAAAATAGCTCTTTGTGGTTCGATACTCTTACTTATAAAACTAGCTACATTGTGTTTATGCTCTTGCAGTCATCAAGCTATTTTCTGGTGTCGTTGTCGTGGATCTAAGCGCTTTTCCTATTTGTTCTTAGTTGCTAATTTCCTATTTGTTTTACTGAAGTTGTTAGCTAGTTTCAGGTAAACACCGTACCATGGATGCGCTCGAGAATATGAACAAGCTCGACGCAACTGAATAACTCGAGAGGTTTAATAGAGCCTATGTGAAAGAATTCTCGAGTGGAAGCACCAAAGAGTACGAGGGCATCCCTCGTTTAATTGCCATTCTACATGAATAAAAAGATTCGCAGGAGACGATCTTGATGAAGATCCCTATGCTCATTTAAATCATTTTACTGAAGTGTTGGACCCTTAAACTGAAATGTGATTCTGATGATGAACTAGAACTTAAATTGTTTAGGAAATCTCTAACCAACAGTGCACTTGCTTGGTCTATAATTTGTCTCGCCGAATTGATAAGTACTTGGGAAAAGCTAAAAGAAGAATACATATCCCGCTTTTATCCCAAGGTGAAGTCAGGTGGAGCGATACGAGCAATTACAAACTTGAAGAACCGCTCAGGTGAAGATTTGGTAAGAGCCTTGATATGTCCATTTTGCATTACTATTTTATATCACAATTTACTGTTATTCATTGATATATTTCATATTAAGAGATGATACTTATGTTATTTCATCTATTTTCGCATGATTGATGACTTTTGGAGGATGAACCACCGGATTTAGGATTCTGATGGGAAAAGCACTATCTAGATGCAATATTTGCAAAGATCAGAAAATCCCAGAAAATATACAGAAAATCCTATTTTTCTAGAAGACGAAGAATGCTAGAAGGGGAGGTGGAGATGGGCACAGGGAGCCCACACTATCCCCTGGCGTGGGACCCCATAGGCCGCGCCACCAGGTGGTGTGGCCACCCTGGCCCACCTTCGGCATCGCCTTTCCGCGTATATATTCCCCTCGAAACCCTAAGACTCGGGGAGGGACCACATAAAGATTACATCGCCTCTGCGGGGCGGAAACTACAAAGAGAGAAAGAGCTCTTCGGCAGGCAGAAATCTGCCGGGGAAATTCCTTTCTGGAGAGGGGAGATCGTCGCCATCAACATCGTCATCAAGCTAGACTTCATCGGGATCATCATCATCATCTCCACCAGCACCATCACCACCACTCCGTACCGCTGTAACAATTGGGTTGAATCTTGCATAGTTCTTAGGGGAAACTTTCTCGGTGTTGATTACTTATTGTAGTTGATGCTATTGAGTGGAACCATTCAATTATTGTTCATGTTCAGATTGTTACTTAACATAATTTCATATCTGATCTTGATCCATATAATGTCTCGTGAGTAGTTTGTTTAGTTCTTGAGGACATGGGAGAAGTCATGTTGTTAGTAGTGAAATTGTGTTGAGAAAGATTTAATGGTTTGATACTTAAGTTGTGGTGCTATTCTTCTAGTGGTGTCATGTGAACATCGACTACATGATACTTCACCTTTATGGGCCTAGAGGAATGCATTGTATATTTGGCTACTAATCGTGGGGTTGCCGGAGTGACAGAAGCATAACCCCTGTTAGGAAACCTTTGCATAAGGGAGTGTAGGATCTCAGAGTTTAAGGCTGTGGTTAGGTTTTTATCTTAATTATTTTATTATAATTGCGGATTCTTGCAAGGGGTATAATCACAAGTATGTATTAGTCCTAGTAAGGTCAGTACATTAGCATAGGTTCACCCACACAACACTTATCCAACCAGAGAATATTAATCAACTATATGAAGCGAAAGCACTTGACAATATTCCCATGTGTCCTCGAGAACGTTTGGTCATCTTAAGTAATACAACCGGCTTGTCCTTTGCTAAAGAAAGGATTGGGCCACTTGCTGCAATTATTGTTATTGTCTTTTATTTACTTGCACTTTATTTATCTACATTATCAAAAAAAACCTAAAAATCCGTTTGCTAAGTATTTACAGAGAATTCCTGATCCAAACCACTTGTCAACACCTTCTGCTCCTCGTTGGGTTCAACACTCTTATTCATCAAAAGTACTACGATACACCCCCTATACTTGTTGGTCATCAAGACTATTTTCTGGCGCTGTTGCTGGGGAGTGAAGCACTATTAAAGAGTGGAAATGGTAAAGGAAACATCTATTGTGAGTATTGTTTATTTCTGTTTGTTACTTTATTTCAATATGGATAATTCACTTAGTTTCTTATTTCAGAATGCTACTACCACTGCTAAGGTAGTAGATGAACCACCTGTTGGAAATATGCCCTAGAGACAAATAGTAGTAAGGACTATTATCATATTTCATATAGTTTATGATTAAGTTTTATATCATGCTATAACTGTATTGAGTGGAAACATCAATACACGTGTGATATAGAAACAACCAGGGGTTCCCAGTGAAACTCTATCACTGGTTCATTGGTCAACAGATGATCATGTTTCCTGATCATGTGGCATTTATGCCAGTTGGAAATGAGGTCATCTCATTCGGAGAATGAGATGATGAACGAATACCCAACCTAAACATCGTGACCCGATCATGTCACGAAGTTCAAGTTACGATGATTAGAAATGGATCCTCGTAGACTATTCCTTAGACCGTGAGGCTATATCAATCACTGTCTCTCGAGAGTGCTTAGATAGCATCAAACGCCATCTGGTAAAATGGTGGTTATAAAGGTGTGTTCAGGTATTCAGAGGAAACCGTAGAGGCAATATATGTCAAGAGCGGGATTTGTCCGTCCATGTGACGGGAAGATACTCAAGGGCCCACTCGGAGAAGTTATATCCAATAGCTGCGCAGCGTGTGATTAGATCACGGGGATATCACTTGCCAGAACGAGTTAAGTAGCATTGTTCAGTAACAAGATTGAACCCGACATGGTGATGTCATTGATCATATATCGGGCAATGCAAGTATCGAATGACAAAGGGAATAAGACACGACTGTCCCAGTTCAAACGACGAAAGATCTTCGTGGAACGCACAGGGGTCACATGGCCATCCAGGTCCCTCTGTCGATCATTGTTGCGGGAGTGTCCCGACCATGTCTAGAGTGTTCCTGAACCGTGGGGTATCACGCTTAAGGGCTTGATGATGCTTAGAGAGTGTTTTTAGGATCGGTGGAATCACCGAAGAAGAGAAGGGAGAAAACCGGAAGGGTTTTGGTAAGTCCAGAGGATGTCCGGAGTGGAGGTGGAAGGTGTTCCATGGCCACGGAGATTAGATAATGTGTGAATGAATGTTAAATATTGATTTAATCATTTATTCATAATTATTTAATAAAGAGAAAATCAATTAAAAAAGGTCAAAGGCTTAATGGGGCAATTCCGGGGGGAGAGGGCCCATTAGGGGAAAGGAGAGAGGGAGAAGGGGCAAGGGGGAGGCCGGCTGGGCCTAGCCCCCTCGCGCGGGGCCCACTAGGTGGTCGGCGGCCACCTCCTCCCCCTCCTCTCCTTTAGTCCCACCCCGGGACTTGAGGGGAGGTAGTACCTCCCCTTCCCCTATATAAAGTGGGGTATTTGGCCTAGAAAAATACACCCAATAATCAATAAAGGTCTCCCCACTTTTGGGAGAACCTCTAATTGATATTTTCTCTCTCCCCCTCTCTCTCTCGTGACCGTGGTCCCAAGTCTGGACTGTGACGAGACATCTTCACCATGGAGTCTTGTGACTGCGAGATTTGGATCCGGGAGCTCTACTTCCGCAACTGCTATTGGATCAGGGAAGCGGGAGTCATCGTCAGGCACCAGATGTGTGTAACGCCCCGCGAGGTGTCGCACTTGAGGCACTCAAGTTGTTCGAGCCATAAGGAGCGCAAGGACTTCATCACGACCTTGAGGTCGGCTTCGGCTCGTCTACATCAACCACACTCTCCTGAGCGTTGACAACGCTTTTCGGTCTTCAAGGGTAAGTTCGTGAAAAGCCCCTCCCATTACTGTATTACTAATAGATAGGTCCTGGCAGCTTCAGGGGTTTAGGGGCGTAGAGTAAAATTTATTGTTTTTATGCGCGAAACCCCTACAGTGGTATCAGAGCTAGATCTATGCGTAGTAATGCTAGTACGGGTAGAACACACGAGATGTAGCGTGTGGGCATTGATCTTTTAGTTGTTACCCTCCCACGTGTACTTGTGTATACCGTAGTAATGCTTGATGAAGCGGCCCCCAACCGACTTTACGCGTTCATTCGCGAGACTGGTCCACGCTTGACATACGGCTTGTACCGTATAAAGTGGCTTTGGGGGGTGTCTGTCTCTCTCGCATTAGTTGGTATACCATTTGCAACGGAGGGCCCCAAAAGGGGTGTAGTATAGACAACTACTTGATCAACGTTGTGTTGAAAGTTCGTAGGTAAGAATGGTTCTTGTGCGAAAGCCCATTCAGCCACGTAAAACATGCAAAGATAAAGTAGAGGCGTCTAACTTTGTTTTGCAGGAGGGTGTTGCTTTGTGATATGATTGTGGCAAAGGTAAAAGTGATTACCTTATGTTACGTAGTAGTAGATAGTCACGGAGGTGACGAACTACCACGCCGGAATGACACTGGTACCCTGGTGTCTACGGCGCCGAAACCCTGGCGCCGGAACCCAATGATGGTGGATGGAGATCATGATGTGAAGGACCATATCACATAGCATTTACATTCAATGTTATTGTTTGTATGTCTTATTGTGTGCTAGTATTAGATACTCGGCGGTAGCCTAATAAGATGATCCATGTTAAAATAACCAACGATTGTGTTCCCCCTTAGTGTGCACCACCAAGAAAGTTCTTCGGTATGAGGCAGGCCGTGATGATCGGGTGTCAGACATATCTACGTTCGCATACAATGGGTGCAAGCCATGTTGCACCGCGAAAACACTAAGGTTGAGTTGGCGAGCCTAGCATGTACAAACATGGCCTCGGAACGCGGATGGTCGAAAGATCGAGCACGAGTCGCATGAATGATGTGACCGACGTTTAGCGTCCACCCTTGAACCCACATTGATGGCCGTGATGATCGGGGGAGATGTGGCTGATAGGGGTCGTGTTATCACTAGGAACCTTTTGGGGATAGGTGTTTCTGAGTGGAGTTATTATTAACTCATTTAATTATAAACTTAGTCTAAATTCCTTTTGCAATTATAAATGTAGAAAATGGTTCTTCCTGAGATTACCTTTCCTATCGATGATTGGTTAAAAGGAGAAAATCTCAAGTTAGATGGATCCAACTTTTCTGCATGGGTCATACGCCTATTTGATCTCCTTGGGGAGAACAATGTAGCTGACTACATGACCTACAAGATGTATTTAGAGTCACCCTATTCTCATGAGACCCAGGAGCAGCGGGATCTGTGTTATCATCGTCGTGTGATGGCCACGTTTATATCAGTGACCATGCGCCTCGGAATGGAGGATGGGCTATGGCCAATGGTGGGGAGTCTCAAGCCCCGAATGGTCATGGCACATCTGAGAGCACATTTTGTGGAACAAGTGCGCATGTGGGAGTATGAGCTGATGGGGGACTTCCTCTCCATAAAGATGGAGGAGGGCCCCTCACTGGATGAGCACTTATTGCGCCTCTACGATGCGTATATGAGTCTGGCATAGTACCTGGACAACTGGTACTCAATCTCATTTGCGATGGGAGTTGTGCTGCGGTCGCTTTCTCCGAGCTTCCAAGCACAAGTCAGGATCTGCGTTATGAGAGGCGACACGGAAACACTGGATTTCCTTGAGTTCATATCACATTTCAGAAATGTGATAGAAGAACCCAACATCGCTGGAGTCGTCAACGACAAAGGTATATATTTGATATACAGTTTTATAAATGTTATAATCTTGCAAACACATTGCAGTGTTAAGTATATCTGATACTTGTTCTGTTTTGGTGAAAACAGGTCCTTCTGCATAGAGGTGCTTGCTGGAGAGGAGGTGACGTTGCGTGTTGATGGCAAGCATGATGATGACGGCTGACGACACTCTCCCTCGACATTTGTCATTTAGTTTGTGTTTTAGGATGATTAATGTAATCAAGAGATTGTGAACTTCTTTAGTTTGTCTCACACTTCGTGAGACAGTTATTTATATGAGTTTATAACAAACAATTGTTCTACTTTTATGAATGATTTCTATTCGTGTTCATATCTTGTTTTATTATGTGTGAATTATCCTTGTTGTTTGAAACTAATTGATAATGTATGAACATTTATAAAACATTAAAATGCCTTGTTTAAAATACCCAACTTAATGATATATTCATTAATGAATGAAACCATTGTTTAAATTCAAAGTTATAATGATAATATGTGAAAGTCATTTGATTTCTTTTCACATATAAATCATGCCTAAGTTCGGCAAAATAACTTGAACACCGTGTATTACTTGAATACAAAGTGTTTAATGAATTGTTAAAAGTAAATACATATTCGATGTATTGTGTTTTAACAAAAATGGTAATTATCATTATATGATTGTTTAAATGTGTAAAGTAGTTTACCAAAGGAAACATGAATATGAAACTATTTGATTTGATCAAAGTGTTTCATCAATAAAAGGGTATAAGTATAAAAGAGAATCTAATTACTATGATTTGATCAATAGTAATGAAATTCAAACTTATAAGAATGGCATAAAAGAAATTGTGGAATGCAAAGTGTTTTGAAACATCAAAAATGCAAAGCATCACAATATGATATTAGATATCAAAGGGGGTTGAATAGAAGGCACCAAATAAATCGTTGTAGTGTATATGTAGAGACCATTAGTTTAGAAATAGTTAGCACTCAATTAGAATTGGTGAAACATTTGAATTCATGAAAGTTTTGGGGTTATTCGATATAACCTAAACAATAGCAAATAAGTCCTTGTAGTGCATTCATTGGAAACTTTGAATACGAAATCCATAGTTGAAACCAAAAGGAAAGCAAGATTCGTATTGCTTGGATTTTGGTGCATTCTTGAGAAAGCTCACTTTTGGTGATGTTTCTCAATTATGAAGAAAATGGGAATTAGTGTGAAACACGATGAGGATTCAAAACCCTGCATCAGAGTGTTGAGAAGCGCAATGGAAAACGTTCCTGAACGATTCTCTTCACGGAAGGAAAGAATCAATGATTTTGATCATTGTGTTTATCCCCTCCACTATTGTTTTCACTATATGAAGTAGGATTCAAAATGTAAATCCATATCTTGTATGGAGACATTTTGTGAACCACTTGTCATGATTTTTGAAATATGACATATCTACAAACTACAAAGGAAATAATGGTAAACTAAATTATGAGAAATCCTAGAAGCAAAATTCCCTTGAGATTAGAAAGCAATTCGTTGCTGAATCTCACAAGTAAAGGGGTTACTTGGAATTTTCCCAAATGACTGTAAAGCCATAGTAGGAAAAAGGGGTGAATGACAAAAGCACAATTTGTCAAGTATTGGATGAACTCAAATGAATTTGATTCATGTGTGCTAAATGTCTAGTGGATTTAAAACTAGTAATAGTACTGGTATCTCATAGTAAATCTCCAAGTTTGATATTTGATCAAAGGATTTTGAAGTTATTCAAAATAGTAAAAGAGATATGAAATTTGCATAAAATTGAGTGGGAGCTATGAAAATCTTCCTAAAACAATATGTGATTGACATATTTTTAAGTGGGAGCAATATGAGTCTCAAACTCAAATATGTAGGAACATATTTTGAGTGGGAGCTTATAGGAGTAATTCTTAAATATGTTAAGGATGAAAGTGCAAATACTTATAAATAATGATTTATAAGATGTAGAAGTTGATAATAGGTGTATTATGATATTATGTAGTATTCCTTAAGGGATTCTGAAAAGTGTTTCAGAATAGAAGTTAATTAAGGAACCAGTCCTTAATAACTCAAAATAGGAATAGCATTAAGTTTAACACCAATGGTTGAAAGAAAGAAAGAAAAGGATGATCATCATCCACTATGTTGAGAAATGGGTTCTGTCTTAGTAAACCATGATAATAACTTAGCATAATATATGATCCAAATAAAGAACGTTTGAAAGTGATTAAGTTCGAATCACAAAACGTTTGAGCTAAGTTTGTCCATAGTGTCTAGTAGAGAACTGTGGATATATTTTCCAAATCCATAAAGGATAACATATCTTAAAACATAAAGGGTTATGTTATAAGGGAATATGTTGGAAACTCCTGTAGATACCAATTAAAGTCCAATAGGAAGCGAGGTGAACAAAACATCGAAATTGCACAGAGTGCATGGGAGTTTCGATGAATACATTTATAATAATAGATAAGGGTACCATCTAAAGTGTTGTATAATGTTATGGTGGGGCTAGTTCGCTTTTAACATAGAATAATGTGTCCCAGGGCACAGTGCCCATGAAAAAGCCCTCGAGGTTGATCTAACGTCACTGTAGGCTCCTGGAATCAGGCCTCGTTCTGCTGCCATAGCGATGATGCATACACACAGATGCTATCATGTGATGATAAAGTATTAATGTCAATCAAGGTGACATTAGTAAGTTGCAAAGGATTTGGGACTGTAAAGTACAGACCCAAGACTCAACCTCTTCCATGAGCAAGCATGTTCAGGGTACCGGATACTTGGTGCCAATGATTGAGAACAAATGCGGCTAGTGTATTTGTACTCTAGTGCAAGTGGGAGACTGTTGGAAATATGCCCTAGAGACAAATAGTAGTAAGGACTATTATCATATTTCATATAGTTTATGATTAATTTTTATATCATGCTATAACTGTATTGAGTGGAAACATCAATATACGTGTGATATAGAAACAACCAGGGGTTCCCAGTGAAACTCTATCACTGGTTCATTGGTCAACAGATGATCATGTTTCCTGATCATGTGGCATTTATGCCAGTTGGAAATGAGGTCATCTCATTCGGAGAATGAGATGATGAACGAATACCCAACCTAAACATCATGACCTGATCATGTCACGAAATTCAAGTTACGATGATTAGAAATGGATCCTCGTAGACTATTCCTTAGACCGTGAGGCTATATCAATCACTGTCTCTCGATAGTGCTTAGATAGCATCAAACGCCATTTGGTAAAATGGTGGTTATAAAGGTGTGTTCAGGTATTCGGAGGAAACCATAGAGGCAATATATGTCAAGAGCGGGATTTGTCCGTCCATGTGACGGGAAGATACTCAAGGGCCCACTCGGAGAAGTGATGACCCACAAGTATAGGGGGTGTATCGCAATATTTTTGAGGGAAGTGAAACCCAATTTATTGTTTTGACACAAGGGGAGCCAAAGAATATTAATAAGCCTTAACAACTGAGTTGTCAATTCAGCTGCACCTGGAAAACAATCTTGCTCATAGCAGTTTATCAGTAGCAACAGTTTTGTAGTAGGAATAGTAAAGCAGCAGCAGTAGTAAAGCAAAGACAATAGTAACAAAAGCAGCATGGGATTCGAAACGGTAGGCATAGGGATGGATGGACGGGCGTTGCATGGATAAGACAATTCACATAGAAATCAGAACATAGGGCAATTGCAGATAAATAAGATAAAGCATCCAAGTACTAGACAATCCTAGGCATGTGTTCCATATATAGTCATACGTGCTCGCAATGAGAACTTGCACAACATCTTTTGTCCTGCCACTGTTTGCAGGGGCCTCTAGGAACTCTTGACAATTAAGGTGCTCCTTTTAATAGAGCACCGGAGCAAAGCATTAACACTCCGTGAACACATGTGATCCTCACATCAAAGCCATTCCCTTCAGGTTATCCCGATTTCTATCACTTCTGGGCCATAGGTTCCGGACAACAACATGTGTATACAACTTGCAGATAAGACCAAAAACAATACTATCATAATGAATCAATAATAAGTTCAGATCTGAAATCATGGCACTCGGGCCCTAGTGACAAGCATTAAGCACAACAAGTCGCAACAAAGTCATAAAGCACTAATAAAAGATACTAGGCACTATGCCCTAACAATCTGATGCCATTACATGAACGATCTCATCCAATCCCTACCATCCCCATAGCCTACAGTGGGGGATTACTCACTCATAGATGGAGGAAACATGGATGGTCGATGAAGATGATGGTGGAGATCGATGGAGATGGCTCAAGGGCACCTCCCGTCTGGCGAAGTCTTTGGAACGGAGACTTTCTGTCCCCCGAATCTCTCCTTCAGTGGTGGCGGTGCTGCGGAACTTCTTCTGGAAAAACGTCGAACCCCCCAGAGTTTTTAGGTTAGAAGGCTTCTTATAGGCGAAGAGGGAGACCGAGGGGGTGTCTGGGGCCACCACACCATGCCCTGGAGCGGCCAGGCCTAGCCCGCGCCTGGGGGTGGTGTGGCTAGCCCCTGGCCCTCCTCCGTCTCGTATTCACAACTCTGAGTTTTCGGAAAAATAGGCACTTTGGCTTTTGTCCCATCCAATTAGAGAATATTCATTTTCGACTTTCCTGGAACCAAAACAGCAGAAAGCAGTAGCACTTGTGGCTCTTGTTAATAGGTTAGTCCAAGAAATCATAGGAAAAGTACTCCAAAGTGTGGACAAAACACAAGAAAGTGGATAAAACCAAGCATGGAGCATCAAAAATTATAGATACATTTGCAATGTATCAACATCCCCAAGCTTAACTCCTGCTCGTCCTCGGGTAGGTAAGTGATAAAAAGAAAGAATAATTTTTGAGGTGACATGCACCATCAAAGACTTGATCAAAGTATTTGTAAAACATTCAAAGCTGGGATCATAGTACTTCAATCATAACATGAAAGACAAAGTTCTAGCAATAAGCAAAGAAACTATGATGCAACATGAAAAGGCACAAACAAAAGGTTCATGAATAACAATGCTTTGCATGACGTTTGTTTGTTTCACATAAAGAAAATATAGCATAGTGGCATTCAGCTTGTCCCACGTAGAGTAGCAAACATAAATGCATAGGACACCTTCAAGTTTACAAGAGTGACTAGATACAAATAGTTTAAAACAAGCAATATCAAGGTATGCATCAATCAACAAGTCTTGGGACAATTCACATAGAACTAAGAATGGCCACTATGTTCTCAAGAAAGTGCTCATAGAATGTGTGGAGACTCAACAAGGAAATGAAAAGGTTTTGAATAGTTTGAAAGGCTTCCAAATGCTGAAAGTATGGTACTCATTAGCTTTGAGCTCTCATTGCCCCTGTCATAAGCATATTTAATGTGGTTAAGGTGAAAGTGAGGTCCAATCTAAGTTATATGCTTGACAGACTATAAACTGAAGATCCCAAGTCCCTTGAGTACGAGGGCCGCTCCTCATGCTACTCAACTTTAGTTACCGGTAAGTTATTGTCATTGTAAGTACATGTGTATCATTGAGAACCGCCAACGGGGTACCCCTTGCCCGATGATACGGAAGAATCCCCATATCAAAATGACAAGGCAAGCAGACAACGAGCATCTCATCATTCTTCTTATTTACCATGGGAATATGGTGCTTTTTTCTCTGTTTCCTCTTTTCATAGTATCTTTTTTTTTCTTTTTTTTTCTCAATATAGGACTCTTTTTTTATAAAAAGAATGCTTCATAGACAGCTCATTATGGTTACGCTGCAGGTTTCCACCATGTCAGCATGGATTAGACCAGCGGCCCAGGTGTTTCTCTAACACACATACATAACTCCATGGACTTACAAGCTCCCCTTTTATTTCACACCAACGACATCCGCAAACAAAAGAGCAAGGTATTAACTGGGTATATATTTACAAGTGTTGAAAGCGTTCCCCGTGATAGAACGGTTCTGCTAATCCCCAGCCTATAATTAGCAAGCATATAACTTTCATGGAGAGTTCACAATGGTTCAGGTTTATTAAGTGCAGGAAATAAAGTGTGCCATCAAGTTCGTGAGAGCTTTACTAACTAACTTTCTCAAAACAAGCAAACATTTTATTCGGAAGAAAACAAGGCATATTGAATATGCATGGAAGTAGCAAATGATGCTAATAGGTAGGTATGGTGGACACTTTGGAAATATTTGGTTTAGGGAGTTGGAAAATTGAGTAAAACATACTCAGTGAAAGTGAAGGCTAGCAATAGTAAGGGAGCGACCAACGAGAGAGCAATAATGACCATAATCATGCAGAGCGACAAAACATCATTGATCAAAGCATAAAGTGATACTACAAGTTGAAAACTAAAGGATCATAAAGGCTTATGGTGACTTGAGATAGTCATAACATGGTTTGAGCATGTGCCAAGTCAACCCAAATAAAACATCAAAGGAGAATACCACTATATTATGCTTTAATATGCTAAAACAACGCATGATTCATCCAAGGCACATTAAGCAATCTCAATTGTTTATAACAAGTCATGCTACCGCAAAGAATACTAAGCATAAAGCCAAAACAATATCAAGCATGGCATGACAAAGCATAGGCCACAGTCAAAAACAAGCTCTCTTTACCACTTAACCATGAGCTTTCCTACTCTTTTCTAAACCAAACCAAACCAATTGCAAACCAATGTATGAAAGAGGGGGTCCAACCAATTTATTCAGAAAACTAAGCAAACCAAGGAAACTAAAAACCAAAACAAAAGCGAAAAAGAAGACGCTCCAAGAACAACACAACTGTGCATGAAACAATAAAAATAAAGTGTTTGGAAGAAACCTGGGATTTTTATTGATGAAGAAGGGGATGCCTTGGGCATCCCCAAGCTTTGACGCTTGTACTTCTTGGATATTTCTTGGGGTGACACGAGTGGCATCCCCAAGCTTGAGCTTTAGTCCATCCTTCATCTCATTACTCATTCCTTCCATACACCTGAAAATTTTCCTTCATACAAAACTTCACACAATCTCATTAGCAACATTAGTGCACTTAAGATAAATAAGTCTCAAGGTTTAGTTCTAACACCAAATAAACTTCCTTTAGAACACTAGCTACTGTATCACTTCCCTCAAAAAGCTCAATTCCCCAAAAGAACTCCACAAGGAACCAACAAGAAGCAAATGCAGAAAATGGCAGAAATCTGTCAAAACAGACCAACAGGTAAAGACGAATTTTTTCGAAGACCTTGTGTTGCTCAAATCAAAAAGTGTTGAACTAACTAAAGTTAGATAACAACCTGGGGCAGAAGCACAAAATATTACAGCTTAATCCGACATACAGATCTCTCTCAGTAATTTTTACGGTGAAGCACAAAAATCTGTTTTGGGATAACAACTTTCCCAATCATTACTTCACTCTCATTAGAGGTTACTCTTGGCACAAAAAGCAAATAAAAAGGATAAGGAGCGGTTATTACTGAAGTAGTAACTTACAAGACTCAACTAAAACTCTTGGGTTATCTCCCAACAAGTACTTTTCTTTAACGCCTTTAAGTTAGGCAAAAGCAAAAACTAAAAATGGATAAAATGGAAGTAAGTGGAGATAATCATGGTGGAAACATTGTTTTGTTCAATGAAATCCTTTTGTTAACAAGGTTGATCAGGTATTGTTACCAAAACAATTTCATATGATACAAAACTTTGTATTCCACTAATGATTATGTTACCTCAACCTTGATAGCAATGGTCCCAATCATAATAGTTTCAAATTTTTCTCTTGGTAGGGGACAATATATTTCTCCAACTTAAATGCCCTCATCATGTTCAATTGTATTCAAAACCATAAGTCTATCAATCTTCTTGGGGAAATAGATAGTATGTTCCTTGTCATTGACATTGAAGGTCACCTTCCCTTGATTACAATTAATATGACTTCAAATTATTTAAGAAAAGGTCTCCCAAGAATAATAGACATAATATCATCTTCAGGCATAATAGTTTGAGAGTATGCTCTCATAAGAAATAAGAGTTGAAGTAAAAGAGAGCATCAAGAAGCAAATTCAAAACACATTTAAGTCTAACCCACTTCCTATGCATAGGAATCATGTATGCAAATAAATTCGCAAAGAACAAAGTGATAGGCATAGGAAGATAAAACAAGCGTAACTTCAAAACTTTCAGCACATAGAGAGGTGTTTCAATACCATGAAAACTTCTACAACCATATTTTCCTCTCTCATAATAATTTTCAGTAGCCTCATGAATAAACTCAACAATATAACTATCACATAAAGCATGCTCTTCATGATCTACAAGCACTAGAGCTTTATCATAAACATCTTCAAAAGAATCCTCAGGAACATAACATTCATCCTTCTTTAATAAGCATGGGGGATAATCAAATAATGTAAGGGATAAAGAGTTACTCTCATTAGAAGGTAGGAATGGGTAGCTAATCCATTCTTCCTCCTTTTGTTCATCACTCTCCTCTTTTTCATCTAATGAGATTTTAGGTTCAGCAATTTCTTCTTCCATACGATCCCGCAAGGCATTAGTCTCTTCCATTTGTGGAAAGCATCTATTAGTATAGTCAAGAATATAGCTGTTTTCTTCCTTGTAATTCTCAAAGCAAAATTTAAGTATACCATAAACCTCATACTTATAAGGTGAATCATCAATATTTTCAAGCAAACTAGCAAGTTCAAATGCACCCTTCCAAGCAATAAATTCCTCAATTTGTTCCACATCATAAAGATCATAATTTCCCATAACATAGGAAGATATGGTAACATTATCATTATACTCACATTGAAAAGGGAGGTGTTTGTACCTCCTACAGCAACAAGATTTATCAAAGCAATAAGTAACATTATAAGTAGAGCACACGTTTCTAGCAATGGTATACAATCTATCAATTTGCCCCCATAAGTGTTTCCATTTTTGTGACAAGCGGTGTTTCTTATAATAATACTTTTCATCTTCCGTGAACCCACCTTGTCAATAAGCTTCAGTTTCAAAGAAACCAACCATTGACAACAAGCATGATAAGGCAAGACAATAACAGACCAATGAAAATAACAACTAGAGTAGTAACTAATTTTTTTGTATTTTTGATAAAGAAACAAGCAAACAAGGAGAAAATAAACTTAGCTTAAACAATAGTGAATCCAAGTGGACTTGATAAATAAAGCTATGCTCCCCGGCAACGGCGCTAGAAAATAGTCTTGATGACCCACAAGTATAGGGGGTGTATCGCAGTATTTTCGAGGGAAGTGAAACCCAATTTATTGATTCGACACAAGGGGAGCCAAAGAATATTTATAAGCCTTAACAACTGAGTTGTCAATTCAGCTGCACCTGGAAAACAATCTTGCTCACAGCAGTTTATCAGTAGCAACAGTTTTGTAGTAGGAATAGTAAAGCAGCAGCAGTAGTAAAGCAAAGACAATAGTAACAAAAGCAGTAAACAGTGGGATTTGAGTGCAGTAGGCATAGGGATGGATGGACGGGCGTTGCATGGATAAGACAATTCACATAGTAATCAAAACATAGGGCAATTGCAGATAAATAAGATAAAGCATCCAAGTACTAGACAATCCTAGACATGTGTTCCATATATAGTCATACGTGCTCGCAATGAGAACTTGCACAACATCTTTTGTCCCGTTTGCGGCGGGGCCTCTAGGAACTATTGGCAATTAAGGTGCTCCTTTTAATAGAGCACCGAGCAAAGCATTAACACTCCGTGAACACATGTGATCCTCACATCAAAGCCATTCCTTCCGGTTATCCGATTTACATCACGGGGCCATAGGTTCCGGACAACAACGTGTGTATACAACTTGCAGATAAGACCAAAAACAATACTATCATAATGAATCAATAATAAGTTCAGATCTAAAATCATGGCACTCGGGCCCTAGTGACAAGCATTAAGCACAACAAGTCGCAACAAAGTCATAAAGCACTAATAAAAGATACTAGGCACTATGCCCTAACAATCTGATGCCATTACATGAACGATCTCATCCAATCCCTACCATCCCCATAGCCTACAGCGGGGGATTACTCACTCATAGATGGAGGAAACATGGATGGTCGGTGAAGATGATGGTGGAGATCGATGGAGATGGCTCCGGGGGCACTTCCGTCCGTGAGTGCTGAACAGAGACTTTTTGTCCCCCGAATCTCCCCTTCGGTGGTGGCGGCACTGCGGAACTTCTTCTGGAAAAACGTCGACCCCCCCAGAGTTTTTAGGTCAAAAGGCTTCTTATATGCGAAGAGGGAGACCGAGGGGGTGCCTGGGGCCACCACACCATGCCTTGGCGCGGCTAGGACCAGCCCGCGCCTGGGGGTGGTGTGGCCAGCCCGTGTCCCTCCTCCGTCTCGTATTTTGGCTCCTTGAGTCTTCTGGAAAAATAGGCACTTTGGCTTTTGTCCCGTTCAATTCCGAGAATATTCATTTTCTGACTTTCCTGGAACCAAAAACAGCAGAAAACAGGCAGCTGGCACTGTAGCTCTTGTTAATAGGTTAGTCCAAGAAATCATAGGAAAAGTACTCCAAAGTGTGGACAAAACACAAGAAAGTGGATAAAACCAAGCATGGAGCATCAAAAATTATAGATACATTTGCAATGTATCAAGAAGTATCCAATAGTTGCGCAGCGTGTGATTAGATCACGGGGATATCACTTGTCGGAACGAGTTAAGTAGCATTGTTCATTAACGATATTGAACCCGACATGGTGATGTCATTGATCAGATCTCGGGCAATGCAAGTATCGAATTACAAAGGGAATAAGACACGACTGTCCCGGTTCAAACGACGAAAGATCTTCGTGGAACGCACAGGGGTCACATGGCCATCCAGGTCCCTCTGTCGATCATTGGTGCGGGAGTGTCCCGACCATGTCTGGAGTGTTTCCGAACCGTGGGGTATCACACTTAAGGGCTTGATGATGCTTAGAGAGTGTTTATAGGATCGGTGGAATCACCGAAGAAGAGAAGGGAGAAAACTGGAAGGGTTTCGGTAAGTCTGAAGGATGTCCAGAGTGGAGGTGGAAGGTGTTCCATGGCCACGGAGATTAGATAATGTGTGAATGAATGTTAAATATTGATTTAATCATTTATTCATAATTATTTAATAAATAGAAAATCAATTAAAAAAGGTCAAAGGCTTAATGGGCCAATTTGGGAGGGAGAGGGCCCATTAGGGGAAAGGAGAGAGGGAGAAGGGGCAAGGGGGAGGCCGGCTAGGCCGAGCCCCCTCTACCCCCTGCGTGGGGCCCACTAGGTGGCCGGCGGCTACCTCCTCCCACTCCTCTCCTTTAGTCCCACACCGGGACTTGAGGGGAGGTAGTACCTCCCCTCCCCCTATATAAAGTGGGGTATTTGGCCTAGAAAAATACACCCAATAATCAATAAAGGTCTCCCCACTTTTGGGAGGACCTCTAATTGATATTTTCTCTCTCCCCCTCTCTCTCTCGTAACCGTGATCCCAAGTGCAGGCTGCGACGAGACATCTTCACCACGGAGGCGTCGTCGCCTGGGATTCGGATCCGAGCTCTACTTACGCAAATCTTTGCTGGATTGGGGAAGCGGGAGTCATCGTCAGGCACCAGACGTGTGTAACTCCCCGTGAGGTGTCGCACTTGAGGCACTCAAGTCGTTGGAGCCAGAAGGAGCGCAAGGACTTCATCACGACCTTGAGGTCGGCTTCGGCTCGTCTATATCAACCACGCTCTCCTGAGCGTTGACAACGCTTTTCGGTCTTCAAGGGTAAGTTTGCGAAAAGCCCCTCTTGTTACTGTATTACTAATAGATAGGTCCTGGCAGCTTCAGGGGTTCAGGGGCATAGAGTAAAATTTATTGTTTTTATGCGCGGAACCCCTACACCACCACCTGCTGAAATTGATCCTTTTAAAATACCTACAAAAATTGTTGATCGTGTTATGGATAACAACTATTTTGGAGATGGAACTGTCCATCCCGGTGATCATTTGCTTTTTATACATGAATTATATGGATTGTTTAAGTGTGCAGGTATTACAACAGATCAAGTTAAGAAAAAGTTATTCTCTGTATCATTGAAAGGCGGAGCTGAGAAATGGTATAAGCTGCTAAAGAATAGCCAATCTCTTGAATGGGAGGAAATTGTACCTCTCTTTTATTCCAAATTTTATTCTCCTAGTGAGATTCATAAAGATTGGAATCAAATATATAACTTTTGGTCTCGTGATGGAGAGAGTACCGCCCAAGCTTGGGGGAGATTGAAGTTACTAATGCTCAAATGTCCTATTCATGAGCTCCCCAATAATATTATTATCAATAACTTTTATGCTAGGCTTTCTCTTCATGATAAAGATTTATTGGATGTTTCTTGTGCTAGATCATTTACACGTATGAAAGAAGAAGCTAAATGCGATCATCTAGACCGTATTCAAGATAATGCTGAAGCATCAGAGAATGATAAAGGAAGAAAGTCAGGTATAAATTATGATTATGAATGCATTAAATATTTTATGGGAACTAATGACTTTCCTAATATTAGTGTTGCTTATGGTCTTGATTCTCAAAGTATTGCAAATTGTTTTAAGGCCTTTGCCTCTTATATTGAAATTCCTAAAAAGAAATAGAACACGTATCATGAGCCACATAAAGATATTGTTAATTGTGTTCCTACTAGAAATACTGAAGTTTATACTGCTGATCGTATATTACCTGAACCTTACATCGAGAAAATACCTTTCTCTGTTAAGGTAAAGGAACATTATATGTTAGCTAGTATGGTTAACAAAAGTACAAATAAAGCTGTAGAACCTGATGAACAAATAGATCTTGAACCTGCAGTAGCAAATGTGAAAGACCTTGTCACTAAAAATGTAGAATATGGACACATTATCCTTTGTAAGCATACTTCTAATATTGTTTCACATCCTAGTAGAGCTAGGAAAGCTAGTGTCCCTGTGTTTTCTATCAGAATAAGTGATCATTGCTACTATAGTTCATGTGATAGTTATATCGTTAAATTTATTCATGATGCTGAAAGTTATTATGAGAGAGGGGGAAATGTTTTTATGCATCTCAATAATATTAAGTTTTCTCGCTTGATGCTGAAAGTCTTTATGTTGCACTTGTTTTTCCTTCCTATGCTAGTAGCCTCTTGTTTCAATAATTTATTTTCTTACAAAATTCCCTTGCATAGGAAGTGGGTTAGACTTAAATATGTGTATATTTGCTTCTTGATGCTCTCTTTTACTTTAATTCATATTCTTATGTGAGCATCATTGAAATTATCATGCATATCTTAATGGCTATAAAGAAAGAGCTTTTTGGGAGACAGCCCATTATATTTTTGCTTTCAGTTTATTTTTGTTTATTTGAATCTTGGAAGTTATTGCTTCTGTAATAACCTCTTATTATCCTTTTTGTTTGGTTTTTTGTGTCAAGATTAGCCTCTAATGAGAGAGAAGTAAGATTTGGGGAAGTTGCTGTCCCGAAACAGATTCTTGTGCTTCACTGTAAAAAATCGTGAAAAATCCCAGTGATATGGGGTGGCCCGATCTTCTCAGTAAACGGATGGCGATGATGATGGTGGATGATAGATAACTAGTGCGTAGCTATGATCTCTCCCGCTCGATCCCTGATGCCAGTGCAACAGATCTCGAACCTTGTAGGATATTCACAACACCACACTCTTGCGCACGCAGCCGTGACCACGAACGGTAGTTTGCAATCTACTAATTCCCAATGAAACAACAGATCGCACTCAATTATAGTTGGTAGATTTGAACACAGGGTAATTCCAGAGGTTCTATGAAAGAAACAACTCCAAAATATTTTAACGTGGTCTAACTCCTAACTTGTGACGGCTACGGAGGTTTATATCAGGGCTGGGGCGTCCTCCCCTCTAAACGGGCCTAAAAACAGCCATAACTTGGGCCAAACTGGCTCGGTTTGACTCAAACTGATACATACCGACCCATATATGGGTTCAGCCTTATTGGCACGCAGTCCAAACATCGTGGAACACCTCAAACATGTAATTCTTGGTGCGCCATCTCTCTCTCTTGCTCATACGTGATTTCCTCATTGCCTCCTAGTGCGCATGCCTCCCGCTCCTCCCTCGCGCACTTGTTGATATTGGAAATCAGCGCTTGTCCTTCTTGGTGCAACTCTCCTCCTCCTCGCGCAACGCTTGTGTTATCAATAAACCTGATCATACAAAGATGCATAGACTTAGGTAGTATAAAGTTCTCATTAAATAAAACATCAGGTTCAATTAGGAATGAATTCACCTAATAGTCATTATTGATTTGACTCAATATTTCCTTCCAGTTCAGGCAGTCAGAATCATCATAATCCCTGTATATATCCTCATCACCCAGAACGTCGTACTGATCTGTAATTTTTTTTGTGCATGCCCCAGGTTATTATTTAACTTTCGGCAGTTTTGCACTTTTTGATTTGAGCAATAGAAGATTTTCGAAAAAATTGATCTTTACCAGCTGGTCTGTTTTGATGGATTTCTGCCATTTTTGCATTTGCCTCTTAAATCGATTTCCTTTTTGAATTCTTTTGGGCTTTTGAAAGGAGTTGCTACAGTATCTTATGTTTTGATGGACTTCGGTTGAAATTGAACCCAAAGGTTTATTATCTTGCATGCACTAATGTTGCCAATAAAGATTGTGTGAAGTTTTGTATGAAAGAAATTTTCAAGTGTTAGGAAATGTAATGAGATGAAGAATGGTCAAAAGACTCAAACATTATTCAACTGGTGACTCCGGAAGAATTTATTAAATACCAAATTCAAAAACCTGCAGAGTCCGTTTTCGAATAGGTAACAATTCTGGTAAGAAAAGGTCCACCGAAAACTTTTCAATTTATATTTTTGTAGTTTTTATCTAACATGGAAGATAATGAGTCGAAAAAGGGACGAAAACATAGTCCGGGGGGGCTCACACCACCCCCTGGCGCGGGCCCACCTGGACGCGCCACCACGGAGCCCGTCTCCGACCCGTTTTCTCCCAGTACCTTCTTTTTGTTGTTAAACTTTGTAATATATAATCCCCCGATCTCCCGAGGTCCGTATATCGTGTTCTCGTCGTGTTTTTGTTTTGATCTGTTTTTGTCACGAACTATTCTCAAGTTTATAAGCACGATGGTCTCCACCAACGATAAGGGCAAGAAGCTTGTGGAAGTTGATCTCCAAGACCCCAAGCAGAAGGAGGAGATCAAGGGTGAAGTTGAAGAGGAAGTGAAGGAAGACCAGCATACGCACACCAGCACCACCATTGCAAGCATTGGAGTGGTCGCAAATCCTGTAAAGCTCAAAAGGACTGCACGGATGTCCACTGGAGGGAAGGTTCTACGCCTTTTCTTGGCTTCATGGTCACTTCCTCCACACATCAAGAATCCCTTCCATACCCTTATACATGAGCAGCAATTCCAAAAGATGCCTAAGGAAAAATTACCCTCCAATTGGGATATGCCTCATTCTAACCATGCAGGAAAAGAACACTCTAAAGCCTTGTTTACTTCTCTCGTATTTTTAGCCACTAGAGTTTTGGGGATATGCGGGGATTTGGTGTTCACCCAATACTCTCCAATCCCACCAAATACTCTATGTTAGAGGAGAGTTTTCAATCTACCCAAAAACATGAAGGATTTGTGGGATATGCCGGGATTATCCCGGCCAAACCCGGCGTGGTAAACAGACTGCAGGGATTTTGCGGGAATTGAAATAATCCCCTGCGATCCCCGCGAATACACTAGCGAATATGAGACAAGTAAACAAGGCCTAAGGAGGAAGAGTAGGGAAAGAATCACAAGGGCTGGGATTCACAGTCCGATCATGATCACACCACCACCACCACCGAAGGAGTAATTCATCATCAGGTTTTGGCATCCCCTTGGTTTGTTCCAAGCTTGGGGGAGTGTCGCGGTATCACATCATTATCTTTCATATTTTTACCTTTTTAGTAGAGTCATATCATGAATACAGAAGTTATCATATAGGATGGTTTGTATTGTGGAAGTATATCTCCTCTAGTTAGTTACCTATGTATCTCTTAGTGTGAGTTGCCGTTATGGAATATTAATGAGAAGTTCTATCAATTATTTTTTACACATCTTATTTTAGTTTGCAATTCACTACAAGAAAATTTGGCTTTTACAACGAACGATTTTCGTGGTTGAAGGCTCGTTTTTCGTGGCTAAAAAGTCTTATACGACGGATGCCCTTCGTGGTAAAAGCCCCGTCACAAAATAATCTACCATGGTTTTTTTCTGACCATGGCAGATCGCACCCTTCAGCCATGAAAACTTGTTTCGTCGTAGATCTGTTCGCCAACCGCGTTGACTGCTGACGTCATGCAAAATACCACGTGGCACCCACTGTTAACGGCTGGTTACTGCCGTTAACGATCATAGAAACTGTGGCAGAAGTCTGGCCTAGACAAGGCCTGCTAATTGTTAAGTGGGCCAGCCCACGAAGAGATCCCAATAAGATTACGGCCCTTTACTCTCACGCCGTGTACTATTTTACATGGACCATTAATGAATCCATCCAGGGCCCGTACAATTTCAGGCCCGCTATAGTTTAGGCCTAAAGAAGGCCCACTTTGGTACAATAATATGCGGCCCATTAGGGGCCTGTGCCAGAAGGTCAGACACTGTTAAGGCCTACAGGCAGCCCATTACTGTTCCTATGGCCCGTGGGGCCCACCCCTATCCTACCCATTTACTGTTATGGCCTTTTAAATTTCTGGGTTGCTAGTGTTAGGATCTTTTACTGTTCTGGCCTTTTACTGTTCTGGCCTTCTACTGTTCCGGCTGTTCACTATTTAGGCCTTTTGCTCTTATGGCCTTTTACTATTCAGGCCATTTACTGTTCAGGCTTTTTACTCTTACATCCGTTTCTTTATGTGAGCCCTCTCTGGCGGGCTTTTTCTTTATCGGGCCTTTTCTTTGTTTCAGACTCTTTCTTGTTAGGTATATCAATATTCGGGCCCATTATAGTTTGAGCCCTTTACTGTTCTCGCCTATTGTTGTTCAGCCCTGTACATTTTCAGGGCCTTGGACACTTATGAGGCCCACTAATATTCTGGCCTGCCACTTACGGCCTTTTAGTGTTTACTTGGCCCATCTGCTAGCCAACATATTTGCGTATTCTATAACTATGGTAAAATTCTGGTTTTAAACAGTCTGTTAATATTTCAGCCTGCTAATGGCCGCGCTAGGATGAGCCTGTTACATCAACAGATATTTTTTGAAATTTATTACAAACTAGACTTTCAACAAAAACAAGATGAAGCATTATAGAGACATCACGAGACATGTGTTGGAACAGGGTTTCTACTACGGAGCTTACATCCTCATACAAGTAACAACTGACATATCATGACAGCTGCAGAAGAGATTATCAAGTAGACGGTCAGTCAAATCTTGTCGATCTTTTAGTTCTCGTATTTGTTCACGTGTGATCATGATTATTCCATCTATTTGCTCTATTTCTTGTTCAATTAAATCAATTGTTTGGAGTGCAGCTATAACACCTTTTTCTGCTAGAAAAACTGAAATCGTGGGCCGATGCAAGCAAAAATCACTATCACTGCTGTTTTGTGAAATGACCTCAATACTTAATGTAGGATTCCTCCCTTCTGCCCCCATAGCTTCATGTGTAGCCTGAAACAAAGAAAACAAGTTAGCACAACGTACCAGCTAACTGGTGGCCATCTTATATGTAAAATAATTGAAATTCATCATTGGCCAGGAACAATCAATGATGTGCCTCGTACATCTCTTTCCGGAATAACATGAACTATCGATGTCTTGGACCGATGCGTACATGTGCCAGTATCATAGCCACTCTAGAACAAACACTACATGTTATTTGCATGCTGAAACTAAGACATATTAAGTTAGAGCAGCAAAGCGGGTGAAAAAACACCATGTTTGTTGTCAAAGAATTTCAAAATTGGCATTGTCCTAATATAACATATCAAGCCATCAACATGTGTGTCTCATGCAGACTAATTGAACTAGTGTGGTAATAAATGTAGGGAATCAAGCAACTCGACTCTTTCCCTCATAAACTAATCATATCACTTGCATAACGGGAACTATAGAAATATAACAAAAAGAGGTGCATGAGATTCCTTCAATTGCTTAGAACTGGTCGGGACAACAAAGCATTAACCTAAAATATAAGAATAGTGTTTAAAAATGGTCTATAGTATGAACTAGCCAAAAAGTGACTTCCAACCACAGATGGCATTGCTTTAATCATCAGGCAACTATGATAGTACCTTGGAAAAACAAGCAATAGACCAAGTATCTTAAAAAGACTACCAGAATCATTGCAGACAAACAAGACATCAACCATTTCTTTTCAGTAGCCAGATCATTCAAATATTTTGATCGTCGGACCAGTAAATAAAAAAGAGGAGAAACAAAGAGATGGGTCATTTGCTACCAAAACAATAGTTGGATACATCCAAAAAGTAGCACAAACCTTCTTTGTAATGCCTACAACTATTGTATTTCCAACTGCTGACAGTATCATTGTACATATAACCAGGTAACAAAATCCAGTAGACAAACAAGCAAATGATACATTGTGCACCTTGCAAGGTCAATGAAGTATTTAAACAATGTATGTATAGGAACCACGTCAGAATATAGCATTGATGCAATCACAAGTCAACTAAAAATGCATGGGAACCATAACCAATTGAACCATATGGTGGCTAATATTAAACTCGCAAGATCATTTGATCATGTATAGATGAAAATTCCTTGTTTATTATTAAACAAACATTGTATTTCTCACAGAAATTGCCATCCCTAGTTTGGGACTGATGGAGCTCAAACTGTGACTTACGCCTTGAGAGCGTGCTGCAGTCGTTTAAGTTAAGAAAAGCATTACATTGCTTTAATGATGAGCAAACTAAAGAATCAAATTGGCAATAGACTCTATTGTTGGAAATATGCCCTAGAGACAAATAGTAATAAGGACTATTATCATATTTCATATAGTTTATGATTAAGTTTTATATCCTGCTATAACTGTATTGAGTGGAAACATAAATACATGTGTGATATACAAACAACTAGAGGTTCCCAGTAAAACGCTAGTCACTGGTTCATTGGTTAATAGATGATCAAGTTTCCTGATCATGTGGCATTTATGCCAGTTGGAAATGGAGTCAACTCATTCCGAGAATGAGATGATGAACCAATACCCAACCTAAACATGATGACCCGATCATGTCACGAAGTTCAAGTTATGATGATTAGAAATGGATCCTCATAGACTATTCCTTACACCGTGAGGCTATATCAATCACTGTCTCTAGAGAGTGCTTAGATAGCATAAAGCGCCATCTGGTAATACGGTGGTTATAAAGGTGTGTTCAGGTACTCAGAGGAAACCGTAGAGGCAATATATGTCAAGAGCGGGATTTGTCCGTCCATGTGATGAAAAGATACTTAAGGGCCCACTCAGGAGAGGTTATATCCAATAGCTGTGCATCGTGTGATTTGGTCACAAGGATATCACTTGTCGGAACGAGTCAAGTAGCATTGTTCAGTAACGAGATTCAACACGACATGGTGATGTCATTCATCAGATCTTGAGCAATGCAAGTATCGAGAGATAAAGGGAATAATACACGCCCGTCCCGGTTCAAACGACAAAAGATCTTTGTGGAACACATAGGGGTCACATGGCCATCTAGGTCCCTCTGTCGATCTATGGTCCTGGAGTGTCCCGACCATGTATGGAGTGTTCTTGAACCGTAGGGTATCACGCTTAAGGGTTTAATGATGCTTAGAGAGTGTTTATAGGATCGGTAGAATCGCCAAAGAATAGCAGAGAGAAAAACTGGAAGGGTTTCCGTAAGTCCGGAGGATGTCCAGAGTGGAGGTGGAAGGTGTTCCATAGCCACGGAGATCGAATAATATGTGAATGAATGTTAAATATTGATTTAATCATTTATTAATAATTATTTAATAAAGATAAAATCAATTTAAAGGTCAAAAAGGCTTAATGGGCCAATTCTAGAGGGAAGAGGGCCCATGAGGGAAAGGTGAGAGGGAGAAGGGCCAGAGGGGGTGGCCGGCGCCCTAGTGGGCCAGCCCTCCTGCACGGGGCCCATGGGGGTGGCCGGCGGTGCCATCCCTCTCCCTCTCCTCTCCTTTAGTCCCACCCCGGGACTTTGTGGGAGGTAGTACCTCCCCTTACCCTATATATAGTGGGGGTATTTGGCCAGATAAAGACACACAATATTCAATAAAGGTCTTCTCACTTTTGGGAAGACCTCCAATTGATACCCTCTCTCTCTCTCTCTCTCTCTCTCTCTCTCTCTCTCTCTCTCTCTCTCTCTCTCTCTCGTGACCATGGTCCCAAGTTCGGACTACGCGAACGAGTGATATCTTCACCACGGAGCGCTGTCGTGCTGCGGGATTCGGATCCAGGAGCTCTACTTCCGCAACTGCTGCTGGATCGGGGAAGTGGGAGTCATCGTCAGCACTGGATGTGTGTAACTCCCCGCGAGGTGTCGCACTTGAGGCACTCAAGTCGTTGGAGCCAAGGGAGCGCAAGTACTTCATCACGACCTTGAGGTTGGCTTTGGCTCGTCTACATCAACCACGCTCTCCTGAGCATTGACAACGCTTTTCGGTCTTCAAGGGTAAGTTCATGAAAAGCCCCTCCCGTTACTGTATTACTAATAGATAGGTCCTGGCAACATCAGGGGTTCAGGAGCGTAGGGTAAAAATTTATTGTTTTCATATGTGGAACCCCTACATCTATACGTGCATCATGTAGAGTAGCTATTGAGGTAATGAATTAAGCAATCAAACAACAGGTGCACGATAGACTGCCAGATCATATTAATATGGTTATAGTACATATATATAGTAACTAGGGATCATATTAGATGATAATATCTATGACAATCTTACTATGAGTAGTCTAGATAGAACTCCCTCTGTTTCAAAATATAAGATGTCATGGGTTTTGTGAAACGAATGTAACTAGACACCTTTTAGTGTTGGTAGAGTAACTTGGACTAGTATTGTATGCATTTTTTACTAGTCCAAGTTACTCCTCACCAAGACCAAGTAATTTATACTAGCCTCATACATATAACATTAGACTATGTTACTACCTCCAGAGTGCATAAAAACTCAATCATGGTGGCGATCTCTAATATTATAATAGAATATAGATTAGCATAAAAGTGGATATACTTCAATCACCACCACCTACTCATGGTATAGTTAACGTATATATATAGATAGAAGATCATCTGTCAAATATAGCAAAAAGAGATCTCCACCATGATTGAGTGAGCAAATTGAATTACAAATCAAGGGATTTACGTTCGGTCTTTGTGATGTACCGTTAAAGGTCATCTTGTTCTAATCATTGGCCAACTCAAGTGGTGCCGACACTAGACAATGTGACTACCTCCAGAGTGCACACAAACTCTTAATTATAGCAGAAAACTACAATAATAGACTATAAATTAGCATCAAAGTGGATATACTTAAATTACCACCACATGATAGATAGATAGATAGATAGATGAACACAAGTCAAATATAGAATGAACAGATCATCATCAAAATCAAGTGAGCACATTGAATTATACATCGAGGGATTTACGTCTGGTTTTTGTCCAGTCTGGGTTAAGGTCAACCTTGTTCTAATCATTAGCCGAATCATATGGTACCTCGTACAAACAAGCATCTAACACTGTGCACATCTCAGTAAAAACAAGAGACTTACTATTTCTTTTTGTGCAGTCCCGTTGGAGGATATCCTGTTGTCAGTTCGTTTTTTGAAGACATCCACCGTATCGAGTACTTGGATATACGATCCATCTATTTTATTGTTGCTTCTCTGCATATAGGTCCAGGCCACTCATTCACATAAAATAGGTTTGCATTCAGCAATACAAAGCAAAAGATACTTACAAGATTGTAGGGGCGATTCACTCTACGATTCTCCGTGTTCCCTATGAGAGGACATAATATCAGATAGTGGCTGTTGCTGTTTACAAAGAACTAGATAGACATTATAGTATAATCACTTGTGAACACATAGAGTAGGGAATGACGGAATATAAACAAATATTTAAATGACATAAAGATTACCATGGCGATAAAATAAAATGCAGTTACAGTCACTCCTTAGCATAAACAAGAGAGAAATTATAATGATTTAACTTGTGAAATAGGATTGCAAACAAATATGAGAAGTACCATAAAAAGTGTCACCTTCTACAGAGCAGGCCGTTACTGTACTAACATTTGGACGAACAAGATAGACGTTACAATGGTATATATCATGAACTTATAGAGCAGGGAATGCTAACCCATCTGTGAAGTGACTTAAAATGCCAAGAACTACATAATAGAAGGTAGATACTGCTGCTACAGAAATTATAATTGAGAAACTTGAATTTATAGAGCAAGGCATGCAGATAACCATGTTAAGTGCCTTAAAACATGCCATGTAATACTACATCCAATTCAAAGTAAATAAGGCGTATAAATTTTTCGCAAGTCAATCGACACAAAATTGGACCAAGTTTGTAGAACATATCAGGAACATCTACCATACTAAACCAACTCCATTCGATACATCGGGGCATATATTTTCATAAATGCAAATGCCACAAATTAACCCTTAATATATTTTTCTATAATCTTGGTAAAAGTCATCATTGTTTGAATTTAAAGTTGTATAGGCCTTGTTTTACGGAATGGATGTACTCCCTCCGTTTCAAAAAGTATAAGTCATCATCTAGACCACTTTTAGTATGTAGGTTCATGTAGGTTTAGAGTAAACCTACTCACTAAATGGTGTCTAGATACACTCCTATCACAAAGCTAAAACATCTTATGTTTTGAAACAGAGGGAGTAGTACACAATAGGCGGCAACTACTGTCGGAGCTTAATTGAAACAAATAATAATGGCATAACTTGCAGAGGGAATGCAAAACCAACAAGTTCAATGACATAAAATTTACGATGAATTTACATAAGAGAAGGCAGTTACTGTGTTTGCTTAGAACAACCAGATTAAAATTATAATAGCATAAATTGTGAACTTGTAGAGCAGGGAATGTTAACCTACATGTTCAATGGCTTAAAACTACCAATGAACTTCAAAATTACATGCAGTTAGTATTGTAGAAACAAACAAAACAAGTGCACATTATAATGACATAACTTGTGAACTTGTTGAACATGTAGGTAGCCTCAGATGTTCAGTAAATTAACATTTGCCATGAACTGTATAATACCAATGAACTCTAATGATGTCTGTTTTGTACTACCAAATTGTTTATGTATATTAAGAGTAATTGTTGGTCAAAGAAAAACACGCATAACAAGGACGCCTTATACCTTGAAACAGAAGGAGTAGTTTAATGCCTGGATTTAACATAGACTACACCGAATCTATCAAGGGAGAGTGGGATATCAATTAAGCCAGTATTGAGGTAGGAATTTACCACCAATACAGAAATGCAGTTCACTGTCGTAGGCTCATACCTGTTATATTGAAACGAACGAACAAGAAGATCTGGTTTACCTAGGCCACGACATCGTTTACGCATACACGACATCTTTACGGGTGACGTCAAGAACGCCGAGGGTGTCCGGTAGTGGTGAGTCGGGCTAAAGCCTATGAGACTGAGCTACTAGAACATGGGAAATCTAGCGATAATTGGAGAATTGTCAAGATAAGTGAATGTAGATCTAAGCTGGAAGAAAGAACAAAGACAAGATAAAAACATATTATTTAAGGTTTATGCATATCGCTCCACCTGCCCACCCACTCTCCAACTTATATAGAGCACGCTAGAGCCGTGATAATAGTTTTAAGTACAATATAATTACACTCAATCCATTAAACATTGATATTACATATATAATTTCCACTTAGTGCATGTACAATGCAAGGTGTTTAGAAGAGTGCTTACAAAAATAAACCAGTTTTTTTAAGCATCGGTGCTAATTTTTATATTAGGTAGATGCCTAAGAGCATGTACAATGGAGAGTGCTTAGAGTGGTGCTTAAAAAATAAATCAGACTTTTTTTAAGCATCGGTGCTTATCTCTATAGGAGAGGTGTCTAGTTAAGCATCTTCCTTGTACAAATAAGCACTAGTGCTTAAGTTTAAACCGGTTTATTTTCTTAAGCATCTTCTTAAGCACCCAATATTGTACGTGCTCTAACTAGACACCTTTTCTATAGAAATAAGCACCGATATTTAACAAATTGGTTGGTTTATTTTTATAAACTCTCCTATAAACACCTCCCACTGTACATGCTCTCGTGGGTGTAACGGCAACAAGCAATCTGAGCCGTTAGATCCATCATGCTACTTCCAATCTTGGTCCTCAGTTAACTGACGACGCGAGTGTGCTCCGCAGGAGAAATCAGCTTCAGGTTCCTGACAAGCCACCGAAGCACACCTCGGACGTTTTCTCAATAGTTTCTTCCCACTGCTTTTCTGGTTATTCACGATTTACAAGGACGGATATCACTCTCCATACTCCAGTAAGAATAGGAGCCTGAATTCGATAACAATTATCCAATCCCGTTGCGCCGGAGCCACCAGGTAGCGTCGTAGAATTCCTTCTCGATGGGTGTTACCTAGGAACGGATACTCGCTCGTACCCACCGCCGCCGCCGCCAACAATACTCGCGGAGTCAGCATAAAGAACCGGCCCGAGTGGTCAGTGACGGATGCGGTGGGTGCTGACGGCTACTGCATCGCTCCATCCCCGCATCCATCCCACTATAAGTAGAGCACCGCATATGCGACCTCCCCTGAGTTCTCAGAGCCACAGATTCCAGCGCTCTCCAGGCAAGCAGCGAGATAGCGTGACCAGTCTCCAGCGCAGCGCGCCTCTCTCTCCTTTCATGGCGTCGGGTCAACCGGCCGTGCAGGTAGACACCATTTCAGCCTTGCTAGCTCTCCTCTCCCGTCAGAGGGAGGAGGCACCGTCAAATTCACTCGCTAATGTAACAGCATCTCTAACGTCGTCTTCTTTGAACTCCAGACCTTCGTGTTGAGGGTGTCCATCCACTGCCATGGCTGCAAGAAGAAGGTCCGGAAGGTGCTCAAGAGCATCGAAGGTAGCGCCACTCTCTAAATCTTCGCACGCCCTCTCCTTCTTCTCCCACAAATGTGCTTCGCATTTCCGTGTGATTTTGCCCTTAATTAATGGAGTGGTCGCCGTTTTGGTTGGGTTGTTTGTTCAGGCGTGCAGGACGTGAAGGTGGACGCGCAGCAGCACAAGGTGATAGTGACGGGCACCGTCGACGCCCAAACGCTCATCCAGAGGTTGCAGAAGTCAGGCAAGCAGGCCCTGCAGTGGCAGAACCTGCACGCCGCGCCTGCAAAGGACCCCGAGCCTGCGCCGGCGGCCCCGGCTCCGGCGCCGGCTGCTCCGGCTGAGGACGGCGGCAAGAATGATGATGCTCCGGTGGAAAAGAAGCCGGAGGATCCAGTGAAGGAGCCGCAGGCCGAGAGCGCGGAGAAGAAGCCAGAACAAGAGAAGAAGGTGGAAGAAACAGAGAAGGAAGCAGAGCCCGAGAAGAAGGCTGAGAAAGAAGATGCGAAACCAAGCGATGAGGCAAAGAAGGACGGCGGCGACAGCGAGGCTTCCGAGACGAAGGCAAAGGTCGCCGAGCCGGCGAACGAAGCCGCCGCGGCCCCCGCGAAGGAGGCCGGCAATGAGGAGAGCGAGGCGAAGGAGAAGAAGCCAAGCAAGCCCAAGGAAGTCGCCGCCGCCGCTTCGGTCGACAGGTCCCTGCCTCGGCACGCGCCCCAGGAATACAGCCCGTACTACGCGCCGCAGCCGGTGATGAGCTACAACATGGCGCAGCCGAGACAGAGCGTGTCCTACTACGCGCCGCAGCCGGAGCAGGCGTACTCCTCCATGCAGCAGCAACAACCGCCGGCCTACTCCTCGATGAACATGACGCAGCAGCAGGCCTACTCGCAGCAGGGGCAGCCAATGCAGCAGTGGTCGCCGTCGTACCTGTACATGCCGTACCCGCACGCGTCGCCCGAGTCCTACTACCAGGACTACTACAGCCCGCCCGGAACGCACGCGCCGTTGCCGCCACCTCCGCCGCCGCTCCAGGACTCGTACCGCCTGTTCGACGACGAGAACCCCAACTCCTGCAGCGTCATGTGATCGACTCGGTGCGGCTCCGGCTGCCGGCTGCCGGCGGGGAAGTAGCTGAGGAGGCTTGAGGCGGCTTCGTGGTAATAGAGACCTCTCTGGTTGTAGGTAGAGTAGCTTGTTACTCTCTTCGATCGCTTGGGAGGTCAAAGCTCTCCCTGACCAATCCTTTTTCCTTCTTCTTTTATTATTACTAGTATTACTGTTCTATAAATAGAGCATGTAATTGTAATGAGATACCACGCCTTTACCTGTAGCTTCAATGAGATCCTGCCTGCTACTCAGCTAAAACATATAGTATAAAACTGACTATTCAGCTAAAGAATCTTCGCTGTACCCTAATCATGTCATGTCACGGAGGATATCCCTCTTGATTCTTCAACGCAGGTTCAGAACACAGGAATTATAACATGAAACAACCCATTCCCGCGATGAACAGAAACCAATGGCAATTCCTGCGTTTCCAATCAAGGCCTAGCTAAGCTGGTGTTAACCGTCAACTCTTAGGTGCTAAGCCATGACAATACATGGGGCCTCACCAAAGCCTCATTCCATAGATTTACTCTCTAGATAACTCTAGCTGGTTGGCTCCCGTCCATAATACTGTAATATAATCTTGATAAGGCCTAATCAAGTTTTCTTTCTAGCCACTGATGATGGTCGCACGATAATGATCTTAATAATTTAGTGCGATAGCTCAGCAATTGAACTTTAGGCCGGGGCTTGGGGGTAGGGCCAAGCTGGCCGGTTTGTTTGCAAGCTTTTGAATATGAACAAGGGGGTGTGGTCGTCCACATGTTGCAATGACATAACAGCCCAAATTAGGCGATTATTTATTGAGGATTTTATACATAATAACATTATCACCAAGCTAACCTGAATTTTTTTTCTAAAAAAAAAGAAGCTGGCCTGATTTCAGTACCGTGGGTTGAGGAGCATAATGGGAGAGTGGTGGACAAATCGGTAGCCAGGGGCATGGAAGGTAGTGGGCCTTCAACTGTACCAGATGCTAGTAGTATATTCTACTATCTCAGTACAAGATGGAATAATAATACAATATGATAGACTGATGCTTTGGTTAGTTGTTAATTGGGCACTGGGGATTAGGACAATGCATGGTTGGACGGAGCCATGGAGGTAGGGTAGTTCTCCACCGGAGGGATCGATGTGCTTTGGTAGATCAGATCAGGTCAGGCCCGGCATGTGTTTGTTGGTTTGTTTGTGTCAATGACTCAGAAAGCCAGCGTGCCGACTTGGCCGCCTGGCTTGTGCATGTTGGCCATGTGTAAGCTGCTGCTGTGGTTTTCTTTCTTTTTCTTCAAGACAACAACTCCTCTCTCTCTCTCTCTCTCTCTCTCTCTCTCTCTCTGTGTGTGTGTGTGTGTGTATGTGGCTACGATACAATTCAACAAAACTCAGGACCCCAGCGGGGGTTGTTCGTTGTACTAAGAGGCCTTGTTTTAGCTAGGTGTTTAAATTGTGTTTCCTCCTTGGAGGATGCATATGGGTTAAGAAGTCAATACAAATCCCTTGTTCACCGGCGCTTGGTTGGTTGTGTTTTTTCTCTGTGCACGCGGGAGTGCTACTGCTGAAGAATAGTTCATGGCTCGCAATTGTACCTGCAAACTCCTTTCCCTTTCTTCACAACTGATGCGGCACATGGCATGCCTAGCACCGAGCATCGAATTGTGCCATCATCGCTATGATATATGCTCGCCATCTAATAGCGCCAAATAAATCCCTGAACTAATAATTACTTACATAGATCATGCCTAGACAGCGGTTCGGGCACCGAAAGATCGTCGTCCGGTTCGTTCATCCCGAAGCGAAGCTCATTGCCATACTCTATCTCGGTTCCGGGACGCGGCCAAGTGCGAATCCTAGCTCTGGTCCACTGGATCCGTCCGATTTTGATGTACATTGGGCACGCATCACTGCTTTGGCCACCAACAACCACAGTGTTTCTCCGGCTGTCACTAGTGCTGAGTGTGGAGCCTAATCCTGGGTGCACAAGAAGTGGGCGCAGGAAAAGGATATCACATTGGTTGGCGCAATTGCTCGCCACGATGGATGTTGGATTGCCATTGTCTCTCCAAGTTTTTACTGCCTTTCCATTTTTCTATCTTCCAATATTTTTCACCTGGTTACTACTCTCTCTCACGGCTGGAGCCAGTGAGCCACGGACCACCGGGCGTGGGCAGCACTGCAAAACTTGGCCGCTATCAGTACTACCTACGTGTCACCGTGTCAGATTCCTTGGGACGTACAGGGCCGCCCATGTGGCCTCTGGATGCAGACGGACGCGTCCGTCATGTCCATTGCATGGGCTGACCGAGCCGTTCAAGTTAATTTGATTGTCCGTGGAGTCCGTGTAATAACGTTCAGCAGCCCGCGGTTTCCGCTGGACAATACGGACGTTGCCGATGCACAGTAGCTTTGTATACGCTGCTTCTTTGATCGACAACTCGTATACACTAGCTAATTTAGCGGTTGCCCTGTCTACTAGCCAGTTTGATCAACTGTTGTTTGCGTATGTACACTATCTTGTATACTTCCTTGGTCCTAAAAAGAATGTCTAGGATTTATCTAAATATATACGCAATTAGATGTGTGCCTTTTGCGAGCAGGACTCTAGCATTGAAAGAAACATTGAACAGTACAAAACAAGTCAATAAAAACAAAAATTATATCAAAATCTTTGAGAAGCCCTTCGTCTTCAACCTCCAAAACGTGTCGACGGCGTGCCGCCGCTGCCGCTCCTCCCTAAATCAGTCTGATATTGTTGATTGCGGACGGGAAGTCGCCGAACGGGTCAAAAAGACCACATATGTCCCGAAGACGAAGAAGAATGATAAACTATCAATGAAGCTACTTGACGATCTGCTACTTGACGATCCGAAGATCCCCACAGTAGAAGAGTCCTCGAGAACCACACCACTCCACAAGCTCCTCAATGTCACCGTCGAGCCCGGGAGGCCTTATTGAAAGAAACGCCGCCTTATTGAAAGAAACGCCGCCGCGACTTGAGCGCCATCCCACCAAACTTGAATCCTAAAAACATGAAAACGGAGCCCTCCCGCCGTGTATTGTAAATGCAAATGTAGACAAATTTGCGACAAATATTTTGGGATAGAGAGAGTACACAAAATGATCCACATTAATTTATATTTCAGTATACATGCTTGGAACATACTATAAAGAAATAAAAAAAATTCTTCAAAATATCTGTTATCGTGTACTTCACTCATATCAAATTACGGAGTACAAACTATTACTCGAGCAGGAAGTAGCTGAACTATTAGTTGGTATAGTTGTTTAAAATTTGAAATTCAGATACATAACTCACAATAATACTGTATTTGCCTAAATGCAGCTTACACTAGCCATCAACTTCTCTAATCACCAACTTTTTTGATCGAGCGCTAATCACCACTATACAGGTTCTTCTTCTTTGGTCACCAACTTCTTTGATCAAGCTACAAAATATAATTTGGCCAATCATCAGCTTAAAAAATAAATGATGAGTAGACAACACAAATAAGTAGACAGGCCAGGAAGTTGTAAGGGCAGCTAAGAACTCATAGTTCGCATCAGTAGACAACACAAGACGATGCCAATAATTTTGGAAAAATATATACTTCTTGCAGCCTTTAGCCAAGATCATCAAGTTAGTAACAATGTTAAAATATTTATCTACTACTCCCTCCGATTCGAAATATAAGATGTTATAGCTTTGCGAAACGAGTGTATCTAGATCACTCCTACACATAAAAGGAGTCTAGATACACCCTTTCACAAAGCTAAAACATCTTATATTTTAAAACAGAGGGAGTATTCAATAGTACAAAAAATTTACCAGCTGCCTTTAGCCAATCCTGGAGGCATATCAACCCCTCGACCGTATAACACGAGATAGATAAATAACAAAAGCATACTTCTTGCAATTGCAAAAATAAATGCCCTCTAAGTATACTAGTACTGTAGCTTAAGAAATGCCCTCTAAAGTATACTAGTATTGTAATCTGGTACTTCTACCTACAAATGAAATCGTTTCAATCGGTACATAATGTTCAGAAGCTATCTTCTGTATGGACATTTTTGTATTTTCTATCTATTTGTTTAATATGATCTGAATTCTATGCCAAAAGAGATCACAGGAAAACTTGTTACAAATCATAGGAAAACCTGTATCACTGCTCACTATCCTTCACATAAGATCAATTTACTATTCTACTCAACTGCACATAAAAAATCTAACTGAGAATTTTCACCTATGTTTAATTTACTGCACCTGAGATCATCCACTTTTTATCCAGCAGCTATTTGCCTGGTTGGTATTACTTTCCATTGACAGACAGATCCAACAAATTGGACATCCAAAACAGGGCATAAACCACACCATTTTTCTTTGCTCTAATTAGCACCAGTCAAATTCTGTCAGTTTGATTAGCTGAACAAATCACCATGGCATTTGCATTGGTTGAACAAATCATTGCTCAAAAAACTAAACATGCAGAAAAAAGGCTGGTTGAATACATCATGGTGCTGAATACGTGCTACCAACACATAACTACTAGTACTCACTAACAAAAAGACAGAATACATCCTTGCTAATGAGGAGGAAATCAGACCTGCTCCTTGCACTCTATGTTCAAGTCGATGCCGCCACCCTCGCTTGTCGATTTTTTGTCCTTATGTTCAAGACCTGCTCCTCCACCGCCGCTACCTCCACCGCGATCTACATCTTGCTCTGCAGGCGGCGACGGGAAGGGCACCGAGGTTGAGGTGTCGCGGCCGGATACGGGAAGGCATGCGCGCCAAACGTGCAGGGCGACGCCGAGCGGGGAACCGACCGGCGGCCAGGCGCTGGGCGGCGGCAGTCTCGTGCCTGCTGTGTCTGCGAGGAGCTGCTCCTATCGACGGACTAGACGGGCCGAGCGGACTAAGCGGAACGGTCCGTGAAGCCTGTATACGTTATGTGGACTGTCCATGACGCCGTTTAGACTATCTAGACGGACACGGCCAAACGGACCCACGGACATCCGTGTCCATCTGCAAGCTGAATGTGGCCCCTAAGCAGATACATGGCCCCAACCCCAAAGCACCGGCGGGAGGGCTCAGGTCAAATCCGCTCCCCAAGGAACTCGAAAAAGGGAGGATGAGCTGCTGCTCGAATGGAATGAATAGCAAAGAAGATCTTTGGAAGCGATTGCATTCTTTTTCTTCCTTTTCCAAGGCATGCATCATGGCAACCACCACATGCTTGCTTCATCCCCAAAGCTATATCGTCCTTTCGAGTCATGCACCAAGCAAGCATCTGGGTTTTGGTTGCCATGATTACAGCAAGAGATCCCTTATACTAGATACAATTACAAAAGCACCATCATAGCAGGGATTAGCGGTTTGGCACCGTCTAACGACTGCTAGCTAAGCTAGGTTCCCTCCATGACTGTTAGTTGGTGCACGCCTTTTCCCGGAGATCCTTGGCCGTCCAATCGAACAACTACAAATAGCTGCTAGTTAGTTCGGAATACCCAAGAAACTCCTTTTTTTTTTCCTCTAGCGCCGGCATTTCTACGTGAAAGCAAATGACGTTTGGATCTTCTTATACGTAGGTACATTCACTACGAATAGATTGTTGTTCACGTGATAATACCTTACTTGCCTAGAGCAAAAGAGTAGTACCTACTATACTCTCATGGGAATAAAAAAGGTACTCACTCCCTTGCTTGCCTGGATATAATCAAGTAGAACAATCTCTTAATCAAATGACGTTATTGATGGTGCTCCAGTGATATATGTGTGGTACGATCTGGTGTGACTAAGGTGTGTCGGGGACTTTGTTTCCAACGAGGTGTCTGACTCTCCGGATGAAAATCCTTCTCGACTTCGTCGGTGCCGGTGACGACATGTTTGCCTTGTTGAAAGCGTCATCGAGGAGATCTGGCATCTTTCCCATTATCGGATCTTGTTTTCCGGTGAAAACCAAGATCTGTTTGTGAGACAGGTGATGGCGGCGTTCTCCACGCCGCTACTTCGATGGAAGCATTGCCTCGAAACAAGATCCTTTGGTGAGAGCACATGGTTTATGGTTGAGCGGCGGGCAGGACATCACCAATGGCGTGTAGTTGATGGAGTTGCGGTGCTGGTGTCTTGCCGGCGGTGGCAGGAGCACTCTTGACATGGCGGGAGCCCTGCAGATCTGGCGCTCGCGCGCGCCTGCCAGCTGCAAAGTTTCACTTTGACTGGCAGTAAGGAACAGATGCTGGACCGCAGATAGACTTTAGAGACGTGGTTTGCAGCACCCCGCTGCCTGTCCCTTCTGTGACCAGTGTGGGGAGACCATTGATCACCTCCTGATGGGTTGCGTTCTCGCCCGGGAGGTGTGGGCTACCTGTCTGAACTGGTGGGGCAAAAGCCATTGGCTGCTCGAGCAGGACTCCAGACTTACGACCTGACTGCAGGAAAGGAGAGGTGGCAAGGGTCGGGATCGGGATCTGTGGACCGGGATTTTGCTGGTCTGTTGGATGCTCTGGCACCATCGGAACGACATTGTGTTTGAGGGAGTCGCTCCGTCCGTGGCAGAGGCTATCCGTAAGATTTCCTCCGAGGCTGAGCTGTGGAGGGCAGCGGGTCTGTTTCGTGACTATTTAGGACTGGTGGACATGTGAAGATACCGCGAGTAGTCACCTAGTGCGTGTGTGCTGTCATTTTGACAGTGTGGGTCCGCTCGGGGCGTCTGCTCCAGCGGGTTGTAATGCTCGGCCGCTTGGCCCTTCTTCTATAAAAACGATACGTCTTCCAGGACATATCCTTAAAAAAAAACATACGGTGGCGACAGACAAGTCATGTTTATTGTTCTCTTGACACCGGAGCGGCACATGCCCGCTCCCCTCTTTCGGATATGTCTTCTCTCTCCGGTGGCGTTGAGGTCCGAGAAGAAGCTCGTGGCGGTTGTGTCAATCTGACAGGTTTGGAGTGACCTTGGTGTTGTTGCGATGAAATCCAAGTCATCGGACCACGGACCGTAAACACGATGGATGATGTAAGATGATGTTGCTTGTTCCGGTGGTTTGCTTTTCTGTGCCATTCAGCACCTCTCTAGACCTAGTGGTGCTCTTGTGGATGCAAATGTTTTCGTTCGGTTTTTCTCATATTAACCGAGCAGTCCGGGTCTCTGTACTTTTTTCCTCTAATGCAATGAATATAGTAGTTATCCTGCTGTTATTAAAAAAATGATTTTTATGTATATGTTTGCACACGAGGAGATTCATGATTTTTTTGGATATAGATAGAGCCAGAGTCATCTGCTTGGTCCTGGTGCGCCGAACAAACAACACTCAAAATATGACCGGAGAGAAGTCGAGACGATGCGAGTACAGGGATGAAAAGCTACAGCTGAACCAACGCGATCGAAAAGCACATGTTTTTTGGAACGTACTATTCGAGTCTACTAGCTGACGAGGAGAGAGGTGGAGGACGTGACGGAGAAGTTCAATTTGGTAGTACGTAGGGGCGACATTGGGCAGAATGATTTTGGCCATATACTTAACCGGCTGGTCCCTCTCTCTCGCAATGTGGTTCATAGCTTTTTTACTCGTACTAACTAAAGCGACGGTCACTAATTAACAATTTGCAGTTCTCCAGCCTCGACACCTCGCAATCTTGCTGCTAGAAAGAAAGAAGAAAGAAGCCGTGGCGTGGCATCCCTGTCGCGGACGCCCCGCACGGCACAGATGTCTGCTCTGTCTCTAGCATGTGGAGAAGAATATTGTCCATGTAGTTCTCAGTGTAGCTCTTTGTAATTTGGCTTTCCGAAATCGTTCATGACGTTGAGAACACCCGCATCTCGATTGATATAGATAGATAATGCGTGCAAGGTCGGGATGATCGCTCGATCACGAATGTATGTCGGGGAAATAATTAAGCTTGGGGTCGGGATGAATGAATTTGACAAGATCTTAGACAGAAAAACCGCTTGCGAAAAAACTCGACGCTCTCGACCGGCCGCGCCGCCGTCTCCCGTCCTCCAAGCTCTTCCCCACCTCCCCTTCCTCGCCGTCGTCGGCGTGCCTCGCCAGGCTAGACCCGAGCGGCGGCGGCGTCCCTCGTCGATTCCCCTCTCGGTGGTGCGCCCGAGCGGGGCGGCACGGCGTCGAATGTGCGTTCAGGAGGCGACGGTCCGGCACGGAGGCAGGGATCCCTGACGCTGGCGAGGACATGTTGTGCCGCGGTGGAGTCGCCAGTTTGGTGGCAACGGTGACTGGGAGGGGCCTAGTCGGTGGTGCTCTACAGGCCCAGATCTAGGCTCTTCGGACCCGATCTGGGCCAGGGCAAGCCGGGCTCGCCTTCGCCGCCAGGTTGGGTTGGCGAGTGGTCCGTGACGGGGGTGGCAGCAACAACGCCGTGCCTACTGCATCACGACCGGACCTATGGTGACGATGAAGGTGGCTGCAGCGGCGCGACCTACGTGCAGCAGCATGGCGGCGGGCATTTTACGGACCCTACCGGAGACCGACTGTGTCTACTTGGTCTGGTGTGTTCCTGCTGCCGCGTCCGGTCGGCACCTGCTGATGGCGGTGGAGGATGACCTCCAGGTGGTTGTGCTGTTGTCGCCCTACGGCTCAAGTGGCCTGGTGTGCTCTTTCCATTGTGTTCGGTCGGCTACCATCTATTGCGGTGGAGGCTATTCCCTCCCGTGTGGTGGTGTTTCTGTCCCCCTTGTCTACGGATGTTTCTTGTCGATCCGGCTAGCCTCGCAGCGTTTGTCGTGGGGAGATGATCACAATGGTGACTTCAAGACTGTGGTGACATAGTTGGTGGATGGCAAGATTGATGGAGCGTTTCAGATTGTCTGGAGATGTGGTTTTTTTGGGTTGGGAAAAATCCCTGTCATCTTGGCACCGACGCGGTGACGCTTGCGACTGTCGCCCGGTGTACCTATTCCCCACTCCCCGTAGCATACCGTGAAAACCCTGGGACTAGTCCAGGCAGCAACGGTCGTCATCGTTGCTCTTTTTTTTTAGGTGTTGTTTCGTATGCAACAATTCAGAGTGGTAGGATCGTGGTGAGAATACTCTGGAGGACGCAGCGGTAGTGGGTTATCATTGTTCGTCGATCCGCAGGTGTCCACATTTTTTTTTTTTGGATTGATGGTGCCATTTGGCTCAGCCGTGGACTCAGTTGTACCGTGTGGTTGTGCTATTAATATAGCAGGGTGAAAGACGGTTTCGCGAGAGAGAGGATGAATGAATTTCGTTTCGGTTTGTTTTGCATCAGTGAAGCTGTGTATTTCCTCCGGGTCCGGCGGTTTGATGAATTGACAACCTGATGTCCTAGCGGATACTTACTACTGTACCAGTTACGCGATTCTGCGTATCACTCTCGATGTACTACTACACAACACCGAAATTTCTGAATAGTACAGCTGCTCTTTTTCTCTTCTTCTTTTTTGCGACGAGAATAGTAGTAGTACAAGTGTACAGCTGGTGGTACAGTGATGTTTGAAGTTCCACGGCTACTTGTACAGCTTCTACTGAAGATTTCTGAAACTGTTGACTGTTCGCGGAGGCAGCTGGAAACCCGCAGTGTTTGGCATTTTCGTGAGTGACATTTTACTTTCCATCCTTGGCAGTAGTACATAGCAGTCTGCGTCAACTCTTCTTATCCTGTATTTATTTGTACAGAGTCCTTGTTGTTAGCATTGTTATCTGACTTTTTGAAAATGCTCTCTGGAAAGAAGAAACCGGCAAAGTTTGCATTTAACTTGTGTGCCTCTGGCTGTTCCGACCTAACCAGGTGAAGTGAGATCAAGCGATAGGCAACATCTAATTTCCGATCTGAAAAAGCAGAGGAGAAGGATGAGTGAGGGTTTGGGCTGAATCAATACAGGCTGTAGCATTTCTGGTAGGAGATCCTTTCAGAGGTGAATCATCCGACGGATGGGGCGTGCATATTCCAGAAGAAGCAGTAGGTAGGTGGCGACTTTACACCTGAATCTGACATGGAGCCGCGTAGGCACCGATAGCGAAGCACCGGCCTCCCAAGACGGGGAATGCCCCATTCATCGACCTTTGCTTTCGCCCTACCTTAACAATTCGCGGGAAAAGGCCCTTTTGCGAAAGAGATCTTGCCGGGGTTTTGGGCGGTCGGTTTCTGAACCCCCCCGTTCACTCCTTCCTTCATACGAGCTGTCTGTCTGTCTGTCAGTCTAAGATGAGAGTCTTGGTTCAGAAGCAATGCCGCCATTTTTCTCAAGTTATTTCTCTAGGATTTTGTTCCCCGCTTCTAGTAAGTACATCAATCACCGAAAATGTTGTTTGTTTGATGAAGGATCTCGCAATACGGAATTAGTTTTCAAACTAGTCGTGCACATTTCCCAAGGTCTCGGCCCCACGATGCGGAGCTTAATTAATGAACCCCGGTCGCTCATGACTGAGATGTTGTGGTCTGCAGCGATGGCACGTTGTTGCGTGCACGGCTCATTGCTTACGTCCATCCATCTACTACCCCCCGTGCCGCGATGTTGCCATCAGCGACCGTGGTTGGGGCTAGGGCAGACACAGCTGCACGAGAGAGAGAGAGCGAACCTTCCACGATGGCAAAACAACGGCGACCTTTCCGGCCGTAGACCGTCGCCGCAGCCGCCGCAGTCGCAGCCGGCGGCGGCGGTCACGTGTCAAACTCAACTCTTGGGCCCGGCAACGAACAAACCACGGTTTGTTTATCCGTAACTTTTCCCAGTGCTGCTACTTTAGGTAGAGAAATTCATGCGTGGTTAATTAACAGAGTCTCGCCAATGGGGCTCGGACCAGAACTGAACTTGGGTTTGGCATCGCTGTCAGGTGCATAATTTTAACCGAATTGGCGAATTCAAAATAGATCACACCACTTTTTTGGAGTACTAATTTATGCTATCGATCCGGTCGCCAATTAGAAGTTCGTGTCTGAATCCAGCAGCCTAGTGGAGAAGGTGATATATGCCTGCACTTGCCATCAGGGAGGATAATAGCACGCTTGCTTGTTGCAGGTGCGTGTATCGTCAGATTGAGACACCCGGTCATTCATTGCGGTACACGAGAGTACACAGGCAGTGTAGTACATGTGTTTGGCTATGATCGATTTTGTATACTCCACTTGACTAACTATCGCAGTACAAGTGTCTGGTACTCTTGTACTACAATGTACTGCATGCTTTTAGCTAGCTATATCTCTGCAGTCTGCACTGGACTTTGCATTGCTGTGAGTGAATCATGTATGTTCCTGCATGTCTGGACTAGCTTTTAGTTCCCCATCAATTATCAGAACTAGTAGTATTTGAAGCCACAATCCAAACCTAATGCGAAATGAGTTTGCAGCAACTGTAAAACCCAGGAGTATATTATATGTCTAGCTGGGAAACAGCAGTAGCAGCACACAGTCAGCAGTGCGCTTGTTGCCACTGTCAGTTACTAATGCGAGGTGATTAGAGACTCACAACAGGAGTATATAATCTCTCATGCTGAAGAGATATCCGACACTGTCAGCTAGAAAAGAAAAGAAAAGACTTGAGTGGACACTGGGACGCATTCATGTGAACTTGAGCGGAAGACACGGGCTTAAATTAACCACATCGCTCTCGTCGCATTTCCTCCTCCCCCAATAATTCGACCAGATTTTCCAGGACCATTGTGGCAGAGCGATACGTCCATCTCATCGAGTTTATGGAACACGCAGCGTGCGCTTGTTAGCGCTGCGTTTCGCTTCTGAAAATCTGCATCCAGATCGACGAAACATCGCGGTGGATGTGTGAATAATGTGCAGTCCGTTTTTCAGGACTGGGTCTTCTGATTTCAAGCGAGTTTTCATGCGTAGAAAGTCTACCCTCATGTCCATGTACTACTAGCAATTATACCTTCTACTCATCTGACCGTGTTGCATGGAGGCTTCAGTGATTTCGTGGTCACTTCTGCTACTCTACGAGATGGGATCACCAGGGAACGTTTTACGTACACGAACATCCCGGCTATCTTACATAATTGCTCTGTCCCGAATTAGATGTCACAGGTACCTATAGATTCATATGTATTTAGTCATGTTTTTAGTGTATAGATAGATCTAGACAAATCAGCGACATGTAATTGAGAACAAAGAGAGTACTTGTGAAAATAAAAAAGCAAGATAACACTTCCGTGCTCACAAACTGGCAAATAATCTCCATCGCACAAAAAAGGCGAATAATCCTGTGGGCTAGACAGGGCTTCTCGGAAAATTCGGTGTCGGCCCAGCATTGACACAGTCTCGTGGACCAGATTGTAGCTATGCCTAAATGCTTTTGGGCTAGCACATGTTTTTCTAGAGTACAAAAGCTCACAGTTTGGGTCGAAGCTCGACTTCGCTTAGTGTTGGTCGTCATACTTGGTTATTAGGAACGCCAGATATCATGTGTATCCCTAGTAGACGATGTAATGATTCTATGAACTCGGAGAAGCAAGTGTCTGACGCACTCTTTTGCTCACGAGGGTACCGAAGAGGACTGGAAGGTTTTTAATGAGGCGGCTTGTTTGCTATAACAAAGTGTTTATTCCCTAAAAAAACAAAAAAAACAAGCTATGTGCTTTTTTGCACTCCCTCCGTCCTAAAATGGATGTCAGAAGTTTGTCAAAATTTGGTTGAATCTATATACTAAATAATATTTAGATTCATCCAATTTTTGATAAATATGCGACATCTATTTTAAGACGGAGGGAGTATTATAAGATGGAAAAAGAGTTGAGAGCCTGTGAACGAACAACGGAGCTCCGCAGACAAAGAAAACGAGGACTAGCTATCTCGAGTTTTTGGGAGATACTCCCTCCCTTTCAAAATATAAGATGTTTTAGGTTTATGAAGAAAATGTATCTAGACTTTTTTTAGTGTGTCGATTTATTCTAAACCCAAGTGAACCTACGTATTAAAAGAAATTTAGATACATTTGCTTCACAAACCTAAAACATCTTATATTTTGAAACGGAGAGAGTAGCTTTTTTCCACACAACTTAGCAATCTTCCATTGCAGTTCTACCATACTTGTGCGACATACCTCCGTCAGCATGGAAGCCAACCAGTCAAAATCTCTGTTGTTCCTTTCCTACTAGATGTCCCGTATTGCGAGCAAAATTAGGGCATTGATTTCCTTGCTGCCTTGCAGTGATATTGCCGAGGCCACTTGAGGCCACCATTCTACATATGTTGTTCTTGCATCCGGCGTGAAGCAGTGTTGTGCAATAGACAAGCTTGTGTTGTGCAGCCTGTGTTGGGAGGAGGACGGTACCAAACCTCGCTCGCGAAGAACAGCCTGTGTTGTGCAATAGACAAGCTTGTTTGCCTTTTGTTTCTCTCCTCTCCTCTAGTTGTAGTTTTTTGTGTTGCTTACACCTAAACTATGCAGGGGCGGCCCATCCTGAAAGTCCGATGGCTGGACTAGGTTCAACCTGTAATTTCCTTTCCGGAGCTGGGTCTAAAAAGCTGTACATTCTAGAAATGCGTAAAATCTTGTATACTTCCTCCGTTTTAAAATATAAGATGTTTTAGCTTTGTAAAAAGTATATCTAAACTTATTTTAGTGTGTAGGTTCATGTAGATTTAGATTGAAACTACAAACTAAAAAAAATGTAGATACACTCCATTCGCAAAAGTAAAAGATGTAGATACACTCCATTCGCAAAAGTAAAATATCTTATATTTTAAAACGGAGAGAGTAGTACTCAAAGAATAGGCGTAGTTATGTGTTTCTATACTAAAATAAATAGGGAAAACTAGTGTTAATGTTATAGACTAGGTGGGCCTGGCTTTGTCTTGCTATTTTTATTTCAGTATTTCCAAAGCCCAACTCAAACCCTACCTGGTCCGACAACAACATGCATGTCGCCATTTTCTTCCTCTATTTCACAAAAAAAAAATGATGTTTTGAACATTGACAAAGTATTTAAAATATAGCTTTAACAGCAGTTCTTTTATAGGTTAAATTTATATAGTTACGAATAAAATCATTATATTTTTTGAAACACTTCTCGAGGCAAATGCATGCATACAATACGAATTTTTAAGTGTTCACTCTAAATATTTATTTAAGTATTATTGCTCAAAATTTCCAATGCTTGACTTAAGATATTCTTAGGAAGTCACATTGCTTCGAATATGTTCCGTTGTTCCATTTGCAGGAGAATAAAAGGTAGTCCGAGCCGAGGGTACCTTATCGTGGTGCAGCTGCTGATCTCAAACACGTAGCAATGTGAGCGGGCGTCTGGCGCGTGGGAAGTGCTGGTCGACGGCTCGCTCTCTCCGACGGTAGGCGTGGGGCCACACCACCGTGGGACAACACCGAGGGAGGCTCATGAGACGCCCTCCCCGGGGTAGGGAGGGGTCTCCAGTAGCCGCTTCTCACCGCTTGCGGAACTGAGTGATGCAGAGGAGGAGGATGAGGTATCCCGGCGGTGCGGCGACCGGTGCTCCTGGACGGCTTCCTCGCGAAGGTGCTAGGTTACGTGGTGCCGGAGGTCACAGCCGGCTCACCGGACATGATGGAGGTTACTTCCCCGGTAGCAAGGGTTCCAGGGGATCTGGATTTCACTCTACGCCCCGCGCTACTCCACTCGCCGATGCACTCTCTGTCGATGCAGATGATCCTAGTGGGATCTCTCGAGCTTCCATTGGATTCGCCGTCTTCAGTGGCACCTCCAACCGCGAATGCGGCTTCCGCGACAGTGCCGCCGCCGCTCGGGGTGAAAACCCTAACGCGTGGGAGCTGCGAGGAGGGAGATGGAGAGTTGGGCCGGGGGTTTGGGCCTGTGGTGGTTGGGACGGGGTTTGCGGAGCTGGTGTCGGTCCCCCAAATGGGGGAGGGGGTTTCTTTGGGCCTATTTCTGTGGCGCGGTCTAGAACTGGTGCGAGAGGTTACAGATGGACGACATGTGCCAATCGAGAGGGACCCTACGGCTCGGATTGTACGGGACCCTCGGCCTTGATCCCCACCTACCCCACCGCAACTACACAAGTGGATGTGGTTGCCCCCAGAACCCTAGATCTAGTCCTAGGGTTGCTAGCCTTTGAGAGTGAAGTGAGAAAACACATCGGTCGAGCGAAGCTTCTCTTCTACTCCACTGAACCTACCTCAGGGGAGGTGGTGGTGAAGTTGGTAGCGATGAATAGGAACTGGAACAACGACTCGGGGACGTGGGACGATGAGATGAACTATGACGGCGACGTGGACCATTGTTGCAGCAACATTCTCAACAACTGACTCAACTTCGATCAGGAAGAGCACCGCCATCAGCAGCAAGGGTTTGGTTGCCCACCAGGGGTCGCTAGGAAGAGGGTAACCAAGGCCAAGGCGGCAACATGAATCCCCATCAGACCAACACGTGAGGGCGCGAGTTCGGTCAGGGTGGGAGCAAGCATCGGGAAAGGGGCCCACCGATGCCCCGGGACACGATGACTCCGCCGGCTCAGCCGATGCTCTCCAGGCCCATGGGGGCGATGCCGGAAGAGGAGGCTAATCACATCCTATGTTAAAACTGCAGACAACCGGGGTATGTCCAGGCTGTGTGCAAATGCCCCTCTTTCTGCATCAAGTGTAAACAAGAGGGGCACGCCTCTGCCATGTGTACCACGAGTTCTAGCGCGCTCGAGCCCCACTTGGTGGGTCTCGGTGGCTCGGGGAAGGGTTTCTTCTACTTGGACATCCCGAAATCTGAGCTGGAGAAAGCGGCTTACAATTCTGCCCTGGTTTACATTGACTCAGGAAACCTCTCCGCCTAGCAAGTGGAAGCAAAGTTTAAAGAACTCGTAGATGAAACCTAGGAGTGGCAAGTAAGAAAGCTCAGCACGACTAATTACTCCATTGTATTCCCCTCCAAAGAAAGTTTGCGCATGGCTATTCGGGGTGGTAGACTCCGCCTCCCTGATACCTTTGATATGGATTATGGATGTAGTATAATAGTCTTTTTCCCTAGAAGACCTACGTTTAATTGGACCTAGGGAAATAACACTAATATGAAATAAAAAGGACACGTCTACAAGACTTTGTTTCTTTGTTTACCTTTGTTTACCGGACCAATCTAGTTTAGTTTATCGTGGGTTGATTCAATGGATGGAGATAGACTAGGGTTGAAGATCCACCTACAACTGCACATCATATAGGATAAAAGACAATAATAAGCATAGTCATGTGTAATGTTTTAATAGAGATAATCTCGTGTGGGAAACACATCCTAATATACTAGAGCCCGTGAGAGGAAACATGCATAAAAATAGTCTTTTAATCCAACCGAGTGTACCACGAAGCATCGGGATACAAACGATTATTAAGTGTAAAATACAGATCAAAGCATTAAGTGGTGATGTTGTTGTGATCCCGAATGGGTCGCTAAGAGAAGACCATACTACCCTTTATGTCACTAGGGTTCCTGTGAGATCGCCGCTAGCCAAGTATCCTACCTCAAGCCTTTATCAATATATGGGGTCTTGGGTACCTACAAGTCCAAAGATCGAGACAAGAGACAAAGAAACAAAAGATATAAATCTCTCTTTGAAACAATACACAATGCTCCCATATATTAGATGCATATAATCGCTGCGAGGTTTCTCCCCAACCTGCAGCACGTGTGGACTACTCACTCATAACAATAAGATTAAGGATAGAAAATATTGTGCAAAATACTTAGATTGAAATCAAATATTCTTACAATGGTCACCAAATCACAAGGAGATATAAAGTACAAAGTAATGGCTATGGCTAATGGAGGGGATGGAAGATGGAAAGGATTAACTATGGTGTGGATCTCCTTTGCTGGTGTTGTGATGCAATCTGAGAATGGCGGCCTTCTGCGTGGTGGCTAAGGTCTCAAAATATATAGGCATCTTCACGAAAGTTGTAGGGTTTGACGAGACGACGCCGCCACCACATGGTACGGGTGGACGATACGGGCGGGCGCTGCCCGAGTGGTCGTTACGGTTGCAGACGCCTGACATTTGCTCCAAAATTACTTGGTCATGTGGACTTCCTCAAAAACTTTATTATGACTCTAGATTTCGCATTCAAAAGCGTGATTTCCTGCACAATAGAAATCAAAGCAATGGTTTGCATATCTTTAAAATTATTAGTCATTAGTGGCAAGGATAGAGAGTTTCTTGTCAATTGCTTGACTAAAAACAATGTTTAAATGCGGTGGAAGATGGCTATTTTCGAACCATCACTCCCACACAGCAAGCTTAAGGCCCTTGTCATCGAAGCTGCGGTGGATCCGTAGGCCTCAGAAATCTTCTCCGAGGTCTGTGTGCATCTACATGGGGTGCCTACACCCCTCCATCATGTTGACTGGCTGATGAATGGCACGAGGGAGATTAGCAGACCAATTGTGGTGGACGAACTATCTTTGATTCATGTCGCTGACCCTGTTCGTATGCTGTTTGGATGTCGATCCCCCGCTAGCTAGTGCCATCCATCATGCTATTCATGAACTCCCAAGGTTTTTGGATCCGGGTGGAAGTTGAGGCCAACCTGGGGGTGCTGCTCCCTCTGCTTCCCCTGTCACTGCCACCACCCCCAAGCCAAGATATGACAACGATGATAACAAGGAAGACATGGAAACTGACGATGAAGGTTGGGATGGCCGCCGAGGCCGCCATGGAAGCAAGGAAAAGTCCACGCTAGCTCCTAAATCTAGCTCAGGTGGTGGACACAACTCAGTGGTATTGGAGGAGGGGCCCTCCCAGTCTACTATGGCTAAAGAACTGTGTAGCTCCATGTTCAACCAATATGGGTACAACCTTACGTCGGAGGGGGATGCGTTCCCTTCCATATCCACTCTCCTCCAATCCATCCCCAACGACCAATCGCCGCCATCCCCTTCCTCACTACTACGCTTGTCACCTCCTCTGAAGGATTGGCAGAGATGTCGCAGGAGATCCCAATGAAGAACGCACCAACATGGGAGACTGATACTGAACATATGCGGGAGAACGAGAAGCAAAGCAAGCGCAACGCTAACCGCCATGCTTGGGTCCGTAGTGCCCCCGACACCTAGGGAGACCATAGTGCTAACCTAGGTGGTGGCCTCTACGGAGGTGTCGTCGGTCCACGTCGGAGGTGCTCTGCACATGAGCCCAGTTGTGCTGTCGTTGGCTGCTGCTATGACTCGGGCCCCAAGATCCAAGGCAATTCCAGCTAAGAAGAGCAATGCAAGAGTCCCCGAGGCAAGGGCCTGACTGAGGAACCGGTACTGGATCGGGCCATCCGCCTTACAGCTGATAAGAAAACACCAGGTAACAACCTCTCTAACTTTGATGTTCTACAAGATGCCTCGCATGATCACCTTTTGTATGTTGCATGCGATAGCTGCATTCTATTTTTGATCTCGTCCGCCCCCCCTCTACCTCTATTTCTCTTATCCAAGCTAGAGAGATCTCCCAAGATGAACTAGCTATGGACCGTGATAGCATTGAGAAGGAGCAAGTTGCAGCAGGATTAGAGGCTGAAAGGCAGAAAGTAGCAGAGGCGGAAATGACAGGTGGGAGTGAGGGGACAACAGGGGATGACTCTACTCCCACCGTGACGATGTCGACATCAAAACATAAGCGGAAATCCAAGGGGGCTGCTCCATCTGGAAAGGGACCGATTACCCGCCAAGAACGGGCGCAAGGCTAGGGTTCCTAATGTGGATTCTCTTCTAGAATGTTCCAGGGTTCGACCGTAGGGGGAGGCGAACTCTTCTTAAAGACTACCTCCACAAGCATAATATTGACGTAGTTTATCTACAAGAGACTATTAAATAGGAATTCACAGATGCGGAGCTCCGTATCCTTGAGGTAGGCGACAAGTTCTATTGGTGTTGGCTTCTCGCCATAGGCCATTCCAAAGGAATGTTGGTGGGATTAAGGGATAGTGTGTTTGAAGTGGACCATGTGGACTGTGGACTTTTCTTTCTCAACACGGCAGTTCTCCACATAGAATCACATCGGACCATGGAAATCATGGCTATTTATGGCCCCGAGGATCACAGGTGTTCCGCGGAATTCCTGAACGGAACCTCTAGTAAGATTGCACGATGCAATCTATCAATCATCCTAGGGGGGAGATTTTAACCTTATCCATGTAGCAGAAGACAAAAAACAACTTGAACCTTAATTGGAATAGGATTTACCTTTTCAACTCACATATTGCCAACTAGGCCATGCGTGAAATTGCGTACATGGGAGAGCGCTACACTTGGATGAACAGACAGCTGAACCTCGCCCGCTATGTTCTGGACAGAGTTTTCATATCACCAGACTTCAAAACCATTTTCTCTCTGTCCTCTCTTTCGGCTGAAAATAGTTTAAGTTCGGAGCATACTCCGCTGATCTTTGATATAAGTGAGGGAACCAGGGTGAAGTCCAACCATTTCTTCTTCAAAACAGGATGGTTTGAAATGTAGGGCCTCAAAGATTTAGTCTTAGCAAAATGGGCTTCGCTGGGCAGCAGGTCAAGGGCCCCTGACGCTGTAGATTGGTAGCAGTCAGTGTCCATGAACCCGTGTCAATTCCTCAGAGGGTGGAGTGCGGACCAGGGTAAAGAGTCCCAACCTAATAAGGGTGTGTTGCATGGCCAGATCAATCAACTGGGCCTACAAGCGAACTCCTAAAGTTTAGACGAAGACAGGTGGGTGTACTACTATTACTTGGAGGAGAAGATTCTCCATATCTATTGGCAGGAGCAGGAGTACTGGTGCCAACAAGGTCAAGTGAGATGGGCTCTCCAAGGCTATGCTAACACAGGGTACTTCCATGCCCTTGCCAATGGGCGACAAAGGAAATGTAACATCTCCTCTCTCACCACTTTGGACGGCACTATCAGGGAGAAAGAGGCCATTCAAGCCTACATATACAGCTTTTACCACAAGCTCTTAGGCTCTACCTCTACCTGGTGATGTGGCATTTCATCGTCCACCTAGGGCGCCGGTCTTGGCAGAAGAAAACAACTCCCTGGCTCTTACCTTCATGGAGAAGGAGCTCGATTTGGTGGTTACTGACATAAAATCTGACACATTCCCTAGGCCCAAATGGCTTCCCAGTTCCTTTCTTCAAATTTTTCTTTTCATGGCTAAATCAGGGTGTCTTACACATTTTGAATGAGTTCGTCCTTGGGCGTAATGATGTCTCCCATCTTTATTCTGACGTTCTCTGGCTCATACCTAAGGTTCTGGGGGCGGAATCGATCACTCAATACCGTACCACCGCCCTCATCAACGTGATCTTGAAAATTATCTCGAAAGCCTATGCCTCCTGTCTTGATCCCGTGGCCAATCGAATCATCAGCCTGAACCAAACTACGTTTATCAAGGGACAATTTATCCTGGATGGTTCGCTTGCACTGATGGAAATCATCCATGAACTTAGGAAAAAGAAACTTGGTGGGGTGTTACTGAAGCTTGACTTCGAGAAAGCATACGATCGTGTCAACTAGGACTTTCTATTGGAGGTTCTACGGCTCAAGGGATTTGATGTTGGATATGTTCACAAAATCTTCCAGCTTATCTCGGGAGGACAGAATACAATTTCCATCAATGGTGAAGTGGTGCCGTATTTCTCTAACAAGCGAGGGGTGTGGCAAGGGGACCCCCTCTCATAGTTGCTCTTCAACTTCATTGGTAAGGCCCTCTCGGCCATTCTCTCCGCGGAAAATGCTACAAGCCACATTAGAGGAGTGGTTCCTCACTTGATTCCATGGGGATCACGTACCTGCAGTACGCGGACAATACGTCATCATGATTCAACAAGACGACATGGCACTAGCTAACCTTAAATTCCTAATCATGTCCTTTGAAGACATGTTCGGGCTTAAAATCAATTACCATAAGAGTGTGGTATTGGTTATGGAACAACCGCTCGAAGAACAACAAAGAACTGCCAACATCCTAAACTGTAAGATGGAGGATTCCCATTCGTGTACCTTGGTTCCTATCTCTGACCGAAATCTTAGTGTGGAACAATGGTTGTTCTTGGTAAGAAAGCTTGGGGGCAGAATTGAGCCCTGGCTCAGTCGATTTATCTCCTTGGGTGGGAGACTAACCCTGAAAAACTCCTGCCTGGATAGTCTCCCATTGTTTTCGATGGATTTATTATTGCTACATGACAGCATCCATGAAAAAGTTGATTCGATCAGGTCCAATTTATTTTGGGAGGGGACGGGCCCCATGTAATGCCCCATCATTTAGGGCTACAGAAGAGAGTTTGTGCATTCGCATTCATGCATATCAAAATTTGGAGTAAATTTTTCGCATACTAAAACCCTGGAGAGATTAGAGTTTTTTTCACTACCTTGAGTTAGGATTTAGCTCTTTATAGTGATTGTTATAAATTTTGATATGATCTCTAGGAATTATTATGATTTTGGGTGAATAATTTGAATTCCTATTTAAAATTTGAATCACTTTTGAAAAGATTTAAAAATTAGAGGTATTTAAGAATTGATTGTTTTAAAAATCTTTATAAATAGAAAGTATTCTTGAATATATGTTAAAAATTATACATGAAACAGAGATTAATATAATATAAATCAAAGAATTCAAATAAGAAAGTTTTTTTCTTATTCTTTCCTTTACTCAAAAACAATAATTAAAACATAAATGAATAAATAACATATTACATTACAGAAACAATTGTAATGCATGGAAATGAAAGCTTTATTGAATAAACCATATATAATACATTTCCTTTACAAAAAGAAAAGGAAGAAGATTACAAAAGTAAAAAGAAGAGATACTAAACTAAACCCTATACTAAATCTTCTTAATCTTCATTACCCAGGCGTGTACCTGTAAAAAAATACAGAAAACAAAGTAAACAGGGAAAAGTTAGTGTTAGAAGTGCTCTCAGTCATAAACAGTGTAATGCACTGTTTTAAATGCATCATTGAGCAAATTTGAACAAGTAGGGACAAATTCCATCAAATGAAGTATCTGTTCTTCTCAAATTTAAAAGCTTCAGGACAACATCATTAGCTAAATGAGGCAAGGTTCATCAGAGCTGATAATAGTAAGAGGAAGGGGAAGTAAATCAATTTTCACTTGATCTGATCCAAAGAAAAAGGCCATAGTGAAGCAGCTCACACAACTAACTGCATGCAGTGAGCTAGTGACCAGCAGTGGGAGCAAGGAAAGGATAAAAACACATTTGATCTTAGCAAAGCAAGCTTTGCTCACCACTTCCCAAGCCCAGCCATAGTTTTTCAGAAGCACACACACGAAACATCATTAGTTCTTGCAAGGTCTCCAATAGAACAAACCATCTTTCACCATAGAAAAACTATAGATCACCAACAAGAGGGTGACTTAAAGGAGGGGGTGGTCTGGATGGACAACAAGGGCAAGTTGGAGCTTGAAGCAACAACACCAAGCCAGGATAACAGTTCAAGGAGAAGAGCAACCACTAGAACTAGAAGAGCAGGCAACACCAGCATCAAGCCATAGGCTACCATAATTCAATCTAGCATCCGGGTATTTACAATGCTCTAGATATATCCATTATTCATTTTACAACAATTTTTTCATGTAAGAGCATGGTATACTGGTCATAGAACACATAAGGTATTGGACATCAAGTAAAGAACAACTGTTCTTAGTAAACATGGTCTCGGACCAGCATCACTGACCATTTTATCTAGCCTAAGCTAGATAGCGGCATATCAAAGTATATGAGTATGCAGGGCACATCCCAATAAAGGGTAGCACCTATGTATCTAATAGATCAATACTATCTTCAGAACAAGCTCAAGCACATATTCCTAAAATTTTGGCACAGTCGGGATTTTCCCTACTGTAATGTGTCAAAAAATCATCTTCCTAAATATTTTAGGAATCATTAATTCCATTCATTTAAAAAGGACAACAGGTGTTATCACTGTTATCATTAAGTCACACTATGCAAGTTCTCAAAAACCAAATGAAATCACTTCCCTAAAGCCAGTTAGGAATCATTATTTCTAGATCATCACAATAATAATCACAGAGAATAGACTAAGTATTCTTAACCATAGTTTCAGCATAGCATCATGATTGAATCTTGAGTAAAACAATTAATCACAGAGGTTCTTCATAAACAAGTTATCAGAACAAGGAACTAGCAACATGGCTTCAGCAGTGAAGCATTCCAACCATAATTCTAATAGGAGTAACCAATCAAAGGTAATAATCTTTGCATCCACACTAAACTAATTAGGCAATAGCAGAATTGTCACTACAAGAAAAGTTGGCTTTTACAACGGACGATTTTCGTGGTTGAAGGCCCGTTTTTCATGGCTAAAAAGTCTTCTACAACGGATGCCCATCGTGGTAAAAGCCCTGTCACAAAAGAATCTACCACGATTTTTTCCTGACCATGGCAGATCGCACCCTTCAGCCACGAAAATGTGTTCCATCGTAGATCTGTTCACTAGTCACGTTGACTGTTGACGTCATGCAAAATGCCACGTGGCAAACACCGTTAACGCCCAGTTACCGCTGTTAACGGCCACAGAAACCGTGGTAGAAGCTAGGCCCAGCCAAGGCCTGCTAATAATTAAGTGGTCCGGCCCATAAGGGGAGCCCAATAAGATTATGGCCTGTTACTATTTCGTCCTGCACTGTTTGAAATGGCCCAAAAGAAGCGACCAACAGCGGCCCGAGAATGTCAGGCCCGTTACTGTTACGGCCTACAGAAGCCCACACTGTTTGAGTACTATGCGGCCTGTTAAAAGCCTGCATTAAGTAGGCCCAATACTGTTAAGGCCCACGGCCAGAATGTCACTGTTCGCACAACTCGTCCTGGGCCGCCTATGAATGACCCACTTTTGAGAAGGTCCGATACTGTTCTGGCCTTTTACGATTCTAGTTCGTTACTGTTCTAGCCGTCTACTATTCATGTCTGTTACTGTTGCGGTCCTTTACTATTATGGCTCGTTACTGTGCTTATTGTCGCTGTTCATGCCTGTTATTGTTCTGGCCTCTTGCTTTTCTAGTCTATTACTGTTACGGCTCATTCGTCTTTGAGTTGCTCTGTTACGGTCTTCGGTGATTTGCTCTTTGGCTTGTTACTGTTTTAGCCTGTTACTATCCTGGCCTATTACTGTTCTGGCCTACTACTATTTTGGCATGTTACTGTTTTGGCCTTTTACTGTTTTGGCCTATTACTGGTTTGGCCTGTTACTGTTTTGGCCTGTTACTGCTTTGGCCTGTTACTATTTTGTCCTGTTACTATTTTGGCATGTTATTGTTTTGGCCTGTTACTGTTCTACCCAGTTGCTGTTACTGTTTCGGTAATTCTTAAGGCCATGCAAATATCATAAAGGAGTATAATTAGCGATCATCTTTTACTGTTCATGAAAGGCGCAATAAAATAAGGGCAAATAACAAAACCCTATACAATTAACTGATCGACCTGGCTGGCGCAGTTATGGTACCACTATTCGTGGACGGCATCAACTAAATGCCTACATGGCCTATGCGAGTTATCTAGATATTACATCGGCTACAAACTTCTTAAAAATATTACATAATATAAACAAAAGGGAAAGAAAATTCAGCATTTTAGTTGCCAATCAAGTTGATAGCAAAGGCCTCAATTTGCTTTCTCAATCCATCAACTGCATCTCCCTTTGAGTGTGACAGCTACATTGGGAAACCACCTTGAGACATGATCTTGCAGTCCCCTCTTTGGTGGCTATAGAAATAATTGCAGTCTGAAACTAACTAATAACAAGTTAATACAGCAAAGAAGACAAACTACTCACAGCTAAGAATGAACCAGATAGGAATTATAACTGCATAATACAAACATGTAGAGCAGGAATGCAAACCATGAATTAACTATATAGTAGAGGATAGTTATGTCGTTGCCTAGGACGAACCAGAACCAGATACGAGATATAATGGTGTGGCTTGTGAACCTATAGAACAGGACAAACAAACATTAGACAAGTATGCCAACAATGAAATGAGCAATCAAACAAAGTGTTTCTTAGAATTTCAGTATAAACTAGCCAGGTCATTTCAACAAATATATATGGAAGCAGTGGTATCTCCTAGTATGCAAGAGTCGTTGGGTGACTCGGAATTTGCGGTGAGCTACACAATGGCATGCGGTTACTGTCATAGCTAAGAATGAGTCACATAGAAATTATAACCACAACATACAAGAACTTGTGAGCAGGAATGGAAAACACGAATGAACTATATAGTAAAAAATAATTATGCCGTTGATTAGGATGAACCAGCACCAGATACATAAAATATATAATGGCATCGCTGGTGGACCTGTAGGCTGTGCAAACCAACATGTTCAGTGTTGCCTTTTTGAGCTCTACGCAAAGAAAAAGAAAATAGTTAGTGTTGCAGCTTTTGAAGAACCAGATGGCAACAACAAAATTATAGATGAACTAGTACGAAGAGTTTGAACGGGTACTACAGGATAGCAGAACAATTCCAGGGAGGAAATAATAGAAGGAACTTAGCTCATGAATAACCAGATAGAGTCAGTAACTGTGTAGCAGAGAATCCACACTAATATTTTCCACTAATATTACATTTTGCAAGAACTAAACAATAGCAGGCAATTACTGGTGTACGGAGCAGCTAAGATAAGAACATGTGCATGACAATATAATAGACATGTGCATGACTTGAAATTTGTAGAGCAGCGAATGCAAACCAACATGTCTAATGACATTGTATGTACTAGCACGAAGAACAGGCGTGCTCAGTGACTTGCATGTACTAGCACTATTACAAAAATGCAGTTCACTCTGACAGGCTTGAACCTGCTATACCGCTGACAAAACAAAAACGGGTTAGAGATTTGGTTACCTTGGTCGGAGAGGCGTCTAAGCAGCTAAGCAGGACGCCCGTGTCACCGAGGGTGCTACGGTTGCGGTGGTTGTTGGCGTCGGGGAAGCAGATATTGGGCGGTCGATGCCGGTGTAGTCAACGGCGACGACCGTGTAGCTGGTTTGGAGTAGTGGACATGGAACTTGTTGAACTAGATCCCGTCTAGTGGACAACGGTGAAGCTGCTCCGGTTGGGTAGCTTTCAGCGGCAGGGAAGCAGAGCATGCGCGGTCGACGACACCATAGGCGCGGTCAGCGAGACCACAACTCTGGTGGAGTGGCAGAGAGACCCGGTGAACTAGATCCGATAGGGTGGGCATCGATGAAGTGGCTCCGGCAGCCGTGGAATTTCCGCCCGGCGGTGCGCGCGGTGGTCGTGGAGGTGAGGGCGTGGGAGAGAAGCCTGGGATTTTGGGAGGGCTAGCTGGAAAAACTGTGCGAATCAGGACTATGGAGGTGAACAGAAAAATAATTTCGATCGTGACCCCAAGCTACCGACTTTAGCGTGCCCATAGGGCGTCTGAACAATGGGTAGAATGGGAATTTTAAAGTCAAAAGTTTTTGAAATGGAGGAGCGTGAAATGCTTCAAAGTCAGTGTGTTATTTTGCCGCTCGACAGAGATTTTGAATTTAGATATCGGCCAAATAATAATAATAGAAATGTGGTACTCCCCGGTGGGAGATTTCGGCTCAATGTTTTTGAAACAGTGGGGCGGGAAATGCTTCAAAGTCGGTTTTTGATTTTGTCACTCGACAGAGATTTTGAATTTGGTTACTGGCCAAATAATAATTAATAGAAAAGTGGTACTCCCCGGTGGGAGATTTTGTCTCAAAGTTTTTGAAATGGTGGGGCGGGAAATGCTTCAAAGTCGGTATTTGATTTTGCTGCTCGACAGATATTTTGAATTTGTCTACAGGCCAATTAATAATTAATAGTAAAGTGGTACTCCCCGGTGGGAGATTTGGCCTCAAAGTTTTTGAAACAGTGGGGCGGGAAATGCTTCAAAGTCGGTGTTTGATTTTGTTGCTCGACAGAGATTTTGAATTTGGCTACCGGCCAAATAATAATTAATAGAAAAGTGGTACTCCCTGGTGGGAGATTTGGCCTCAAAGTTTATGAAACGGTGGGGCAGGAAATGCTTCAAGGTCATTGTGATTTTGCTGCTCGACAAAGATTTTGAATTTGACTACCGGCCAAATAATAATTAATAGAAAAATGGTACTCCTCTATGGGAGATTTGGCCTCAAAGTTTTTGAAACAGTGGGGCGGGAAATGCTTCAAAATGAGTGTTTGATTTTGCCGCTCGACAGAGATTTTGAATTTGGCTACCGGCCAAATAATAATTAATAGAAAAGTGGTACTCCCCGGTGGGAGATTTGTCCTCAAAGTTTTTGAAACGGTGGGGCGGGAAATGCTTCAAGATCAGTGTGTGATTTTGCCGCTCGACAGAGATTTTGAATTTGGCGACTAGCCAAATAATAATTAATAGAAAAATGGTACTCCTCGGTGGGAGATTTGGCCTCAATTTTTTTGAAACAGTGGGGCGGGAAATGCTTCAAAGTCAGTGTTTGATTTTGCCGCTCGACAGAGATTTTGAATTTGTCTACCGACCAAATAATAATAATAGAAAAATCGTACTCCCCGGTGGGAGATTTTCCCTCAAAATTTTTCAAACGGTGGGGCGGGAAATGCTTCAAAGTCGGTTTTTGACTTTGCCGCTCCACAGAGGTTTTGAATTTGACTACCAGCCAAATAATAATTAATATAAAAGTGGTTCTCCCCGGTGGGAGATTTGGCCTCGAAGTTTTTGAAATGGTGGGGCAGGAAATGCTTCAAAGTCAGTGTTTGATTTTGTCACTCGACAGAGATTTTGAATTTGGCTTCCGGCCAAATAATAATAACAGAAAAATGGTACTCCCCGGTGGGAGATTTTGCCACAAAGTTTTTGAAACGGTGGGGCACGAAATGCTTCAAGGTCAGTGTGTGATTTTGCCGCTCGATTGAGATTTTGAATTTGGCTACCGGCCAAATAATAATAGAAAAAAGCTAGTAGACCGTATGCTATCTGTCCAGGAATTCAAGTCCTAGAGTCACATCAACTAATCATCCATGAGCATAATAATTTTGCAGACTGATATTTTGAATTTGGCTAGCGTCCAGGCAACATTTGGATAAAAGGTGTACTCCCTATTCAGGAATTGAAGGCCGAGAGTGACATTAACTTATCATCCATAATGAAAATTGGATAACTCCGATTCAAACAGGGTTGGCTGCAGGTTTTGCCGCTCGACAGATATTTTTTAATTTCGTTAATGGTACTCCTTCGGTACGAATTTAAGGCTGATTCACATCAACTGATCATCAAAATACTTACCATATTGGCAAACAAATTGGATACATAATCTCCGATTCAAACGGGGTAGGCGGTAGGATTTGTCGATGGACTGAGATTTTGAATTTGGCGGTTGTCCAAAGAAGAAAAAACCTTTGTGAGGTTCATGAATCCAAGGCTGAGAGAGTGAGGTTGGGGCACATGATTTTTGTGCATCAAGCATACAGTAAACAGATAAAATCATGATGCGAAACAAATACTCTCTCCGTTTTTGTTACATGGCCCCAAACACAACCCGGGCTATGTAGCATGAACCATTTCACAGGACCATTGTACTCACCTTTCATTGTCAGGGTTCACCTTCAATTTAGACAAGTCTCTTCATCTATGGGCTCTCGAGAATTCTTCTGATCTCGTAACATCTTCAACTCTGCATCACATGCTAATTCTTTCTATCTCATATCATCGATTGCTCGTCTATGCACTTCCTGTTCAGCCCGTAGTGCTACAATTTCTTCCTGACTAAACAAATACGACGACTTGGACTTGGACTTGGACTTGGACTTGCACTGCCACAACCCAACATTACGTAGGAACATGCTTTTACGATGACCTTCACCTTTTAGTACCATTTTAAATGTTTCCATACATTCTTCTTGGGTTTGTTCTAGACCATCTTTCCTAGGTTTTGCCATCTCCTCATTCAATTTAATCTGTAAGGTTATCAGTTGGTAGACATGGGTGAGAGAAGAAAAGCTAATACAGAGAAACATGCAGACAACACATTTAACCTGTCTATGAACAAATCTTACAAGTTGACATGGCTGATTACGCATCATATATATTGTAGTAAAAGTATAGAAATCTAATCATACTGATAAGAATTTTATCACTAGCACGCAATAACAGGACTATGCCAACATGGCATCTGTCTGTTTCTTCATCACTGGGTGCATGATATACACAAGACAACTCTTTGTACAGCTGAAAACTGAAACTCACACTAGTTGGAAATCATCTAGTACTTAAATTAAAATGAAAATTGGGCAGAAGTTTAGGCAGTGTTGCAGATCTAACTATACATATAAATCACCGCAGGTGTGTCATCACAAAATATCAATCGAATAGAAGACTTATAATAACACTCTCAGTGGAGGGATTGAGCCCTTCTTTTTTGCTCGTCTGGCATGCCTGGAATTTTTGCTGCAGACTTACCGCACCTTTCTACAAAGTGGGCAGAAGACATTATCAAAATATAAGAAGCACAAAGTCTGTAGAAGATTAAATACTAACTATTCTTACTATTGCGCTCAGGTGGCCAACCAATGCACGAGATCCAGTTCGGTTTGTTAAGCGTTGTGCGGCACTGTTTCTCTTGTTTTTCTCAGCGTTCATCTACAAAAGGAGACTAGTGATACAAATGTGCAAATAGGAATTTTGAATGTGATATGGTATCAGTCTTCACAAACCATACCATAATCTTTGGATCAAACCAGTGGTCGAGAAGATCTATCCACTATTGGTCAGTCATAGTGTGTTCCATAGGAGTCGTTCTTTGAATATCCTTGCTTGCCTTACCATCAAAGTATTTACTCTTTAGCCTATGGCGCTGCTGGCGCAAAGAACAGGATAACATGTCCATGAGAACATACTCTACATCCTCATTATCCTAATCGAAGTTGAATTTTGTCTGCCAGCAAGAATGGAACATTTGATGTGTTATGTGACTTAGAATAGAACCAAGAGCAAGCTTGAATGCATGGGACAGAGCACCATGACTTACATGTAACTTCTATAGTAATGAATTGTAATGGTCGGGGGTCTGTTGGCGGAGCTTGAATGATGCGAAGATGGGAATATCATTCCTGACAAAAATGCCTATTTCGGATGCTAGAAAAGCAGATTCTTCTGGATCTTTTGGCCTTCGCATGCTAGACACAATAGAATTGATGCAATTTCTAGATTGCGTTCCGGAAATTTTAGCTTCAAGCTTTTTTCCTAACGTTGGCTAATGTCTACGCACTTCTATTCTTGTAGACAGTTGTTGGGCCTCCAAGTGCAGAGGTTTATAGAACAGCAGCAATTTTTCCCTTAACTGGATCACCCAAGGTTTATTGAACTCAAGGAGGAAGTGGTCAAAGGTATCCCTCTCAAGCAACCCTGCAATCAAGATACAAGAAGTCTCTTGTGTCCCCAACACACCCAATACACTTTTCAGGTGTATAGGTGCACTAGTTCGGCGAAGAGATAGGAAATACAAGTGGTATAGATAATTATAAGTGGTAACGGTGATAGAAAATAGCTTAATGGTGTGGAAAAGACTAAAGGGAAACTGAATTAAAGATAGAAGCAAGCAAACATGTAATAGATCTAATAGCAAACAGTGTTTTAGTGCTTAGAAACAAGGCCTAGGGATCATACTTTCACTAGTGAACACTCTCATATAAATATCTTCTCTTTATGATACTACTCTTAACTACTCTCCAGTTGGACACTCTAATCATTGGTAGGGCTATAACAACACACCTCAAAGTTCATCTTTCCCATCTAGAAAACCCCACACTGTCACCTTGATCACTAGATGGTTCAAACAAACACCACAATTTCATAAAGACATCCAACTCCAAATATAACTCATAACAAGTATTTGTAATCTCTAGCCTAAGTGCCACCATGGTGTGCACATTATCAACTTCACACACATGGGGAGAGCAGAGATCTATTAAAGCACTTGAGTAGCAAGGTAGATCTATAGATTACAAGCTCATGATCTCAATAAGATCATGCATAGAGAGAGAGAGATGAACACATAGCTACCGGTAGAACCCTTAGCCTCGAGAGAGAACTACTCCCTCCTCATCATGGGAATCAGCAATGGTGATGGAGATGGCGGTGGAGATCAATGGAGATGGCTCCGGGGGAACTTCCCTGTCTCGGCAGGGTGCCAGAACAGAAACTTTCTGTCCCCCGAATCTCCCCTTCAGTGGCGGCGGCGCTGCGGAACTTTTCGTGGCCGGAGGCTTGATGATTTAGGGTTTTTGCATCGGGAGGCATCTTATAGGCGGAGAGGCAAGGTCGGTGGGCAGCCAGGGGGCCCACACCATGCCCTGGCATGGCTCGGGGACCAGCGCCTTAGGTGGTTTGGCCACCCTGTGGCCCCCCTTCGTCTCTCCTTCTGGCTCTGTGAATCTTCCGGGAAAATAACAACTTTGGCTTTTGTCCGGTCCAATTCCGAGAATATTCATTCTCTGACTTTCTGGAACCAAAAACAGCAGAAAACAGGCAACTGGCACTATGGCTCTTGTTAATAGGTTAGTCCAAGAAAGTCTATGAAAAGTACTCCAAAGTTGGAACAAAACATAAGAAAGTAGATAAAACCAAGCATGGAACATCAAAAATTATAGATACGTTTGCAACGTATCAACATCCCCAAGCTTAACTCCTGCTCGTTCCCGAGTAGGTAAGTGATAAAAAGAAAGAATAAATTTTGAGGTGACATGTACCATCATAAACTTGATCAAAGTATTTGTAAAACATTGATAACTAGGATCATAGTACTTCAATCATAACATGAAAGACAAAGTTCTAGCAATAAGACAAAGCAACTATGTTGCAACATGAAAAGGCACAAACAAAAGATTCATGAATAACAATGCTTTGCAAGACGTTTGTTTGTTTCACATAAAGAAAACATAGCATAGTGGCATTCAGCTTGTCCCTCATGGAGTAGCAAACATAAATGCATAGGACACCTTCAAAGTTCATAAGAGTGACTAGATACATATAGTTTAAAACAAGCAATATCAAAGTTATGCATCAATCAACAAGTCTTGGGACAATGCACATAGAACTAAGAATGGCCACTATGCTCTCAAAGTAGGTGCATAAAGGTAGAAGGTGGAGACTCAACATAAAAGTAAAAGAAAGGCCTTCATAGAAGGAAGTAGGGATTCAAGTTTCATAAAGAGCTTCCCAAAATTATGATACTTATTAGCTTTCATCTCTCATTGCCCCTATCATAAGCATCTTGAAGGTGATTAAGGTTAAAGTGACACAACTAAGAGGATATGCTTGGCAAGTTATAAGCCAAAATCTCATGCCCCTTACTTACGAAGACCGAATCTCATGCTACTCAACTTTAGTCACAAGTAAGCTCTTGTCATTGTAAGTACATATGTATCATAGAGAACCGCCAATGGGGTACCCCTTGCACATGATACATGAGCTATCCCATAATCAAAATGACAAGGCAAGCAGACAATGAGCATCTCAACGATCTTTTTATTTGCTATTTGCATAGGTTTTTATTGAGGATGCTTCATAGAGTGCTCATTATGGTTATGCTGCAAGTTTCCACCATGATTAGGCATGGCTTAGGCTAGCGGCCCAGGCGTTTCTCTAACACAAATACAAACTCCATGATCTTACAAGTTCCCCTTTTATTTCACACCACCGGGATCCATAAGCAAAAGAACATGATATCAACGGGGTACAAAGTACAAGTGCAATGTTGAAAGCATTCCCCATGATAGATGGTTCTGCTAACTTCAACTTATAAAGCGCAAGCATATACAACATATACGACACAATGGTTCAAGTTTATTAAGGGCAAGAAAAGTAAAGTGTGCCATCAAGTTCGTGAGAGCTTTAATCACTAGTTTTCTCATAACAAGTTTAATTCGGAAGGTAGATAAAAACATGAATATACTTGGAATAGCATATGCTAGTAGGTAGGTATGGTGGACTCTTTGGAATAACTTGGTTTAGGAGTTGGATGCATGAGTGGAACTCATACTTGGTTGTGGAGGCTAGCAAAAGACTGGGAGCGACCAACTAAGAGAGCAATAATGGCCATAATCATGCAGAGCGACAAAACATGATTAATCAAAGCATAAAGTGATACTACAAGTTGAAAACTAAAATATCATAAAGGCTATGGTGACTTGGGATAGTCATAACATGGTGTGAGCATGCGCCAAGTCAACCCAAATAAAGCATCAAAGGAGAATACCACAATACTATGCTTTAATATGCTAAAACAACGCATGATTCTTCCAAGGCACATTAAGCAATCTCAATTGTTTATAACATGTCATGCTACAGCAAAGAATACTAAGCATAAATCCAAAACAATATCAAGCATGGCATGACAAAGCATAGGCCACAGTAAAAAAACAAGCTCTCTTTACCACTTAAGCATGAACTTTCCTACTCTTTTCCAATCCAAACCAAACTATTTGAAAACCAATGTATGAAAGAGGGGGTCCAACCAATTTATTCAGCAAACTAAGAAAACCAAGCAAACAAAAAACCAAAATGAAAAACGAAAAAGAAGACGCTCCAAGAACAACACAACTATGTATGAAACAATAAAAATGAAGCGTTTGGAAGAAACCTGGGATTTTTATTGATGAAGAAGGGGATGCCTTGGGCATCCCCAAGCTTTGACGCTTGTACTTCTTGGATATTTCTTGGGGTGACACGCGTGGAATCCTCAAGCTTGAGCTTTAGTCCATCCTTCATCTCATTACTCGTTCCTTCCATACACCTGAAATATTTCCTTCATACAAAACTTCACATAATCTTTATTAGCAACATTAGTGCACTCAAGATAATAGGTATTTAGGTTCAGTTCCAACACCAATAAAACTTCCATTAAAACACAAGCTACTGTATCACTTCCCTCAAAAATCTCAATTCCCCAAAAAGAACTCAAAAAGGAATCAACAAGAAGCAAATGCAAATAATGGCAGAAATCTGTCAAAACAGACCAGCAGGTAAAAACCAATTTTTTCGAAGACCTTCTGTTGCTCAAATCGAAAAGTGTTGAACTAACGAAAGTTAGATAACAACCTAGGGCAGAAGCGCAAGAATTCAAACCTCAAAAGGACTTACAGAGATTTTACACGAATTTTTACGGTGAAGCACAGAAATCTGTTTCGGGACAACAACTTTCTCAATCATTACTTCTCTCTCATTAGAGGTTACTCTTGACACAAAAAGCAAATAAAAAAGGATAAGAAGCGGTTATTACAGAGGCAATAACTTCCAAGACTCATTTAAATCTTTTGGGTTATCTCCCAATAAGTACTTTTCTTTAATGCCTTTAAGTTAGGCATGATAGTTTGAGAATATGCTCACATAAGAAATATGAATTGAAGTAAAAGAGAGCATCAAGAAGCAAATTCAAAGCACATTTAAGTCTAACCCACTTCCTATGCATAGGAATCTTGTAAATAACAAGTCATGAAAGCACAAAGCAACAAGCATAGTAAAGCAAAACAAATGCACCTTCAAGACTTTCAACATAAAGAGGGGAAACCAAATATTATTGAGATGCATAAAACCATGTTTCCCTCTCTCATAATAACTTTCAGTAGCATCATGAATAAAATTAACAATATAACTATCACATAAAACATTCTTATCATGAGCCACATGCATATAATAATTATTACTCTCCACATAAGCATAGTCATTCTTATTAATTGTAGTGGGAGCAAATTCAACAAAATAGTTATCATTATTATTCTCATCACCATAATCATCAAATATAGGAGGCATATTGTAGTCATAATTAATTTCCTCCTCAATAGTAGGTGGACTTAAAATATCATATTCATCATTGTAATTATCATATATTGGAGGCATAGTATCATCAAAGTAAATTTTCTCCTCCGTGCTTGGGGGACTAAAAAGATCATGCTCATCAAAACCAGCTTCCCCAAGATTAGACTTTTCCATAGCAATAGCAATAATGGTGTCCAAAGAATTCATACTAACAACAATGCTATTAACATGCAAATAAAGTTCCATAGGTTTTTTAATTTTCTCTTCAAACACTTCATGTCCTAACTCAAGATAAATACTATAAAACTCTCTAATTTTTTTGGTGTTTTCCATTAAGCCTAACTAGTGAAAACAACAAACAAAAAGACAAAATTGCAGAATCTAAAGGAAATAACTTCGAGCACTCACACCGGAGGATTTGACTACCTTTTACCTTACCTCCCCGGCAACGGCGCCGGAAAATAGCTTGATGTCTACGCACTTCTATTCTTGTAGACAGTTGTTGGGCCTCCAAGTATAGAGGTTTGTAGAACAGCAGCAAGTTTTCCCTTAAGTGGATCACCCAAGGTTTATCAAACTCAGGGAGGAAGTGGTCAAAGTTATCCCCTCTCAAGCAACCCTACAATCAAGATACAAGAAGTCTCTTGTGTCCCCAACACACCCAATACACTTGTCAGGTGTATAGGTGCACTAGTTCGGCGAAGAGATAGTGAAATACAAGTGGTATAGATAATTATAAGTGGTAACGGTGATAGAAAATAGCTTAATGGTGTGGAAAAGACTAAAGGCAAACTAAAATAAAGATAGAAGCAAGCAAACATGTAATAGATCTAATAGCAAACGGTGTTTCAGTGCTTAGAAACAAGGCCTAGGGATCATACTTTCACTAGTGAACACTCTCATATAAATATATTCTCTTTATGATACTACTCTTAACTACTCTCCGGTTGGACACTCTAATCATTTGTAGGGCTATAACAACACACCTCAAAGTTCATCTTTCCCATCTAGAAAACCCCACACTATCACCTTGAGCACTAGATGGTTCAAACAAACACCACAATTTCATAAAGACATCCAACTCCAAATATAACTCATAACAAGTATTTGTAATCTCTAGCCTAAGTGCCACCATGGTATGCACACTGTCAACTTCACACACATGGGGAGATCAGAGATCTATTAAAGCACTTGAGTAGCAAGGTAGATCTATAGATTACAAGCTCATGATCTCAATAAGATCATGCATAGAGATTAGCTACCGGTAGAACCCTTAGCCTCGAGAGAGAACTACTCCCTCCTCATCATGGGAATTAGCAATGGTGATGGAGATGGCAGTGGAGATCGATGGAGATGGCTCCAGGGGCACTTCCTCGTCTCGGCGGGGTGCCGGAGCAAAGACTTTCTGTCCCCCGAATCTCCCTTCGGTGGCGGTGGCACTACGGAACTTTTCGTGGCTGGAGGCTTGATGATTTAGGGTTTTTGCATCGGGAGGCATCTTATAGGCGGAGAGGCAAGGTCGGTGGGCAGCTAGGGGGCCCACACCATGCCCTGGCGCGACCTGGGGGGACTCGCTCCTAGGGGTGGTTTGGCCACCCTGTGGCCCCCCTTCGTCTCCCCTTCTAGCTCCATGAATCTTACGGAAAAATAATGACTTTGGCTTTTGTCTGGTCCAATTCCGAGAATATTCATTTTCTGAGTTTCTGGAACCAAAAACAGCAGAAAACAGGCAACTAGCACTGTGGCTCTTGTTAATAGGTTAGTCCAAGAAAGTCTATGAAAAGTACTCCACGTTGGAACAAAACATAAGAAAGTAGATAAAAACCAAGCATGGAACATCAAAAATTATAGATACCTTTGCAACGTATCATTGGCCCTCTTTCCTTAATCTTCGTGTAGCTGCCAATTCAACCATTACATCAAGCTTGCACGGTATATATAAGGAAGCATGCATCAATAATCCTTAGAACACATACCTTGTTTGGTGACAGGCTGATCAATAGGTTGGTGATCATCGCTAGCTTGTTGGTGTTGTGCCAACAGTGTTAGGAAAGTAGAGGTCAAAACTGGTTCGGCTGTCAATTGTTGCTGGGTATCTTGATTGGCAATTGGTGATTGTGGAATGTGTGGGATGGTATTTGTTGCGTCTACTACTATTGGAACCTGTGGTGTGCCGCCAAGACGACACTTTTTAGCCATATGTGAGTTTCCTGATCTTCGTTTATTGTATTCCATGGCGTGTGTTTGTGTTCCACCGGTAGCATTAGCAGGACGGCTTGTCGACGCTTCACGTTTTGTACCTGAACGTGTCTTACATGAACCAGCTGATTCCTGACACACATAAACAATACTTCAATCTGTTATAGTTCTATATGTAATGAGATGCACTTGGAACAGAAGAATAGTAAGGCAAAATGTGCTCTATATATATGATGCATGAACTAGGCAGAGGGCATTGCAAAATATTTGGTGGGACTGAAATACAAAACATGGAAGATGCAACAGATATCACAATTAAATAATAGAGCAAGCACCTTGGGGGGTGGACAAGCTGGCGGACTAGCAGGGAGGTCCTCGACGGGTCCAACTTCCTGAGTCAGGTCTCCGTCGAAATATTGTTCATTAACAGAAACTAATGCTAAATCAGACACTTGCCGATCATAGTTTTTCTCCGTGCTGGTACCTGGAAGGGTCTTAGGTGAACCAGCTGATTCCTGACACACATAAGTGATACATTAATCTATCAAAGTCCTATGTAAAATGAGACGTGGATAGAACATAAGAACAGTAAGGCATGATATGCTGAACATATATGATGCATGAACTAAGTAGATGGCATTGCACAACATTTGGTGGGAATTGAGGTATGAAATATGGAAGATGAAACAAATATTGCAATGACAAGACAGAGCAAGAACCTTGGGCAGTGGACAAGCAGGCGGATTAGGGAGGGGGTTCTCGACTGGTCGATCTTCCTGAGTCAGGTCTCCCTCTGGGTTTTGTTGATCTTGAGGATAAAATTCTGCATCAGAATCCTGGACTTCATGATTGGTGGTGGTAGCTACGAAATATCTAACTCTCTGAGGGCCAAGCGACCTTGCATATTTGGAATTCTTTAATAATCTATCTTCCCTAATCTTCTGTTCTTCCTTATCGGCAGCCGCAAATCACCTTACATGCATCAACAAAAATTATATCTTATGAGATTTAAGAGCGAGGTATGTGTAGAAGAGCAAGTTAGTATAGTGCTAGAAAGCACTTGAAAGCTCTGAAGGAACAATGACATACATATGCTTATACGATGCCTCGACAAGAAATGTCGGAGCACAAGATAAAAAACTCAGTGCGAGAATGCAGTGAAACAAGCGATGAACTACTTTCATACATCAAATGCGTAAAGAGCATATGAATTGTATGGCGGTAACCTTTGTGACCGCGATTACGCGATTTCCTTCCCGTGCCTTTGCCGGAGTTATGATGAGCTACGACCTCGCCGTTCACCCTTGAGCGGGTTTGCCTCCGCATCTCTCCGGTGCCGTGGACAAGGGTGAGGAAGCAGATCCGGTGTCGTGGAGTCGGGGAAGTTGATCCAACGAAGCTGCGACGACATTGCTGAGCCGGCTCCGGCGCCGTGGACCTCGTGTACAGAGGAGCTGATCTGGTGCAGGCCGGCATCGGGAGCTGGTAAAACATCTTCGCGGTTGCTATGGTGGCATGCCGGTGGAGAGGCTGTGAAGGGGAGATGGTATGGAAGGATCACGACCGTGGTCGTGCAAGGTGATCTCGAGGGATTCGGCCTGAAGGGCACGGGTGGTACTAGTATGTTTGAAACTTTGAATTGTGTGGCGCGTGGGAATTTACAAGAGAAACCATTTTGAGGAATGGCCTTTGGCGTGTTGTTTCTGGACCAAAGGGCGAGATGAAAATTTAGTACCGTTTGAATTTTGGACACAGGAGCCCATTGTGGCGGGTGTTTCTGGCGCACTGCTTGGTGGAAGAGGTGATTTCGTCTTGTGGTTTGTCGCTCCGTTGATTTTTTTTGTACTCGATCTACTACTACAGTCTAAAAGTTTGACTTTAGGGCCACACAAGTATATAGTGCATGAATTTATTCACGGTAATGGGCACGAACTACCTTTCATGGTAATGTGTTAATTTTCCGCAAAACATGTTTCTACAAATCTAAATGAAAGTGCAAAATAAGGCATTTACATTTTCCGAATGGCTAGAATGAGACTGGGATACATTCTCCAGATGAAGCAATTAGGTACAGTACAGTTTCATACAGCGTGCCAAAGAAAGTATCAGGCTGACAACACAACGAAAGTCATCCTCATTATTCGAAATAACAATCTATTTGCATGGAAGCTCTTTCATCACCCTTCGAAAATCATCTGCCTGCAAATATGCATGGAGAATCTCTGCCCGTGCTTTGACCTGTTCCAAAACCGTCACGTTGATCTCATTGACATCTGCATCAGCCGAATTGGGAACATGATTTTCAGCGACTAACTTCTGAAGATCAGCGGCAGCATCAAGGCCATCTTCAATAGTAGAAATCCATCCTCGGTTCAATTCTCTGATCCACCGAGTGGCTGTGTCCAAATCCTTTTGGAGAAGCCTAATCTTAGCTCCAGCCATGCACCATACTTTGGTTTGGTTTGTAGAAATAGCTGTATCAGTGGCACGCTGAATATCTGTGATGCGAACCTCCTTGGCAGGGACATGATCATGCACTTGCTTCTGCAAATTGCAACGCAGCAAATCAATCAGTAAATAACATGCAAGATGCAACAAATAGCCATGTTTAGGGTACTCGACCAGGCCATGTTTTTGTACCAGTTGTGTTGTGCCGAGCGGGGCTAGATTCACATGTCCAAAACTCTTTAGGATTCCTTGGCAAGACAGGGCATGTTTCGGCAGTACATCATCTTCCATGCCTTACAAAAAAATATACTAGTATGACAAGACAGGGCAAGCAAAGGCTGAACTACTCTCAAAAATAAAATGCATAACGACAGCGCGCATATATGCAAAATGGAGGCAAACCATTGTCTAGGGAGGATTGTTGGGGGTTATCATTGGGCTGGCGAGGCTTCGTACTAGTGCGAGATAACCAATTTGGATTGACGACTAGAAGTTGCCTTCTTTTATCTTTGAACCGATCCCGCGGTACTGCAACTAGCATGCATTACAAGGGAGGGTCCCACCAATAATCCTCTAAATGTTTTTGAACTAGAAGATCCTGCCACTATCACGCGAAAATTTAGTGTTGAGTCGCGCTTGGCTCACCTCCCGAGTAGTATTAAAAGGAAGGCTCGAAAAGCAGCACACATCGAATGCGATGGGACGGTGGCGTGTGCAGCTTGTGAAGAAAAGTCTGCCAGCCTTGGCCCTCATAACTATCTAGTACGGTGGCGGATAGATGAAAAAGAAAATTGGGGTGGCGCTGGCTGCCAGCCGCGGCCCTCATAAAAAATAAATAAATATTTCAAATTCATGTAGATACATCAAATAATTGATCCAACGGTCAGCATTCAAAGTTATTTCTATGAATGGGCCCCATATACTGTAGTGAGCGAAACGGCTGAGTGAACTTGGGTTTCTTAGCTAAACGGTGCGCATATGCATATGCATATGCCAAATAATTTGAAGTAATTTAGGCAGATAGACCTAGGAATCACATGGAAAACATGCACCGCAATGTCCGGAAACATGGCGCGCTTGTTGCATTCCGAGCCAAATTCTTCTGATTTTCTTTACTAGTACGAAACATCCTCGTAAGCACTTGGAAAAGTGAAAAATGTTCTTTCATAATTGTCCGAAAATCCCACGGTCAACATTGTTTACTACACCAAGACGCACCCATCTACCCGATGTGAGAACCGTATCATAAAGTGTAGCTAGGGTATCGATATATATGGCCATGACCTTATTGGTCCTTCGGACTGAAATCCAAGAATGTTCATACATTGTAGGCTACTAGAAAATTGCACGTGCCATGCACGTGAGACTCAGATAATAGACATATGACATATCATCATTATATAAAATTATAATAGGTAAAGCACAAAAAAATATAAATTTGATCCACATATATAAAGTATGGGTGTATATTTGGTTCTTGTACTTTGTATCATCATGTAGAAGTGGAATTTTTGGTGACATGGTCTAGAGAAACGAGGGAGAGGATTCTAGGAGTATGATGGAGAAGTGTGTTTTGAGGTTTGTGCATAGCATTCATTCTGCTAAAGACTATCTATAGAATCTTCTAAATGCTCGAATGGAAAAGAAGATCCAACGGTTGGAAATATTGGGATTCACGAGTATTGATCCAACGGTCATCATCCAAAGTTATTCGTATCTTACCACTATTAGTAAATTGCACATGCCCTGCACATGAGACTCGGATAATAGATGCCTAACATATCATCACTATATAAAATTATCTCTACTATTATAATTGAGCAGTTTTGAATTGGATCCATAGCACCAATCCTGACCGTTGGGCTATTAGATCCAATGGTTCAAAGCAGCTAGATTCGTGTTAAATAGTACCTAGAGCAAACTCCACCATGTTTTAGAACCATCATTTCACCATCCCCAAAATTTCATAGAACAGTAGGTTGTATTCTCAATATGTGTAGATAGTTATTATTAATAGACTTAATTTATGCATTTTGGGGGTGGTGACATGATGGTTCTAGAACATGGTGGAGTTTGCTCTAGGTCTGTACTATATATTCAACACGAAACCAATTGCTCTGAACCGTTGGATCTAACAACCCGACGGTCAAGATTGGTGTTATGGATCCAATTCAAAACTGCTCCACTACAGTAGTAGAGAGAATACAGCCTACCGTGCTATGAAATTTTGGGGGTGGTGGCATGATGGTTCTATAACATGCATGGTGGAGTTTGCTCTAGGTACTATTCAACACGAATCTAGCTTCTCTGAACCATTATTGGATCTAACAGCCCGACAGTTAGGATTGTTGCTATGGATTCAATTCAAAACTGCTCCATTATAGTAGTAGAGATAGAGATATCTTAGCACTATATAGTGTACGAATAACTTTGAATATTAACCGTTGGATCAAGACTCATGAATCCCAACATTTCCAGTTGTTGGATCTTCTTTTCCATTCTAGCATCTAGAAGATTCTATTGATAGTCTTCAGCATAATGAATGTTATGCACAAACCTCAAAACACACTTCTCCATCATACTAGAATCTTCTCTCTCGTAGCTAATAATCATTGAATTCTACATGATCTTATCTTATCTTATCTTACCACTATATAGTGTACGAATAACTTTGAATGTTGACTGTTGGATCAAGATTCGTGAATCCCAACATTTCTAGCTATTGGATATCATGTAGAGGTCAACGATTATTAGATATATAAAACTTTAAAATTTTGGTAATATGCTGGTCTAGAGAAATGGGGCAGAATATTCTAGAATGATAAGTGTTATTTGAGTTTTGTGCATAGAAATCATTGTGATGTAGACTATCAATAGAATCTTCTAGATGCTTGAATGGAAAAGAAGATCCAATGGCTCGAAATGATGGGATTCACGAGTCTTGATCCAAAGGTCAATATTCAAAGTTGTTTGTACACTATATAGTGCTAAGATAAGATCATGTAGAAGTTAATGATTATTAGCTATCTAAAACATGATTTTTTTGGTAACATCGTCTAGACAAACGAGGGAGAAGATTCTAGAATGATGAGGAAAGTGTGTTTTGAGTTTTGTGCATAGCATTCATTGTGATGAAGACTATCAATAGAATCTTCTAGACCGTTAAAAAATAGAATCTTATAGACTGTTAAAATAATAGAATCTTCTAGATGCTATAATGGAAAAGAAGATCCAATGGCTAGAAATGTTGGGATTCACGAGTCTTGATCCAACGATCAATATTCAAAGTTATTTGTACACTATATAATGCTGAGATTATAACATGTTAAGCAGAAAAAATATAAATTTGATCAAGATCTATAAAATATGGGTGTATATATATATTTGTTTCTTGAACTTTGTATATCATGTAGAAGTACATCAACGATTATTAGCTATCTAAAACTTTAAAATTTTGGTAACATGGTCTAGAAAAACGAGGCAGAAGATTCTAGAATGTTGAGAAGTGTGTTTTGAGTTTTGTGCATAGCATTCATTGTGATGAAGACTATCAATAGAATCTTCTAGATGCTAGAATAATGGAAAAGAATATCCAACGGCTGGAAATATTGGGATTCGCGAGTCTTGATCCAACGGTCAATATTCAAAGTTGTTCATATATTGTTTACCAATTGCAAGTTATGCACATCTACTTGCTTTTAGTACTACCAAATATGGGAAATTTACCATAAACTATGATGTGGTCATGTCCACGACCTTGCGAGGTTGCTCGGCCTGCAACTTGTTCATAAAAAAACGAGATGATTATTAATCCCATAGATGGCTTGAATTTGGGGGGGGGAGGGAGGGGGAGGGTTGCTAGAAGTAGATCGTTGTGGAGGAGGAAGAGACAAGTAGGACAATGCACCCGCGGCTGCAGAGAAGAGATCGATGGAGGATGGATGGTGAGAGCCAGGGAAGGAGAGAGAAAACACAACTTGTTTTGCGTGCATATTACTACTAGTAGGTCCATATATTTACTACTAGTGGAGTGTACCCCGTGTCAGCAACCCATCATAGCTTTGCTTTGACATCGCACCGCCTTCCGACTCCTCCTCCCACTGCTCTCACGCTGCCTCCTTTCTTTTTTTTGGAGAAGGAGCCGCCTCCCTTTTCGAGTAGTACTAGTACAGAAGTGGAGTACTTTGCTTTACAGAGAAAAATATTTTCATTGCTTAGAAAATTGGAGTTGTTACTTTTCCTAGTATTTGGGAACTCCTATTGGCAAAGCTATTTACCAACCCCAAGATGCGCACATCTACTTTCTTGTAGTACTACTACAAAATTTCCATAAACATGGATGTGTCCGTGACCTTGCTTGGTCGCTCGTCCTGAAACCTGTTCATACTTATACATGGTAGGCCATTTTTGTGAAGCGGCTTTTTTCAAAAGTTGTGAAAAACTCATGTTTATTATTTTTCATGGCAGGTAGTACAAGCAAAAGGACGCCATGCATGAGTCCCCCTATTTTTTTGGCCTCTCTCTCTCTCTCTTTTCAAAGCAGGGTTAACTTTGCCGGCATGCAAAGACTAGAAAGAAGTTGAATCTTTGAAAACTCTCGGTCGTGATCTCCATATATTGGCTGTCTGGTGGGCAACTTCAAAAGATTTTTGTAGAATTTAAAGAGCAATTGGTAGCTCACATGTGGTTTTAAATAATTTGACATAATTTCGAAAGACTCCCTCCAATCCATATTAATGTGCATAGATTCATCTAGATTCAAATGTATCTAGTCATGTTTCTGTGCTAGATGCATATACGCGAATCTAGACAAATGTGAGAACATTAATTTGAGTCGGAGACCAATCAGATCAGAGACGTCTGACATATCATCACCATATAAAATTATAATAGGTAAAGCAAAAAATATAAATTTGATCAACATAAATAAAGTATGGGTGTATATTTGGTTCTTCTACTTTGTATCGTCATGTGTAGAAGTCAAAGATTATTAGCTACCTAACACTTGAAATTTTTGGTAGTAACATTGGTCTAGAGAAACGAGTGATAAGATTCTAGTATGATGGAGAAGTGTGTTTTGAGGTTTGTGCATAGCATTAATTATGCTGAAGACTATCAATAGAATCTTCTAGATGCTAGGTAAGATTGTACGAATGACTTTGAATGCCGACCGTTGGATCTCAATACTCACGAATCCCAATATTCCAACCGTTGGATCTTTTTTTCCATTATAGCATCTAGAAGAATGTATAAATAGTCTTCCACATAATGAATGCTATGCATAAACCTCAAAACACACTTCTCCATCATACTAGAATCTTCTCCCTCGTCTCTCTAGACCATATTACCAAAAAAAATCAAGTGTTTTGGGTAGCTAATAATCTTTCACTTCTACATGATGATACAAAGTACAAGAACCAAAAATACACCCATACTTTATGTATGTTGATCAAATTTATAAGTTTTTGTGCTTTACCTATTATAATTTTATATAATGATGATATTTCATATGTCTATTATCTGAGTCTCATGTGCAGGGCACTCCTCTCGCTGCTCTCGCGCTGCCTACCTTTTGGAGTAGTAGTACAGAATGAGGTGGAGTACTTTGCTTTATAGAAAAAATATTTCCATCGCTTAGTAGAGTTGTTACTTTTCCTAGTATTTGGAAACTCACATTGGCAAAGTTGTTTACCAATGCCAAGATGCACACATCTACTTTATTGTAGTACTACCAAATTACCATAAACTATGATGTGGATATGTCCATGACCTTGCTTGGTCGCTCGTCCTGAAACCTGTTCATACTTATACATGGTAGGCCATTTTTGGGAAGCGGGTATCTGCAAAAGTTGTGAAAACTCATGTTTATTATTTTTCATGGAAGGCAATACAAGAAAAAGGACGCCATGCATGAGTCCCCTGTTTTTGTTGCCTATTTCTCTCTCTTTTTTCCAAATCAAGGTCAACTTTGCTGGCATGCAAAGTCTAGAAAGAAGTTGAATCTTTGAAAACTCCCGGCCGTGTTCTCGATATATTGGCTATCTAGTGGGCAACTTCAAAAGATTTTTGTGAAATTTAAAGAGCAATTGGCAGCTCACATGTGGTTCGATATAATTTGACCTAATTTCGATAGACTCCCTCCGATCCATATTAATGTTCATAGATTCATCTAGATTCAAATGTATCTAGTCATGTTTCTGTGCTAGATACATATATCCAACTCTAGACAAATCTGAGAATATTAATTTGAATCGGATACAGTAGTGTAATTTAATTGGGTTAATTTATCTATGAACCTTGAAAACTCAAAGAACCTAGGAATCGCAAGTAAAACAAGGATGGTTCGCTATGTCCGGAAACATGGCGCGCTTCTCGCATTAAGTGCTCCATTCTTCTGATTTTCTTTACTGCTAGTATAAAACATCCCCATAATTAGTTGGAAAAGTGAAAAATGTTTTTTCCTAATTGTTTGAAACTCCCACGGGCAACATTGTTTACTAGGCCAAGACACACCCATCTACCCGATGTTAGAACCCTATGTAAAAGTGTAGCTAGGGTATACATCGATATAGAAGGCCATGACCTTATTGGTCGTTCGTGCTGAAAACCAAGAATTAATAATGTTACATCATGGTGGGCTATAATGTGAATCCGTTTTCCCTAAGGTTGTTGAATCTCATGTTTATCATTTTTCTTGGCAATTAATAATACTACTAGCAAAAGTACCCCAATCATAATGAAGTCTCATGTTTTTGTTTTATGCTTTATTTTGTTTGAATGTTTTCCATACATGGTCAAATTTGTTGGCATGCAAATACTCATCAGTAATGGCATCTACGAACCTTGAAAACTCAACGAACCTAGGAATCACAAGTAGAACATGGGTGGTTCGCTATGTCCAGAAACATGGGAACCTCAAAACACTTCTCCATCATTCTAGAATCTTCTCCCTCGTTTCTCTAGACCATGTTATCAAATTTTGAAGTTTTAGATTAGCTAATAATCGTTCACTCTACATGATATACAAAATATGAGAACCAAATATACACCCATATATTATAGATGTTGATCAAATTTATATTTTTTCTGCTTTACCTATTATAATTTTATATAGTGATATGTCAGATGTCTATTATCTAAGTCTCACGTGCAGGGAACGTGAAACTTACTAGTTTACTACTAGCACTACATGAATTTGTTGGATAAATTACATGCTTTATTTTTCAAGCTTAATTTTATACTCCCCTCTGACCCAAATTAGTTGACTTAGTTTTATCTAGATTCGGATGTCTCTATCACTAAAACAAGTCTAGATACATGAATCTAGACAAATCTAAGTCAACTAATTTGGGTTGGAGGGAGTAGCTAATTTCACCCAAAAGTGCATCATGCTTCAATCAACATGTTTGGTGGAATTAAAAGGTTACATCAGAAAATAGAAAATTACATCCAAGTCCATACAATTGGGACAAAGGCCCCTAAAAATTAGCTTGGAAAGGCAGTCGCCTCCGGCTCAATTTCAACCGAGCAGCTGAGCCATACTCTTGCTACTATTGTTTGCTTCACACACGAAATACAGCGCGCACCTGCGTGTTGATCATGGTCAAAGGGACAAGATTGCTCGGAACGAGTAGAGGAGCACACTGCCCCCCTACCGAGTCGATTCCCCCAGCCGCACCTTCACCGGCCACCGGTTCCTCGTGCTCAAGCTCGAACTTAAGCATGTCCTGATGGTGAGCAAGGGCCAGCATACGATCGATAGGCTCGAGGGGACCGAGGATGGCATCGTCTGCCATGGCCACGGTGACCTGGCGCCCACCCGAGTTGTCTACCCCGGTCGCATGCTCGCTTGCCGCAGGTTCCTCGCGCGCGAGCTCGAACTCAATCATATCCTGACCGTAAGCAAGGGCTAGCATAGGATCGATAGGCTCGAGGGGACCCATGACAGCGTTGGCCACGGCCATGGCAACCTGGCGCCCACCCGAGTTGTTTGCCTCGGTCGCATTATCGCTGGCTGCAGGTTCCCGGCGGAAGGATTGGCCGCTATCTTGCACGGGCTTAACTTGGCCATGGATGATGTCCTGCCAGAGCGCCTGCCCGGACGCAACTCCGTCACAGTCGAAAGGGAGGCCCACCGGGACCGACGCTTTGTTGTAGAGGTCCACTTTTGTTCACCTGCCGTGTTGACGCCTCCGTGACGTGGCCAATGCAGGATTGGTAGCCTCGAGGGGGCCCAAAATCGCGTCGTTGGCGGCAGGCCAACGACGCTTCATGGCGACCAAAGCGCCGACAGAGGCGCTCTGGCGGATCCAACGGCGGCATGTTCCTGCCGGATGAACTGTTTTGGGGCCTGGCCTCGAGCCGAAGCAGACCTCCAAGGACGAGGCAGCCAATACACCAGGATTCCTTCAAGTATTTGTGAGGGTAACATGCCTTTGGTAGAGGAAAGAAATTTGGTCGGAGAGTAGAATGAAGGAGAAAGTATAGTACTAGTAGTACTACTAGCGGTGCTACTCAGTTTTGACCCAGCATTTCTCCAAGGAGTACTTTTTTTAGATGCTCCAAGGAGTATGCAGAGCGACCGCTTGGCAGCGCGTGAATTTTTTCACAGTCGGTGGTTATCCGGGGCATTAACTCATAAGAGAAATGTCATATCCGTACTTGTAGCGGCCATACTTTTAGCTGCCCGCAGTCTAATCAGATAGTAGGAGTAGTAGTACTATACACTCTCGAAACAGAGGTGGCGAGCAGCCGGCAGCTCGAGCAATGAGTCTGGTAAATTCTTGGAGTATGTACTCCAGTATACAGTAGTAATAAGTTGCACATGCCTGACCGTACAATATGTCATATTATCTCTACTACTATAATGGAGCAGTTTTGAATTGGATCCATAGCACCAATCCTGACCGTTGGGCTATTAGATCTAATGGTTCAGAGCAGCTGGATTCATGTTAAATAGTACCTAGATCAAACTCCACCATGCATGTTCTAGAACCATCATGTCACCACCCCTAAAAATTTCATAGCATAGTAGGCTGTATTCTCTCTACCACTATAATGGAGCAGTTTTGAATATGAATGATCCATAGCACCAATCCTTATCGTTAGGCTGTTAGATCCAATGGTTTAGAGCAGCTGGATTCGTGTTGAATAGTACCTAGAGCAAACTCCACCATATTCTAGAACCATCATGTTGAATAGTACCCATGATATTTCATACGTCTATTATCTGAGTCTCACGTGCACGGCGCGTGCAACTTACTAGTCACTATATAGAAGTACTCTGGCACGTGAGACTCGCATATTCATATTTTTTGAGCTTTACCTATATTATATAATCTTACCACACTATATTATGTACGCATTACTTTGAACTTTGAAAAATCGATCAAGCCTAGCAAATCCCAACATTGCAAACCGCTGGATCTTCTATCCATGCTAGCATATAGAATATTCCATTGATAGTCTTTAGCACAGTAAACACTATGCATAAATCTCAGAACGCAGTTCTCAATAATTCTAGAATCTTCTTTGTCATTTCTCTCGAGAATAACGAGTAATAGGTAGCTAGTAGTAGTAGGTTGATTTCTACATGACACAAGGTACAAGAACCAATTATACACCCTATACTTTATGGACGTGGCTCAAAATTATAATTATTTTTCAGTGATACCAACACAATCTCTTTCATCATTATAGTAGGTTGATTTCTACATGACACAAGGTACAAGAAACAATTATACACCCTATACTTTATGGGCGTGGCTCAAAATTATAATTATTTTTTAATGATACCAACATAATCTCTTTCATCATTAATTGTCGTGACACATTAGCATTTTCCATGCATGTAATAAGGTCTTTGACAATGGGGGAGTCTCTTAGCGCGGCATACTAGGCAAAATGCTTTCATGGCATGTCAATTAGTAGCTAAGATACACCCCTTGCACGTAATCATAGGAAAAAAGAGTTGATTGCCCAATAAAATGCATGCATGAGAGAAAAAACATTAAATTAAGATACAACATCTAAAATACAATGCATTGGAGAGGTTGCCTATTAGGTATTTATAACTCCTATCGTAACGTGCTAAGATACACCCCATTGTGAAAGGCCTCATACATGATACAGTACGTACCACCTGATACCCCTATTGGGGCTAGTCTCATACTCTCATCCCAAAAAAGAGGTAGAGTAGTAGTAGTAGTACTAGTACCTCCATCCCGAAGTAGTACTTGAGTATATTATTTATTCTTCCATGTAGCCCTAGGTCATCAAAGCGACGTGTACATCGGGTCAGAGGGAGATAATTAATCAGGAAACACAGCGCTTCCATAGTTTTCTCCGCGCAGGTCTCTTGCCAAAGAGAAGGTATCGGTTCATGGCCGTTGAATTTGGATGGATAGACGATATTGCCTAGAGTGAGATGAGGAGTCTAGTACTCCTAGTATTTAACTATTGTACTAGTCTCTCTCGCTCGCTCTCGTCAACCCTCTCAGATCTGCGCTCCTCCCTCTGCTCTCTCGCTCGGTCTCAAAATTCCTCTCAGATCTGCCACAGTTAAAGAAGACAGCTCTATGGCGGACGAGTGGTTTGAATCTATGATTGACATGGGTGCAATGAGGCAGGTCTTCAGTTGCAGGCTGTGTTCTCAAATTTTTCGTCATCCCGCGTACATGGTTATTACTACTTCTTTCTTCCTGATGTTTTCCACACTGGTTCGATACAACTCTTGTTTTTGGGCTAAATCTCTTTTTCTTGCACAAGCAGTGCTTTGGCAAGGCCGCAGCACACATTGCATGCGCACAATGTGTTGGAAAATTGTCCGATGGCCAGTGCCCGGGGTGTGAATATGGAGGCGTCTTTGAACCAACCACTACCATGGATCAGATGTCCTCGGGAATGAAGCTCAAGTGCAACACCAAAGGTTGTGACATGGCTGGTAGCTTCCTTGAGTTCATCGAACACCAGACGGCGTGCCCGCACGGGCAGAGGGCGACATAGGTTCTTGACAAAAAAGAACCGTATGATATTCGGGTGTCTATGTGTGTGCTGATTCTGTCTAGAGTATGGTTTAGTTTCTACCATGGTTGTGTTGTACCTATACTAGTTATGTTATGTACAAATTGAATCATCATTGCATCCACATAGTTTCTCTCTTTTACCGATAGCAAGGGGAAGTACCACCAGCCTATGCATCTACATAGTTGCTCTCTTTTAGCTAAAAAGCTTGGAAATTCGTAGAACTTGGGTGGCCCTCCACAGCGTATGCAAATATCGGTGCCCAAACCACTTCTCATCCATTCGGCACTGGTGCCTACGCTGCATAGATGATGCCACAAAAAAAATCAAGGATATGTTAAAATATTTGTCTTCCCTGTCCAGCTCAACAACCCTTCCTCTATTTAACGCAGAGACAACATCCATCCCTCTCGTCACGTGGGAGTAGTAACTTGCATGTATTGGTGACATGACATGATAATTAATGATGAAGAAGAGGGAGGTATTACCATAACATCACACATTTATATGAGCCTAGAACCTAATTAATTAGGTCTTGCATGACACCACACACATGTTATCACCCACTATAAAGACAATAACATATGCAAGTTACTAGTATATTTAGGCTGGTCATGGTGGGGAGTAACTTAACATGCATATGTTACTAGTCTAAGTTACTACCTCCATTTTCGCAAAATAAAATAAAATAAGTTACTACCTCCATAGTGGAAAGTAACATAGGTGTGGTATCATGCAAAGTCTCATTTATTGCAATGTAGACTCATTTTGTCTTGAAATTCTACCGCAAGCGCACTGTGTAGTGAGGAGAGAGAAACAATGATTTTCTAGTTCTTATGGCCAGGTCATACTAGTATGGTCGACCGCAAGGTTTCTTAGCTTAAGACCGAGTGCTACAATGTTTAAATTCCACTAAGGTCGACCACGTGTGTCTTATATCCGACCTTATTTTCACATTGGAGACGCCCTTATGGTAACATAGCTAGTTACCCCAAGGCTCTCTATCATCATTTAATTGCATGCCATGTCATCTAAATGCTTAGTTGGCAATACATGTAGGACTATGTAGTACTACCCAAATTACTCCCACTAGCACTATGATGAACCTAAATAGAACCATGAAGAGAGGACGAGCCAGGGATGATGTTGGGGAGTGACGAGGTAGCACGGCCCTGCCTTTTTTTTCGAGTAGTCCTCTATTAGGGTCCATTTGATTCCAAGGATTTGCCTAGGAATTTTGTAGGATTAAATCCTATAGGAAATTTTCCTATGACGATTGTTTGATTTGTAGGATTGATTCCCATAGGATTTTTTCCTAAGGATTCCTTTGTACAGTACTAGTTTTCGTAGGAAATCAAACATTCACCCATACCTATTTTTTAGATTCCTACTATGGTGGAATCAAACACACTTTGGTGCATATGAATTCCTATAGGATTGGAGTGAACATGACAATGCAATCCTACATTTTTCCTATTCCTACGATCTTCCTATCCTACAAATCAAACAGGCCCTCACCCATTTCCCCTGGCCTCTTCCCCCTCATCCAGGCCAACACCATGGACTAGCCCCCGCCCCCTCCCATCCCCCCACCCCCCCAAAAAAATCCCCAAATGGCGACGGCGCCGGAACTAGAGCGCTCCTCACAGGAGTGCACCATCGAGTCTGGCCCCCATGTCTTCCATGCTCGCTGCATCTCCGCAGCCACAACCGACTTCTCCATCTTCGAGCTACAGTTAGTTAACACGGCGATGTACACAATGACACTGAAGATCTTCTTCTCGAGGAAGTACGAGCTCAGGAGGATGCCTGGCTCCATCCCAGCCCCTCTGGAGGAGGACGATGTCGCGACCACACCCTGCAAAGAGGAAGTGTTGAATCTCAGCATGCCTCCTAGCAAGCTGCGAAGAGAGAGCAAGGTCGTGGGAACTATGCGCAAGGTTCTTGGCCGTGTATGGCTACTGAAGAACCTGCAACTCACGGCAGAGGAGTGGGACATCATCATGTTGTACGACATTCTACACCGGCTCTGGCTTGAGGCGTGTATGTGGGTCGACGGGTTCCACTTCGACCTAACCCTCAGCCTGAATCTTCGGCTCATCGTCAACATGCCGACGCTTCAAGATAGTTGGTACCTGGTTGAGCAGGAGGATGGGCACTGCAGCATATGCATCCAGGCGCTGTCAAAGCGCACAACGGTGCGTCTCCGGGGATGCAACCATCCGTACCACCACAAGTGCATCTTCACTTGGTTTGAGACCAACGCCAGCTGCCCTATCTGCCGAGACAATGTGCTCGCCCATCTCTACTGAGACGAGGTGCATATGCCCCCTTCTGTATGAAACTGGTCCTGTGGTTGATAATTAATTAATGTACTGAACCAATGTTTCTGCTGCATGCCAAGTGAACCTGTTCTATATATGTTTGCACTTGTTGAATTAAACTTAATCCAATTTAGACAGGGAAAACAATTAGTCTAGGATTACAATCCAACAGGAAATTGTCATCATGTCTCATACATTTTACAAAGAGAAAACCAATACAAATCATTGTTCATCATATCACTGCATAATATGAAACAACAGTCTAATCATCGTCACCAGCATCGCTTTCGACACCGCCGAGTTCTAGATCCACATATTCCCACTGGGTTGGATCTTCTTCCCCTTGCCATTCATCATACATGTCCTGAGATTCATCAGGTAGAACCGGTTTATTCCTGTTTTTGTCGACTACACTAACCTCGACAGTGAAATCTACTTGTCCATCATGTGCAGAGCCGCCTCTAGCAATCAAATTTTCATCAATGTCAGCCAGTTCAATTACCATACAACCACTGGGATCATCTTGGTGGGCAACATCTGTGGTGACTGGTTCGTCATACTCATTCACATCATAGGTGCTCCTTGCCTCAAACTTTTGCACATATTGCCAGTCCTTATTATCTCTGTCATCCAAGAAAATTACCTTGGAAGCTTGAGTTACCAAAATATAATGTTCCTCCTTGTACCACTCAGTAGTAGTATTGATCCATATGAAATTCCCATAATTTCTGGGGCCTCTTTTCTTTTTCGGATCTTGGTCATACCAATAACACTTGAATAGAACCACAGATTGACCACCAGTCTTGTCGTTATAATTCAACTCAATAACCTCTTTTATGCGACCATAATGATCATAGTCATCTGACTTCTTCATTTTGGTTGTCAAGTGCTCTCCACTGGTCGTGATGCCACTATTTTGTGTCTTCAGATGTTTCTCACGCTCATAAGTGTTGTAGTGGATACCATCGTCATTGCAAACTGAAGCTATCTGCACCCTCTTCGTCGGACCACGTGATAGGGCATAGATACCATCACTAACATCGCCCGGATTCTCTTCATGCAGCTTCGTGATCCGTGGTTATACAAAATAATCAAGAGGTCATCTCATGTGCACAATTCGTATGCAATTCAAAGTTCAATTGACCATCTTACATGATTCCTAAACCATTCCTGAAACCCACCCCCACATACTGGTGCAGCATAATATTTTCCTTTGGTTGCTTTAAATAACCTACAAAAACGATACTCAAGTAAGACATCTGAAACATATCTTGCTGGTAAGCGTTATTCATATATGTGAGGATATGTATGAATAGTGCTTACACAACAAAGTTTTTAGCCTCATCAGTGTTATTCAGCACATACCAAGTAAGTTGGTCATATTCGTGCTGCATTAATGTTCTATGTTCCTTCTTTCCTACTAGGCGAACACTATGGTTAGAAACAGATTTTTCAACTTCTTCAATTCTGCCACCCATACTGGATCTCGTTTTATGATCAGGAATGTACCTTGAGCAAAATGCAAACGCTTTAGCAGCAATGTATGCCTCTGCAATGCAAGCCTCTGCTCTAGCCTTGTTCCTGACAGTACCCTTGAAAGTGCAAAGTCGATGTTCTATAGGGTACATCCATCCGTACTGTACGTGACCTCTATAAAGTGCATCTTCAGTCAGATGAATAACCAAATGCACCATCACATAAAAGAAGGCTGGTGGATATATCAGCTCAAGCTTGCACATGATTTCTGCTATGTCCGTCTGAAGATGCACTACAACTCTTTTGTCTAGAGTTTTGCTATAGATTTCCCTAAAGAACTTTCCCAACTCTGCAAGCACGTTGTACAAATCTTGTTCACTAAACCTTTAACACCAAGAGCTAAAAGCCTTTGTAGTAGGATGTGGAAATCATGAGTTTTTAACCCTTGGAGCTTGTTCCCCTCTACATTGATACAATTTGTAATGTTGGAAGCAAATCCAGATGGGAACTTCACACCTCGGAGGAAGTCACAAAATAGTACCCTTTTATTCATCGACAAGGTAAATTCGGCACCTCGAAATTTGTAATGTTTTTCACCGCCCTTATCAACCGTATCTTCAGGATGCAGCTTCAAGTTGTTGTTAACGTTGAGTTTTTCGCAGTCAAGCCTAGCATTATAGCTCTCTTTTGTCTTAGATGGAATGTTGAGTAATGTGCCTATAATGCTGTCACATATATTTTTCTCCAAGTGCATGACATCAATATTATGTCGAAGTGTCTTACCAGCCCAATATGGCAAGTCCCATAGATCGGATATGCGCTTATAAAATATTCTCGGTTCCTTTTCCTTCCCTTGGGAATCTGCTGCTACTTCTTCCGCTCTCTTCCTTTTGGATGCTGCTCCTATTGTCGGTGCATCTTCTGTATTCTTTCTTTTACCTCGTCTGTCTGCTGGTTGTTTTCCTGGTTTGACATTTCTAACCTTTTATAAATGCACATGCAACTCAGCTGTAGTGAACTTTTGTGGTGCAGTGCCATATTCAGTCCTCTTTCCATAGAACTGCAATTTGTTCAAGTTTTTTCAGAATTTGTGGCCTTGAGGAAGAAAGACCCGGAGGCCAAGGAAACCAATCTTACTTTGTAGCCTCACTATGACCTGTTTTGTCTCACAATGAACACATGCGTTATAACCTGTTGTCACTCTGCCTGACATAGTGCCAAGAGCTGGAAAATCATGGGTGCAGAATAACATAACAACACGCAGGAACTTGGCATCTTCATGGTTGCTGGCAAGGATACCAGGAGTCATGACACCCTTCCATATTTCCTGCAAGTCTCGTATAAGAGGCTACATGAACAGATCAAAATCCTTCCCAGGTGATTTGGGACCTGGGATGAGTAAAGCCAGCAAGTAGTTCGACTAATCAGTGCATGCCTAGGGAGGCAGGTTGTAAATTGTAACAAGTACTAGCCACATGCTGTACTTATGACCCATAAGTATAGGGGGTGTATCGTAGTATTTTCAATAAGTAAGAGTGTCGAACCCAACAAGGAGCAGAAGGTGTTGACGAGTGGCTTGGAGCAGGAATTCTCTGTAAATACTTAGCAAACGGATTTTTAGGGGTTTTTGATAATGCAGATAAATAAAGTACGAGTAAATAAAAGACAACAATAATAGATGCATCAAGTGGCCCAATCCTTTCTTTACCAAAGGACAAGCCAGTTGTATTACTTAAGATGACCAAACATTCTCGAGGACACACGGGAATATCGTCAAGTGCTTTCGCTTCATATAGTTGATTAATCTACTTTAGTTTGCTAAGTGTTGTGTGGGTGAACCTGTGCTAATGTATCGACCTTCCTAGGACTACTTGTGATTATACCCCTTGCAAGCATCCTCAAGTACAAGAAAGTAATTAAGATAGAAACCTAACCACAACTTTAAACTCTAAGACCCCGACGTCCCTTGTGCAAAGGTTTCCTAACACGGGTTCAGGTTTTTGTCACTCCGGCAACCCCTACGATTAGCAGCCAAATACACAATGCATTCCCCTAGGCCCATAAAGGTGAAGTGTCATGTAGTCGACATCCACATGACACCACTAGAAGAATAACACTACAACTTAAATATCAAACCATTGAATCTTTCTCAACACAACTCCACTACTAACAACATGACTTCTCCCATGTCCTCAAGAACTAAACGTACTACTCACAAGACATCATATGGATCAAGATCAGAGATGATATAATGATAAGCAACAATCTGAACATAACAATAATTCAATGGTTCCACTCAATAGCATCAACTACAACAAGTAATCAACACCGGGAAAGTTTCCCCTAAGAACTATGCAAGATTCAAACCAATTGTTACAGCGGTATGGAGTGGTGATGATGGTGGTGATGGAGATGATGGTGGTGATGATGATTATCCCGATGAAGTCCAGCTTGATGGTGGTGTTGATGGCGACGATCTCCCTTCTCCGAGAAGGAATTCCCCGGCAGAATTCTTTCTACCGGAGAGATCTTTCTCTCTCTGTAGTTTTCTGCCCCGCAGAAGCGGCGGAATCTTTCTGTGGTCACGCCCCAGTTATTAGGGTTTCGAGGGGATAATATACGCCAAAGGGGAGAGCCAGGAGTGGGCCAGGGTGGCCACACCACCTGGTGGCGCGGCCTAGGGTGGCCCGCGCCAAGGGGTGGTGAGGGCCCCCTATGGCCCATCTCCACTCCCCCTTTTCCATCAGAATCCTGACTGCAATGGTCCATGCTCCAAAAGTCATCAACCATGCAAAAACAGATGAAATAACATAAGTATCAGTTCTTAATATGAAATATATCAATGAATAACAGTAAATTATGATATAAAATAGTGATGCAAAATGGACGTATCAACTCCCCCAAGCTTAGACTTCGCTTGTCCCCAAGCGGAAACTGAGCTCAATAAACATGACCTCGGGTTTATGGAGTGAAGATTCGATAAAAGAATACGTACAAGAAGCATCGCATTCATCAATACACAAATCATAATAGAAGACAACTTACCATTATAGAACTTAACTTGGAATAAGTAAAGGAAACACAATAAAGATACATAAAGTAAATAACAGTTGGTAATGGCAAACTTAGCTCTTGGTCAAAGAATAGTTGACAATTTGCAGGAGTTCACACATAACGGGTTTTCAATGATAGCTTTCAAAGTAATAAACTCTAAGATAAGAGCAACGTGCAAAACATGGAACATAAAAAACATGAATGAATAAATCATCATATGAATGAATGAAACACAACAACTCAAAATACTTGCCGAGATAGAAGGAAATAGGTTTACTAACTCAACTAAAAAGTAACTGAAAGGGCATGTATGCCCCCATGTGTGGTTTTGGTAATTAATGACAATCCCTATGGACTAATGTGCAAATTGAGTTTCACTTGTAGGTTTGTCCATTGGCATCGCTTGTACCATGTGTTGGTTTCAAGGATGAAAAATAAGAAGATCAAGTATGTCTTGAAGAAGAATAAGAAGATGGAGTTCCTCATGGCTGTCTTCAAGACATCATCAACAAATGAAGTGCAAGCTCAAGATGCATCCTCTCTAGAAGATCTCATGTTTGAAGCTTGCCATCCTCGGCAATCATGGAATGATGAAGACAAGTTCAAATAAGAGGCTTCCCCATGGAGTATGGGGGAGCATGTCTCAAGACTTCATCAAGCAAGTGCAAGCAAGTGCAATCAAGAAATGTGTTCCATCTTGAAGGTGACAAGATCATCTACATCAAGCTCAAGTTGGATGCTCAAGGCAAAGGTATGATCTTGATAGGGTTTCTATTTTACCGGTCTCTTGTAGTGTTGGGAGACCGGGCTTAGGATAGATAACCGTACTATCAAGAGGGGCTCTCGAGTGGGTGACTCATTTTCGGAGAGAGCTCAAACATTTTCATACATAGCATCATCTTTCTTGGTTGTTGTTTGGTTCTTGTCCATGTGAGGATCTAGAGTTTATGGTTCATAACAAGCTCTAGTTCATCAAAAACGGATTTCCCTTGCATATCTTATTGCGTTTTTGATCTTGATGTTTTTTCTAGCTCCACACCTTGGGAGGTATCTCACATATATATTCATGGTATTTTCTCCCTTGTTGGATTCTACATGTCGCTATCTTTCCAACAAAATTGGTTTCATCTCGTTTGGAGTTCGGATGCAAAAGTTGTGGCATTTCTAGTTCCGGAGTTTTTGCCTAGCCGGTAGTTCCGGCGGGCCACCGGTAGTACCGCTAGGGCATTTTGCCGCCGGTAGTACCGATGTTAATTCCGGCCCAACTTCCGGTAAACCCTTTTTTGGTTTAGTACTCTCTCTGCCTAGTTTGCGCTATTTGACGGTACATCAGTCGGTATTTCAGGCGGTAGTACCGCTAGGACATTCTTGCCGCCAGTAGTTCCGGCAAAGCTGCAGTAGTACCGGCCTGGCTCGCGTTTTTGTTATTTCTCTCGCTGTTTTCTGACCGTTGGCTGGGTGCCACCAGTAGTACCGGCCACCCATCAGTACTACCGGCCGTGCGCGAATCTTTGAGTAACGGGCAGATCGGGGAGCCCTTTAAAAGGAGCTCCCCTTTCCCCTTTGGCCCTAACTCTTGTTCTTCTCAGTTTTTGGCTTTCTCTCTCCTCCATTGTTGACCTTGAAGAGCTTGCCCTCTCCCCTTTCCCCTCCTATGATTCTTGCATCTTTTTGAGGGATTTGAGAGAGGAGATCTAGATCTACAAGCCCCACCAAGCCAAATCCCTTCTTTGTGAAGGAATTCTTGGGATCTAGATCTTGGAGAGTTTTGTGTTCTCCTCTTGTGTTCTTCCTCCCTTATTCCCTCAATAGCTTTTGTAGCTTTGGTGGATTTTGAGAGTGAATGACTTGCCTCTTGCATTTGGTGCATAGGTATGAGTTCTCCTTGGATATTCGGCGAGTTCAAGCCCTTGGGCTTGTTTCTCTTGGGTTCTTGGAACCCTAGACGGTTGTGTGGTTGGATTGTTGACCTTTTGTGGTCTTGTAGCCTTTTGTGGCCTTGTTGCCTTTTGTGGCTTTGTAGCCTTTGTGGCATCATTGTTGGGAGCCTCCAATTGAGTTGTGGAGATTGCCCCAATCTTGTACGGGTTCGGTGACCGCCCTCAAGTGTCCCATAGTGGAACGTGAGTAGGCCTTTGTGGCGAGCTCACGGGAGAATAGGGTGAGCCTTTTGTGGCGTTGGTAGGTTGCGTGCCTTCGCATCGTGGGGTCAGGCCTTGTGTGGCGTTGGGTGAGCATCGAGCCACCACACCTCGAGGTGAGCCACTTGTGGCATTCGAAGTACATTGCGCCCCCGCACCTCTCCAACAGAGACGTAGCTTCTTTGGAAGTGAACTTAGGGAAACAAATCATCGTCTCCGCGTCCATCGGTTATCTCTCAGCCGAGCCCTTTACTTATGCAATTTACATTGTGATAGCCATCATGCTTAAAGTATTATATCTTGCTATCTCCTTGTTGTTTATATTGCTTAGCATAGGTTGTTGGTGCACTTAGTGAACCTAGTGAATATAGGTTTTGGCTTGATAAATTAAATGTTAAGTTTTATTCCGCATTTATTAGAGCCTAAACCTTAATGATTTTTTAAACGCCTATTCACCCCCCTCTAGGCGACATCCATTTCCCTTTCAGTAACAGATAGGCCCTTCGTAGAGGGAAGCAGGGATTTCAAGTTTCATAAAGAGCTTCCAAAAATTATGATACTTATTAGTTTTCAGCTCTCATTGCCCCTATCATAAGCATCTTGAGGTGGTTAAGGTTAAAGTGAACAAATATGAGGATATGCTTGACAAGTTATAAGTTGAAAATCTCATGCCCCGTGCTTATGAGTACCGGACCTCATGCTACTCAACTTTAGTCACGAGTAAGCTCTTGTCATTGTAAGTACATATGAATCATAGTGAACCACCAACGGGGTACCCCTTGCGCATGATACATGAGCTATCCCATAATAAAAATGACAAGGCAAGCAGACAATGAGCATCTCAGCGATCTTTTTATTTTCTATTTGCATAGATTTTTATTGAGGATGCTTCATAGAGTGCTCATTATGGTTATGCTGCAAGTTTCCACCATGATTAGGCATGGCTTAGGCTAGTGGCCCAAGTGTTTCTCTAAGACACAAACAAACTCCATGATCTTACAAGTTCCCCTTTTATTTCACACCGGATCCATAAGCAAAAGAATCATGATATCAACTAAATAAGTGCAATGTTGAAAGCGTTCCCCATGGTAACATGGTTCTGCTAACTCTCGACTTATGAAGCGCAAGCAAATACGCAGCATAGATGGGCACGATGGTTCAAGTTTATTAAGTGCAAGAAAAGTAAAGTGTGCCATCAAGTTCGTGAGAGCTTTAATTAGTAATTTTCACATAACAAGTTTAATTCGAAAGGTAGATAAAAACATGAATTTACTTGGAATAGCCATAATGCTAATAGGTGGGTATGGTGGACACAAATGGCATAGGTTTTGGTTTAAGGATTGGATGCACGAGAAGCATTCCCTCTCAGTACAAGTTTTTGGCTAGCAAGGCTAGGTAGCAAGCATAAGAGTTGAAGGAAACAAACAAACATACAAGTGATAAAAACAAACATGCAATCTTCCTTGGAAGCACATAAGATCTTAACTAGAGAATACTAAGCTTATGAGCCAATCAAGGAAGAAAGATGATGAAATTATATTCTTTAAGAGTACTTTTATCTTTTCATTCAATTCTCAAAATAGTGTTGCTACTAACCGAGCCAGGTTTGCCAAAACCAACTAAATTAACAAAATGATCCCAAAGTGATACCAATACTAACAACAAGATCAATCATATAACAGAAATTGAAAACTAATATAAGATATGCAAAAGGGTAAATGAAATAACTTCTCATTAATATTCCATAACGGCAACTCACACCAAGGGATACATAGATATCTAACGAGAGGGGGGACACTTCCATAATGCAAACCATCCTACATGATAACTTCTCTATTCATGATATGACTCTACTAAAAAGGTAAAAAGATAGAAGATAGTGACATGATACCGCGGCACTCCCCCAAGCTTGGAACAAACCAAGGGGATGCCAAAACCTGATGACGAATTACTCCTTCGGTGATGGTGTTCTCTTGATGAGCTTTTCAATCAATTTCCTCAAGTCCTCAATCTCGAAGGTGAGAGTACAAATCAACTCCGAGTTTTTCTCAATGCGGTTCATGATCATGTTGGGTTGTGATTCCCATCTCGTACGATTCTTTCCCCACTCTTCCTCCTTGAAGTCTTATTTTCCTGCATGGTTAGAACGGGGCATATCCCAATTGGAGGGTAGTCCTTGGGCATATTCTGGAATTGATGCTCATGGATTAGGGTATGGAAGGGATTCTTGGTGCGTGGACAAGGTGACCGTGGAGCCAAACAGTGACGCGGAGGCTTCCCTCCAGTTGACATCTGTGTAGTCCTTTTGATCCTGACAGGGTTTGCCACCACTCCAATGCTTGCAATGGTGGTGCCGGTGTGCGGATGCTGGCTTTTCTTTGCCTCCTCTTCATTTTTACTCTCAATCTCCTCCTCCTTCCCAGGGTCTTGGGGATCCTCCTCCGTAGGCTCCTTTCCCTTATCCTTGGCGGAGACCATTGTTCTTTTAAACTTTGAGAATAGTTCCTGGCAGAAACAGATCAAAACGAAAACACGACGAGAACACGATATACGAACTTCGGGATCCGGGGGATTATATATTATGAATTTTTACAACAAAAGGAAGGTACTGGAAGAAAACGGGTCGGAGACGGAGTCCGAGGTGGCCACACCACCTGTTGGCATGGCCAGGGGGGCTCGTGCTAGGGGGTGGTGTGAGCCACCCTGGCTCCATTTCCGTCCCTCTTTCGTTTCGTTGCTTTCCTTGTTGGATAAAAACTGCAAAAATATAACTGGATAGATTTTTCGCGGACTTTTACTTACTAGAACTATTAGCTATTCAAAAACGGACTCTACAGGTCTCTGAAGTTGGCATTTAGTAGATTCTTCCAGAGTCACCGCTTGAATAACATCAATATCTTCATCTTCCTACTCATATTGCTTGAGTCATGAAACCTTTCACTATCTTATTACACCATTTTCTCCATTACCCTAGAAATTTCTTTCACACAAAACTTCACACAATTCTCATTAGCAACATTAGTGCAAGCGAGGTAATAAACCTTTTAAGTTCAATTTCAACTGAAATCCATCAAAACATAAGCTACTATAGCAACTCCTTCCAAAAACCCAAAAATAATTCAAAACAGAAATCGATTTAAGAGGCAAATGCAAGAGTGGCAAAAATCTGTCAAAACAGACCAGCAGGTAAAGATCAATTTTCTTGAAGTCATGAAACCTTTCACTATATTATTACACCATTTTCTCCAATAACCTGGAAATTTCTTTCACACAAAACTTCACACAATTCTCATTAGCAACATTAGTGCAAGCGAGGTAATAAACCTTTTAAGTTCAATTTCAACTGAAATCCATCAAAACATAAGTTACTATAGCAACTCCTTCCTAAAACCCAAAAATAATTCAAAAAGGAAATTGATTTAAGAGGCAAATGCAAGAGTGGCAAAAATCTGTCAAAACAGACCAGTAGGTAAAGATCAATTTTCTTGAAAATCTTTTGTTTCTCAAATCAAAAAGTGCAAATCTAACGAACGTTAAATAATAACCTGGGGCATAAGCACAAAAAATTACAGCTTAATCCGACATTCAGAGATTTTTCACGAATTTTTACAGCGAAGCACAAAAATATGTTTCGGGACAACAACTTCCCCAAATCTTACTTCTCTCTCATTAGAGGTTGATCTTGACACAAAAACCAAATAAAAAGGATAAGGAGAGGTTATTGACAAAACAATAACTTCCAAGACTCAAAGAAACAAAAAAACCAAAAGCAAAAATATATTGGGTTGTCTCCTAAAAAGCTCTTTCTTTATAGCCATTAAGATGGGCATGATAATTTCAATGATGCTCACATAAGAATATGAATTGAAGTAAAAGAGAGAATCAAGAAGCAAAAATACACATGTTTAAGTCTAACCCACTTCCTATGCAAGGGAATTTTGTAAGAAAACAAGTTGTTGAAACCAGGGCCTTCTAGCATAGGAAAGCAAAACAAGTGCAACATAAAGACTTTCAGCATAAAGCGAGGAAACTTATTATTATTGAGATGCATTAGAACACTTTCCCCTCTCTCATAATAACTTTTAGTATCATGCATAAATTTAATGATATAACTGTCACACGAACCGTTGTAGTAATGATCTCTTACTCTAATAGAAAACACAGGGACATTGGCTCTCATAACACTATTTTGTGAAACATTATTAGAAGTATCCTTACAAAGAAAAGTGTGTCCATCTCCTACATATTTAGTGACAAAGTCTTTCACAATCGCTATTATAGGTTCAATAGCTACTTGTTCATCAACAGCTTTATTTGTACTTTCATTAACCATACTAGCTATCATAGAATGTTCTTTTATCTTAACTGGGAAAGGCATTTTCTCAATGTATGGTTTGGGTAAAACATGATTAGTAGTATAAACTTCAGTATTTCTTGGAGGAACACTATTAACAATATCTTTATAAGTTTCATGATACTTATTCCACTTCTTTTTAGGAATTTTAATATAGGAAGCAAAAGCCTTAAAATAACTTGCAATACCTTGAGAGTCTAGACCATAAGCATTTTTAATATTTTGAAATTCATTAGTTCCCATAAAAGATTCAATGCATTCATAATCATAATTTATACCTGACTTTATTCCTTTATCATTCTCCCATGCTTTAGCATTGTCTTGAATACGGTCTAGAAGATCCAATTTAGCTCCTTCTTCCATGCGCGTAAATGATCCAGCACAAGAAGCATCCAATAGATCCTTAACATAAAGAGAAATCCTTGCATAAAAGTTATTGATAATAATATTGTTGGGAAGCTCATGAATAGGACATTTGAGCATTAGTAACTTCAATCTCCCCCAAGCTTGAGCTTTAGTCTCTCCATCAAGAGGCCAAAAGTTGTATATTTGATTCCGATCTTTATGAATCTCACTAGGAGGATAAAATTTTGAATAAAAGAGAGGCACTATTTCCTCCCATTCAAGAGATTGGCCATTCTTCAGCAGCTTATACCAATCCTCAGCTCTTCCTTTCAGTGATAACAAGAATAACTTATTATTGACTTGATCTGTTGTAATACCTGCACACTTAAACAACCCGCATAATTCGTGTATGAAGAGCAAATGATCACCGGGATGGACAGTTCCATCTCCAAAATAGTAGTTATCCATAACACGATCAACAATTCTTGCAGGTAATTTAAAAGTATCATTTTCAGCAGGTGGTGGTTCATCTACTACCTTAGCAGTGGTAGTAGCATTACAAAATAAGAAACTCAACAAATTATCCATATTAAAATAAAGCAACTAACAGAAGTAAACAATACTCACAGTAGAAGTTTCCTTTACCAGTTCCACTCTCCAATAGCGCTTCACTTCCCGGCAACGGTGCCAGAAAATAGTCTTGATGACCCACAAGTATACGGGGTGTATCGCAGTATTTTCAATAAGTAAGAGTGTCAAACCCAACGAGGAGCAGAAGGTGTTGACGAGTGGCTTGGAGAAGAAATTCTCTGTAAATACTTAGCAAACGGATTTCTAGGGGTTTTTGATAATGCAGATAAATAAAGTACAAGTAAATAAAAGACAATAATAATAGATGCAGCAAGTGGCCCAATCCTTTCTTTAGCAAAGGACAAGCCGGTTGTATTACTTAAGATGACCAAATGTTCTAGAGGACACACGGGAATAGCGTCAAGTGCTTTCGCTTCATATAGTTGATTAATCTTCTTTAGTTTGCTAAGTGTTGTGTGGGTGAACCTGTGCTAATGTATCGACCTTCCTAGGACTAATACATACTTGTGATTATACCCCTTGCAAGCATCCACAAGTACAAGAAAGTAATTAAGATAGAAACCTAACCACAACTTTAAACTCTAAGACCCTGACGTCCCTTGTGCAAAGGTTTCCTAATGGGGGTTCAGGTTTCTGTCACTCCGGCAACCCCTACGATTAGTAGCCAAATACACAATGCATTCCCCTAGGCCCATAAAGGTGAAGTGTCATGTAGTCGACGTCCACATGACAGCACTAGAAGAATAACACCACAACTTAAATATCAAACCATTGAATCTTTCTCAACACAACTCCACTACTAACAACATGACTTCTCCCATGTCCTCAAGAACTAAATGTACTACTCACAAGACATCATATGGATCAAGATCAGAGATGATATAATGATAAGCAACAATCTGAACATAACAATAATTCAATGGTTCCACTCAATAGCATCAACTACAACAAGTAATCAACACCGGGAAAGTTTCCCCTAAGAACTATGCAAGATTCAACCCAATTGTTACAGCGGTATGGAGTGGTGATGATGGTGGTGATGGAGATGATGGTGGTGATGATGATGATGTTCCCGATGAAGTCCAGCTTGATGGTGGTGTTGATGGCGACGATCTCCCCTCTTCGGGAAGGAATTCCCCTGGCAGAATTCTGTCTGCCGGAGAGATCTTTCTCTTTCTGTATTTTTTTGCCCCATAGAGGCGGCAAAATCTTTCTATGGTCACCCCCCAGGTATTAGGGTTTCGAGGGGATAATATACGCCAAAGGGGAGAGCCATGAGTGGGTCTGGGTGGCCACACCACCTGGTTGCACGGCCTAGGGTGGCTCGCGCCAGGGGTGGTGTGGGCCCCTGTGGCCCACCTCCACTCCCCCTTCTGGCAACCTTCGTCTTCTGGAAAAATAGGATTTTCCATGTATTTTCCCGGATTTTCTGATCTTCCGAATTTTTCTTCCAAACAGCCCTTTTCCATCAAAATCCTGACTGCAGCGGTCCATGCTCCAAAAGTCATCAACCATGCAAAAACAGATCAAATAACATAAGTATCATCTCTTAATATGAAATATATCAATGAATAACAGTAAATTATGATATAGAATAGTGATGTAAAATGGACGTATCATGTACAAGTTACTCATGTTGCCAAATGGGTTAAATCCATCTGTAGCTAGGCTAAGTCTCAGGTTCCTTGGATCCGCTGCAAATCCTGGATGGGCCTTGTCAAAGTTCTTCCATTCATCGCCATCAGTTGGCTGTCTGCGTAAGTAATTGTCTGGCTTGAGAATGTCTTTGTGCCATCTTGTTTCCTTAGATGTTTGTTTTGACTGAAACAACCTCTTCAATCTATCTATAATTGAAAAATATCTCAGAATCTTAGAAGGATCTTTCTTGTTTTGATCACCATTTTTCCATCTTGATTCATTACATACTGGGCATTCATCGAGGTTTTCATAATCCTCCTAGAATAGTACACAGTTATTTGGACAAAAATGGATCTTCTCATATGATAGTCCAAGTACCTTGATGTATTGTTTCATCTCATAAAAGGATTTTGGCAGTCCTTCCCTAGGGATTGACTCGCTATACACCTTAATCACTGAATCGAAAGCTTTGTTGGTAATCTTGTTGAACGACTTCTCCTTTAGTAATTTCATTACCAGTTCGAATCTTGAGATACCAGAATCAGGGTCCAATAAACACTTGGCATCTTCTATCAGGTCAAAGAAAAGTGATCTTTTAAGAGAAGGAGCGCCTTTTTTGCTTGCAGTGGGGTACATGTCCCTTAACAAACCAGAAAGGTCCTCATCCTCGATCTGATGAGCTTCAGGTGGATCAGCATCAGCTAGAGGATCAAGAACAGGCTGATCATATGGTTCACCATGTTTAGTCCACCTAATATATGTGTGTTGCATCCCATTAACGAAAGTATGGTCTGTGACTCTGCTCTGACTCAGCTTTTTATAATTAAGGCATTGTTGGCATGGGAAAAACACATCCAAGTCGCCATTATGCTATCTAAAAAACTTCATGAATTCATTAACACCTTCCCAATATGAAGGTGTTGCTTTTTTTCCCATTCAGTATCCAATATCTGTCCATCTGTTGAGGATAGAGATGGTCAGAAGCTTTCAAGATATTTCACCGAACAAGTTGATTATAGATCTAATTAAGCCAAGATATCTAAGCAACCTGATTGAATATAGAACTATAAATGCCACGTAATTTTAGCTTATTTCAGAAATTGAGTGCAGAACTATGTTACAAATTTGAGACAATAGATCGACCGAGCACAAAATGACAACCAATTCGAACAAACAGATCAAGTGTAGAACAATGTCAAACGAGCAGATCGAGTACGAAACTACTTCTAGGGGATGATTGTAACATCCCAAAAACCTTAATCGAGATTATCAAGTTCAAATCACCCAATTTAGGGTTAACAAAACTTTTATTAATAAAATGAATATGAATGCATGTTAGTTTGCATTAATGTGTGATTGATTGAAAATTGCCCTGCTTGATGGTTACAAATGATGTGAAATGGTTTAAAGGTCAATGTTACATCATCTAGGCCAACTACAAACAAAATCAAAAGAAAAAGAAATCAGATATGAAAAAATAAAGCAAATGGTCATTTTGACAAAAGTTAACCACTAGGTCACTTTGTGTGTTCCTAGAAGAGAAATTTTAACAGAAATAATTCTACTTCTTTTCACACCTTGCTAGACCAAGTAAAAGTGTGTCAATGCCCACTTTACAAACTTACAAAAACATTCTCCAAATCAATTTAAGGGACAGTTAAAAATTCAATCTAGTTCATATGTGAAGATCACACTTTTTCAAAAACCTATCAAACCAATTCCACTTGACCTCGCCAAGCAAACATAGACTCTCAAGCTTAAGTTAAGATCACTCAAAAACTTTCATTCAAAAATTCCAAAGTAAGTTTCTTTCGGCCATTACAACAAACACCTTGCAGACAACGAACCATTACTGCCTAACATCACTGTTTTGGAGCAGTAATCTCCCACCTCATTGTCCCCTCTTAACCCCCTGTCTCCCCTGAGCCTAACCAAGCACTAGACCAACCCCCCTTTGGCCGTTATGCACAGTGGAGCGCCACCCATTCTTGGTCTTCGTCGGTCGACATAGGACAGAGCGCCAGGAGCCTCGCCGCCCTCGCCCACGATGCGCACCAGACACGCCGCACTCCATCGCCACCCCCTGTACAAGCCTTGACCGCAGAAGAGCCCTGGACCACCCCAGAACTGCCGCGCCCTATGTCTCTGTGCCGTGCCTAGAGTGTGCCAGCTTGCCACGCTCGACCAGCTCACATCGACCGCGCCTCACCCCCGCCTCGCGTGCAGTAGCTCGCCAGGATCACCCCAACCCCACAGACAACCCCGTTCGCCGCCGCGCGACCCACAACTGCCGCACGCCGCCGCAAACACCTCTGCGTCCGCGTGGAGCACCGCATGCTCCTGACAAAACCACACCACCCCACGCCTCGCCAGTACTCCCATAAGAACCGCCAAGGAACACAACACCGTCCCCTAGCCTTAGCCGTGCCGCTAGCCGCCTGTAGCATCGTCACCGACGAGCTCGCGCCCACACCGTTCGATCCCCTCGCTGTAGTATAAAAGGACGCCTCTCTTGCCTCATTTCTCCACACCCCAGCACTCACCACACCTCATTGATCCTACCCCACTTCTTCTCGTAGCAAGGCGAGCTCTCTCGCCGGAAGGGCATCGTCGATTTCGACCACCGCAAGACCTGTCGTGACCGCGCCTCGAACCGCCGTCGTCTACCACGTCGATCGCCCCCGTCGCCGACCCTAGCTAGATCCTAGGTGAGCCTCGCCAGACCCCCACCACCGTGCTAGGTTTAGTTCCTCGCCGGAGTAGTTCGTCGTCGACGATGACTCCTAGTCGTTGGATTAGAATTTGACCGCCCGACTCAGATTCGTAGATACCGTTTCGTTTAGTTAGTCCCGCTGACTGGTGGACCCCATCTGTCAGCAGCCCACTGCGCTGTGCAGTGAAGTTGGGCCGGCCCGTTTAACTTTCCCGCACAGCCCAGGTAATTCAAATATTGATTTTCCATTTTAGTTTAAACTAGTTTCTTTCCATAGATTCAAAAATCAATTCAGAGATTTTCACTGAACCAAATTGCATGATTCAAATTTTGTTAGAAAGATATTTAAATTATCTATCCAATCTCGTTGGATTTAAATCATTTGGAGTTAGATATAATCTTTAGTAAAAATACTAAGACAGAGACTTTTGCAACTTCAAACATTTTTTAAAAATCAACCATAATAGCTTTTGAGTTGATTCCAACTCTCAAAAATCACATTTGACAATATCTATCTGAATATGTAAAAATATTTAGGTTTACATGCAGTGACTTTGCACTAGTACCAAAAGAATGCTATTAGGGCATTTCTAGTCACCTTAAATCTATTAAATGGTAATCTTAAACTTAATAAAATATGACCACCCTTTAAATCACATTCCCATGTATTAGAATATGTGGTGATGACATGTGTCCACATGATCCCATATTTTAATTGGAGAATATTAAATCTTAATTAATTTCAATGAGTAGAAATTACTTTTCTCAAATAAACTAGATAAAACTAGTTCTTTAATTCATGTGATGATTATGATGATGCTAGATCATCAAGTGTGAACCTTAGTTTGCTAAATAGACGTAGTTAAGTATTTTTTGGTGATTGTGTACCCCGTATTTATTTATAGACGATAATACCGACCCAAGCTACGATGAGGAGGAGTTCTACCCAGAAGAAGAGGAGGAAAACTTGAACCACTGCACCAATCAAGGCAAGCTATTATTGGAAATCTAGAACTTTGTAAGTTAACACTTACCCACTTGATAACTTAAGCAAAATGCATTAGGCATGCTTTGGTTATATACCCTTGATCTATACCCATCCCAAGTTTTACTTGCAAGCTTTATTCTTTTTACTCTACCAAAGTTCTTTACTTTTAGCTAGTGCTTTGTGAGTACTTGGAAAGATAGTATAGATAGCATAAAGAGTATAAAACTAGGCCTATACTAGATGTCATTCTATGGCATGAGATTGAAGATTAGCTCCCCTCATTAGTGAACACTCTTAACTTAGTGGCTAGTGCTAAGCATAAAACTTGATCACTTTAGATGGGAATACTTGGTGAAAATGATTATGAAAACCTTGCAATGATGCTTCATTCTATTGAAATGTTTTGACATGTGTTGAGAAACACCAATGGTTTTGATGATGAAAATGTTGAGGCATGACCCTTAGCCCTTTATAAAAACTGATGGTTGGGTTCGGATGCGATACCATTCCAATTTTACCGTACAACCACAATACCTAAATTGGGTAGAGCTTAGCCGAAAGTTTATATGCATTAGTATGGCTTCCCTCGCGGAAGAGGTTTGAGCTGAGGCTACCTCATGAGTGTGAATTGTCCACCTATGCAGTGCCCAGGATGGGAGATGGCCATGGCTGGGAGGCCAAGCTCATAGAAGAGGTGTCTATACTAGAGTGTGTAATTGAAAGGTTATGATTGATTATCCACATACTAAGTATGACGATTCAGGGTTATCCCTGATGGATGTATCGAATTTTGTGGTGAAAGTGTACCACCTCTGCAGAGTGTCAAACTATTCGAATAGCCGCGTCCGCGGTCATGGATAGTTGGAGTGGCCATACTGTTCCATCGTCAGATGTTTTCAAAATGACTTGTGAAGTGAACTATGATTTTGACTTCACCACAACAGGAATGTGAATATGAAAACTAGGTTCCCACTTAAGTGATTTAGAACATTAATTTAGTTTTCTTTACTTCTAAACTCAATTTAGATAAACCTGCCTTTTTGCAAATAAACCTAGAGCTTAAGATTTCCTACTAGAACTACCTTACTTGTTAGTGATAGTTTGCAAGTACTTAAAGAGTACGCATGGCTTTGTCCATGGATATTACCGTGGCCAGACTATGAGGAGGACTATCAGGAAGATGGATAGTAGGACGGCTACGACAATTAGGATCATCTCCCATCGTCAGCATTGCCTGTGACCCTAAAGATGGAGCCCACTACTACGCTTATTATTTCGCTGCTTGTTTGTATTAAGACTGGATCATGAGATCCTTTATTTGTGTAAGACCTTATTATGGTTTGTAATGGATGATGTACTATGATATCCAATATGTTATGTCTCACAAAAATGGTAATCCTAGGATTGTGATGTATGGCATAACAGGCATCTAGGATTAAAAATCCGAGTGTTGACAAGTTGGTATCAGAGCCATCCTGACCATAGGAGACCCTAGTTAGAATGGACGTTCGAACAAAAACTTAGTTTCAAAACAAAAGAAGTGAGTATTTATGAAAACCTATTCCCACTCTTATCCTTGATTCTTTCAAAAAAATCATGTTCCTCAAAAATTCTTCCATTCCTACATAAAAATTTGACACACTTGATCACCTCACTAACTTACTCATCCTAAATTCTTATAGATGGAAGTCTAGTATTTCAAGTTCTACCGATTGGGCAACAGAGGCCAGCTGATATTTGAGAGGGATCTAGATGCACTATCTGAGTACCTTGAGCGCCCGCATCCGGAATTCTTCGGTGCCCAACTCAACGATCACGTAGGAGGAGATCTACAATGGCTGATAGTTGCAGATCTCAGAGGCAGAATGGAAGCACCTACTTTTGAGAAGATCCAATTCACCTATCGAGAGAACAACTAGCTAGATGGATTAGCCAGGGCTATGCATGAAGCTCTTTCCTGTCTGTGTGGGCAAAACATCAACTTGATCCAGGGAACTCGCTTTGCTCACTTTGCAAGGCGTGATTCTATGGGAATGCCATTGGAGATGCCAAGTCACCCAGAGTTGAAGCGCCAGGTGGAAAATCTTGACTTATGCTATATGATAGGTAGAAGGAATTGGACAATGCCCGAGCCTACGCCAACCACAACCTTGCCATTGCCGTCAAGAAGGACCATATTCTCGCCATTCTTGCCAAGGAGCGCCAATCACTTCGTCGTCAATGCGACAAGAAGGATCGCACCATCAATCGTCTTTGCAAGAAGGTGGCCTCTCTCGAGAAGACCATCCGTGAATAGGAAGTCCAGCTTGAAGCAAAAGAGGAGGAAGAAGGTGAAGACATCCAGGGAGATCTTCACTCTTACCTCAGTGATGACAACGACTACCTGGAGGATGATGCCATGGATTTCTACACCGATGATGATGATTCCGACTTCATTGATGATGAGTAGATGCACTTTATCACTACCATAGGAATGAGTTGTATCGGTCCCACTGTATCGTAGTTTCACAGAATGGTTCTTAAAACCATCTGTTTTCCATTTGTGTGTGGTGTGTGTTTGTATTGTGTGCTTGAGTGAATGAATGAGAAGAAGAAGTTAGTTTGCAAAACCTGAGTCAAACTCAAAGTTTAAAGCTTTTAAAAACAAAACCATGAACCTTAGAAATTTCCCTCTTATCTCATTATCTATCACAATCTTCGGATGACTCATGGAAACCCCGAAGGAAGCAGCTCATCTCAGGACCCGATGTTGCAGATTCTGCAAATGCTAGTTTCCGACCGTGAAGCTAGTAGAGCCGAACGCTATGCCAACCTAGCCAGTCTTCAACAGATAGCTCAGATGGCCCACAATAATCAAGGCCATGGAAATCAGGATCACCATGGATCCAAGCTTAAGAACTTTCAAAATACCAATCCCCCTATCTTCAACAAATCTGAGGATCCCTTAGATGTTGATGACTGGCTGCAAACCATGGAGAACAATCTGGAGGTATCAGGAGTTGAAGCCAATGAGAAGGTACTATTTGCCACCCACTATCTGGCAGGAGATGCAAGAGCATGGTGGAATAGCACCCATACCATGAATGACGGTCGGATGATGACTTGGGAAGCATTCAAGATCAAGTTCAGCCGCACCCATGTGCCACAAGGTTTGGTCACCAGGATGAGAGATGAGTTCAGAGAACTAAAGCAAGGAAGGATGACAGTAGTTGAATACAAGGACAAATTTTTGTCCCTAGCTAGATATGCCCCTGATGAGATCAACACTGAAGCCAAGAAGAAGGAAAGGTTCCTGAATGGATTACATGATGAAATGCAGACTGTGTTAGTCAACATCCGTTTTGGAGATCTAGAAGAGCTAGTAGACTCTGCCATCCAGATGGAAGGGAATATCAACCAAGCCAATGACAACCGCAAGCACAGGATGATGCACCAGACTGGGTCCCACAATACCTAGAAGTATCGCTCCAACCCGTCTGCAGGATATGCCCCAAGAAACAACAGACCCCCAATGACCCGTCCAAGCTACCCCAATCATAGCGGAGGAAACTTGAAGTCTGGAGGAAACCACAACAACAACCCCGGCAACTCCAACAATTTCAACCGTGCATCGCCCAAGTCCAACAACAACAACAATACTACCCCAAGGACTGGAAGCAATGTTGTGCCTATTGCCGCCAAAGGCAAGTCCCAGATTACTTGCTTTGAATGTGGAGTCAAGGGTCACTACACCAACGAGTGTCCCAAGAAGCTTGCAGGCGCCACCAATGTGAATGCCCCAGCTCAGCAGCAGCGCCGTGTTCAACCTGGAAGGAGATTTTCCCTAGGGAATTCTCTCAACCGCAATGGCCGTTTGTTCCACATGAATGCTGAAGAAGCTCAGGAAGCGCCCGATGTCGTGCTGGGTATGTTTTCTGTTAACTCAGTATTTGCAAGAGTGTTGTTTGATTCTGGAGCATCGCACTCGTTTGTTACAGAAGAATTTGCATGCACTAGTAAGATTCAACCAACAAAATTGAAGCATGTTATGATAGTTCAAATACCTGGTTCAACCACCAAATCTAGAAAAATTTGCAAGGTTGTACCTATCAGAATCCCTGGGATAGATTTTTATGCCAATCTAATAATACTTGGAACCAAAGGTTTGGAAGTAGTACTAGGAATGGATTGGATGTCGAAACATAAAGGATTGATCGACTGTGCCAAGAAAGCCATAACCATGACCAGTAGCTCTGGAGTATCAGTAGAGCATGTATCTGAAACCTTGCCCCGTCAGTTCAAATGCAACAAGAGTCTAGCCAAACCAATCGTAGACCAAGTCAGAGTAGTTTGTGAATACCCCGACGTATTCCCAGATGAATTGCCCAGTATGCCCCCATATCGGGATATCGAGTTCATTATTGAACTAATTCCTGGAACTGGACCCATAGATAAGAGACCTTATAGTATGAACCCATCAGAACTAGTGGAGCTGAATAAGCAACTTGATGCTATGTTGGAGAAAGGTCTGATTCAACCAAGCACATCGCCATGGAGATCACATGTTCTATTCGTGGATAAGAAAGATGGAGGTAACCGTTTGTGCATGGATTACCGGAAGCTGAATGATGTCACCATCAAGAACAAGTACCCACTGCCAAAGATAGAAGATCTGTTTGACCAGTTGACTGGTGCCAGAGTGTTTTCTAAGATTGATCTTAGAACTGGTTATCATCAACTCAAGATTCGTGCAATGGATATTCCAAAGACCGTCTTTACCACCAGATATGGATTGTATGAGTATAAGGTCATGTCTTTTGGATTAACCAATGCCCCCACTTATTTCATGAATTTCATGAATAAGATTTTTATGAATTTCCTGGATAAGTTTGCCATTGTTTTTATCGATGATATTCTAATCTATTCAAAGTTAGAAGAAGACCATGAGCTACACCTGAGAACCATCCTTGAAACCCTTAGAGAGCATCAGTTCTATGCCAAGTTTAGCAAATGTGAATTCTGGTTGAAGGAAGTAGGATTCCTCGGACATATTGTGTCAGTAGGAGGAGTCGTTGTCGATCTCACCAAGATCAAAGATGTTGAAGAATGGAAAGCCCCAACCACTCAAACCCAAGTCCGTGCATTTCTCAGATTAGCGGGATACTACCGCAAGTTCGTTGAAGGATTTTCGAGCATCGCAAGACCAATGACCAAATTTTTGAAGAAAGATAAGAAGTTTGAATGGACCGACAAATGTGAAGCATGTTTTTAAGATCTCAAGAAGAGATTGATTTCAGCCCCAATCTTGATTATGCCAGATATCAGGAAGCCTATTGATGTGTATTGTGATGCATCCAAGATTGGTCTCGGATGTGTGTTGATGCAAGAAGGCAAAGTCATAGCATATATGTCCCGACAACTGAAGCAGCATGAGAAAAACTACCCTACCCATGATCTTGAACTAGTAGCTGTAGTTTTAGCCTTGAAGACATGGCATCATTACCTTATGGGTAACCACTATGAGATTTATTCGGATCACAAGAGCCTGAAGTATATTTTCACTCAGAAGGAGCTGACTATGAGGCAAAGGAGATGGATAGAGTTAATCAAGGATTATGACCTTGACATTCACTATCACCCCGGCAAAGCCAAGATGGTAGTAGATGCTCTTAGTAGATCGCCATGTAGATTAAACACCATGATCAAAGAAGCCCAGCCAAGTTTGCATGAAGAGTTGGAGCAGTTTAGAACGAAGCTAGTTAGCAAAGGATTTTTAGCTAGGATTGAACTTCAACCCACGTTAATCAGTCAGATCAAGGAAGCCTAGAAGGGAAATGCGAGTATCGACGGAATCAAACATCGTATCGGTGCATGAAAGGTACCTGGATTCACCAAGGATGAAGGAGTTTTGTGGTACAAAGGACATATCTATGTGCCAGCAGATTCGGAGCTGAAGCAAGTTATCATGCAGGAAGATCATGATACTCTTTATTCTATCCACCCCAAAGGAACAAAGATGTATCATGATTTGAAGGAGCAATTTTGGTGGCACAAGATGAAGAGAGAAATTGGAAGCTACATAGCCAAGTGTGATATATGTCAGAGAGTCAAAGCGGAACATCAGAGACCCGCAGGACTGTTGCAACCATTTCAGATTCCGGAATGGAAATGGGATTCTGTCGAAATGGACTTGATCACCGGTTTGCCTACTTCTAGTAGGGGAAATGACTCTATTTGGGTCATAGTTGATAGACTGTACAAGGTAGCCCATTTTATACCTTTCAAGACAACCTACAAGAGTTCGAAGCTAGCAGAGTTGTACATTGCTACGATTGTTAGTTTGCATGGAACCCCCAAGACCATAGTGTCGGATCGAGGAATCCAATTTACCTCAAGATTTTGGCAGAAAGTCCAAGAAGGATTAGGAACCAAGTTGAATTTCAGCATAGCTTATCACCCGCAAACCGATGGACAGACTAAAAGAGTCAACAAAATCTTAGAAGATATGTTGAGAGCTTGTGTTCTAGAGTATGGATCAAAATGGGAAGATTATCTACCTTTCATAGAATTCTCATACAACGGTTATCAAGCCAGTTTGCAAATGGCCCCATTTGAATTTCTGTATGGAAGGAAGTGTCGTACCCCTTTGAATTGGTCGCAAGTAGGAGAGAGTCATATTTTCGGACCCGACATCCTACGAGAAGTCGAAGAGAAGGTTCACAAAGTCCGTGAGCACCTCAAGAACGCCCAATCCAGGCAGAAGAGTTATGCCGACAAGTGACGTAGAGACCTGACCTTCAATGTCGGAGATTTTGTGTATCTCAAAGTGTCGCCTTTGAAGTGAATTCAACATTTTCAACTAAAAGGAAAGTTAGCCCCCAGATATATTGGACCCTTAAAGATTTTGAATCGCAGAGGAGAAGCATCATATCAACTGGAACTGCCAGAGGAGATGTCAGCCATCCATGATGTGTTCCATATCTCGTTACTTCGCAAAATTCCTAGAAGTTCTGGAGAAGGCCGAAGTGTTTAAGAACATCGATCACCGAGCCATTGATATCAACAAGGATATGACGTATTGGGAAGTGCCCATCCGTATTTTGGAAGAAGCCGTCAGAACCACCAGGACCCAGAGTATCAAGTTTCTCAAGATCCAAAGGAGCAACTATAACGAAGAAGCTACCTGGCAGCAAGAAGATTATATTAGGACCGAGTTTCCAGATCTCTTTAGTTCCTAGTTTTTCTTAAATCTCGGGACGAGATTTTGTTTAAGGAGGGAAGGTTTGTAACATCCCAAAAACCCTAATCGAGATTATCAAGTTCAAATCACCCAATTTAGGGTTAACAAAAACATTTATTAATAAAATGGATATGAATGCATGTTAGTTTGCATTAATGTGTGATTGATTGAAAATTGCCCTGCTTGATGGTTACAAATGATGTGAAATGGTTTAAAGGTGAATGCTACATCATATAGGCCAATTACGAACAAAATCAAAAGAAAAAGAAATTAGATATGAAAAAATAAAGCAAATGGTCATTTTGACAAAAGTTAACCACTAGGTCACTTTGTGTGATCCTAGAAGAGAAATTTTAACAGAAACAATTCTACTTCTTTTCACCCCTCGCTAGACCAAGTAAAAGTGTGTCGAGTCCCACTTTACAAACTTACAAAACATTCTCCAAATCAATTTAATGGACAGTTAAAAATTGAATCTAGTTCATATGTGAAGATCACACTTTTCAAAAACCTACCAAACCAATGCCACTTGACCTCTCCAAGCAAACATAGACTATCAAGCTTAAGTTAAGATCACTCAAAAAACTTTCATTCAAAAATTCCAAAGTAAGTTTCTTTCGGCCATTAAAACAAACACCTTGCAGACATAGAACCATTACCGCCTAACTGTTTTGGAGCAGTAATCTCCTACCTCATTGTCCCCTCTTAACCCTGCTGTCTCCCCTGAGCCTAACCAAGCACCAGACCAACCCCCCTTTGGCCGTTATGCACAATGGAGCGCCACCCATTCTTGGTTGTTGCCGGCTGACAGCGGACAGAGCACCAGGAGCCTCACCGCCCTCGCCCACGACACGCCCCAGACATGCCACACTCCACCGCCACCCCTGTCCAAGCCTCGACCGCAGAAGAGCCCTGGACCACCCTAGAACCGCCGCGCCCTATGTATCTTTGCCGTGCCTACAGCGCGCTAGCTCACTGTGCCCGACCAGCTCGCACCGACCGCGCCTCACCCCCACCTCACGTGCACTAGCTCGCCATGATCACCCCAACCCTGCAGACAACCCCGTTCGCCACCGCGCGACCCAAAGCTGCCGCACGCCATCACAAACACCTCTGCGTCCGCGTGGAGCACCGAACGCTCCCGAACAAACTATATCGTCCCACGCCTCACCATCACTCCCATAAGAACCGCCAAGGAACACAGCACCATCCCCTAGCCTCAGCCACGCTGCTAGCCGCCTATAGCATCGTCACCGACGAGCTCGCGCCCTCACCGTTCGGTCCCCTCGCCGTAGTATAAAAGGAGGCCTCCCCTGCCTCATTTCTCCACACCCTAGCACTCACCACTCCTCACTAATCATACCCCACTTCTTCCCGGAGCAAGGCGAGCTCTCTCTCGCCGGAATTTAGCCGGAGCCCGCCGCTACTGGAGGAGAAGGGCGCCGTCGATTTCGACCATCCCAAGACCTGCCGTGACCGCGCCTCGAACCGTTGTTGTCTACCACGTCGATCGCCCCCGTCGCCGACCCTAGCTGGAGCCCAGGTGAGCCTAGCCAGACCCCCACCGCTACGCTAGGTTTAGTTCCTCGACGGAGTAGTTCGTCGTCGATGACGACTCCTAGCCATTGGATTAGAATTTGACCGCACGGCTCAGATTCGTAGATACCGTTTCATTTAGTTAGTCCCGCTAATTGGTGGACCCCATCTATCAGTAGCCCGCTGCACTGTGCAGTGCAGCTGGGCCAGCCTGTTTAACTTTCCCACGCAGCCCAGGAAATTCAAATATTGATTTTCCATTTTAGTTTAAACTAGTTTCTATCCATAGATTCAAAAATCAATTCAGAGAGTTTCACTAAACCAAATTGCATGATTCAAATTTTTTTAGAAAGATATTTAAATTATCTATCCAAGCCGGTTGGATTTAAATCATTTGGAGTTAGAGATAATCTTTAGTAAAAATACTAAGACAGAGACTTTTGCAAGTTCGAATATTTTTCAGAAATCAACCATAATAGCTTTTGAGTTGATTCCAACTCTCAAAAATCACATTTGACAATATATACCTGAATATGTAAACATATTTAGGTTTACATGTAGTGACTTTGGACTAGTACCAAAAGAATGCTATTAGGGCATTTCAAGTCACTTTAAATCTATTAAATGAATATCTTAAACTTAATAAAATATGACCCACCCTTTAAATCACATCCCCATGTATTAGAATATGTGGTGATGACATGTGTCCACATGATCCCATATTTTAATTGGAGAATATTAAATCTTAATTAATTTCAATGAGTAGAAATTACTTTTCTCAAATAAACTAAATAAAACTAGTTCTTTAATTCATGTGATGATTGTGATGATGCTAGATCATCAAGTGTGAACCTTAGTTTGCTAAATAGAAGTAGTTAATTATTGTTTGGTGATTTTTTACCCCGTATTTATTTATAGACGATAGTACCGACCCAAGCTACGAGGAGGAGGAGTTCTACCCAGAAGAAGAGGAGGAAAACTTCAACCACTGCACCAATTAAGGCAAGCTATTTTTGGCAAGCTAGAACTATGTATGTTAACACTTTCCCACTTGATAACTTAAGCAAAATGCATTAGGCATGCTTTGGTTACATACCCTTGATTTATACCCATCCCAAGTTTTACTTCCAAGCTTTATTCTTTTTACTCTACCAAAGTTCTTTACTTTTAGCTAGTGCCTTTTGAGTACTTGGAAAGATAGTATAGATAGCATAAAGAGTATAAAACTAGGCCTATACCGGATGTCATTCTATGGCATGAGATTGAAGATTAGCTTCCCTCATTAGTGAACACTCTTAACGTAGTGGCTAGTGCTAAGCATAAAACTTGATCACTTTAGATGGGAATACTTGGTGAAAATGATTATGAAAACCTTGGAATGATGCTTCATTCTATTCAAATGTTTTGACATGTGTTGAGAAACACCAATGGTTTTGATGATGAAAATGTTAAGGCATGAGCCTTAGCCCTTTATAAAAACTGATGGTTGGGTTCGGATGCGATACCATTCCAATTTTACCGTACAACCACAATACGTGAATTAGGTAGGGCTTAGCCGGAAGTTTATATGCATTAGTATGGGTTCCCTCACGGAAGAGGTTTGAGCTGAGGCTACCTCGTGAGTGTGAATTTTCCACCTATGCAGTGCCCAGGATGGCAGATGGCCATGGCTAGGAGGCCAAGCTCATAGGGGAGGTGCCTATACTAGAGTGTGTAATTGAAAGGTTATGATTGATTATCCTCATACTAAGTATGATGATTCAGGGTTATCCCTGACGGATGTATCGAATTTTGTGGTGAAAGTGTACCACCTCTCAGAGTGTCAAACTATTCGAATAGCCGCGTCCGTGGTCATGGACAGTTGGAGTGGCCATACTGTTCCGTCGTCAGATGTTTTCAAAATTACTTGTGAAGTGAACTATGATTTTGACATGACCACAACAGGGTTGTGAATATGAAAACTAGGTTCCCACTTAAGTGATTTAGAACATTAATTTGTTTTCTTTACTTTTAAACTCAATATAGATAAACCTGGCTATTTGCAAATAAACCTAGAGCTTAAGATTTCCTCCTAGAACTACCTTACTTGTTAGTGATAGTTTGCGAGTACTTAAAGAGTATTGATATCTTCGTCCCTGGCTATTCCCGTGGCCAGACTATGAGGAGGACTATCAGGAAGATAGACAGCAGGACGCCTATGACAACTAGGATCATCTTCCATCGTCAGCATTGCATGTGACCCTGAAGATGGAGCCCACTACTACGCTTATTATTCCGCTGCTTTTTTGTATTAAGACTAGATCATGAGATCCTTTATTTGTGTAAGACCTTATTATGGTTTGTAATGGATGATGTACTATGATATCCAATCTGTTATGTCTCGCAAAAATGGTAATTCTGGGATTGATATGTATGTCATAACATGAATCTGGGATTAAAAATCCGGGTGTTGACAATGATTGAGAAAACTAAGGATATTATAAGCGTACCGTGGGGATCGACCAGCTAACCGCCAGCCTGTGTGCGTCTCGAAAAGAATGGCGCCACCAGTAATGGTGTCAGGCCGCCTCGACTGATAGACGGAGTGTGAATGTTTTGGTGCACGGCTTATGGTTTTGACCGCCTGCGCGTCTCCAGAAGAATGGCGCAAAGAGACAGTAGCTGGCCGCTAGAGTGAAGGCGCGAGTTGGAAGGCACGAGTGGAAAAGTTTTGGCACATGCGGGGTATGTGTCCTGGTTGTCAACAATTTTCACGCGAAAATATCGGCCAAAATTTTCTCCCTCGTTTTAATTACTGAGCCCATGAAATTAGCCTATCAGGCCCAATCATAGCCCAAAACCTTCAATTCGGCCTTTTCATTGTCTTGTGGCTGCCGACCATAGGGCATTCAGTTTCAGAGTGAGCCCATGAAGAATAGGGCATCCGCCCCCAGTTATCCCATAATCTTTTTAATTCGGCCTTTATGGTCATCCCCTTCCCCACCCCCCACCCCCCCAGAAAAAGCTCCGCCTACTTATGTTGTTTTGTTGAAACTACTATATTACTAGTAAGTTCCACATACCCTGCACGTGAGAACCGGATAATAGACATATGATATATCATCACTATATAAAATTATAATAGATAATTTTCAAAAATATATAATTTGATCGACATCTATATAGTGTGTGTATATATTTGATCCTTTACTTTGTACCATGTATATTTAGACCTAGCAACGGACCGATGTCAGAACACCGGACGGGGATGAAAAAGGTCCATCATGTGCATGTTTCATTTATAGAGAGGCTGACACATGCGACCCAGCAGCACGGCCTTATAGAGATGCTGCATCGAGCAACATTGCCAAGTTCGAAATAGGGAGGTGTGAGCGAGAAAAAAGTCCAGTGTGGTGAGAGGCTAACATGGAGGACCCAGCAACACTATCAGGTTCGACCCGAAAAAACAGTCCAACATACACACACGCCTTTTCGAGGTCAGGGAACTGTTTTTTTAGCGCAGGGTCAGGGAACTGCTGAGCACAGGCTAGTGAAATTTGAGAAAGGATCCCATGGAGCATAGGCAAGAACATTTTAATTCGGCCTTATCAGGGTCAAGGGACTGCTTAGCACAGCCCAGTGAAATTTAAGAAAGGAGCCCATGGAGTATAGTGCATGTAGATGGACCATGTAGAATAGGCCAAATATTTTTAATTCAGCCTTTTAAGCATTGTCCCCCACCTCTTAAAAAAACTCCGCCTCCACCTCTTTAAAAAACTCCGCTATATTTTTAAGAAACTAGTCCATTATATATGTGGCATTTTATAAATTGAAATGCCAGGAGGCTGTCTTTTCTTTTTAAAAATATAAACACGAACACACGACATCTTTTTAAAAACATTAAAACATAACTTGAAGGTACTAAGGAATGTTTAATAATATATTTTCTATAAATATCTTTGGCATAGTGGCGACACACACAATTTAAATCTATTGGAAGTCCAAAACAGCAGACGTGGCCGAAAAAAGTCTATCATACATACACATATTTTATTTAAAGATAGACCGACATGTGGGTCCCACCAGCGTGGCCTTATACAGGTGTTGTATCGAGCAACGTTGCCAAGTTCGAAATAGGGAGGCGTGAGCGAGAAAAAAGTCCATCATGCGCACATTTGTTCTAATGAGAGGCTGGCATGGGGGGACCCAGTAGCCTAAAAAACGGCTGATGCAGCGAGCAACGTTATCAAGTTCGAAACATGGAGCACAAGCAGAGAAAAAAATCAATCATACAATCGATCCTTCTAATGAGAGGTTGTCATGTGGGACCCAGCTACATGATCAAACGGCAGATTCGTCAAGCAATGCTATCTAGTTAGGAACAGGGTGGCGCTAGAGTAGAAAAAAAGTCTATCATACCCACGATTCTTCTAATGTGAGACTAACATAAGGAACCCACCAGCACGACTGATGCAGCGAGCAACGCTATCAAGTTCGGAACACGGAGGCACGACCGAGGGAAAAATTCTATCATACACACGTTTCTTCTAATGAGAGGATGACTTGTGGGGTCCAGGAGTTTCATTAAACGGCTGATGCAGCGAGCAACACTATCAAGTTCGGAACACGAAGGCGCGACAGAGGGTAAAAAAATCATCATACACACGTTTCTTCTAATGAGAGGATGACATGTGGGCCCAGCATCGTGATTAAACGGTAGATGCATCGAACAACGCTATCAAGTTCGGAACAGTAAGCGTGGCGAAGGAAAAATCCATCATACACACGTTTCTTCTAATGAGAGGATGACATGTGGGGCTCAGGAGGTTGGTTAAACGGTAGATGCATCAAGCAGCGCTATCAACTCAGAATAGGGTAGCGCCAGCGAAGGAAAAAATCGATCATACACACATTTCTTCTAATGAGAGGATGACATGTGGGTCCCAGGAGGTTGATTAGACGGTAGATGCATCGAGCAACGCTATCAACTTCGAACAGGGTAGCGCGTGCGAAGAAAAAAATTCCATCATACACATAGTCCTTCTAATGAGAGGTTGACATGTGGGACCTAGCAGCCTGACTAAACGGCAGACGCCTCGAGCAACGTTATCAAGTTCAAATCAGGGAGGTTCGACCGAAAAGTATGGTCCGCTAGAGACACTGACGTCTGGGACCCACACGCCTCAAAAGACTTCGGCAAGTCAACATCACGCGAGGAAATGAAAATCTTGCTTCTGCCACACGCCAGCTGAGCTTCCTCCATGTTTTTAGTAGATCCGTCGTAGTAGAGGGCCGCGAAACCGGAAAAAAAAGTTTTCCATCGGCCACGGTCGAGCCGAGAATTTCGTCGCGGAAGACATGCCTTCTACGACGACCGTTGGGCCAATTCGTTGCGGAAGAAAACTTTTCTTGTAGTGTGTTCTCTAATAGTGAACAATTACCAAAAGCATAGTCAAGTGATCTACAACAACACATTGTCTATAGGGCATTAGTACAGATAAGTCACATGAAATGAATCCTAGGGTCACTGTTAAGCATCACCATAGGGGATGAACCCTAATGGGAAAGTCAGTGTAGAAGTCGTATAGTAGGGAAACAGAGAGAAGCAGGGAGCTAGAGGGGTGAGAGACATGAACTTACTCGAGGTCCTCGCTAGGTAATTGAAGTGGAAGTAGAGGTTGTAGATGAGGAGGTGCACGGCGGCACAGGGAGCACCCTAGAAAGGCGCTACAATCCGTAGCAAAGCCGCGATGGTGGCGGCCGTGGGAAGAAGACAACACCATAGGCACAGAGTAGCGTCAAGGGGCGCCAGAGCGTGGAAACCGCGACGAAGCCCAAACCATAGCCTCCAGGGTGGTATCGACACAACCAGTAGGAGGCACGAGAGGCAAATCGAGCTGGATAGGGGGCAGTGCATCGTTAGCACCTCGACATTGGTCGAGGCGGCCAGGAGCAGCCGGGATTGAGCGTGGCGGTGGCATCGGGTCATCTTGGAGAGGAGTGAGCATCACGAGAGAGGAGAGAGGAAGGAGAGAGTGGGGTTACTTGGATGGGTGAGGCCCGCCCAGTATAACCCTAGGGGGTATTAGCTAGTGCTCCTTCTGCCAGTGCAACTTTGTCTTTAAAGAAATCGGCTCCGTAGCTTTGTTTGTAGTTTCCCATATTTCTTCTGTTGCCACTGTAATGACTATTGACTTATGTTGTCTCTAAAGTGCCTCATTTTGATGAGAAGAGTATTTTTGTATATATGTATATGAGTGGCTCTTTTCTTTGCTAAATTTTTTTCTATCTTTCGTGTGCCTTGCTAGAGTTTGAATGATTCGGCTGCTCCCCCTGCTCCTTCGCAGACGTCGGATGTGACCCCATCCTCGACTAGGATGGGTGTAACTGAGATTGCCATTGTGCGTACAGTAGCCCCGCTGTTGTATGTTGAAAAAATTGAGCAAGTGAAGAAACTCGAAGGTAAACTTCGGGTTGTTCAATCAATGGTGGATGTTGCCCAGTCGAAGACGCGTCGGGCCCTTGATCGTGAGGTGTACTTCCTGGATGAGATTTCCAGGGCAAGTGAAAAGATGTTGTGTAAGTCCTTAAGTTTTTTGCTTCTTGCTGTTCCTCTTTTTGCGGGATGCCAATTTCTCTCTCCCTTTCTTTTTCCTTTGTTGAAATTCGATTGTGGGAAGAAACCCAACGTCTGTGCAACCGACTTCAAGCTCTCGTGTCTGCTTCTCAAAATTCTGGGATGGACTTCTGGATTGATTATCATCGCGCTTACGTCATGGCCCTGCTTCAGGATTGTGTATCCGAGGTGGAGCAGTTTGTCGAGTGCTGTCGCAGATCACTGGCCATTATTTATAATGCCATGTTTCCTCGGGATCCCCCAGCCTTAGACTTTAGCTGATTTTATGGTGAAACTTCGGAAGGGTGAATTGATTCATTATTTTGTAAAGCTTCAACTTGTGGCAGGTGCCAAGCTTGTGTTGTCTTGGGTGCATGTGCATCATCCGACACTAGATTTGGACGTCATATCATCGGGGCTGCCTTCTCCTGCTGATGGTGGTCTTATCGACATGGTGCCTCATTATGCTGCCACCCGTAGACCTTCAATTAGAATTGTTCGAAGGTGCCTAGAGACAGACGTGGAGTTTTTTTATGAATTTTGCTATCCGACTGTTTCTGCTTCTAGTCTGTAGCTTTTGTACTTTTTAGAAGAAATATTGTATAGATCTTCTTTATACTTGTCAAAAATGTCGTATGCTTTATACGGGATTTTGATTGTACATTGTATTCTTTTGTTGAGGACCCGACGAACTGATGTCTCTTTGCCTGTATGTGCCTTAGAAATTTTAATGCCGAGAAGTACTTTCTTTATTCATTGATGAGTATAAATGGATACATTGCATGGGCGTAATTGCCTGGCCGTTGGCCTTTTTGGGATATAAGAGTAACAAATTTTCCTAAAACTTCGGCTTCTGTCTTGAGGTGCTCCATCATGCTTCTTTGCGGTAAGCGCAATTTTTTTGACTGGAGGCGTCGTGTCTGTACGGCGGACCAAAGAGAAAAGTAGTTGATTTTCTGGGTTGCTTGTGCTTGGGAAAACTGATGAGTGTGTCCCCCTATGCAGACCGGAGGTGGAGGCCGAATAGGTAGCTTTTGCGGGTGCACGGTGCTCCTGATTTTCTGGATTTTGCTCGCTACATGTTTCGTGTAGTAGCTTCATCCGCTATTTTCAGCTGGCCAAATTGCATCTCCATCCCGAAGGATTCTGATATTTTGTTGAATTCGCGATTGTAGCTATCCGACCGGCTGAAGCTTCCTTTTACTGTTATGACCCCATTGGGTGCTGGCATTTTCAGTACCAGGTATGCGTAGTGAGATACTGCCATGAATCGAGCGAAATCTTGTTGTCCCAGGATCGTGTGGTACTGTGATGGCTAGTCCATGACTTTGAAATCTAGTTTTTTGCGCCTGAAGTTGCTTCTTGACCCGAAGACTACGTCGAGGTATACTTTGCCTAGAGGAATTTCAGCTTTGCCTGGAACTATTCCATGGAGAGTTTTATCTGTTGGTGCTAGATTCGTTAGGGACCAATTCATTGCCCGTAAAGTTTTGGCGTAGATGAGGTTGATGCTGCTTCCTACATCCAAGAAAACCTTGCCCATGTCGAACCTACCGATTTGTGCCTTCACTATTAGTGCTGATTGACCAGGTCATGGGGCCTGAAGTGGATGGTCAGCTCTGTTGAAGGTTATTTCTTGTTCTGACCAATGAAGATACTCTGGTGTAGGGGGTGGTGCTATTTCCGCCATGTTCACTTGTCTGCTGATCAGCTTCTATGTTCTATTAGAGGGTCGTCCCTTCTGGATCATGGACATTGCTCCCTTTGATCTAGGTTTTCATCTTCTTGGTTTGTTGCGTTTTGCAGCAGTCCCGCTGGAGGATGCCCCGGTGGTGATGGTGCACCGATAGCAAAAGCGCCAGGTGCAGTGGCGTAGCCTCGGTTTGCTACTTCGGTTGCTCTTGCATTGCATAGTTCTTGCATTTTTAGGAACGTTCTACAATCTTCTAAGAGATGGTTGGATTGCCTCTTGTCTGTCGAGTTGATGTAGAAGTGCATATTGCATGGTCCTTCCAACATTTGACTTGCTGACATGGGCGGGTTGCTACTTTTTGGCTGGTATCGTTGCTGCGGCTGGCTTTCGTCGGTGTCGTCTCTGCTACCCCAGTACCCATTGTTGTAGTCATCGCCTCGTCGGTTGTCTCCTCCAGAAAAACCGGTTGCAACATAACTTGGCGTGTTGTATCCATCATTGTTTCGTCGCCTTCTATCATTATTGCGCATGTCCCTGTCTTCTTCGGGTGAGCAAGCTCTTTTGTTGTGTAGTGCATCTTCTTCGTCGGCCCAGCGATTGGCTATGTCTATCAGCTGCGAAATTGTCTTTGGTTTGATTCATCCTAGTTCTTCAATGAACTCTTACCGACGAAGTCCATCATTGAAAGCATCAATTGCTCTTTCATCGGATATGGATTTAGACGATTTTTTATAATGTTCACTACTGGACAAAGTCTCGTATTGATTCTCCTGGCTTTTGCTTGCAGGCTTGCAATTGTTCCAGATACGTGGGCCGCTTGAATGTAGACTATAAGTTCCTAATAAACTTGTCCTCAAGATTGTTCCAACTGCTGATAGAATATTCGGGTAGTTGTTTTAGCCAGGAGCGGGCTGCACCAGTTAGGTGCAGCTGTAAGCTTTGCATTGTGGTGGCCTTGGAGCCGCCATGTAGCTTGACTGTTGCTAAATAATCTGTTAACCAGGCTTTGGGCTCTTGGAGGCCATCATATTTCTGACGATCATGAGGTAGTTTGAAATCTTTTGATAGTAGAGTCTTGCAAACCCGTCGGGTAAAGCAACTGGCTCCTTATAGTTCTTTCTCTTCCTCACTTTCACCGTCATTATATCTTTGGTTGCTATGCTCTTCCCTGGATTGATCGATCCTTTGCTATGTAATATTGTTTCTTGCATCATTCTGAGGCTCTAATCCCGAGAAGTGGACCCGATGTGGCGATCGTGATCGTCGGGTGTGACCTATTTGCCGAGGGCTGCTACGACAATGCGGGGATCTATCGGGTTGCCACATGGTTCCCTGCTCTGCCTGCGGGAGAGATGCTCCCACCATGCCGAGGTTCATCAAGGCGGAGCGATGGAGAGTTTCACGAGGATCGTCGGGTGCAGGTTGAGTGCTGATCAGGTATGTTTGTTGTAACATCCCAAAACTTTAATCCAAGCTTATCAAGATCCAAATCATCAAAGTTAGGGTTAACAAAAACTTTTCCAAATTAAAAATGAAAGCATTCATGTGTATGTGCATTTAAATTAGGAGTTGATTTGAATTGCCATGGTTCTGTGATTCATTGCTTGTAAAATGTTTCTTAGGTGAAATAAACATCATCTAAATCATTCCCAAACTTTTCCCAAAGAAAAACAACTCAAAATGAATAATTGAAGTGAATGGTCATTTTGGCCAATTAACTATCATGCCTACTTTGGCTATTCCTAGTACTCAAAACTTAACAGAAACAATTGTGGATCTTTACACCCCTTGATAGTACACATAATGAGGTACCAAGGCCCACTTTGTGATCTGCTAAAAACATTCAAATGCTAATTTTAAATGACAGTTTAAAATTGAATCTATTTCATATGGGAAGGTCCCACTATTTCAAAAATCACTCAAACAAGCTCCATTTTCAAAACCCAAGCAACCACAGAGTCTCAAGCTTATGCCTAGCAAACCCACCAAAAATATTTTAAAAATTCAAAAGTTTATTTCTTGCGGCCATTTAATCAAACACTTGGCAGACAGGGTTAAACTCTAAATCCTAGCTCACTGTTTTGAACAGGGTTTTGCCCCCAAATGATCTCCATTTAATCCCCTTGTCCCCTCATGATCTAACCACGCCCTTAACACCCATCCCCTACCCCCTAGCAGCCATGCCATGCCAACCCGAGGACATGCTCGCCGGCCAAACCTTGCCCCGCTGCAGCAGACCACCTCCCCCTCTCTCGCCATGTCTAGGAAGTAGCCAGGACCTCACCACCACCCTCTGTCCCTTCCCCGAGCCAAGCCCAGCCGTGGACCACCGAGCAATCCACGCGCCAAGTGCCACCGCACCATGCCGACTAAGCGCCAGAGCGCCGCACCCGGCACGCGTGCACAAGTCGCCGCTCGACCGCAGCCCGCGCCTACCGCTCCGCCACGACCTAGAGAACACGACGGACATGCCCGTTCACCGCCCAACGCACCACAGCCACCGCTCGCCATGGACACCGCCGCCGCTGCCGCTCAGAGCGCCAGCTGCCCCCGACCGCATACCACCGCCCCTAAGCCAGCATTAAGTTCCTAGAGCACCACCAGGAGACCGCCCGTCGATCGCCACCCTCAGCCATGCCGCTAGCCGCCCGTAGCCATGTCGCCACCGTCGCCTGCCCATCCCTCTCGGTCTCGCCATCGAGCCTATAAAAGGAGGGCACCTCCAACCATTTTAAGCACACCACTCCACTCCCCTCACCTCACTGATCATCCCACACCACTAGCTGGAGCAAGGGGAGCAGCAGCTCACCAGAATTGCACCGGAGCAGGCCGCCTCTGGAGGAGAAGGGCGCCGCTGATTGCGACCACCCCCGGAGCTGCCTCGACCGTCCCTGAGCTCGCCGTCGACCACCAGACCATTTGCCCGCCTCGCCAACCTTGCTGGAGCCCTGGTATGCCTCATATGCACCCCCACTGAGCCGCTAGGGTTCGAGCTCGCCGGCGACAGGTCCGTCGTCGACGACAAGCCACAGCCGTTGATCCCCACTCTAATCCAACGTCCCACATTGCCCTGTACCGCTTCGCGCGTTATGAATCGCTGACCGGTGGACCCCCCTGTCAGCTGAGCCCCGCACTGCGGAGTGACGCTGGGCCGGCCCGTTAGAGTTTCCCGCGCGACCCAGTTAGTTTGAATTAGGATTTTTCTATTTAGTTTAAACTTAGTTCTGTCTCTGAGTCTGAAAATCAATTCAGAGAGATTTACAACTCCAAATTGCATGAAACCAATTTTGTCTGAAAGGTATTGAAATGATCTATCCAAGCCCGTTGGATTTAATTCAATTAGAGTTATAGATCTCTCCTAGTAAAAATAATAAAACAGAAGCATTTGCACCTTGCAACATTTTTCAAAATTCAACCATGATAGCTTTTGAGATGATTCCAACTCTCAAAAATCACATTTCACCATACCTATTTGAATATGTAATAATATTAAGGTTTATATGCAGTGACTTTGGACTAGTACCAAAATAATGCTATATAGGAATTTCTAGTCACTTTAAATCATTAAATAATGAACTTAAACCAAAGTAATTATGATCCAACCCTTAAATCTCATTCCCACATGTTAGAATATGTGGTGATGACATGTGTCCACATGATCCCATATTTTAAGTGGTGAATATTAAATCTTAGTTAATTTTTTAATGAGTAGAAATTACTTTTCTAAATTAAAAAGAATGAAACTAGTTAATAAAACTTCAACCAAATGTGTGCCTTAGAGTGCTTGAGATGATAATAGATCATCAAATGTGTGCCTTAGAGTGCTAATTAGACTAGTTAAGTATTGTTTGGTGATTGTGTACTCCGTATGTATTTATAGACGATAGTACCGACCAAGTCTACGAGGAGGAGGAGTTCTACCAAGAAGAAGAAGAAGAAGAAAACTTCAACCACTACACCAACCAAGGCAAGCCACCATTAGTAATGCAAGCTAACCCTTGCAAGTATAATTCTTAGCAAGCTAGGTTTGAACTAGATGGTTTAGCAAAGATGCTTTAGGCATGCTTGAGTTATACTACCTTGACTAGTATTTCATCCAAGTCTTATTTACAAGCTTTACTTCCTTTGCTTTACCCAAAGTTCTTTAGTTGTTTGAAGGTAGCATAAAGAGTATAAAACTTGACCTATTTAGAAACCTTTAGATGTCATTCTATGGCATGAGATTGAACCCATCTTTTCCACCTTAGTGAACATTCTTAACTTAGTAGTTTAGAGTAGATAAAAACTTGAGTCACTATAGATGGGAACACTTGGTGAAAATGAATTATGAAAACCTTGGAATGATGAGTCATTCTATTGAGATGTTTTGACATGTGTTGAGAAACACAAATGGTTTATGATGATGAAAATGTTGAGGCATGAGCCTTAACCCTTTTACAAAACTGATGGTTGGATTCAGATGCGATATCATTCCAAATTTACCGTACAACCACACTACCTGAATTGGGTAAGGCTTAGCTGGAAATTTATATGCATTAGTATTAGTTCCCTCGCGGGAGAGGTTTGAGCTGAGGCTACCTCTCAATGTTGTCCACCTATGCAGTGCCCAAGTTGACTGATGGTCATGGTTGGGAGGCCATGCTCATAGGACAGGTGCTTATACTAGGGTGTGTAAAGGGAAGGTTATGTTTGATTATCTGCATACTAAGTATGATGATTCAGGGTTATCCCTGACAGATGTAACGAATCTTGTGGTGAAAGTGTACCACCTCTGCAGAGTGTCAAACTATTCGAATAGCCGCGTCCGCGGTTATGGACAGTTGGAATGGCCATACTGTTTCGTTGTCAGAAGTTTTCAAAACAACTTATGAAATGAATGATGAATCTTGACTTGACCACAACAGGGTTGTGTTTATGACATTAGCTCCCCAACTTAAGTGATTCTAGAACTTTACGTTATCTTTCTTTGCTTCTGAACTCAACTTAGGTTTCAAACTTAACTTTATAGTAAAAATTAGATTTAGCACTTTGACTTAGAACTATTTTACTTGTTTGTGGTAGTTTAAGAGTACTTAAAGAGTACTCATGGCTTTTGTCCCTGGCTATTCTCATGGCCAGACTATGAAGGAGACTACCAAGATGATGGCTAGCAAGACGGCTATGATAACTAGGACTATCTGCCTTCGTCAGCATTGCCTATGCCCCTGAAGATGGACCCCACCACTACGCTTATCTTTTATTTCCGCTGCTTGTTGTATTAAAGACTGGATCATGAGATCCTTATTTGTGTAAGACCTTATGTATGGTTTGTAATGGATGATGTACTGTGATATCCAATCCGTTATGTCTCGCAAAAATGGTAATCCTGGGATTGCGAGGTATGGCATAACGGGCATCTGGGATTAAAAATCCGGGTGTTGACAAGTTAGTATCAAAGCCATCCTAACCATAGGAGACCCTAGTTAGAATGGACGTCCAAACAAAAACTTAGTTTCAAAACAAAAGTGAGTATTTATGAAAACTATTTCCTCTCTTATCCTTGTGAACTCATTCTTTCTCAAAAATTCATGTTCCTCAAAATTCTTACATTACTACTTAAAAATTGACACACTTGATCACTTCACTAATTTCCTCATCCTTAATTCTTGTAGATGGAGACTCAGTTAAGCAAGTTTTACCAGTTGGGAAACGGAGGTCAGCTGATCTTCGAGAGGGATCTGGATTCACTGTCGGAGTTACTAGGACGCCCACATCTGGAGTTTCTTGGAGCTCAACTTCCAGGACCCCCAGGAGGAGACCTACAGTGGCTAGTCACCGCAGATCTGAGAGGAAGCATCGAAGCACCAACTTCTGGGAGAATTCAGTTCTCCGTGAGAGAGAACAACTGGCTAGATGGATTAGCCAGGGCAATGCATGAAGCTCTCGCACGTCTATGTGCCCTCAGCGTCAACAAAATCCAAGGAACCCGTTTTGCTCACTATCCAAGACGCGACTTCATGGGAATGCCGATGGAGATGCCAAGTCATCCAGAGTTGAGGCGTCAAGTGGAGAATCTTGACTTCTTGCTGCACGACAGACAGCAGGAACTGGACAATGCTAGGGAGTTAGCCAACTAGAACCGTGCCATTGCCAACCAGAAGGCCCAGACTTTCGCACTGCTCGTCCAGGATCGCCAATCTCTTCGCCGCCAGCATGCAAAGAAGGATCGCACCATCGCCCGTCTTTGCAAGAAGGTGGCCGACCTCGAGAAGACCGTCAAGGAGCAGGCAGCTCAGCTTGCCGCCAAGGAAGAAGAAGATGAGGGTGAAGTCATCCAAGGAGACATGGATTCTTACCTCATCAACAATGATGACTTTCTGGAGGAGGATGCCGTGGACTTCTACACTGATGATGAGGACTCTGACTTCATCGACGATGAGTAGATGCACTAGAGCACTATCGTAGCATGAGATGTAATGGTCCCACTATATCGTAGCTTGCAGAATGGTTCTTCAAACCATCTGTTTTCCTTTGATTGTTGTGGTGTGTGTTGTATCGTGTGCTTGTTTGCATGAATGAAAATGAAGTTAGTTGAAAAACCTGAGTCTAACTCGAAGTTTTAGAGTTGAAAACCAAAACCATGAACCTTAGAATTTCCCCCTTACCCCTATATCTATCTCAATCTTCAGATGACTCGTGGAAACCAAGGAGGGAGCAGCTTGTCACAAGACCCAATGCTGCAGATCTTGCAGAATCTCATCGCAGACCGTGAAGCAAGCAGGGCAGAGCGCCAAGCCAACTTAGAAACATTGTAGCAGATCACCCAGATGGCTCTCAACAACCAAGGGCATGGAAATCAGGATCACAGGGATCCAAACTCAAAGAAATTCAGAACACCAATCCGACAATCTTCAGCCAATCTGAAAACCCATTAGATGCGGATGACTGGTTGCAGACAATGGAAAACAACTTAGAAGTTGCAAGAGTTGATGAAAATGAGAAAGTTCTCTTCACCACCCACTACCTAGCAGGAGATGCAAGAGCTTGGTGGAATAGTATCCGCAATATGAACCATGGTGAAGTGATCACATGGGAAGCATTCAAAGTCAAGTTCAGTCGCACCCACGTGCCGCAAGGTCTAGTCAACAGGATGAGAGATGAATTCCGTGAATTGAAGCAGGGAAGAATGACTGTGGTGGAGTACCGGGATAGATTCCTGTCACTTGCCAGATATGCACCTGATGAGATCAACACGGAGGCCAAGAAGAAGGAGAGATTCCTGAACGGACTGCATGATGAGATGCAGACTGTCCTCGTCAACATCCGTTTCGAGGATCTCGAAGAGCTAGTCGACTCTGCCATTCAGATGGAAGGGCAGATTAACCAGGAAAATGACAACCGCAAGCTTCATATATGATGCAGCAGTCTAGATCCAGTAGTCACCAGAAGTACCCTCCCAACCCTTCACCAGGATATGCACCAAGGAACAACCGACCCCCAACGTCTCGCCCAAGTTACCCCAACCGTAGTGGAGGAAATGTGAAGTCCGTAGGAAACAATCACAACTCCAGCAATGCCAACAATTTCAACCTTGCACCTCCCAAGAACATCAACAACAACACTACACCCAGAACTGGCAGCAATGTTGTACCTTTCGCAGTCAAGGACAAGTCCCAGATCACTTGTTTCGAATGTGGAGTGAAGGGTCACTACTCCAATGAGTGTCCCAAGAAGACTGCAGCCAATGCCAATGTGAATGCCCTAGCTCAACAGCAGCGCCGTGTTCAACCAGGGAGAAGATTTGCCCCAGGGAATCCTCACAACCGCAACGGTCGTCTCTTCCACATGAATGCAGAAGAAGCCCAGGAAGCGCCAGATGTAGTGCTGGGTATGTTTTCTGTCAACTCAGTTTTAGCAAGAGTATTGTTTGATTCGGGAGCATCGCATTCATTTGTCACCGAAGAATTTGCATGCACTAGTAAGATTCACCCAACCAACTTGAAGCATGTCATGATAGTTCAAATCCCCGGTTCAACAACCAAAGCTAGAAAAATTTGCAAAGTTGTGCCTATCAGAATACATGGAATAGATTTTTATGCCAACCTAATTGTACTTGGAACCAAAGGATTGGAAGTAGTACTAGGTATGGACTGGATGTCAAGGCATAAAGGACTGATAGACTGTGCTAAGAAAGCCATCACCATGACCAGTAGTTCTGGAATAACAGTCGAGCATATATCTGAAACCTAACCACGCCAATTCAAGTGCAACAAGAGTGTAGCCCTGCCCACCATAGACCAGGTCAGAGTAGTCTGTGAATACCCCAACGTATTCCCAGATGAATTCCCAGGTATGCCCCCGGATAGGGATATTGAGTTCATTATCGAACTAATCCCCGGAACCGGACCCATAGCCCAGAGACCCTATAGCATGAACCCCTCAGAGTTAGTGGAACTGAAGAAGCAGTTGGATGCCATGTTAGAGAAAGGCTTGATTCAACCAAGCGCATCGCCATGGAGATCACCAGTGTTATTCGTCGACAAGAAAGATGGAGGCAACCGTCTGTGCACCGATTACAGAAAGTTGAATGACGTTACCATCAAGAACAAGTACCCCTTGCCAAAGATAGAGGATCTATTTGATCAGTTGACTGGAGCCTAGGTATTCTCAAAGATTGATCTTAGGACTGGTTATCACCAACTTAAGATTCGTGCAACGGATATTCTGAAGACCGCCTTTACTACTCGCTATGGTTTATACGAGTATACGGTTATGTCTTTTGGATTAACCAATGCCCTTGCTTATTTCATGAATCTCATGAATAAGATCTTTATGAATTTCCTAGATAAGTTTGTAGTTGTGTTTATCGACGACATCCTTATCTACTCCAAGTCAGAAGAAGAACATGAGCAACATCTGAGAATCATCCTAGAAACCCTGAGAGAGCATCAGTTGTATGCCAAGTTCATCAAGTGTGAGTTTTGGCTGAAAGAAGTAGGATTCCTAGGACATATTGTGTCTGCCGGAGGAGTCTCTGTTGATCCCGCCAAGATCAAAGATGTCGAAGAATGGGAAGCTCCAACCACTCAAAGCCAAGTCCGTGCATTTCTCGGATTAGCGGGATACTACCGCAAGTTCGTAGAAGGATTCTCGAGCATAGCCCGACCCATGACCCAATTGTTAAAGAAGGACAAGAAGTTTGAATGGACAGACAAATGTGAAGCCAGTTTCCAGGAGCTGAAGAAGAGATTGATATCAGCCCCAATATTGATCATGCCAGACATCAAGAAGCCGTTTGATGTGTATTGTGACGCATCCAAGATTGGTCTAGGATGTGTGTTGATGCAAGAAGGCAAAGTCATCGTGTATCTGTCTCGACAACTGAAGCATCATGAGCAAAACTATCCGACCCATGATCTTGAGCTAGCAGCTGTGGTTCTAGCATTGAAGACATGGCGTCATTATTTGATGGGTAATCGCTGTGAGATTTACTCATATCACAAGAGCTTAAAGTATATCTTCACTCAGAAGGTGCTAAATATGAGGCAACGGAGATGGATAGAGTTAATCAAGGATTATGACCTTGACATTCACTATCACCCCGGCAAAGCCAATGTGGTAGCGGATGCTCTTAGCAGATTGCCGTGTAGGCTAAATATCATGATCAAGGAGAAGCAACCAAGTTTGTATGAAGAGTTGGAGCAGTTCAGGACTAAATTAGTTAGCAAAGGATTCTTAGCTAGCATTGAACTTCAACCCACTTTGATTAGCCAAATCAAGGAAGCCCAGAAGGGGAATGAAAGTATCGACGGAATCAAACGTTGTATTGGTACAGGAAAAGTACCTAGATTCACAGAAGACGAAGAAGGAGTACTGTGGTGCAAAGGACGTATCTGTGTGCCAGCAGATTCGGAGCTGAAGCAAGTTATCATGAAGGAAGCTCATGATACTCTTTATTCTATCCACCCCGGAGGAACGAAGATGTATCAGGATTTGAAAGAGCAATTTTGGTGGCACAAGATGAAGATAGAAATCGGAAGCTACATCGCCAAGTGTGACATCTGTCAAAGAGTGAAGGCAGAGCATCAGAGGCCTGCAGGACTGTTGCAACCATTGCAAATTCCGGAATGGAAATGGGATTCCGTCGGAATGGACTTTATCACCTGTTTACCTACTTCTAGCAGAGGAAATGACTCAATCTGGGTCATAGTTGATAGATTGTCCAAGATAGCCCACTTTATACCTGTCAAGACTACCTACGAGAGTGCAAAGTTAGCAGAACTGTATATTGCTAGGATTGTCAGTCTGCATGGAACCCCCAAGACCATCGTATCAGATCGAGGAACCCAGTTTACCTCAAGATTTTGGCAGAAAGTTCAAGAAGGATTAGGAACCAAGTTGAACTTTAGTACCGCTTATCACCCGCAAACTGATGGACAGACTGAGAGAGTCAACCAGATCCTAGAGGATATGCTTAGATCTTGTGTGTTGGAATACGGATCAAAATGGGAAGACTGCCCGCCTTTCGCAGAGTTCTCATATGAGAACAGTTATCAAGCTAGTTTGCAGATGGCACCCTTTGAATTCCTATATGGAAGAAAGTGTCGTACCCCTTTGAATTGGTCGCAAGTAGGAGAGAGTCAGATCTTTGGACCCGACATTCTCCGGGAAGCAGAAGAGAAAGTTCACAAAGTCCGGGAGCACCTCAAGACCGCCCAATCCAGACAGAAGAGTTATGCTAACAAGAGAAGGATAGACCTGACTTTCAATGTCGGAGATTTTGTGTATCTCAAGGTTTCACCGTTGAAGGGAACTCAACGCTTTAGTCTAAAAGGAAAGTTAGCCCCCAGATATATCGGACCCTTCAAGATTCTGAACCATCGAGGAGAAGTATCGTATCAACTGGAACTACCTGAAGAGATGTCAGCCATCCACAATGTGTTCCATATCTTATTACTTCGCAAATGCTTGGAAGTGCCGAAAAAGACTAAAGTTTTCAAGAACAACGACCATAGAGCTGTGGAGATCAACAATGACCTGATCTATTGAGAAGTACCCATCCGTATCTTAGAAGAAGCTTACAGAACCACTAGGACCAGGAGTATCAAGTTTCTCAAGATTCAGTGGAGCAACCATACCGAAGAGGAAGCCACTTGGGAGCGAGAAGATTACATTAGGACAGAGTTCCCAAATCTCTTTAGTTCCTAGTTTTCTTTGTAAATCTCGGGACGAGATTTTATTTAAGGGGGGAAGGTTTGTAACATCCCAAAAGTTTAATCCAAGCTTATGAAGATCCAAATCATCAAAGTTAGGGTTAACAAAAACTTTTCCAAATTAAAAATGAAAGCATTCATGTGTATGTGCATTTAAATTAGGAGTTGATTTGAATTGCCATGGTTCTGTGATTCATTGCTTGTAAAATGTTTCTTAGGTGAAATAAACATCATCTAAATCATTCCCAAACTTTTCCCAAAGAAAAACAACTCAAAATGAATAATTGAAGTGAATGGTCATTTTGGCCAAATTAACTATCATGCCTACTTTGGCTATTCCTAGTACTCAAAACTTAACAGAAACATTTGTGGATCTTTACACCCCTTGATAGTACACATAATGAGGTACCAAGGCCCACTTTGTGATCTGCTAAAAACATTCAAATGCTAATTTTAAATGATAGTTTAAAATTGAATCTATTTCATATGGGAAGATCCCACTATTTCAAAAACCACTCAAACAAGCTCCATTTTCAAAACCCAAGCAACCACAGAGTCTCAAGCTTATGCCTAGCAAACCCACCAAAAATCTTTTCAAAATTCAAAAGTTTATTTCTTACGGCCATTTAATCAAACACTTGGCAGGCAGGGTTAAACTCTAAATCCTAGCTCACTGTTTTGAATAGGGTTTTGCCCCCAAATGATCTCCATTTAATCCCCTTGTACCCTCATGATCTAACCAGGCCCTTAACACCCATCCCCTACCCCCCTAGCAGCCATGCCATGCCAACCTGAGGACATGCTCGCTGGCCAAACCTTGCCCCGCTGCAGCAGACCACCTCCCCCTCTCTCGCCATGTCTAGGAGGTAGCCAGGACCTCACCGCCACCCTTTGTCCCTTCCCCGAGCCAAGCCCAGCCGTGGACCACCGAGCAATCCACGCACGCGCCAAAGCGCCGCGACCAAGACATCGCGGCACAAGCCGCCGCTTGACCGCAGCCCGCGCCCACCGCTCCGCCACAACCCAGGGAACACGACGGACATGCTCGTTTGTTGCCCAACGCACCACAGCCACCGCTCGCCGTGGACACCGCCGCCTTTGCCGCTCAGAGCGCCAGCTGCCCCCGACCGCATACCACCGCCCCTAAGCCAGCATTAAGTTCCTAGAGCACCGCTAGGAGACCGCGCGTCGATCGCCACCCTCAGCCATCCCGCTAGCCGCCCGTAGCCATGTCACCACCGTCGCCTGCCCATCCCTCTCGGTCTCGCCGTCGAGCCTATAAAAGGAGGGCACCCCCAGCCATTTGAAGCACACCACTCCATTCCCCTCACCTCACTGATCATCCCACACCACTAGCCGGAGCAAGGGAGCAGCACTGAATGCGAATTGCAGGCCGCCTCTGGAGGAGAAGGGCGCAACTGATTGCGACCACCCTCGGAGCTGCCTTGACCGTCCCTGAGCTCGCCATCGACCACCAGACCGTTTGCCCGCCTCGCCGACCTTGCTGGAGCCCTGGTACACCCCCTATGCACCCCTACCGAGCCGCTAGGGTTCAAGCTCGCCGGCGACAGGTCCGTCGTCGACGACAAGCCACAGCCGTTGATCCCCACTCTAATCCAACGTCCCACATTGCCCCGTACCGCTTCACGCGTTATGATCCGCTGACCGGTGGACCCCCTGTCAACTGAGCTCCACGCTGCGGAGTGACGCTGGGCCGGCCCATTAGAGTTTCCCGCGCGACCCAGTCAGTTTGAATTAGGATTTTTCTATTTAGTTTAAACTTAGTTTTGTCTCTGAGTTTGAAAATCAATTCAGAGAGATTTACAACTCCAAATTGCATGAAATCAATTTTTCTGAAAGGTATTGAAATGATCTATCCAAGCCCGTTGGATTTAATTCAATTAGAGTTATAGATCTCCCCTAGTAAAAATAATAAAACAGAAGCATTTGCACCTTGCAACATTTTTCAAAATTCAACCATGATAGCTTTTGAGATGATTCCAACTCTCAAAAATCACATTTCACCATACCTATCTGAATATGTAATAATCTTAAGGTTTATATGCAGTGACTTTGGACTAGTACCAAAATAATGCTATATAGGCATTTCTAGTCACTTTAAATCATTAAATAATGAACTTAAACCAAAGTAATTATGATCCAACCCTTAAATCTCATTCCCACATGAAAGAATATGTGGTGATGACATGTGTCCACATGATCCCATATTTTAAGTGGTGAATATTAAATCTTAGTTAATTTTTCAATGAGTAGAAATTACTTTTCTAAATTAAAAAGAATGAAACTAGTTAATAAAACTTGTGATGCTTGAGATGATAATAGATCATCAAATGTGTGCCTTAGAGTGCTAATTAGACTAGTTAAGTATTGTTTGGTGATTGTGTACTTCGTATGTATTTATAGACGATAGTACCGACCAAGTCTACGAGGAGGAGGAGTTCTACCAAGAAGAAGAAGAAAACTTCAACCACTGCACCAACCAAGGCAAGCCACCATTAGCAATGCGAGCTAACCCTTGCAAGTATAATGCTTAGCAAGCTAGGTTTGAACTAGATGGTTTAGCAAAGATGCTTTAGGCATGCTTGAGTTATACTACCTTGACTAGTATTTCATCCAAGTCTTATTTACAAGCTTTACTTCCTTTACTTCACCCAAAGTTCTTTACTTGTTTGAAGGTAGCATAAAGAGTATAAAACTTGACCTATTTAGAAACCTTTAGATGTCATTCTATGGCATGAGATTGAACCCATCTTTTCCACCTTAGTGAACACTCTTAACTTAGTAGTTTAGAGTAGATAAAAACTTGAGTCACTATAGATGGGAACACTTGGTGAAAATGAATTATGAAAACCTTGGAATGATGAGTCATTCTATTGAGATGTTTTGACATGTGTTGAGAAACACAAATGGTTTATGATGATGAAAATGTTGAGGCATGATCCTTAACCCTTTTACAAAACTGATGGTTGGGTTCGGATGCGATATCATTCCAAATTTACCGTACAACCACACTACCTGAATTGGGTAAGGCTTAGTTGGAAATTTATATGCATTAGTATTAGTTCCCTCGCGGGAGAGGTTTGAGCTGAGGCTACCTCTCAATGTTGTCCACCTATGCAGTGCCCATGATGACTGATGGTCATGGTTGGGAGGCCATGCTCATAGGAGAGGTGCTTATACTAGGGTGTGTAAAGGGAAGGTTATGTTTGATTATCTGCATACTAAGTATGATGATTCAGGGTTATCCCTGACAGATGTATCGAATCTTGTGGTGAAAGTGCACCACCTCTACAGAGTGTCAAACTATTCGAATAGCCGCGTCCGTGGTTATGGACAGTTGGAATGGCCATACTATTTTGTTGTCAGATGTTTGCAAAACAACTTATGAAATGAATGATGAATCTTGACTTGACCACAACAGGGTTGTGTTTATGACATTAGCTCCCTAACTTAAGTGATTCTAGAACTTTACTTTATCTTTCTTTGCTTCTAAACTCAGCTTAGGTTTCAAACTTAACTTTATAGTAAAAATTAGATTTAGCACTTTGACTTAGAACTGTTTTACTTGTTAGTGGTAGTTTGCGAGTACTTAAAAAGTACTCATGGCTTTTGTCCCTGGCTATTCTCATGGCCAGACTATGAAGGAGACTACCAAGATGATGGCAGGATTTGCTATGATAACTAGGACTATCTGCCTTCGTCAGCATTGCCTATACCCCTGAAGATGGACCCCACCGCTACGCTTATCTTTTATTTCTGCTGCTTGTTGTATTAAAGACTGGATCATGAGATCCTTATTTGTGTAAGTGCTTATGTATGGTTTGTAATGGATGATGTACTGTGATATCCAATCCGTTATGTCTCACAAAAATGGTAATCCTGGGATTGCGAGGTATGGCATAACGGGCATCTAGAATTAAAAATCCGGGTGTTGACATTTGTGCATCCACAATTGCTGCTTGAGTCGTTTTTTCCTTGATATTTCCTACTTGATCTATTGACATGAACAATAGATCCAGGTCTCGGATTATGTCTCTTCTTTCTGTTTCAGGGATATTCTGCAATCGAGATGTTCCTCTTCTTAGCGGTACTCCTCTTGTGACACTTCTTGATCCTCGGGTGGAGCTCAGCTGCGCCTGTCACAGGCTGGATCCGTCGGTAAGCCTTTTCCTTTCATCGAGTTGCCTCTGCATCCTTAGTAGGTCTCTTTTTTACAATGAATCAAGTATTGATATGCTAGTAGGTCTTCACGCGTGGTGTCAGCTGTCATGGGGACTGCACCCAAAATTGCTGCTCTTGATTTTTTCCATGCTTCGACTGGTAGTCGGAGAGTTTGCCTCTCGCCCCCGCATGGTTCTCCTCCTCCTAGGGTTACGCGGTTGTTTGTTGGTTCTTTTCCGTTTCTGCGGCTCCCTGCATTATCACTTGATAGGATATCATCAGGGTTAAAAATAGGATTACATTTGGAGTCTTGCTGAGTCGATGCATCGCCAATGATCACGCATACTTGGTGCTGGGTAATATATGGACTTGTGGCGTCGTCATCCGAATTGGGGGAGACACTGTCGGGTGGATCAGTGAAGTCCATAAATTTCTGCTCTGGGTAGATTTCTGCCATCCTTATTCCAAAGTCGGTGCTTTCACTGCTTTCCTCGGGTTCGGAGTTTGCTGGGTTTGTTCCGCGTGGTGGAGTTAGTGGGGAATCTGATCTGAAGGAGAGATTGTCGTAAATACCACTAAGGTCCCCCAGATCCGTTTCATCTTGCTTGTTTCCTTCTAGTGCTTCGATTTCCGCCGAGACCTCCATGGAGGATCCGACAGACGATGTTGGAACCGCCATAAGCATAGTTTGTTCCATCGACGGTTCTGATGTAATCATGGTCGAAGGGTATGATTCTTGGGGGTATTCTACTTAGGAGCGGAAGCTTCCGATGATCAGATCGAATCCGCCGTTGAATCCAGCGGGTACTATCACAGGGGTGGGTGGGCGTGGTTCTAGTTTTGTTGGGTTTCTGCTTGAAGAAGAGTTTTCCTCTGAATCTATGGTTCCAGCGTTCAAGTTTCCCACAGACGACACCAATTGGCGAGGGGTGACCTCGGCAATGTCCATAGAGAAGGACTTAGGGTTTTGCGGAAAAGAGAACGCTGGGGATTTCGTCGGATGTCAGGAAAACAATGGAGTCAAAGTCGCTTGAATATTGAGAGAATCGCTCTGTTACAAATGGCTTGGGGATTGTTCAGTGCTTTTCCTAGGCTTCTCCCATCCTATATATAATAGGTCGGGTCTCAAAGTTGTATGCGGATAGGTCAAATGATTACAACACCAACGCAATGTCAGATTTGTCCCTCTTTCCTAATACAACTATTATCTTTGTCAGTTGCTCCTTTGGATCTTCATCTCGACTCTTCATGGGCCATAAGCCTTTCTCTAGGCCCTAGGTAGCAAATCATAGGAATCCGAGTAATCATACCTATATCACCTATTCTCCAATGGATCTCGCCACTAAAGGCTTGATCCACCTTTCCACTATTGGTACCCTTTGAGGAGGGAACCAGTGCCTTTACAATGCAAGTGGGGCACACATCTACAACTGAATTGGAGGCTCCCATGATAACAACAAGCTGCCACAAGAAAAAGGATTATCAGATAATCAAAACAAGGATCTAGATATTTGCTAGAAATACTAGATCAAGGATCCCCCAAGTGAACGGAGGGGAAGATGAGCGCTTGATTGGTGTTGAGGAAGATCAAGGCCCCCTCCTTCAATTCCCCAAAGATCGAAGTCTTTGGATGGGTGAGGATGGAGATCTCGCTTGGAACTTGAAGAACACACATTCAGATGCCCCAACTTCAGTTTTGCTGCATCTGAATGACTAGTTTATCTGCAGCATTTCAACACACATGAGATGATCCTTGGTATTGTTATCTAACACACAAAACTATAGAGATCATCAAATGTTCTTTCAATCTCCCCTTTTTGGTGTTAGATGACAATACTAGGATTTGGAATAAAGATCTACTAACAGCATCATTTCAAGAAAGAAAGAGACCCCCCCCTAAATGTGTGCATGATAAAGAATTTGAATTTGAATACAAATGCACACAAGTAGGTATAAGGATATTTCATTGGAATGGAATCTACACACAAATGGCAAGTTAGACCAAAACATCATACCACTGAGAGAGAAGTCCTCAATATAATATGAGAATAGCCACTATGATAACCAATATTGAAGTCTTCCACCGTGAGAAAGATAACCAATACAACCAATATAGTAGATGGATACATAATCACTGAGAGATAAATCCACAAGATAATTCTAGTGATAAATCCAAAACTGAACCATAGTGCCACACACAAACATAGTCTCATACAAATCAACTCACGAATAAAAGTTCAATGATAAATGGGCACAAGCAATAATAGAGAGAAAACTATAAACGGCAAATGCTTGTGCCTGACCCATGCAAATCCATAGAATCTTAATAGAACTACTTCTCCCCCTTTGGCATCAAAATGCCAAAAAGGAAGAAGAGTGATGCTAGTGCCCCAAGAGATCACTCGTTGTACTCCTCATCATTGTCCTCGTCCCCATCCTCGTCCTCAACATCATACTCCTCCTCATCCTCATCATCAACAACAGGTGGAGTGGGATCCCTCGCTGGGGCCGGATATAGGTGATGCTCGAGCTCTCCATAGTTGAGTCCGGAGCTATTCCACTGAGCATATGGAGTGGGAGAAGAAGGAGCTGGAGGATGGCCTGACGCCCCTAACACATGGTGAAGAATGAGCTGCTAGGTGTGAGCCATCTCATGGCGCTGCTTTTATGACTCGTACTACCCCTTGTGGGTATCCACCCCCATGCACAGGATGTTCCACTGGAACCAATTCAGCTGCTTCACCTCACGAGCAATAGAAGGAACAGGGGGCCTAGGCCCACTAGCATGAGCATCTCGCATGAGACCCTCTGGAGCTGAAGAGGGATGGGAGGTCTTCCTTGCCTTGTTGTAAATCTTCTTGGTCTTGTGTTCACCATCAAGGTTAGCACCGAAATCCTCATGAGGTAGCATACACTTGATGAGCATCATGATGAACGGGGCATATGGAATGGAAAGCCGGTTAATCATGGCATCAGTCATCTCAAGGTAAATAAAATCCATCACATCAAGCCTATAATCCACGGACGCATCTTCAAAAGTGGCAACCTCATGCGAAAAAGCAAGCAGCTGAACAAGGTGGCCACAGATACTGTCATTGTTGCCCCACTAGGAGTGATGCAGTCACGGTAAAGGGCAACCAACTTAGCATACAAAGGAGAAAGACCCGAGAGCATCCCAACAACACCATCTGGGGAAAGGCACGGAGAGAGTGCAGTGTCCTTGCTAGGCTTGATAGGAGTGATAATACGATGAACACAGGGAACATCACAACCATGGAAGGGGTAACCAAGCACCTGACGAAAGGTGTCGAAATCAGACTGAATAAAGGTGGTACATGTCATCCACTTCATTATGTGGGGCTCATCTCCACAGATCACAAGGGTTGAGAAGAAGTGCTTCACCATAGAGGTATCATAGTTGTACTGCAGAGTCATCAGATGGTGCAGCCCCATCCTCTCAGTCATAGCCAAAGCCTTAGCAAGTCTTGGCTTTGAATTTGCCTCAGTCATAGCTACAGGGCGCATGGGGCGTATCTTGAGAGAGGAGTAAATATCATCATGAATACTCCTGAAGTGGGTTGACCAAAATTTATTGTCCTCACTATCAGCATTAGCATATAAGTCACGGTGACGAATGGTGGAATACTCAATGATATCCATCTTCTTGTAGCTGACGTAGGGTTTCTTGCCCTTCATTTGAGTGGTCCTCTTAGTTTTCCTAGCACGTTCAGCCATCCTATCAGCCTCTCTTTGCCACCTCCTTAATTCAACCTCGTCCACAAGACCACCTTCACCGCCGGGTCTAAAATAACAGGAATGGGGACGATGCTTCTATGTCTTAGGAGCACTTGAACCACCTGTGAAATGAATAAGATGGGTAGCACGGGGATAATCACACACACAAGTCTAGGAGGAATGATAAGAACAATAGAAAAACAATCCACAAGCCAAATCCACCTGATACACAAAACTGTGAAAATCTGACCTAGGGACAAACCTTCCAAGCCGGAGAATCCGGCCCTACCAGGGGCGGATAATCTGGCCCTAGCGAATTTTTTCAGAATAGCCACAGATTCATAGTACAAAAGTATATCAGGCAAAAGGTTTGTTATGCTACGATTCCTAGCATGCATAGAAGACAAAAGGTAACCTCTAAACCGAGTTTCCACCACAAACAACAACTTCCATACAAAGGAGAAGAACGAGGGAGTTACCCTCACTCATTGGAGGAAGAACTCGGAGGAGAGGGTACCCGGAGGCACTGGGAAGAAAATCCAGGGAGGGCCTAGAGAATCCGACGGTCGGAATGACTTCGAGGAGGACGGAGGTGGCCAACGGCGGCTGGGGAGAGGCAGTGAGGCGGGGTGGAAGAACTGCTCTGTTTGAGCCCTTCTCTGAATTTTTCTGTAAACACAGATTCAGGCTAGCAACCTCAAACAACACCCTCGCAAGTTATCCAAAGGACTTGTGCGCAAGAATAGATGGCTCAGGAATAGAAAACAGCTTAGGTTTAGACAACCAAACTGAGATGGTACTACACACCCAAGATTGCAAGAGTCAAATCAAATAAAAGCCAAAATTGGGTGTGTTTTCCATAAGAATAAGAGATATGCAAGAAAAACCAAAAAGATCCACAAGGAACCAACTCTTCTCACGGAAGAGGGTGGTGGCCGAAGCCACCATGTTGGAGTGTAAGGTATGACACCATGAAGATATATCTTGGGTTCATGACCAATACTCATCAAAGAACTCATATATCACATAATGATATTAAGAGAAGTGATTTTTCTTGATTTTAGCATTATGGGGGGAGGGTTGGCCCAATCAATTAGGACCACATTCCCCCTATATACATGCCCACACCTAAACCAAATAAAGGAAGAGATGTAAGTGGGTATGCATGAGTAATCAAGACAAGCTCCTTGAATCCATGATATTTAGCTCATTCCTCAAATAACAAAACCTTGCTTCATCAAGTGGCTTCGTGAAAATATCAGCAAGTTGGTTCTTCGTGCTCACAAAGGATAAATCAAGATCGCCACGAGCAACATGATCCTGAATAAAGTGATTGCAAATATCAATATGCTTTGTCCTTGTATGTTGCACCGGATTGTACGCAATTTTGATTGCACTTTCATTATCACATAAAAGAGGCACTTTGTCACAATTGACACCGTATTCCTTTAAAGTTTGCCTCATCCATAATAATTGAGTACATGCACTTGCAATAGACACATATTCAGCTTCGGTGGTGGAGAGAGATATACAATTCTGTTTCTTTGAAGACCAACATACCAAAGACCTGCCCAAAAACTGACAAGCTCGAGAAATTGATTTCCTATCATCCTTGTCACCAGCCCAATCTAAATTCGTATAACCACATAGAGAGAAATTGGATCCCTTGGGATACCATAAACCAAAATTAGGGGAATGAACCAAATATCGAAAGATTCTCTTGACCGCCACTATGTGACTTTATTTAGGAGCCGCTTGATACCATGCACACACACCTACACTCAACACAATATCGAGTCTAGATGCACAGAGGTAAAGGAGAGAGCCGATCATGGACCGGTATACCTTTTGGTCTACATCTTTGCCATTGGGATTGAGTTCAAGATGGCATTTAGTTTGCATTGGTATGGCAATGCCATTAAGATCCATCCTCTTGAACCTCTTGAGCATGTCTTGGATGTATTTGCTTGATTTATGAAGGTTCCTTCTCTAAGTTGTTTGATCTCAAATCTGAGAAAGAACCGTAATTCCCCATCATACACATCTCAAACCTGTCAGTCATAAGCTTTGAAAATTCATCATCAAAAGCTTGATTAGTAGAGCCAAATATAATGTCGTCTACATATAGTTGGCATATAAAGAGCTCCCCCTTAAACTTGTTAGTAATAATAGTGGGATCGATTTTCCCAACCTCGAAGCCACGGTCTAACAAATTCTCTTTAAGATGCTCATACCACGCACGTGGGGCTTGTTTAAGGCCATAGAGCACCTTATCGACTTTGTAGATATGGTTCGGGAAATTAGGGTCCTCAAAACCCGGGGGTTGCTTTACATATACCAACTCATGTAGAGGACCATTAAGAAACGCACTCTTAACATCCATTTGCTGTAAATTAAAGTTATGATGCGCTGCATTAGCAAGAAGGATACAGATAGACTCAAGCCGATCCACGAGAGCATAAGTTTCGCCAAAGTCAATGCCTTCTACTTGAGAAACACCTTGTGCTACCAATCGTGCCTTGTTCCTTACGATAATTACATTATCATCATTCTTGTTCTTGAATATCCACTTGGTGTCGATAACATTGCGGCAATCTTTTGGCTTCTCTACTAATTTCTAGACCTTGTTGCGCTCGAAATTATTGAGTTCTTCATTCATAGCAACTACCCAATCTGGATCTTCAAGAGCTTCAAAAACTTTATTTGGTTCCACCATAGATATGTTAGCTTGATGATCACTGAAGCTTGCAAGCTCTCTTCTTGTGGAAATCCTTATTCTTAGATCGCCAACAACTTTGTCTAGTGTATGACCTCTTAATTCGAGGTTTCTTTCAGCACGAGCTTTGTGACGAATTTCAATCAACTTGTTGTTTCTTGGAGGAATTTCTTCATCATTTGAGTCATCATCAGGACCACTAGCTTGACCTTGATCAACCACTTGTTCAGAGAGTACAGGAGACGAAGAACCTTACCCTTGATTTTGATCAGCAGCCATAACAGGAGGCTGCTGCTGTTCTGAAACTTCAAGACCAGATAATACGGCCAAGGGAGGGGTTGGATAATCCGTCTTGGGAGTTCTTGCTCCTTCTTGATCATCTTTGATGTTTCTGGCGAGAGATGTAATTGATGACTGCAAGTGCACAGATCGTTTGTACCTAGTTTCAAAATAAAGATATCGATCCCACAGGGAGCAGGAGTCTGAAGTCTAATAATTCTTGAAATAAATATTACACTAGTAATGCTTAATAAAGTTCTAAGTGACAAGATAAAATGCCAGTATTGCGTAAAAAGTGTTTTGGGGTTTTGGGTATAAGAGAAACAATAAGTCAAGTAAAATAACTGAATACAGAAAGTAAGTATCGCGTATGTAAGAGAGATTGGAACTGCAATAGGGAAAAAGGCGTTCTCAGGGAGTAGCGGATTCACCACTAGCATTATAAGGAGCTGATACGTCATAAACGTATCTATAATTTTTGATGCTCCATGATTGTTTTGTATCAACTTTATTATGTTTTGTTTACACTTTGAGGTATTTTTATACATTTTCTAGAACTAACCTATTAACAAGATGCCACAGTGCCAATTGCATGTTTTCTGCTGTTTTTGGTTTCAGAAAAGCTACTAAGGAAATATTTTTGGAATTGGATGGGACAAAAGCCAAAGTCAATATTTTACCAGAGGGAACATGGAGTCCGAAGGGCAGCCGAAGTGGGGCCACGAGGTGGCCACATCTAGGGCTGGCGCGGCCACCCCCTAGGCGCGCCGCCCTATGGTGTGGGCCCCTTGGGCACCCATCGACCTTGCCCCTTGGCCTATAAAAGTATCCTGATGCAGAAAACCTAGGTACCCAATCAAAAAATCCATGAAAGAGTCTGTAACCACCGCCATCTCCACCCCTAGATCGGGGGATTCGAAGCTCTTCCCGGCACCCTGCCGGAGGGGAGAGATCATCCCGGAGGCCTTCTTCATCACCATGCCAGCCTCCAGAATGATGCGTGAGTAGTTCACCCTTGGACTATGGGTCCATACAGTAGCTAGATGGTTGGTTCTCCTCCTTTGTGCTATCATGTTTAATCTTGTGAGCTCCGTTCATGATCAAGATCATCTATTTGTAATCCTATATGTTGAGTTTGTGGGGATCCGATGGATATTGAGATACTATGTCAGATTGATTATTGATTCTATCATGTCTATGTTATTTGTGATCTTGCATGCTCTTCGTTGCTAGTAGCTATCTTGGACAAGTAGATGCTTGCAACTCCAAGAGGGAGTATTTATGCTCAATAGTAGGTTCATGCCTCTAGTAATCTAGGGAAGTGAAAGAAATCTCTAAGGTTGTAGATGTGCTGTTTCTACTAGGGAGAAAACAACAATCCTTTGTCCATGGGGCAATTGTATTGTTTACTTTACACACTTTGATTAATGCAATTATCTATTCCTTGCAACATAATACTGAAAGGGGTTCGGATGATAACCAGAAGGTGGATTATTAGTCATAGATGCAGTTGGATTACGGTCTATGTATTATGTTGTAATGCCCAATCAAATCTTGTAGGAGTCAAGATGTCTAATATATGCATTGTTATGCTTTCTCAATCTGTCAATTGCCCTGCTGTAATTTGTTCACCCAACATGCTATTTATCTTAAGGAGAAACACCTCTAGTGAACTGTGGACCCCAGTCCATTCCATTTACCATTGATATACCATCTATTGTTTACCGTTTACTGTTTACTTTCTGCAAGCAATTACTATCTTCCACACTCTACATTTAATCCTTTGTTTTCAGAAAAACCAGTGAGATTCACAACCTCACTGTAAGTTGGGGCAAGGTTATGTGGTTGTGTTGTGCAGGATTCCTAGTTGCTAGCAACACCTTGGGGTTGTTTCCTGACTCCTACTAGTTCGATAACATTGGTTTCATAACTGAGGGAAACTTGATGCCATGCTCATCATACCTTCCTCTTGGGGTTCGCAACGAGCTCTACATATCTTGAGCCATCAAGCACTTTTCTGAAGCTGTTGTTGAGGAGTTAAGGACAGCTTCAATCTCTTCCTCTTCGTCAATCACTTTTCAGGGAGAAAGAAGATTCTTGCAAGGGGAGTCTCTCACAACCAATCTCTTTACTTTGTTTTAGTTTTGCTTAGTTTATTTGGCTTTGTTTGCTTGTTTCTTTATCAAAAACACACAAAAATTAGTCGTACTAGTTTGCTTCTTTTTATCAAAAACACAATTTTTTTCCTATTTCAGTTTCTATTTCTGTTGGCTTGCTTTAATCTTGCAAAAAATGATTACTCCTGAAAACACTAAGTTGTGTGACTTCACTAGCACAAACAACAATGATTTCATGTGCACACCTATTGCTCCACCTGTTCCTGAAGCTGCTTTCTTTGAAATTAAACCTGCTTTGCTCAATCTTGTTATGAAAGAACAATTCTCTGGTGCTGGTACTGATGATGCTACTACCCACCTTAATAACTTTGTTGAACTTTGTGAGATGCAAAAACATAGGGATATAGATGGAGATATTATTAAGCTTAAATTGTTTCCTTTCTCCTTGAGAGGAAAGGCTAAAGAATGGTTGCTATCCCTACCTAGAAATAGTATTGATTCTTGGATTAAATGCAAAGATGCTTTCATTGGAAAATATTATCCTCCTACTAAGATTATATCTATGAGAAGTGAAATAATGAAATTTAAACAATTTGATAATGAACAGGTTGCTCAAGATTGGGATAGAATGAAATCTTTGGTAAAGAATTTCCCCACTCATGGACTGACTGCTTGGATGATTATCCAAACTTTTTATGCAGGATTGAATTATTCTTCGAGAAATCTGCTGGATTCTGCTGCTGGAGGCACCTTTATGACCATTACTTTGGGTGCTGCAACAAAGCTTCTTGATAATATGATGGTTAACTATTCTGAATGGCACACTGAGAGATCTCCACAAGGTAAGAAGGTAAATTCTGTTGAAGAAACCTCCTCCTTGAGTGATAAAATTGATGTTATTATGTCTATGCATGTTAATGGAAAAGCTCATATTGATCCAAATCATGTTCCCTTAGCCTCTTTGGTTTCTCAAGAAGAGCAAGTTGATGTGAACTTCATTAGAAATAATAATTTTAGCAACAATGCCTATAGGAATAATTTGGGTAGTAATAATTACAGGTCATATCCTCCGAATAATGGTAATGCTTATGGAAATTCCTACAACAACAATAGAAGTGCACCCTCTGAACTTGAAGTCATGCTTAAGGATTTTATTAGTAAACAAACTGCTTTCAATAAAACTGTTGAGGAAAAACTTTCGAATGCTAAAAAAAATATCATCTTTGTCTAAAGCACAATCTTCTTTGATGAATAAAATGGCTGCTAAACCTGAAACTATGGAAAACCCCTTTGCTGCTACTAATGCCATACAAGCTAGAATTGATGAAAATGTTAGACTATTAGCTGAATTGCATGCTAAGTGGGAAAGAGAAGATGAAATTGCTAGAAATAGTAGTATTTGTACTATTACCACCACCAATGTTGATGCTAGCAAACCACATGAAGTCCCCATTCCATTTGCAACAATGCCAAAAACCAATGGAACCTTTTCCAATAAAAATGCTAAAAGTCTTCGGAATATGGGAAACAATAGTTCTACTACCTTGGATGGTAATTTTGATTTTGATCTTGATGGTTGCAATATTTCTGAAGTAATTATGTTCCTACAAAAGCTTGCTAGAAGTCCTAATGCTAGTGCTATGAATATGGCCTTTACAAAACACATTACAGATGCTCTCATAAAATTAAAGAAGAAAAATTGAAACATAAAGCTTCTATTCCTAGGAAATTAAAAGATGGTTGGGAACCCATCATTAATATTAAAGTGAATGATTTTGATCTCAAAGCTTTATGTGATCTTAGTACTAGTATCTCTATGGTGCCTAGAAAGATTTATGAAATGCTTGATTTGCCACCATTGGAAGATTGTTATTTGGATGTCCAACTTGATGATAATGCTAAAAAGAAACTCATGTGGAATATTAATGATGTTCTTATTATGGTTAAAAATACCTATGTCACTGTTGATTTCTATGTTTTGGATGTTGAATGCAATGCTTCTTGTCCTATTATTTGGGGAAGACCTTTTCTTAGAACTGTTGGTGCCATTATTGATATGAAGGAAGGCACCATTGAATATCAATTCCCACTCAAGAAAGGTATAGAACACTTCCCTAGGAAGAGATAGAAGATACCTTTTGCCTCTCCTATTAAAACATAATTTGATCTTAATGCTTCTTCATTTGAAAATACTTGAATCTTACTCCTATGCCTAGCTGAAAGGTGTTAAAGAAAAGCACTATTGGGAGATAACCCAAAATATTTTTACTTTCAGTAAGTTTGTCTTTTGTTGAGTCTTGGAAGTTATTTCCTCAGTAATAACCTCTACTTATACTTTTTGTGTGGTTTTTGTGCCAAGAATAACCTCTAATGAGAGAGAAGTAAGACTTGGGAAAGTTGTTGTCCCAAAACAGATTTTTGTGCTTCACTCTAAACAATCGTGAAAAATCCCTGTACGTCATATTGAGCTGTAATTTTCTGAGGTTATGCCCCAGGTTATTATCTAACTTCCGTTAGTTTAGCACTTTTCGATTTGAGCAACAGAAGGTCTTTGAAAAAATCGCTTTTTACCTACTGGTCTGTTTTGACAGATTTCTGCCATTATTTGCATTTTCCTCTTAATCTCTTTCTCTTTAAGTTCTCTTTGATCACTTGAGCTTTTGGAAGGGATTGCTACAGTAGCTTGTGTTTTAATGGATGTTTTACTTGTGTTGAAACTAAACCCAAAGACTTATTATCTTGAATACACTAATGTTGCTAATGAAGATTGTGTGAAGTTTTGTATGAAGGAAATTTTCAAGTGTAGGGAAGAATAATGTGATGAGATGAAGTATGGACAAAAGCTCAAGCTTGGGGATGCCACCCGTGTCACCCCAAGAAATATTCAAGAGGTACAAGCGTCAAAGCTTGGGGATGCCCAAGGCATCCCCTTCTTCATCAATAAAAATCTCAGGTTTTCTTCCAAAACACTTCATTTTTATTGTTTCATGCACAATTGTGTTGTTCTTGGATCGTCTTTGTTTTTGTTTTTAGTTTTCTTTTTTTTGGTTTGCTTAAATAAATTGGTTGGACCCCCGCATTCATATGTTGTTTCAAATAAGTTGATTGGTGTTGGAAAAGAGTAGGAAGCTTCATGCTTATAAGTGGTACAAAAGGAGCTTGTTTTGACTGTGGCCTAGACTTTATCATGTCATGTTTGATGTTTCTTTGACCTTATGCTTAGTGATTATTGTTGTAGCATGACTTGTTCCAAACAATTGAGATTGCCTAATGTGCCTTGAAAGAATCATGCGTTGTTTTAGCATACAAAAGCATAATATTGTGGTATTCTCCTTTGATGCTTTATTTGGGTTGACTTGGCACATGCTTACACCATGTTAAGACTATGAACCAGTCACCTTAGCCTCTATGATCATTTAGTTTTGACTTGTAATATCACTTTATGCTTTAATTAATAATGTTTTGTCGCTTTGCATGATTATGGCCATTATTGCTCTCTTAGTTGGTCGCTCCCAGTCTTTTGCTAGCCACCACCTGTACCAAGTATGAGCTCCACTCATGCATCCAACCTCCAAGAAAACCAAGTTATTCCAAAGAGTCCACTATAAATTCCTATGCATGGTGTGTTACACCATTCCAAGTATATTCATGTTTTTATCTATCTTCCAAATTAAACTTGTTATGTGAAAAATAGTGATTAAAGCTCCCACGAATTTGATGGCACACTTTATTTTCTTGCACTTAATAAACTTGAACCATTGTGTCCATCTATGTTGCTTATATGCTTGCACTTTATAAGTTGTGAATTAGCAGAACCATGTTACCATGGGGAACGCATTCAACATTGCACTTATTATTCGGTTGATATCATGTTCTTTTGTTTATGGATCCCGACGGTATGAAATAAAAGGGGAGCTTGTAAGCTCATAGAGTTTGTATGTGTGTTAGAGAAACGCCTGGGCGGCTAGCCTAAGCCATGCCTAATCATGGTGAAAACTTGCAGCATAACCATAGTGAGCATTCTGTAAAGCATCCTCAATAAAAACCTATGCAAATAGCAAATAAAAAGATCACTAAGATGCTCATTGTCTATTGCCTTGTCATTTTGATATGGGAAAGCTCCTATGTCATGGGGAAAGGGGTGCCCCGTTGGCGGTTCTCCATGATACACATGTACTTACAATGACAAGAACTTACGTGTGACTAAAGTTGAGTAGCATGAGGTTCGGTACTCGTAAGCAAGGGGCATGAGATTTTCAACTTATACTTGTCAAGCATATCCTCATATTTGTGTCACTTTAACCTTAATCACCTCAAGATGCTTATGATAGGGGCAATGAGAGCTGAAAGCTAATAAGTACCATAATTTTTGGAAGCTCTTTATGAAACTTGAAATCCATGCTTCCCTCTATGAAGGGCCTTTCTTTTTACTTTTATGTTGAGTCTCCATCTTCTATCTTTATGCACCAATTGAGAGAGCATAGTGGTCATTCTTAGTTTAATGTGCATTGTCCCAAAACTTGTTGATTGATTCATAACTTTGATATTGCTTGTTCTCAAATTATTTGAATCTAGTCACCCTTATGAACTTTGAAGGTGTCCTATGCATTTATGTTTTGCTATACCATGAGGGACAAGCTGAATACCACTCTTATTATGTTTTCTATATGTGAAACAAACAAATGTCTTTCAATGCTTTGTTATTCATTATCTCTTGTTTGTACCTTTTCATGTTACAACATAGTTGCTATGTCTTATTGTTAGAACTATATCATTCATGCTTATGTTTAGAGTACTTTGATCCCAGCTATCAATGCTTTACAAATACCTTGATCAAGATTGTGATGGTGCATGTCACCTAAAAAATTATTCTTTTCATCACTTACCTACTCGAGAACGAGCAGGAGTTAAACTTGGGGATGCTTGATACGTCATAAAGGTATCTATAATTTTTGATGCTCCATGCTTGTTTTGTATCAACTTTCTTATGTTTTGTTTACACTTTGAGGTATTTTTATACATTTTCTGGAACTAACCTATTAACAAGATGCCACAGTGTCAGTTGCCTGTTTTCTACTATTTTTGGTTTCAGAAAAGCTAGTAAGGAAATTGATTATTGGCTCAACACGTCGAGCTCGTTGGGGAACCCCAATAGGAAGGTATGATGAGCACAGCAGCAAGTTTTCCCTCAGTTATTAAACCAAGGTTATCGAACTAGTAGGAGCAAGGAAACACCTCCCAGGTGTTGTTGCCAACTCGGAGTCCTGCACAACACAACCATAGAACTTTGCCCCCAACTTACAGTGAGGTTGTCAATCTCACCGGTTTTGCTGAAAACAAAGGATTAAACGTATTGTGTGGAAGAAAGTAAAAGCTTGCAGAAAGTAAACAAAAAACAGTAAACAGTTGTAGATTGATGGTAAAAGAAAGGACCGGGCTCCATAGTTCACTATTGGTGGTTCTCCTTAAGATAGATAACATGTTGGGTGAACAAATTACAGCGGGGCAATTGACAAACATCGAGAAAGCATACATGCATATACTAATCATCTTGACTCCTATGAGATTTGATTGGGCATTACAACATTATACATAGACTGTAATCCAACTACATCTATAATTAATAATCCACCTTCAGGTTATCATCCGAACCCCTCCAGTATTAAGTTGCAAGCAACAAATAATTGCATTACGCATTGCGTGTAAAGTAAACAATACGATTGTTCTATGAACAAAGGATTGTTGTTTTCTCCCTAGTAGCAACAGCACATCTATTACCTTAGAGATTTCTATCACTTCCCTAGATTACTAGAGGCATGAACCCACTATCGAGCATAAATACTCCCTCTTGGAGTTGCTAGCATCTACTCGGCCAAGATATCTACTAACAACGAAGAGCATGCAAGATCACAAATAACAAAGACATGATAGAATCAATAATCAATCTGAAATAGCATCTCAATATCCATCGGACCCCCGCAAACACAACATGTAGAATTACAAATAGATGATCTTGATCATGAACGGAGCTCACAAGATCTAAACATGGTACCACAAAGGATAAGAACCAACCATCTAGCTACTACATGGACCCATAGTCCAAGGATGAACTACTCGCGCATCACACCGGAGGCTTGCATGGTGATGAAGAAGGCCTCCAGGGTGAATTCTCCCCTCCGATAGGGTGCCGGGAAGAGCTTCAGATCCCTCCTGATCTAGGGATGGAGATGACGGCGGCTACAGACTCTTTCGTGGAATTTTGATCGGGCCCTTAGGGTTTCTGTATCGGAGGCATCTTATAGGCGAAAGGGGAGGCCGAGGGGGTGCCCTAGGCGGCCACACCACCCCCTGGTGCGGGCCAGGCCTGGCCGCGCGGCCATGTGGTGTGGCGGCCCTCTGGCCCCTCTCCGTCTCGTATTCTGGCTCTGTGTCCCCCTCGGTGAAATACTGACTTTGGCTTTTGTCGTGTCCAATTCTAAGAATATTCATTTTCTGACTTTCCTAGAACCAAAAACAGCAGAAATAGGCAGCTGGCAGGCATCTTGTTAATAGGTTAGTCCAAAAAGTGTATAAAAAGTACTCCAAAGTGTGGACAGAACATAAGAAAGTAGATAAAAACCAAGCATGGAACATCAAAAATTATAGATACGTTAGCAACGTATCAACATCCCCAAGCTTAACTCCTGCTCGTCCTCGAGTAGGTAAGTGATAAAAAGAAAGAATAATTTTTTAGGTGACATGCACCATCATAAACTTGATCAAAGTATTTGTAAAACATTGATAGCTGGGATCATAGTACTTCAACATAGCATGAAAAGATAAAGTTCTAACAATAAGACATAGCAACTATGTTGTAACATGAAAAGGCACAAACAAAAGATTCATGAATAACAATGCTTTGCAAGACGTTTGTTTGTTTCACATAAAGAAAACATAGCATAATGGCATTCAGCTTGTCCCTCATAGAGTAGCAAACAAATACATAGGACACCTTCAAAGTTCATAAGGGTGACTAGATACAAATAGTTTAAGGACAAGCAATATCAAAGTTATGCATCAATCAACAAGTCTTGGGACAATGCACATAGAATTAAGAATGGCCACTATGCTCTCTCAATAGGTGCATAAAGATAGAAGGTGGAGACTCAACATAAAAGTAAAAGAAAGGCCTTCATAGAAGGAAGTAGGGATTCAAGTTTCATAAAGAGCTTCCAAAAATTATGGTACTTATTAGCTTTCAGCTCTCATTGCCCCTATCATAAGAATCTTGAAGTGATTAAGGTTAAAGTGAACAATCTATGGAGTATATGCTTGACAAAGTATAAGTTGGAAATCTCATATCCCTTGAATACGAGGGCCGCTCCTCATGCTACTCAAGTTTAGTTACCGGTAAGTTCTTGTCATAGTAAGTACATGTGTATCATAGAGAAGCATAACGGGTACCCCTTGCCCGATGATACGGAAGAATCCCCATATCAAAATGACAAGGCAAGCAGACAACGAGTATCTCAGCAATCTTCTTATTTACCATGGGAAAATGGTGCTTTTTTCTCTCTTTCCTCTTTTCTCATATCTCTTTTTTTCTCTTTTTCTCAATATCTAACTCTTTTTTTATAAGAAGAATGCTTCATAGATAGCTCATTATGGTTACGCTGCAGGTTTCCACCATGATTAGGCATGGATTAGACCCGAGCGTTCTCTAACACACATACATAACCCATGGACTTACAAGCTCCCCTTTCATTTCAGACCGACGACATCCATAGACAAAAGAGCATGATATCAACTAGGTACAAAGTACAAGTGCAATGTTGAAAGTGTTCCCCATGACAGCATGGTTCTGCTAATCCCCAACATATAAGTGCAAGCATATACAACATTGACGACACAATGGTTCAAGTTTATTAAGGGCAAGATAAGTAAAGTGTGCCATCAAGTTCGTGAGAGCTTTAATCACCTTTTTCTCATAACAAGTTTAATTCGAAAGGTAGATAAAACATGAATATACTTGGAATAGCAAATGCTAGTAGGTAGGTATGGTGGACTCTTTGGAATAACTTGGTTTTAGGAGTTTGATGCATGAGTGGAACTCATACTTGGTTATGGAGGCTAGCAAAAGACTGGGAGCGACCAACTAAGAGAGCAATAATGGTCATAAGCATGCAGAGCGACAAAACATCATTAATTAAAGCATAAAGTGATATTACAAGTCGAAAACTAAAGGATCATAAAGGTTATGGTGACTTGGGATAGTCATAACATGGTGTGAGCATGCGCCAAGTCAACCCAAATAAAGCATCAAAGGAGAAAACCACAATACTATGCTTTAATATGCTAAAACAACGCATGATTCTTTCAAGGCACAATAAGCAATCTCAATTGTTTATAACATGTCATGCTACAGCAAAGATCACTAAGCATAAATCCAAAACAAAATCAAGCATGGCATGACAAAGCATAGGCCACGGTCAAAAACAAGCTCTTTTTACCACTTAAGCATGAACTTTCCTACTCTTTTCCAATCCAAACCAAACTATTTGAAAACTAATGTATGAAAGAGGGGGTCCAACCAATTTATTCAAGCAAACTAAGAAAACCAAGCAAATGAAAAACCAAAAACGAAAAACCAAAAACGAAAACAAAGACGCTCCAAGAACAACACAATTGTGCATCAAACAATAAAAATGAAGTGTTTGGAAGAAACCTGGGATTTATTATTGATGAAGAAGGGGATGCATTGGGCATCCCCAAGCTTTGACGCTTGTACTTCTTGGATATTTCTTGGGGCGACACACGTGGAATCCCCAAGCTTGAGCTTTAGTCCATCCTTCATCTCATTACATCATTCTCTCCATACACCTGAATTTTTTTCCTTCACACAAAACTTCACACAATCTTTATTACCAACATTTGTGCACTCAAAATAATAAATCTTTGGGTTCAGTTTCAACACCAATAAAACTTCTATTAAGACACAAGCTACTGAATCACTTCCCTCAAAAATCTCAATTCCCCAAAGAGAACTCAAAAAGGAATCAACAAGAAGCAAATGCAAATGATGGCAGAAATCTGTCAAAACAGACCAGCAGGTAAAAACCAATTTTTTCGAAGACCTTCTATTGCTCAAATAAAAAAGTGTTGAACTAACAAAAGTTAGATAACAACCTGGGGCGGAAGCAAAACAATTCACGCCTCAAAACGATGTACATAGATTTTACACGAATTTTTACTGTGAAGCACAAAAATTTGTTTCGGGACAGCAACTTTCGCAATCATTACTTCTCTCTCATTAGAGGTTACTCTTGGCACAAAAAGCAAATAAAAAGGATAAGGAGCGGTTATTACTGAAGTAATAACTTCCAAGACTCATCTAAAACTTTTGGGTTATCTCCCAATAAGTACTTTTCTTTAACGCCTTTAAGTTAGGCATGATAGTTTGAGAAGATGCTCACATAAGAAATATGAATTGAAGTAAAAGAGAGCATCAAGAAGAAAATTCAAAGAACATTTAAGTCTAACCCACTTCTTATGCATAGGAATCTTGTAAAGAAACAAGTCATGAAAGCACAAAGCAACAAACATAGGAAAGCAAAACCATGTTATTGAGGGGAAACTTAATATTATTGAGATGCATAAAACCATGTTTCCCTCTCTCATAATAACTTTCAGTAGCATCATGAATAAAATTAACAATATAACTATCATATAAAACATTCTTATCATGAGCCACATGCATATAATCATTATTACTCTCCACATAAGCATAGTTATTCTTATTAATTGTAGTGGGAGCAAATTCAACAAAATAGCTATCATTATTATTCTCATCACCATAATCATCAAATATAGGAGGCATACAGTAATCATTAATTTTCTCCTCAATAGTAGGTGGACTAAAAATATCATATTCATCATTGTAATCATCATATATTGGAGGTTTGGTATCATCATAAGCAATAGAATAGCTATCTTCCAAAGCTGGGAAACTAAAAAGATCATTTTCATCAAAACCAGCTTCCCCAAGCTTAGACTTTTCCATAGCATTAGAAATAATGGTGTTCAAAGAATTCATACTAATAACATTGCTATTAGCATGCAAATAAAGTTCCATAGGTCTTTTAATTTTCTCTTCAAACACTTCATGTCCTAACTCAAGATAAATACTATAAAGCTCTCTAATTTTGTTGTTGTTTTCCATTAAGCCTAACTAGTGAAAACAAGAAACAAAAAGACCAAATTGCAGAATCTAAAGGAAATAACTTTGAGCACTCACACTGGAGGATGTGAGTACCTTTTACCTTACCTCCTCGGCAACGGCGCCAGAAAATAGCTTGATGTCTACGCACTTCTATTCTTGTAGACAGTTGTTGGGCCTCCAAGTGCAGAGGTTTGTAGAACAATGACAAGTTTTCCCTTAAGTGGATCACTCAAGGTTTATCGAACTCAGGGAGGAAGTGGTCAAAGGTATCCCCTCTCAAGCAACCCTGCAATCAAGATACAAGAAGTCTCTTGTGTCCCCAACACACCCAATACACTTGTCAGGTGTATAGGTGCACTAGTTCGGCGAAGACATAGTGAAATACAAGTGGTATGGATAATTATAAGTGGTAACGGTGCCAGAAAATAGCTTGTTGGCGTGTGGTTGACGTGGGAAAAGACTAAAGGCAAACTGAAATAAAGAAGGAAGCAAGCAAACATGTAATCGATCTAATTGCAAATGGTGTATCAATGCTTAGAAACAAGGCCTAGGGATCATACTTTCACTAGTGAACACTCTCATATAAATATATTCTTCTTTATGGTTGGACACCTCAAAGTAAGCCTTTCCCATCTAGATAACCCCACACTGTCACCTTGAGCACTAGATGGTTCCAACAAACACCACAATTTCATAAAGACATCCAACTCCAAATATAACTCATAACAAGTATTTGAAATCTCTAGCCTAAGTGCCACCATGGTGTGCATGCTGTCACTTTCACACACATGGGGAGAGCATAGATCTATTAAAGCACTTGAGTAGCAAGGTAGATCTATAGATTACAAGCTCATGATCTCAATAAGATCATGCATAGAGAGAGAGATGAACACATAGCTATCGGTAGAACCGTTAGCCTCGACAGAGAACTACTCCCTCCTCATCATGGGAATCAGCAATGGTGATGGAGATGGTGGTGGAGATCGATGGAGATGGCTCCGGGGGCAGTTCCTCGTCCTGGCAGGGTGCAGGAACAGAGACTTTCTGTCCCCCGAATCTCCCCTTCGGTGGCGGCGGCATTGCGGAACTTTTCGTGGATTTCTGATTGATTCTCTAGGGTTTTTGCCTCAGGAGGAATATATAGGCGAAGGAGGCAAGGTCGGTGGCCAGCCAGGGGCCCACACCATGCCCTGGCGTGGCGTAGGGTTGGCCGCGCCAAGGGGGGTGTGGCCACCCTATGGCCCCTCTCCGACTCTCCTTCTGGCTCCGTGAGTCTTCCAGGAAAATAGTAACTTTGGCTTTTGTCCCGGCCAATTCCGAGAATATTCATTTTCTGACTTTCCTGGAACCAAAAACAGCAGAAAACAGGCAACTGGCACTATGGCTCTTGTTAATAGGTTAGTCCAAAAAAAACATATGAAAAGTACTCCAAAATTGGAACAAAACACAAGAAAGTAGATAAAACCAAGCATGGAACATGAAAAATTATAGATACATTTGCAATGTATCACCCACTATCGAGCATAAATACTCCCTCTTGGAGTTGCTAGCATCTACTTGGCCAAGATATCTACTAACAACGGAGAGCATGCAAGATCAAAAATAACAAAGACATGATAGAATCAATAATCAATCTGAAATAGCATCTCAATATCCATCGGATCCCCGCAAACACAACATGTAGAATTACAAATAGATGATGTTGATCATGAATGGAGCTCACAAGATCTAAACATGGTAGCACAAAGGAGAAGAACCAACTATCTAGCTACTACATGGACCCGTAGTCCAAGGATGAACTACTCACGCATCACACCGAAGGCTTGCATGGTGATGAAGAAGGCCTCCAGGGTGAATTCTCCCCTCCGGCATGGTGCCGGGAAGATCTTCAGACCCCTCCTGATCTAGGGATGGAGATGACGGCGGCTATAGACTCTTTCGTGGAATTTTGATCGGTTCCTTAGGGTTTCTATATCGGAGGCATCTTATAGGCGAAAGGGAGGCCGAGTGGGTGCCCTAGGCGGCCACAACACCCCTGGCATGGGCCAGGCCTGGCCGCGCGGCCAGGTGGTGTGGCAGCCCTATGGCCCATCTCCGTCTCGTATTCTGGCTCTGTGTCCCCCTCGGTGAAATACTGACTTTGGCTTTTGTCCCGTCCAATTCCGAGAATATTCATTTTCTGACTTTCCTAGAACCAAAAACAATAGAAAACAGGCAACTGACATTGTGGCATCTTGTTAATAGGTTAGTCCAAGAAAGTATATAAAAAGTACTCCAAAGTGTGGACAAAACATAAGAAAGTAGATAAAAACCAGGCATGGAACATCAAAAATTATAGATACGTTAGCAACGTATCAGAAATATTCTCGGAATTGGACAGGACAAAAGCCAAAGTCAATATTTTACCAGAAGGAACATGGAGTCCGAAGGGCAACCGAAGTGGGGCCATGAGGTGGACACACCTAGGGCTGGCGCGGCCACCCCCTAGGCGCACCGCCCTATGGTATGGGCCCCTCGGGCACCCACCGACCTTGCCCCTTCGCCTATAAAAGTATCCCGATGCAAAAACCCTAGGTACCCGATCAAAAAATCCACGAAAGAGTCTGTAGCCGCTGACATGGATATGCCCTACGGGTACCCAATGTTAGCATACTTGGTCCATCCCGACGGAAGGCCCACTCGACGACCTGCCAGGGTCCAGGACGCCCAAGACGTTTCGGCTGCACGAAGCACATATGGACACGGACTCCAAAGCGCACAAGACAAGGATACCTCAAGACTAGAGTTTGAATACAACTTGTAACCTACTCGTATTGGCACCCGAGACCTAGGCTCCCCATATATAAAGGCTAGGAGGGTCCAACGAGGAGGGCACGACTACACACACGACTACACACACGACCTACAGACGCCATAACCCCCAATAGATAGATCTACGATCTCCACCGCCACAATAGATCTACAGATCTAAACTAGACTCATACTTTCGCACACGCATCCACGCCAGATCGAATCAAGCACCTGTAACCTTCGGTTCCGTAATCAAAAGCGGACAAGCGTGAGTAGGGTTTTCCTCGGGCCTGAACTGGGTAAATCTCGTGTCCCCGGTTGCTTGCATTAACCGTGCCACGATCTCCAGCATCCCCATCTTCTCCAAAACCCAAGTCCATAACAATGGGCATTGACGAGATTAAACCTCGTCAACTGGCGCCGTCTGTGGGAAACGAGATTAAACCTCGTCAATTGGCGCCGTCTGTGGGAATCTCGTCAATTGGCATCGGCTTCAGCGACCACGACTCGGGGACTCCCTCGACATCGGCGACCCAATGCGGTTTTCGGCTGCGATGACCCGATACATCCTTCGGATGTGGCGACCCCGTGCGGTCTTCGACCGCGACAATCTTCGGATGCGAATTCGCCGCCATCGACCCAGAACCCGTCGCTGCTATGACCGTGGTTCGCCAGCGTCGACTCGTCCGCCGTGTGACCCGCTACGCGTCGACTCAAATCCACGACAACTACCAATAAAGCTAAGTTTCCCTCTACTCAGAGCTGATTTCCTTTTTTAACTCGCACTCGAAACACTCGGGGGCTGCGCCCTCTTCGAGTAACCTAATGTGCCATCGGCTCCACGCACTCGAGCACCTCGAACGTGATAGCCCGAGTAGCTGATTCTGCCTGATCGTCGAATCCTTGAACTCCGAGTGCCTCGGCAAGGTACTGAGACTAAGGGTAATCAGGCTAACGAAAAGGCCTAGCATACAGTGCAAAAGTGTGGACTCGATCGGCACCAGAATCTTGCTATACAAGCCGATAGGCAAATATTTCTTACAAGATACAAGTACTTCACAATTTTTTATATTTTATGCAGCCTACAAGGACGTCGACTGCGTCGAGCTATTCTATCGGGTCCTCCAACAGGAGTCGACGAAACAACTGGCTACGCCATAAACTCAAGGCCCGAGTCGAAACCCTCCTCGGATGGTTGCATCACTTGATGCTACACAGACGCGACGCTGACTCGATGCACTTCCGGGTCAATGGTTTCTCCTCACATAAGTTTCCACTCGAGTCTGCGACTCGACTAGACACTGGGGGGCTACTCCTATCAGGAGCGCTGGTCACACACCCGATGTACTTCCGGGTCAGCGGTGCGCCCGCGAGATTGTCGACTGCGTCCACAAGATACAATACTCGAGTCTCTGTCCGAGTCTACGACTCCGCCAGACACTCGGGGGCTACTCCAAACTAGAGCGATGGTCGCGCACACACTCGGGGGCTACTCCCATAGGGAGGATTGATTCAAGCATCCGAAAAAAAAATTGTGTCCTACGGACCTGAAGCAAACAACGGCTGAATTAAAGTCTCTCCTCGAGTCTACGACTCGAACAGAGACTCGGGGGCTACTCCCATAGGGAGCGCTGGTCGTGCACCCTATAGTCCATTGTGTTTACTACGTCCATGATGTCGATTCCTTTACAACAGCCGAACAAATTCAGTTGACCCGATGAACTTCCGGGTGAAGTGCTTCGCACTCGACACAACTTTCGACTCCGACATCCAAATACAAGGTTCAAGACAACTAAGTCTCCACCCGAATCTATGTTTCGGATGGACACTTGGGGGCTACTGACATGGATATGCCCTACGGGTACCCAATGTTAGCATACTTGGTCCAGCCCGACGGAAGGCCCACTCGACGACCTGCCAGGGTCCAGGACGCCCAAGACGTTTTACGCACGAAGCACATATGGACACGGACTCCAAAGCGCACAAGACAAGGATACCTCAAGACTAGAGTTTGAATACAACTTGTAACCTACTCGTATTGGCACCCGAGACCTAGCCTCCCCATATATAAAGGCTAGGAGGGTCCAACGAGGAGGGCACGACTACACACACGACTACACACACGACCTACAGACGCCATAACCCCAATAGATAGATCTACGATCTCCACCGCCACAATAGATCTACAGATCTAAACTAGACTCATACTTTCGCACACGCATCCACGCCAGATCGAATCTGCGCACCCTGTAACCTTCGGTTCCGCCGTAATCAAAGAGCAGACAAGCAGGAGTAGGGTTTTCCCTCCGGGGGCCTGAACCTGGGTAAATCTCGTGTCCCCTGGTTGCTTGTCTGTTAACCGTGCCACGATCTCCAGCATCCCCATCTTCTCCAAAACCCAAGTCCATAACAATGGGCATTGACGAGATTAAACCTCGTCAGCCGCTGCCATCTCCATCCCTAGATTCTAGGGGATCCGAAGCTCTTCCCGGCACCCTGCTGGAGGGGAGAGATCATCCCGGATGCCTTCTTCATCACCATGCCAGCCTCCAGAGTGATGCATGAGTAGTTCACCCTTGGACTATGGGTCTATATAGTATCTAGATGGTTGGTTCTCCTCCTTTGTGCTATCATGTTTAGATCTTGTGAGCTCCATTCATGATCAAGATCATCTATTTGTAATCCTATATGTTGAGTTTGTGGGGATCTGATGGATATTGAGATACTATGTCAGATTGATTATTGATTCTATCATGTCTATGTTATTTGTGATCTTGCATGCTCTTCATTGCTAGTAGCTATCTTGGCTAAGTAGATGCTTGCAACTCCAAGAGGGAGTATTTATGCTCGATAGTTGGCTCATGCCTCTAGTAATCTGGGGAAGTGACAGAAATCTCTAAGGTTGTAGATGTGATGTTGCTACTAGGGATAAAACAACAATCCTTTGTCCATGGGGCAATTGTATTGTTTACTTTACACACTTTGCTTAATGCAATTATCTATTGCTTGCAACTTAATATTGAAAGGGGTTCGGATGATAACCGGAAGGTGGATTATTAGTCATGGATGTAGCTGGATTACGGTCTATGTATTATGTTGTAATGCCCAATCAAATCTTGTAGGAGTCAAGATGTCTAATATATGCATTGTTATGCTTTCTCAATCTGTCAATTGCCCTGTTGTAATTTGTTTATCCAACATGCTATTTATCTTAAGGAGAAACACCTCTAGTGAAGTGTGGACCCCAGTCCATTCCCTTTACCATTGATATACCATCTACTATTTACCGTTTACTGTTTACTTTCTGCAAGCAATTACTATCATCCACACTATACGTTTAATCCTTTGTTTTCAGCAAAACCAGTGAGATTCACAACCTCACTGTAAGTTGGGGCAAGGTTTTGTGGTTGTGTTGTGCAGGATTCCAAGTTGCTAGCAACACCTTGGGGTTGTTTCCTTACCCCTACTGGTTCGATAACCTTGGTTTCATAACTGAGGGAAACTTGCTGCTATGCTCATCATACCTTCCTCTTGGGGTTCCCAACAAGCTCTACATATCTTGAGCCATCAGGAGCTAAGGTAAATATTATTATCATGAACATTCTCAACTATGTATGTGTGGGAGGAACTCCGTATTTGGACAAATAGGCAGCAGCCACTACTCACATCATCCTCATAACCACAACAGTCAGCAATCGACATCAATCGAATTACTGCTCTATTAAGGGACGTAATCTCGTAGGATGTATCCCATGACATGGATAGTGTTCCATGAGTTTCCTTGGTTTCCCAAGTTGATACGTAAGGAGTGCCAACAGCTTTATAGTCAATGTAAGTGCTAACACACCTCCGTCTACTAACAAGCAGTTCCCTCCATCAAGTCCCCATGATAGGTAAATATTGAGAGGTCGACTTCGCTCAACATCAAGATGAAGACAATCTAACACATGGTCATAGCAATGAATATCATAATAAACTTTATCTTATTTCTATCTCATACTAGGATTTCTCCATCTCCCCAAGAACTAATGATCTACTCAGACATGGAGGCAATCAACATCATGGAAATAACAATAGAATCTACCATAGATGAATAGTACTTGTATAAATCCACAACGGGTATAGAAATTACAACAAGATCTAGACAAGAGGTAGATGGGATGGATGGAGATGGTGGTGATGCAGCGGTGGATGATGAAGATCGATGCCTTAGCCTCCCGGATCTGCGCAGGGCGAAGATGGATCCCCGGTGGACGAGTTCCCCCTCCAGATGCCTTCCGGAGGTGAGGTTTCTACGATTTCTAGGTGTTATGTATGTCGTCTCCCTGATCCAGTTGCACGGGGTGAAACTATTTGAGGAGGCGGTGGCGGCGCCAACTATACGACGCGAACTATACAGTTGGAAAATTTATTCCCGCCCTATAGTTGGTCGTTAAACCATCTGTCTCCCTTGATTGCTCTGGGTTTTCTTCTGGTATTATTAATATCTCCCAAATAAGCGATTTACGTTGTTTTTTACTCCTTTTCTCATCATGTACAACTGCTACAAGAATTGTGTCCATTGTATCCATCATTTGTCCTGATCCTGGTGAAAACAGACATAAAATGTGCACGAGAGCACCGTAAAATACCAAGATCCTACATCTACAATGCAAAATAACAATATAAAACATGATGCAAATATACACACATCGACTTCCCCAAGCTTAGACTCTTGCTCGTCCCGAGCAAGTTTAGCTTAATAGATATGATCCTCATATTTATGAAGCTGAGTCGATAAAATAAATGAGGCGGTTGTAGCATGTGTTTATCATATACGATACATAGGAATAAGTTCATGAATAGTACCTTACTCGAACCATCTGAATTGTATTAGCAGACTTCCACACCTTAGTGATTAGCAGTTCACAAAAGATGAATCTCAACATAATGTAAAAGTATTCGGTTCAACCGAATGAGTTGGCAAGGTAGTCCCAAGTGTTTTAGGATTAAGATATTCACTTGGGATTCAAAATCTCGAAAGTGTCTCCTTGTCATACTACAATATAGTGGTGTATGCCTATTTGCTCTTTGCACATTCGCTCTTTTTTTCTTTTTTATTTTCTTCTCTTTTGTTTATATGCTCCTACTTTTGTTTAAGTGTTGTGCAAAGAAGCTAGCCATACATTCCACTTCATGTAGGAATTCAAAGTTTAACGGTCTCAGTTATCAAATTCCAATTGTATATGAAACATTCTTATGACTTGAATATTCTACCTCGACTTGTTCTCACTCTATTTTTGATAGCACTCTTTATTTTCCTTTGATCAAGGTTTTCTTTTTCAACTCAATGAGTTAGATAATTTTTTTTCTTTGTAAATCAAACCATGTACTTACAACATATTAACCAAATTATCTTTGTATGTTCCATTAATACCAATAGTGTGAAAGACTCCTATTGCTATTATCAAGTGCAAGTAAAATTATACTCAAGCCATTCATATATCAAATAAGACAAACACAAACTCAAAATTGCTCCATATATAATAATAAACTCGGAATTTCATAAAAAAGATCGATTATTCTTGAAGGGAATTCTAATGATGCAAACTTATTTCTAGTTTATTTGAACTAATGCGAAAATAGTAATAAAAACTTATAAGATAGATTACAAGGTCTTAAAGATCTCCTCAAGCTTGGAATCAAGTCAGGCAGGATCAAATAATCCCTTGCGATTATTTGATATCGTGATTATTATAGATGACTATGGCGCCATGGCCTGTGGTATCTTCTCTTCACGGGCCAGCCTAAGACGTATAGATTGATTGACTGCTTCTAATTATTTAACACGTAGCTTGTAGAAAATATTATTCCTCTCCAGCACTTTCACTTGTTCTTTAATGAACTCATTGTGTAACACCCCAAGCCAACCAAGCACGTAAGATGTTACCACATACAACTAATTCCTTTTAGGAAAAATTCGGCGGCAGAGTCTCCTTTGTTTTTAGGATATCCACGACAGGCAATAATAAAAACACAAAGGTAGAAGGATCAAACTCAAAAAAATGTAGATGCACATACTATATATAAGTCTCCAATACCACAACTATAAAAAAACTTCCAACCAAACACAATACTGGTAATAATGTCTAGCAAGAAAAATCAACAACGACTAAATGATACACTTCCGCGTACTCCAAAACCATTTATGTCAAGAATGACTCCTATCGATCAAATTCAAAGTTCTAAAATATTGATGATGATTGTGTGAAACGTGAGGTGATAAATGTGAAGGTGCTACTCCCAGAACTCCCCACGCATGACGTCCTCAGGGTTTACCTAAAAACAAGAAAGCAACAAGGGTGAGTACAAAGATTCAAAAAGTTCACGAACAAATAGTAACTTCACATAAATCAAAACACCAAGGCTTCATAAAACCACATCCATCCATTAGAACATAAAATTAAGAACTACATGCCTATATGCTCATCTCATCTCATCGCGAATACCGGCGCGAATACCGGTATCGCTCGAGTGGATGCCCGTCGGCATCCACTCGCTCCAACTCGTGGAGGGTGTCTCCAAAGTGGGTCGCAACCCATCAATGAAAGTTGCATTGTGCCCACCATCGTAGGTCACACTATCATCATGGTATGCAAACGAATAATATGCACATGCCATCATCATCATCTTTTCCATTGTCATCATCGACATATCAAATGCATTAAATAAAACTGAGTGAAGAGATATATACAAAATTCACTATCCATCATGAACTTGCCTCAACCGCGGGGCAGAAACTGTGAACTGTAAGACTCCGGACCAGAAGTACCAGCACCTGTTAAGGAAACATTCATCACACTCCATTCGATTCATCACTTCAAAAACATACAAGCTGAATATCGTGTGACCCCTACGCACCAGACTATCGCTGACCTTACAAGGTGTAGACATGGGTCATGGACTAAATACTACAAAAAGGTAAATGGAACACCAAGAAACTAAATGTCGGATACGAACAGACTGAGGGGCATATTTTTCCTTAATTGTAATTTCCTGGTGGCAACATAAGCATAAACAATACTGTAATATAGCTGACTCGCGACTGACTTCTAGGCCACCAATACTTAAGACAACTAGCTTCTGCCCAAGCAAACCAACTCTCCGTAGGCACCAAGCTGAGCCATGAATAAAGGAAAGAAATATATCGTAATCAGCCTATTCTAAGATTCTGATCGCACTACAGAAATCTGGGCATAAAAGAAGTCCATAAGCTAGACGTCTGACCCAAGAATTAAATTCTAACCTGAGTAGACCAAATAGACAAGGGGAACCTTTCTAAAAAAATAACCTGAAGCTACCCACGTACATGAACCTGAAATAATTCGACTCTGCATATTGCTAGATCTGCTACACTATGTACTACTGACCCAAACTCAACACGTTTATACTGTACGGGGAGAAAAACGCCCAGCTATATTCTTGGTGCTAGAATGAGGGGCTTTAGAGAAACATCAATAGTATAAACCTAGGGAATTTTCCCAGATCAGGCTTTGTTCTTCGTGTGAGTAAGGGAATAGGGAATAGATAAAATTTAACTAGCGACATGCACAATTATTTGTCGCCAAACCAGAAGCTGCTCCAGCAATGGAGTGTACGAGCCTGAAAAACAAACAACACCAGGACAACCTGTAGCTAACCCGCCGTATACACTACAAGAATTCATCTGCTACAACAACGCTGAAGGAGAAATTAGTAGACATAACCAGAGGCAGAAGCACGCACTGCTGGCACTATGGATGACGGCGACGACAACCTGATCCGGCCACGGCAGACCAGAGGACTCACGGCAGTAGGCGCATCCAAGCAACCTCACGGAGGCGGCGGCAGCGACCTGTGATCCGGCCGCAGCAGCTACCCGAGATCTAGAGGGCAACCGGGTAGGGTTGAGGTACGAGGGGATCGAAACAGTGGACGCGGTCGTGGAAGGCTTCTAAGAAACCGAGCGGTTGGGCACGGACGCCGAGTCCGATAGGCCTTGAGCCCAGCCCAGTTCCCTTCCTCTAGTATGTAAGACACAAAAGAAAGGAAGCTAGTTCTAAACTAAGAACACCACGTCGGTCACCTGGCTATGGCTACGATTTTCAATTGGCTGGTCGAGAGTTCAAGTGCCAGCACACACTATTCTTATTTTTTTTTTATTTTTTTACACTTCCCCCGAACGCACAAACAACCACCGATGCTATTTATTTTTACATATATATAATATATTTTTCTTTCTATGATGGGAAAAGCACAAAATACTATCATCATAGTTTGGGATATGACATTCTTACCCCCTTAATCCGAATTCAACCCCGAATTCTTTCTCGTTCTTCTACTCGCACAAATAAGCATAAAAGAAAAATATAATCATGCATCACATACCAGCCATGAATAACTCCAGACACTTCTCGCGCATGCGAGACTCAGGTTCCCAAGTCGCCTCACGCTCAGTTTGTTGCGACTAAAGAACCTTCACATATTTTAGCGTCCTATTCCGCATCACTCTCTCAGACTCTTCCAATATCCTCATAGGGCGAACCTCAAAGGTTAAATCTTGCTCAATAGTAATTGGATCCATGGTAAGTTGTCGTTCTGGATCACAAAAATGCTTGCGCAACATGGAGACATGGAACACATTATGCACACCTTTCATCGACTCAGGCAACTCAAGTCGGTAAGCTAACTTTCTCACTCGTGCCAATATCAAGAAAGGTCCAATGTATCATGGACTAAGCTTTCCTTTGATGTTAAATCTTATAACACCTTTAGTGGGTGATACCCTTAGGAGTACCTCTTCCCCAACTTAAAATTCCATATTCGACCTCTTGGAATCAGTATGGCTCTTTTGCCTACTCTGTGCTGCCAACATATGTTGTCTAATCTCGTCTACCCTTTTTGTAGCTTGTTGAACCCAATAAGGTCCAAGCATTGCTTTTTCGCCCACGACATCCCAACATAGTGGAGATCTGCACCTTCTTCCATATAGAGCCTCGTAAGGGGCTATCCATATGCTAGCCTGATAACTATTATTATAAGCAAACTCGAGAAGTGACAAATGATCCTCCCAACTCTCTTTCCAAGATAGGACACAACATCTCAACATATCTTCTAGTGTTTGGATTGTACGCTCTGACTGACCATCTGTCTGGGGATGAAACGCAGTACTAAGTCTCAGTTGCGTCCCCAAGGCACTTTGCAAGCTCTCCCAAAACTTTGATACAAACTTAGCATCCCTATCAAAAGTAATTGTTTTAGGAGCCCCATGCAACCTTAATATCTCCCTTACATATATCGGTGTCAAGTCACTTGCAGAGTCAATGGTGCGGATAGGAATAAAATGAGCAACCTTGCTAAGTCGATCAACGACCACCCATACTGCATCTTTCCCCCTTCGCGTCCGAGGTAGCCCAACCACAAAATCCATGGCAATGTCATCCCATGGCCATTCTGGAACCTCTAAGGATTGTAGCAGCCCCGCTGGCCGCTTACGCTCAACCTTTACTCGCTGACAAACCCCACAAGAGGACACATGCTTGGCCACGTCAACTTTCATTCTTTTCCACCAATAAGTTTGTTTTAGATCCTGATACATCTTTGTCTCCCCAGGATGAACGGTGTAGGGGGTACGATGTGCCTCCCTAAGAATGTCCTCCTTCACCTGAGATTTTTGTGGCACGCACAAACGACCATGAAACCGAACCGCCCCGGTCTCGTCTATAGTAAACTCTCCGGTTCTACCTTGTAGAATGCGCTCTCGCACTTGCTATAACAGGCGATCACTTTGGTGTGCCTCTCTCACTCTATCTGGAATGGCTGACTGAAGGGTGAGTTGTGTTTCCTCTTGTGATACACCCGAAAAAACAATATGAAATGCCCATCCGTTCAAAATCACCAACAAGACAGTCCACAGTGGGAGGTACAGACTTGTGGCTAAGAGCATCTGCAACCACATTTGCCCTTCCTGGATTGTATTGGATAGTGAGGTCGTAGTCCTTTATCAATTCTAGCCATCGTCTTTGCCTCAGGTTCAACTCCTTCTGTGTGAACAGGTATTTGAGACTTTTATGATCGGTGAAAATATCACAAGATTCTCCATAAAGATAATGCCTCCAAATCTTGAGTGCGAACACCACATCTGCAAGCTCTAGATCATGGGTAGAATAATTCTGCTCGTGCTTTTTCAATTGCCTCGAAGCATAAGCAATAACTTTGCTATCCTGCATGAGAACGCACCCAAGTCCAACTAGAGAAGCATCAGAGTAGACTGTGAAGCGCTTCCCTGGCTCGGGAAGAGTGAGAAAAGGCGCAGTCACCAAACTATTATTGAGAGTAGAGAAGCTATTCTCACATTCATCAGTCCATTGGAATTTCACATCCTTTTGGGTTAGTTTGGTCATCGGCTTGGCAATGATAGAAAAATCCTTCACAAATTTCCTATAATAACCCGCCAAGCCTAAGAAACTTCTCACTTCCTTGACATTGGATGGTCTCGGCCAATCCGTGATCGTGGAAACCTTACTAGGATCAACCAATATGCCATGTTGGTTAATAACATGACCTAGAAAAGCCACTTCGGTTAGCCAAAACTCACATTTCTTCATCTTTGCATAGAATTTATTCTTCCTTAGAGTCTCAAGCACTAGTTTTAAATGACGCTCGTGCTCTTCTTCTGTCTTGGAATATATGAGGATATCATCAATGAACACTACCACGAAGTTATCAAGGAACCTATGTAGCATACTATTCATTGTCTCCATAAATATGGCAGGGGCATTGGTTAATCCAAAAGACATAACTTTATATTCATAATGCCCATACTTGGTGGCAAACGCAGTCTTCTCAATATCTTGTTCTCACACATGACTCTGGTTGTAGCCAGACTGAAGATCAATCTTGGAGAATACCTTAGCTCCATTTAGCTGATCAAACAAATCCTCAATGTGAGGCAATGGATATTTGTTCTTGATGGTTACCGCATTAAGACCACGGTAATCTACACACTTACGCCAACTACCATCCCTCTTGGATGTAAACATTACAGGCGCCGCCCAAGGTGAGACACTCCGTCGGATCAAATCCTTGGATAATAAATCATCCAACTGCTTCTTCAATTCTTCTTGGAATGGTCGTGACAATCGGTAAGGAGACATATAAATAGGTTGAGTACCAGGTTTAAGATCAATACGAAACTCCACATCCTGCACTAGTGGCATACCCAGCAACTCATCAGGGAAAACATCTGGGTAGTCTCGTACCACTGGAATAACATCAATTAACCGCAAGCAGATTTTCGTGTCTCAAAGAAGAGCCCATAGTAACCCTATCTTGATTGTTTGTTGCCCAGGAAATAGGCTAGCAAGAATGAATAGTGAGTGTGGAGGAGCAGTTCCCTGAAAGATCAACTCCTCTCTAGATGGGGCCTGAAGTGAGACGGTCTTCCAAAAACATGATATCATGGCGCGGTAGCGGTGTAGCCAATCCATGCCAAGAATAACGTCAAAGGGCTTCGGCGGAATAACCATAAGATTAGCTGCAAAATCTTCATCATCTATAGATATCACACAACCAGGACAAACTATGGTAGAGGAAATTAGACCACCAGGAGAACTAACAACCACTGACTGTCCAATCTCTTGTCGGGATAAATTGGCCTTATTTGCAAACTCTAGCGAGACAAACGAGTAAGTAGATCCAGCAAATAGAATTAGTGCATCATGAGAATCAATCGAGTGTACGCCATTACGCCCCGGTCGTCCCCAAAGAAGTACTAGTCAAGATGGAATAGACCCTGTGTTGTGGCGGTGCAGTAGGGTGTCCAACACTATGATGTGCAGTAATCGAGCTAAGGATGGTGCAGTGAAATCACACCAAGAAACTGGAATAGCCTGCCAGACATAACCAAGTGGGGGTGCCCAAGCTGGAGGAAACTGTGGAGTAGAAGTAGGAGCAGTTGATAACATGTTTACAGATCCTCGAGATGATGTGGTAGTAGGTCCAGCAGGTGTCCTCTCCCATTTGAGAATGCTTGCAGGGTTCTCACGACATACCCGCCCCATATGACTAGGGCGACCACAGTGGTGACACACCCCAGTCCAAGAGCACTCAGAAGCACGGTGTCCCTCACCACACTTGAAACATATCATGCCCTGCCCTAGGACAGGACAAAAGGATGGAGTCAATGAAGAAGAGCGAGGCACCAAAGAAGACTGTGTTTGAACTTTGTTGTCTATTGAGGACGGTGATTCCCCTTGAACTTCTTGAAAGGTCGCTGAGTAGTAGACCCACTACCCCCACGGTGGCCTCCCTTCTGATCGCTCCCAGTGGCACTAGAACCTCCTGTACGACCCTCCTCAGCTGTAGTGAGTCGAACTTCCAACTCCATTCCTCTAGCCTGCTTTACCATGGACAAGTAATCATTTGCAGGCCTCGCACACATCACCTCTCTATATCTAGAATTTAGTCCTCTAAAGAAAGCTCTCGCCTTTGCTGCCTCGTCATGCTTCACATGATCAACAAACAGTACCATCTTGCTGAATTCAGCCTCATACTCATCTATAGATAGCTTCCCTTGCTTAATGGTCTTCAGTTTTTCTGACATTTCCTCCTTAAATGTTTCTGGATAATACTTGTCAGTGAATTATTGCACAAAAACAGCCCAGGTGGGTTCACCATGATAAGCGGCACGTACTCCTGACCACCAATCATCATCAAGGCCTTTAAGGTTGAAGGCCACAAAGAGAACTCGCTTGTGTGATGGTAACTCCATAGTTGCCATATACTTCTCCATGGTACTTAGCCAGGATGCTACATCCATTGGTGTCCCAGTCCCATGGAAGTCGCCAGCCTTCAATTCCAACCAGTTTTTCAGATTCATCCCTTGGTCATTAGGTCCACCATCATTACCGATTTGGCTTGCGCTACCTTCCCCATGATGACTTTGTTCAACCTCTGGATCTGATTCACTGGAATGGTTATTGTAGCCTCCACGACCACGAGGATTGCGACCACGGGCACGACCACGAGCTCGACCTCTCCTCGGTGGCATAACAATACACAACATTATCAATCATCAACCAAGTATTCATATACTTAGAACATAATTATCATCAATAACAAATAATAACACATAGGCGTAAATGCAATGCATAACCCAATCCAACCTACTGTGCACCAGTGTGTCAAATTTTAAGGTTGTTTATTACATTACTTTTGACACCATGGACCTAAAGCCCTCTCTGATACCAACTGTAACACCCCAAGCCAACCAAGCACTTGAGATGTTACCACATACTACTAACTAATTCCTTTTAGAGAAAATTCGGCAGAGTCTCCTTTGTTTTTAGGACATCCACGACAGGTAATAATAAAAACACAAAGGTAGAAGGATAAAACTCAAAAAAAATGTAGACGCACATACTATGATATAAGTCTCCAATACCACAACTATAAAAAAATTCCAATCAAACACAATACTAGTAATAATGTCTAGCAAGAAAAACCAACAAAGACTAAATGATACACTTCCGCGTACTCCAAAACCATTTATGTCAAGAATGACTCCTATCGATCAAATTCAAAGTTCTAAAATATTGATGAGGATTGTGTGAAAAGGTGATAAATGTGAAGGTGCTACTCCCAGAACTCCCCACGCATGACGTCCTCAGGGTTTACCTAAAACCAAGAAAGCAACAAGGGTGAGTACAAACACTCAACAAGTTCACGAACAAATAGTAACTTCACATAAATCAAAACACCAAGGCATCATAAAACCACATCCATCCATTAGAACATAAAATTATGTCCTACATGCCTATATCCTCATCTCATCTCATCGCGAATACTGGTATTGCTCGAGTGGATACCCGTCGGCATCCACTCGCTCCAACTCGTGGAGGGTGCCTCCAAAGTGGGTCGCAACCCATCAATATAAGTCGCATTGTGCCCACCATCGTAGGTCACACTATCATCATGGTATGCAAACGAATAATATGCACATGCCATCATCATCATCTTTTCCATTGTCATCATCGACATATCAAATGCATTAAATAAAACTGAGTGAAGAGATATATACAAAATTCACTATCCATCATGAACTTGCCTCAACCAAGGCGTAAACTGTGAACTGTAAGACTCCGGACCAGAAGTACCAGCACCTGTTAAGGAAACATTCATCACACTCCATTCGATTCATCACTTCAAAAACATACAAGCTGAATATCGTGTGACCCCTACGCACCAGACTATCGCTGACCTTACAAGGTGTAGACATGGGTCATGGACTAAATACTACAAAAAGGTAAATGGAACACCAAGAAACTAAATGTCGGATACGAACAGACTGAGGGGCATATTTTTCCTTAATTGTAATTTCCTGGTGGCAACATAAGCATAAACAATACTGTAATATAGCTGACTCGCGACTGACTTCTAGGCCACCAATACTTAAGACAACTAGCTTCTGCCCAAGCAAACCAACTCTCCGTAGGCACCAAGCTGAGCCATGAATAAAGGAAAGAAATATATCGTAATCAGCCTATTCTAAGATTCTGATCGCACTACAGAAATCTGGGCATAAAAGAAGTCCATAAGCTAGACGTCTGACCCAAGAATGAAATTCTAACCTGAGTAGACCAAATAGCCAAAATGAACCTTTCTAAAAAAATAACCTGAAGCTACCCACGTACATGAACCTGAAATAATTCGACTCTGCATATTGCTAGATCTGCTACCCTATGTACTAGACCCAAACTCAGCAGGTTTATACTGTACGGGGAGAAAAACGCCCAGCTATATTCTTGGTGCTAGAACGAGGGGCTTCAGAGAAACATCAATAGTATAAACCTAGGGAATTTTCCCAGATCTGGTTTTGTTCTTCGTGTGAGTAAGGGAACAGGGAATAGATAAAATGTAACTAGCGACATGCACAATTATTTGTCGCCAAACCAGAAGTTGCTCCAGTAATGGAGTGTACGAGCCTGAAAAACAAACAACACCAGGACAACCTGTAGCTAACCCGCCGTATACACTACAAGAATTCATATGCTACAACAACGATGAAGGAGAAATTAGAAGACATAACCAGGGGCAGAAGCACGTACCGCTGGCACTATGGATGACGGCGACGACAACCTGATCCGGCCACGGCAGACCGGAGGACTCACGGCGGTAGGCGCAGCCAAGCAACCTCACGGAGGCGGCGACATCAACCTGTGATCCGGCCACAGCAGCGACCCGAGATCTAGAGGGCAACCGGGTAGGGTTGAGGTACGAGGGGATCGAAATAGTGGACGCGGTCGTGGAAGGCTTCTAAGAAGCGGAGCAGTTGGGCACGGACGCCGAGTCCGATGGGCCCTGAGCCCAGCCCAGTTGCCTTCCTCTAGTACGTAAGACACAAAAGAAATGAAGCTAGTTCTAAACTAAGAACACCACGTCGGTCACCTGGCCATGGCTACGATTTTCAATTGGCTGGTCGAGAGTTCAAGTGCCAGCACACACTATTCTTATTGATTTTTAGTTTGTTTTATACTTTCCCGAACACACAAACAACCACCGATGCTATTTATTTTTACATATATATAATATATTTTTCTTTCTATGATAGAAAAACACAAAATACTAGCATCATAGTTTGGGATATGACACATTGTTATCTTGAAGGGTTTTCAGCGTCTTAAGACTCATAGAAAAATCTGATTCGGTTGTCTACTTGATATCTTCATAAAGTTTGTCTAAATAAAATCACAGCAATCAAATATGTTTGGGTGTACCTGGCGTCTCCATGTCCATCTCTTCAATCTTTAGCTCGAGGGCCTTCAAATCCCTCTTCCGACACCCATGGTCGGTGTCGAGAACTCCAAAGGGATAGCCTTGATCTCCTTACCTTGCTTGTTATTGCTCCTGATCTCCATACGAACTTGTCTCTTGACTTCCGTCCCTTGGTTTGCGTGTTCTCGAGTATGAAGAAGAGATAGATTGGTTCATGAAGATTATGATTAGAGAGAGACAATGAGTATATAAGGGGGGTCAGAGGTCGGTAAAACTCGCAAAAAAATACCAAATTATCGCTCAAGAAAAGAATCTTAACAAAACAGGGAAAGAAATCACGGATTTGGAATAGTCCTACCGCGTAACAACCAAATATCCGGCAGTATAGCTCCGACTGTATAGTTGGTTCCGGGCAGATATTTCCAAATATCTCGAGTCCAGGTCGGTTAAGTAACGACTCGGAATCGACAATAACGTTTTTTTATGTAGATAATGAAAAGGCAAAAAAAAACGTCTATTAGTTTAATGACCAACTATACGGCCGGAATATTGGATAGGGTCGTATCGTTGCGACCGTATAGATACAGACATCAAAATCAAAAGTGCCTGAGAGTTTAATTACCAACTATACGGCCGAAATTATTTTATCCGGTCATATAGTTGTGCCCGTATAGTTTCAGACATCAAAAACAATTTTGCAAAGAAGATACAAAGAGTTTAACGACCAACTATACAGCGAGAGCTTCCTCTCCGGTCATATAGTTCCGCCCGTATAATTGGTAAAAACCCTTAAAAACTACAGAAAAATACAAGGAATACAAAGGCAAAAAAATTAGGAGTAGAATCTGTGAAAATAAATCACTTATTGGAGTAAAAACACTTACCTTGATCTTAGCGTAAACTTATTCAGGGATGAAAAACTCCTCTAACAACAAAGACTCCTTCTCTTTTAAAGGAATTGACCTTAGTTCATTCAATAATTCTCGTAAACGAAAATCGCTAGGACCAAAGTTCCTCTCAATAAGATTGGTGTTTTGCTAGGCAAACATGGACACTGCATTCAACCTTTTTATTTCCTGTCTCTGCATAATCTGCAACTCAAATCCTTGAAGTGAAAGAATCCAACGGATCAGTCCTAGTTTATGGTCTTTCCTTTTAAGGAGTTCTTTTAAGCCATCATGATCCGTATGAACTGTTACTTTTTCATCAACTAAATAAGTGAAAAAATTATCACAAGAGAAAAATATAGAAAAAAGTTTCTTTTCTTCCCTAGGATAATTCTTTTGAGTACCATTAATAGTTCTACTAGCATGATGTATAATATTAAATCTGCGACCAATGTGTTGTCCCAGAGTTACTCCTACAACATCATCACTAGCTTCACATATTAAGTCAAATGTCATATCCCAGATAGGAGGTTTAATAATAGGAGCACGGGATAAAGCATTCTTGAGTTTGTCAAAGGCTATAAAACATTTATCATCAAAATTAAATCTTACTCCCTTTTACAGGAGGTTAGTTAAAGGTTTAGATATTCTAAAGTAATTTCTAATGAACCTTCTATAAAAACCCACATGACCAAGGAAACTTCTTATACCCTTAATATCTCTAGGTTGTGGCATTCTCTCTATGGCATCAATGTTGTCTCTATCCACTTCAATTCTCTTACCTGATACCTTTTGTCCAAGGACTATACCTTCTTTGACCATAAAATGGCACTTTTCCCAGTTTAGAACAAGATTGGTTTCTTCGCAACGCTGCAAAACTCTTTTAAGATCATCCAAGCAACTAGTAAACAAAGTTCCATAGACAGAAAAGTCATCCATAAATACTTCCATTATCAGTTCTATAAAATCCAAAAAAATAGCAGTCATGCATCTTTGAAAACTAGCTGGAGCATTACATAAACCAAAATGCATACGTCGGTAATCATGTAAACCATAAGGACTAATGAAAGTTGTTTTAAGTTGGTCATCCGGATGAACAACGATTTGAGAAAAACCAGAGTATCCGTCCAAGTAGCAAAAATGAGTGTGGTTTGCTAACCTTTCTAAGGTTTGATCTATGAATGGTAAAGGATAATAATCTTTCCTAGTTTCTTTATTCAATTTCCTAAAGTCTATGCACATCCTATGCCCAACAACAGTTCTAGTAGGTATCAATTCATTGTTTTCATTAGGAACAACAGTAAAACCGCCCTTCTTAGGAACACAGTGAACATGACTTATCCATTCACTTTCTTTAACCGGATAGATTATACCTGCGTCCAGTAGGCGTACAATTTCTTTCCTTACCACTTCTTTCATTTCAGGCTTCAATCTTCTATTAAATTCCGCAACTGTTTTAGCACCTTCTTCCATGAATATTCGATGGACGGTTATCATGGGACTAATGCCCTTCAAATCATCCATTGAGTACCCAAAGGCCTTGCAATGCTCCTTGAGTATTTTCATGAGTTCTTCTTCTTCTACCTGAAAGTTTAACACTAATAATAACAGGAAATTTATTTGTACCATCTAAAAACCTGTATTTAAGATTATCTGGTAGAGTCTTCAACTCTAGGGGTGGTAATTCCTCATCCCCTCTCTTTTCTGGCTCTTCAAAAGCCTCATCGGTTGGAGGCCCTATAATAGGAAGTGAATCGAGTTCATCTTCTAGTTCTTCTAGGGACTTGTCCTCCATAACTATTTCTTCATAATTTGAGTCTTCATTTATTTCTTCTTCTTGATTACTAAAAAAAGAGCTGCCATTTCCTCGATAGTTTTCTCTTTCTCTTATTCTTGTATTTGTGGAGGCATGTCTTTAAATTTGGAAAAGTGGAATTCCTTTTCCGCTCCCCAAGCTTAAGAGACACTATCTCCTTTTTAAAATCAACATAGGCACCTATATCACTCAAAAAGTTTCTCCCAAATATAATTGGGCAAAGAGTGTCAGCTGGCAAATCAACAACTACAAAATAAATAGGAAAGTTTTTGTTGCCAATTGTGATAGTTGCATCTTCAACTACTCCCATTGGAATTCTAAGATTTTTATTGGCTAACATAGTTGTCATATCAGTATTTTCAATTGTAGCTAGTTCTATTTCTCTTTTATTTTTAAATAGAAATCATAAGATATAACATTAACTTCGGTGCCAAGATCACATAAACCATAATGCGAGGTTTCTTTAAATATGCAGGGAAGAATAGGCTTACCCACATCTTTTACCTTTGTCTTACCTTCAACCAATACGGAAGTCTCTTCATCAAGTTCAACTGTGTTACAATGCACGTACATAGCCATAATTGCTTCCTTGGTTACCGTTTCGGCTTTGGTTTCTTCCAGACATCCTACAACTTCTGGTATAATTTCCTATTCCTTCTTTTCATGTGCTGCTTTGACCTATTCATATTCAATAATATGCTTCTATGCAATGTTAGGGAAAGGTATCTCATATGTTGGCTCTAGGGAGGCTAGTGTTGCTTTAACTTCTCTTTTCTTCTTAGGTCCGGGTGGTGGATCATACTTGACCAAACCCTCTTTTGGAGCTTTGATATGTTCTGTAAAAGCTTTAACAACTTGCAACATAAGATCTGAATCCAAATAAAGTTCTTTAGATAATTCTTTAACATGGCCTTTTTTATTATAGTCATGAATACAATCATATTCTATTTCTACGCCTCCTTCACTTCCTAGACCAAAATTCCATGAAACTCCATGATCGCGAATTCTATCAAGTAAAGACCAAGCTTTAGCTATAGGAAGATTCATTAAGGCTCCTTCCACGAAAGAGTCTAGTTCAATTTTATTAGGTTTAATTAAACCGCCATAAAAGATATGCAATAAATACCATTCAGGCAAATCATGATGAGGACATAGGCGAAGTAAATCTTTAAATCTGATATAAGCTCTTACTAGTCCTTCATTAGAACGGTTCTTCCAAGTCATTATAAGATGCCCGATTTCAAAAGATTTTGATAATGGATAATATTTTGCTAGAAATTCACAAGCTAGATTATCCCAAGTAGTAGTGGCTTCTGGGGGTAGAGATCTATACCATGATAGACCTGTAGTAGTCAAAGTCATACTAAAAAGTTTAACCCTTACCTCATCAGCAGTATATCCCGTCAATTGAAAAGTGCCACATATATCTTTAAACATGCAATATGCTCATATGGATCAGGATCTTCTTCATTTCCAGTAAATTGTTTCTTATGTAAAATACCAAGTAAGAGAGGATTTATTTCAAACCCCCTTGTCTTCTCATTGGAGTTGTCTCTTTTATAAATATCATAGGGCTTCCCAAAGTGGTTGAGTGGGTTAGCACTAGTCATATGCTCAAACTCCATCATGTTGGTGAAAACCTATAACTCAAAACAAAACTTAGCAAGACAAAAATAAATAAGCAATAACTAAAAGACCTACAATGCTTAGCTCCCCGACAATGGCGCCAGAAAATAGCTTGATGACTGCAAGTGCACATATCGTTTGTAGCTAGTTTCATAAAGATATTTGTAACTACCTCGGTGAATTACGCTCTTAGTTACAAGCCTGGATGAGCGAAAATGGTTAAAATAGTACGGTGGGGCCAAATGCCACTCACAGGTAGACCTTTCGGCCGTCCTAACCATTTCCAAAACATCGGGACAAGAACGAGCGGCGTAATCGGTAGGCGAAGGGATCAACTACATACACAAATGAGTATGTATGCAAGCCACATACAATAGTCCTCAGAGCCATTCCATCTAAAAAGAAATAGAAATATTGCAACGCCATACGGCAAGATCCAAATATCCTAGATTGAGATAATATTTTACGATAGCTCCTCATACATCAAACATCAGAGTATCAGGCGGAAGCGGAAGACAAGATCCGAGTACGGATAAGAAGCAAATCGGCATAAGATGCCACATAAATAAACACATCCTGCCCACAGATCTCACGGATCCCCGTTCCCGGAATCTCTACATCGAGTGAGGGTTGCCAACATCGTCCGTCTCCTCCACCCAGTATCCATCTTGCGAGTATACTTGTTCATCTGAATCAAACAATTTATCGTGTGAGACCCTAGGGGTACTCAGCAAGTCTTTATGCCTCTAAAGGGGGACACAACCTGGGGTGACACAATTGCAGCAAAATATAATACCTAACAATTCTATAGATACTCGCTAACCATCCGCCTAACCAAAGATAGACGGATGTCCGTGAATTAATAGCAACAGTTGTAACAGTAATATTAACAGATCCATCCTCCTCCTCTAAACACGAGGAAGCTGGACGACCCCCATCCGTTGGCAGTTTTATTATCCATTCCATGAGTGTTGCACTATTTACTAGTCAGGTACTTAGTCAAATTAAAAGCGGTACTTTAGTTATACTTGTCTATGATCGAGAAATTGTGCTCCAAGTCGTCCATAACCGCGGACACGGCTTTCAGAAAGATTTACCCTACAGGGGTGCACAAATAGCAACACACACTCGATCAACCTCGGAAAAACCAAATCAAAACCCAACGAGGCATTCACGACAAAGCGATCACATGATTTAGAAATGTTTCAGGGGGCCACCCCATTAAGCTACCCGCAACGAAGTTGGCCGGCTCCGAGACGGACCCAAGGTTTGCGCCAATGGTAAAACAATGGGAACCCGAAAGTGTGACTGGGCTTGTCGATACCGCGAAAACACTCCGCAATCCTAAACAGTACAGGTGCTCCTCGCACAATCTTAAATAAAGCAGTAAAACATGGCATAAGTATATGATAGTAATAAAGCCCCAAACTACTTTGTGGCTCCAAGAAATAAGAATGAATCAAGCTCTGGCTCAGGGGGGTCCATAAGGCCTCCCAGATGTGGATAGTGCGAATAGTCAAGGAACAGGAATCAAGTACTCGGGGTCCTACGGGACACAAGTGAGCATGAAGAACCAAATAGCAGATATTGCTCACCGGTGCCACTTTCATTAGTTATCCCATTACTACTCAGGTTAAGTTGTTTAGGTACCTCGTTATCCATCAGACTCTCACATACCCTACACATGCTGTTCTATGACCCGCATGGCTCAAACAACTCCTGTAGTAATGGCTCATGGGATGGAGGAACAAGCTTCAGTGGGGTTTAAAAGTAAAGGCTATGCAGTACTTGGGATTCAATTTAATGCAATCGCGACTCGATGATGCAAGAATAAGATAGAGACAATAGGTACTATATGTATGCAAGCATGTGGTAGTGCTTGCCTGGCAGCTCAGTTGAAGCGAGGGACGGATCTGGGTAGTGCTCCTGGATTTCCTGATATATCCCCTGCTCAGCGTCTATTCGAAGAAGAACCAAACAAACAAGGGCCAACATAAATAGAGTGCACAAGCATATGGATTAAAATGCGACAAGCAAACAATCTTGCCATGATGAATGATGCACAATTTGCATGGCAATAATGTAGCATGGCATGGGTGAGGTGTGGAGTACAAGAATAAAGCATTTTATTGAGTTTTAGTCACATTTTATACTCAAATAAGTTGCTGTATAGTTTATATTTATATGATGCATGCTGCAATTCAGAACATGGAATGCATAGATAGAACGGGCTCGTCGCGCTGATCGATTTAGACATATTACTTGTCAAATTTGGAATTACGAAAATAAAGTTATTAATATTTGAAGATTTATAATGTTAACATAGTCAAATAGATATATGTTGGAGCATTTAGAAAATCCAATTTCAATACAAAAAAAATACTATTTTAATTCTCTGAATAATTCTAGAAAGTTTGATTTTAAAAGTATTTGGATTTGAACCTTACTTTAGAAGGCATGACAGTTTTGAATTAGGCCGAGGTTTAGAAAGAGTTTGCTGCTGCACTTAATCCTAGACCTTAACTGAACTTTCTAAAAGTCACTTCACTGTAGTTCTCCACTCGACCGAAAAATTCAGAGAAGAAGAAAAAAATAAAGGGGCGCCTGGGAGGACTTGATCCTTGGATCATTGGGATGTGGCAAGAGGACGTTGCCACTAGGCTACTGATCAAGTTGTTGTTATAATGGATGCTCGACTCATTATGAACCTGATCCGATGGTTTTCCTGGCTTTTAAGCGGTGAACAATGACACCTTTGAATCTGTCTCCGATTTTTAGAGTTCGAACAGGCCTAACTCCAGAGAAGAAGAAAAAACAGTTGAATTAACTTGAGCCAGAGGGATTTGATCTCAACATATGCTTAGCCGATTCCAGAGGGTCTAGCCATTAGGCATGCGCATGCTCTGAGGAAAAAGAAAAGCAAAACCAGCAGATATATATATATATACGATGGAGTGGGGATTTGAACTCTAGATCAAAAGATATATATACGATGGAGTGGGGATTTGAACTCTAGATCAAACGTATAGGATAGAACGTTGAAAGCCACTAGGGTACTGGTCATGTTGATGGGCAGTTAGGGATGTACAGCAAAGTGACCCATCTGCATGAGTTAACGAACAGGCTCAACACAGCCATGGCGCAGAATTTTTGGCTCCAACAGATCAACGCCTACAGTGCATGAAAACTGATGGAGGAGCAGGGTAAAAGGAGCGGGTGCTCACCAGTAGGTCGGGGAAGCAGTCATTCAAGCTTTAAGAGGTGTCCTGGCGACGAATTGGTGACGGTAACCGAGCTCGGTTTGGTGAAGAAACTTCGAATTCTCCAATCTCCAGGCGTCCCTGGAAGCTCCACTTGGTGAGGATGGCGAGGAAAATACGTCACGGTACCGTTCCTGGGTTCCTCTTGGCCTGGAGGAGTTCAAGGCGTTGATACAGCAGATGCGAGGTGGGTGTGTCTTTCCTCTCGATACCGTGGAGAAGAAAGGGGAGCAGCAGAGAGGGGAAACAGACCGGCGGCGCTGGGAGGAGGCTAGGGTTCAAGAGGCTTCCCTTCCAAGAGGATAAGAAGGAGAGGGGGAGGCGTGCCTCTGCTTTGTGTGGCCAGGAGGAAGCGAGGCAAAAACTAGCACGAGCATGCGCGCACGCTTGAAGAAGAACAGGACCAGAAACGAAAAGGTTAATTTGGCGTTTTGGTTGGCGAGGCTGCTATCGTCTGAGCTGCAGTTAGTTGCTGCTACGATGGATTACCAGGTGAGGCAGAGGAAAAAAAAACTAGGTTGATAAAGTCATGAAGTGGTCCAGATTCTCAAAATAAAAGTAGAACTAAGAAGAGGATTGGAGTTTTTATATAGTCTAAACTAGACTAGATGGGACTAGTTTTAGACGGATTTAGTGTCAAAGATTTAGGCAGAGACCAAGAGACAAAAAAATTAAATATAAAAATTTAGAGATAGAGTCTTTATTTAGATAGCTAGATTAGCTAGGAAAACTTGGTAGATGGTTGTAGATATAAGATTTGATCAAAAATTTGAACAATCAAACAAGTGCAAAAGAATTTGAATAAAAGAGAGGTCACTAGTGGCATTGATATCACATGTGATTAGGGGCTAATATTGCATGTAGCACTAGATTTGAATAAAATGTATGCCACATGCACCTATGAATATTTGAGAAAGGCAAGCACTAGAATTGAATAGAAGGATATGGAAGGCAAGGTAGGATGGACACCACACCCAAAAATAAAAGATTGAGGTAAAAGGGAAGGCGGAGGGTTTTATTTGCACAAGACATGTAGATTTGGATCCATACACATATATGTGGCTTGGTTTTAAAATACTAACAACAAAAGGCCACATACATGTATATAGTAAAAAAATGATATCAAAGGAGAGGTGTAAGGCAAGTTAGTAGATGGAAGGGGAAGTAAAAGGTATGCCCTCCACTCAACTTGGGCATTTAACATATATCAAGAACCAAATATAATATATCAAGAGGCAACTACAATTAATAGTGCATATGAGATAAGAACCAAATGAAAAAGGGTTTTATATGATGCTCAAATGCAAGGTGGCATGATGACATGAGCATGATATAATTATGATGCAACAATATATGTAGGAAGTAGCAATTATATTACTAGACCATGTAGCATTACATATGTTAGATAGATGGGATGCTACAACTCCCCCCCACTAAACAGGAATCTCGCCCCGAGATTCTAGGAAGAAGAAGAAGACACGAAGAGGGTAGGATATTTGGCACGGAGCTCATCCTCGCGTTCCCAAGTGGCTTCATCAACGGAATGGTGCGACCACTGCACCTTGCAGAACTTGATGGACTTGTTGCGAGTCCTTCTTTCTGCGACTTCTAGGATTTTTATGGGGTGTTCTTGATAAGACAGGTCTTCTTGGAGATTGATAAGCTCATGGTCCACGGTCCTGCCGGGATCCTTGAAGCACTTCTTGAGTTGAGAGATATGGAACACATCATGGACCTTGAGTTTTTCAGGAAGTTCAAGAGCATAAGCAACTTCTCCTCTTCTTCCACGGATTTTGAATGGACCGATGTATCTAGGAGCCAACTTTCCTTTGATACCAAAGCGGTGCGTGCCTCTCATGGGAGTGACACTAAGGTAAACGAGATCACCAGGGATATACTCCATGTCCGTGTGCTTTCTGTCATAGTTGCTCTTTTGGCGACTTTGAGCAACCTTCAGATTTTCAAGAATGATGTGAACCTTCTCCTCCGCTTGAGTTACAATGTCGGGGCCAAACAAAGTTCTTTCACCTGCGCCCGACCAACCAATCGGAGTTCTACATTTGCGACCATAGAGAGCCTCAAATGGTGCCATCTTTAGACTTTTCTGGAAGCTGTTGTTGTAAGAGAATTCAGCATAAGGAAGACATTCTTCCCACTTCATGCTGAAAGAGATGACGCAAGCACGGAGCATATCTTCTAGAATCTGATTGATCCTTTCAACTTGTCCTTATGCGAGGGTGGTAGGTCAGATCGAAGTTCAATTTTGTTCCCAAAGCATTTTGGAAACTTCCCCAGAACTTGGAAGTGAAGATGCTTCCACGGTCTGAACTGATCTCAAGAGGAACCCCATACAAAGAGATAATTCTGTTGATATAGAGCTCAGCCAACTAAATTGCAGAAATTGTTTCCTTGACGGGAAAGAAGTGAGCCACTTTAGAAAGCCTGTCAATGACAACAAAGATTGCATTGTTTCCCTTCTGCGACCTTGGAAAACCAGTGATGAAGTCCATCTCTACTTTCTCCCATTTCCATTCCGGAGGTTTCAATGGCTATAGAAGACCTAAGGTTTCGATGGACAACTTTAACTCTCACGGAGACATCACACTCGAGACATACTTGGCACAATATCGTTTCAACCCAGGCCACCAATATTGTGTTTTCAAGTCCATGTACATCTTAGTGCTTCCAGGGTGGATAGAAAGAACAGAATCATGCGCCTCCTTGAGAACTTGCTCTCTCAAACCCGGGTAGTTCGGAACAAACATCCGGTGTTCAAAGAAAAGAGTGCCTTAGTCATCGACGTGGAAGGACTCATACTTCGGAAGCTGAATGTTGGAGATGATCTTTTTAGTGTACGGATCACCAAGTTGAATGGAGCGAACTTTTTCTTCCAAGAGAGGGTTGCCAGAAGGTTCAGAAGATACCCTTGATCCACAATTTCAAGGTTGAGCTGACGGAATTCCTCGCATAAGAGAGGCTGTTGTTCTTCCACCATGAGGTTGTTGACATAAGCTTTTCGGCTGAGAGCATCGGCCATGACATTAGCTTTGCCCGGAGTGTAGTTGATGGTCAAATCGAAATCATTGATTGCTTCAATCCACCTCCTCTGATGAAGGTTGAGATCAGGCTGTGTGAAGATATACTTCGACTCTTGTGATCGTAAAAGATTTCTAGCAGTTGCCAAGAAAGTAGTGCCTCCATACTTTCAATGCAAAGACAACTGCTGCGAGTTCAAGGTCATGTGTAGGATAGTTGATCTCATGCGTCTTCAACTGTTGAGAGGCATAAGCAACAACTTGTTTTTCTTGCATAAGGACCGCACCCAATCCTTGCAATGAGGCGTCACAGAATATCTGGAAAGGCTTTGATGTATCTGGAGGAATCAAGACTGGTGTGGAAGTGAGCTTCTCTTTGAGTGTTTCAAAGCTTGCTTGACATGCAGGAGTCCAAAGGTATTTCTTGCCTTTCTTGAGGAGATCGGTAAGAGGCTTCGCAATCTTCGAGAAGTTCTGCATGAAGCGACGACAATAACTATCCAAACCAAGGAAACTCCGGACTTCTTTGACATTTTTAGGTGGAAGCCAGTCAACAATTGTTTTAACAGTTTCTGGGTTGATGGCAATGCCCTTGGCAGAGATGACGTGACCAAGATAGGTGACTTGAGGGAGCCAAAACTCACATTTGGAGAACTTTGCATACAGGCGGTTCTCATGAAGCTTGTTTAGGACACACCGAAGGTGTTCTTCATGTTCTTCCTTTGACTTAGAATAGACTAGGATGTCATCTAGATAGACCACAACGAACTTATCAAGATACTCCATGAAAACCGAGTTCATAAGCCTCGAGAAGGTGGCAGGTGCGTTGGTGAGACCGAAAGACATGACCGTGTACTCATAGAGGCCATAACGGGTGGTGAAAGCTGTTTTAGAAACATCTTCCTTGCGAATCTTGATTTGATGATATCCACTTCTCAAATCAAGCTTAGAAAACCACGACTCGACTAGGCGATCGAAGAGATCATTAATCTGCGGAAGGGGATATTTATTCTTGATGGTTTTAGCATTGAGAGCCCGATAGTCAACACAAAGTCTATCGGTCTTGTCTCGCTTCTTCACAAAGATGGTTGGGCTACCCCAAGAAGAAGTACTGTGATGAATGAAACCCAACTTCTCTTGTTCATCAAGCTGACGTTTGAGTTCAGCCAACTCAGCAGGACCCATTTTATAAGGCCGCTTGGAGATAGGAGCGGTACCAGGTTCAAGCTCAATCACAAACTCGACCTCTCGGTCAGGAGGCATACCCGGTAACTCTTCAGGAAAGACATCTGGGAACTCACAGACCACCGAAACACTCTGAATAGCTTCCATAGCATCATCATTCAGAGCCGCCAAAGAGAAAAGCTGAATAGCAGGAGTCAGACTTGGAGAATAGACTATATGGCCTTCAGGAATTTTCAGAGAAACCGAGCGTTCAGCACAATCAATCACAGCTGCATTTGCTGTCAACCAATCCATGCCCAAGATAACATCAATGTCAGAATTGCCCAGAATAATTAAGGAAGCCTGGAACGAAGAACCACCAATCTCAATTTGATTGCCATGGCTAATTTTTGAAGCTGCCATAGTTGCTCCAGGAGAAAGGACCATTAGCCGCTTAGGAAGAGGATCCATCGGTAACCCATTCACATCAGCAAAACTTGTAGAGACAAAAGAATGCGATGCACCAAAATCAAACAAAACTCGTGCAAGGACTGAGTTAACGGAAAGCATACCCATCACAACTCCAGGTGCATGCTCAGCTTGAGCGGCGTTGACACAGTTGGCACGAGCAACAGTAGACCCGGGCTTGGTGTTGATGTTGAGAGCCCGAGGTGGTGGTGCACGAACCATAGGAGAGCTTGCCGCAGATCTTGGAGGTGGTGGAGGAAGAGCTTTGTTGTTCAATGGACAGTTCCAGTGTTGATGCCCAGTGTTTCCACAAGTGTAGCAAGCACCAGGTGGACGTGGAGCAACATAGACAGGGACTCCGGCAGGCGCTCCAGGGTAGTTATGGTTGTAGCCCCTGGGAGCAGCAGTGAGGAAGTTTGGTGGCCTTGCTGCGTAGCTTGGAGGTTTTGGTGGAGCCGGGAGCGACGGTGGGGTGTTAGGAACCCAGACACGACGCTTAGAAGGAGTTGACATAGCTGAAGAGCTTGCTGCATCACAGTTGTGTTTCTTTGACTCCTCAAACACTTGCCTACTTGCTTCTTCCTGCAGAGCTGTATGTTGGAGTTCCAGAAAAGACGCCGGCCTTGCATGTGTGATTGCATATTTAATCGATGCATTGAGCCCTTGTCTGAACCTCTTTTGCTTCTTATTGTCATCAGAGATCTCATCGCCACCATAACGAGAAAGGTTCATGAAGTTTCTGATGTAGGTATTGACATTGTCATTGCCCTGCTTGAGGTTGAGAAACACTTCCTTCATCCTCTCCATGACAATTTCTGACAGATATTGCTCTTTGAAAGCTCCAGTGAACTGTTCCCAAGTAGGCTGAAAACCAGTGTAGTTCGCCTTGAGGTAATTCTCCCACCAAAGAGCTGCATCTCCCTTCAGAAGGTGAGTGGCACATTTTACCCATTCTTGCTCAGGAACATCAGCAGTCACCAGTAACCTTGACATCTCACGCAACCAATCATCAGCATCAAGTGGTTGATCAGAAACATCAAATTGGCGTGGGTTGAACTTCAGGAAGCTTTTGATGTCTCCTCGCTTGGGAGGTGGAGGTAGCGGAACAAACTCATTCCTTCCGACACTTTCTTCAAATCGCTGCTGGTTCTGCTGCATTGCGGCCAAGGCATTGGCGATGCTTGACAACGCAGCCCCCAGTTCAGGTTGTATGTCCTCCTCAGAACGGCGTGGTGGTGCCATCCTGTGATTGATGTAAAACACAAGTCAGTACCATAATGGAGAATAATAATAATCCAAAATAGTACCAAAATGGAATTAACCAAGATTAAAGGATACAAATTACTAAGATGATATTAAAATATCAACAAAGTTCAAAGCACCTAGAAGATATTAAGCATATCGCACACGACTGAAGAAGAGTGTGGTACACAAACTAACAAAGAAAATTTTTCCGCAAATTTCGGCATTAAAATACCACTATAAGCGCAAAACCACTTAACGAATCAAGATTAGTAACTCTACCAATTCAATATACAAGAGCGAATGAGAAAAGTAGTGGTATGGTCGCGACTCCATCCCGCACTCAAATCATTACTCCGCACATGAATAAGTAAAACATATATCCCAACACCTTCTTCTTAAGATGAACCTAAAGATTAGTAACTACGGAAACGAACACCCCAAACAAGATAACGTCGGATAACAAAGAGTAAGACAGATCGCGTCGGTATACAATGAATCAGATAGATCGCGTCGGTTTGCAAAAGCCTGTCGGTATGGAATGTACCAACAGTTGATAACCAAAAGGCAGATAATGATAACATGTTGGATGCAACAGATAGACAAGGAATTCACACACAAACACACACACACACACACAACCTATGGTACTACGGAACCCAGAACACGTGAATCCTAGTTTGAATTTTAGAAGAGGATTGAAAACGTTACACTTCCTTACCAGAAAAGTGTGGGTGGGTGGGTAAGAAGAAAAATGGAAGCAGTCCTACTCTCACGTTTTGTTTTTCCCTAGTATACATAACTACCAAAAATATTTGCTAGACTAACAACGACCATTTGGCTGAGACCCTGAAGGGCGGGATGGCTCTGATACCAATTGTAACTACCTCAGTGAATTACGCTCTTAGTTACAAGCCTGGATGAGCGAAAATGGTTAAAATAGTACTGTGGGGCCAAATGCCACTCACAGGTAGACCTTTCGGCCGTCCTAACCATTTCCAAAACATCGGGACAAGAACAAGCGGCGTAATCGGTAGGCGAAGGGATCAACTACATACACAAATGAGTATGTATGCAAGCCACATACAACAGTCCTCAGAGCCATTCCATCTAAAAAGAAATAGAAATATTGCAACGCCATACGGCAAGATCCAAATATCCTAGATTGAGATAATATTTTAGGATAGCTCCTCATACATCAAACATCAGAGTATCAGGCGGAAGCGGAAGACAAGATCCGAGTACGGATAAGAAGCAAATCGACATAAGATGCCACATAAATAAACACATCCCGCCCACAGATCTCACGGATCCCTGTTCCCGGAATCTCTACATCGAGTGATCGTTGCCAACATCGTCCGTCTCCTCCACCTAGTATCCATCTTGCGAGTATACATGTTTATCTGAATCAAACAATTTATCGTGTGAGACCCTAGGGGTACTCAACAAGTCTTTATGCCTCTAAAGGGGGACACAACCTGGGGTGACGCAATTGCAGCAAAAGATAATACCTAACAATTCTATAGATACTCGCTAACCATCTGCCTAACCAAAGATAGACGGATGTCCGTGAATTAATAGCAACAGTTGTAACAGTAATATGAACAGATCCATCCTCCTCCTCGCTTACCAACGAGGAAGCGGACGAACAGCCCCCATCCGTTGGCAGTTTTATTATCCATTCCATGAGTGTTGCACTATTTACTAGTCAGGTACTTAGTCAAATTAAAAGCGGTACTTTAGTTATACTTGTCTATGATCGAGAAACTGTGCTCCAAGTCGTCCATAACCGCGGACACGGCTTTGAGAAGATTTACCACCAGGGTGCACAAATAGCAACACACACTCGATCAACCTCGGAAAAACCAAATCAAAACCCAACGAGGCATTCACGACAAAGCGATCACAGATTCGAAATGTTTCAGGGCCACCCCATTAAGCTACCATAGCGAAGTTGGCGGCGAGATGGACCCAAGGTTTGCGCCAATGGCTGTAAACGATCGAACCCGAAAGTGTGACTGGGCTTGTCGATACCGCCAAAACACTCCAATCCTAACAAAGACAGTGCTCCTCGCACAATCTTAAATAAAGCAGTAAAACATGGCATAAGTATATGATAGTAATAAAGCCCCAAACTACTTTGTGGCCCCAAGAAATAAGAATGAATCAAGCTCTGGCTCAGGGGGTCCATAAGGCCTCCCGGATGTGGATAGTGCGAATAGTCAAGGAACAGAAATCAAGTACTGGGGTCCCACGGACACAAGTGAGCATGAAGAACCAAATAGCAGATATTGCTCACCGGTGCCACTTTCATTAGTTATCCCATTACTACTCAGGTTAAGTTGTTTAGGTACCTCGTTATCCATCAGACTCTCACATACCCTACACATGCTGTTCTACGACCCGCATGGCTCAAACAACTCCTGTAGTAATGGCTCATGGGATGGAGGAACAAGCTTCGGTGGGGTTTAAAAGTAAAGGCTATGCAGTACTTGGGATTCAATTTAATGCAATCGCGACTCGATGATGCAAGAATAAGATAGAGACAATAGGTACTATATGTATGCAAGCATGTGGTAGTGCTTGCCTGGCAGCTCAGTTGAAGCGAGGGACGGATCTGGGTAGTGCTCCTGGATTTCCTGATACATCCCCTGCTCAGCGTCTATTCAAAGAAGAACCAAACAAACAAGGTCCAACATAAATAGAGTGCACAAGCATATGGATTAAAATGCGACAAGCAAACAATCATGCCATGATGAATGATGCACAATTTGCATGGCAATAATGTAGCATGGCATGGGTGAGGTGTGGAGTACAAGAATAAAGCATTTTATTGAGTTTTAGTCACATTTTATACTCAAATAAGTTTCTGTATAGTTTATATTTATATGATGCATGCTGCAATTCAGAACATGGAATGCATAGATAGAACAGGCTCGTCGCGCTGATCGATTTAGACATATTATTTGTCAAATTTGGAATTACGAAAATAAAGTTATTAATATTTGAAGATTTATAATGTTAACATAGTCAAATAGATATATGTTGGAGCATTTAGAAAATCCAATTTCAATACAAAAAAATACTATTTTCTGAATAATTCTAGAAAGTTTGATTTTAAAGTATTTGGATTTGAACCTATTTTAGAAGACATGACAGTTTTGAATTAGGCCGAGGTTTAGAAAGAGTTTGCTGCTGCACTTAATCCTAGACCTTAACTGAACTTTCTAAAAGTCACTTCACTGTAGTTCTCCACTCGACCGAAAAATTCAGAGAAGAAGAAAAAAAATAAAGGGGCGCCTGGGAGGACTTGATCCTTGGATCATTGGGATGTGGCAAGAGGACGCTGCCACTAGGCTACTGATCAAGTTGTTGTTATAATGGATGCTCGACTCATTATGAACCTGATTTGATGGTTTTCCTGGGCTTTTAACTGGTGAACAACAGACACTGCAACTGTCTCCGATTTTTAGAGTTCGAACAGGCCTAACTCCAGAGAAGAAGAAAAAACAGTTGAATTAACTTGAGCCAGAGGGATTTGATCTCAACATATGCTTAGCCGATTCCAGAGGGTCTAGCCATTAGGCATGCGCATGCTCTGAGGAAAAAGAAAAGCAAAACCAGCAGATATATATATATATACGATGGAGTGGGGATTTGAACTCTAGATCAAAAGATATATATACGATGGAGTGGGGATTTGAACTCTAGATCAAACGTATAGGATAGAACGTTGAAAGCCACTAGGGTACTGGTCATGTTGATGGACAGTTAGGGATGTACAGCAAAGTGACCCATCTGCATGAGTTAACGAACAGGCTCAACACAGCCATGGCGCAGAATTTTTGGCTCCAACAGATCAACGCCTACAGTGCAAGAAAACTGATGGAGGAGAAGGGTAAAAGGAGCGGGTGCTCACCAGTAGGTTGGGGAAGCAGTCATTCGAACTTTAAGAGGTGTCCTGGCGATGAATTGGTGACGGTGACCGAGCTCGGTTTGGTGAAGAAACTTCGAATTCTCCAATCTCCAGGCGTCCCCGGAAGCTCCACTAGGTGAGGATGGCGAGGAAAATACGTCATGGTACCGTTCCTGGGTTCCTCTTGGCCTGGAGGAGTTCAAGGCATTGATACAGCAGATGCGAGGTGGGTGTGTCTTTCCTCTCGATACCGTGGAGAAGAAAGGGGAGCAGCAGAGAGGGGAAACAGACCGGCGGCGCTGGGAGGAGGCTAGGGTTCAAGAGGCTTCCCTTCCAAGAGGATAAGAAGGAGAGGGGGAGGCGTGCCTCTGCTTTGTGTGGCCAGGAGGAAGCGAGGCAAAAACTAGCACGAGCACGTGCCTGGCACGGCTTGAAGAAGAACAGGACCAGGGAAACGAAAAGGTTCGGCTGGGGCGTTTTGGTTGGGCGAGGCTGCTATGCGTCTGCTGAGCTGCAGTTAGTTGCTGCTACGATGGATTACCAGGTGAGGCAGAGGAAAAAAAACTAGGTTGATAAAGTCATGAAGTGGTCCAGATTCTCAAAATAAAAGTAGAACTAAGAAGAGGATTGGAGTTTTTATATAGTCTAAACTAGACTAGATGGGACTAGTTTTAGACGGATTTAGTGTCAAAGATTTAGGCAGAGACCAAGAGACAAAAAAATTAAATATAAAAATTTAGAGATAGAGTCTTTATTTAGATAGCTAGATTAGCTAGGAAAACTTGGTAGATGGTTGTAGATATAAGATTTGATCAAAAATTTGAACAATCAAACAAGTGCAAAAGAATTTGAATAAAAGAGAGGGCACTAGTGGCATTGATATCACATGTGATTAGGGGCTAATATTGCATGTAGCACTAGATTTGAATAAAATGTATGCCACATGCACCTATGAATATTTGAGAGAGGCAAGCACTAGAATTGAATAGAAGGATATGGAAGGCAAGGTAGGATGGACACCACACCCAAAAATAAAAGATTGAGGTAAAAGGGAAGGCGGAGGGTTTTATTTGCATGAGACATGTAGATTTGGATCCATACACATATATGTGGCTTGGTTTTAAAATACTAACAACAAAAGGCCACATACATGTATATAGTAAAAAAAATGATATTAAAGGAGAGGTGTAAGGCAAGTTAGTAGATGAAAGGGGAAGTAAAAGGTATGCCCTCCACTTAACTTGGGAATTTAACATATATCAAGAACCAAATATAATATATCAAGAGGCAACTACAATTAATAGTGCATATGAGATAAGAACCAAATGAAAAAGGGTTTTATATGATGCTCAAATGAAAGGTGGCATGATGACATGAGCATGATATAATTATGATGCAACAATATATGTAGGAAGTAGCAATTATATTACTAGACCATGTAGCATTACATATGTTAGATAGATGGGATGCTACAATATCGATCCCACAGGGAGCAGGAGTCTGAAGCCTAATAATTCTTGAAATAACTATTACACTAGTAATGCTTAATAAAGTTCTAAGTGACAAGATAAAATGTGAGTATTGCATAAAAAGGTATTTTTGGGTTTTGGGTATAAGAGCAACAATAAGTAGAGTAAAATGACTGAATAGAGAAAGTAAGTATTGCGTATGTAAGAGAGATTGAAACTGCAATAGGGAAAAGGTGTTCTCAGAGAGTAGCGGATTCACCACTAGCATTATAAGGAGATAAGGTAAAGATTATTATCATGAACATTCTTAACTATGTATGTGTGGGAGGAACTCCGTATTTGGACAAATAGGCAGCGACCACTACTCACATCATCCTCATAACCACAGCAGTCAGCAATCGACATCAATCGAATTACTGCGCTATTAAGGGACGTAATCCCATAGGACGTATTCCATGGCATGGATAGTGTTTCGTGAGTTTCCTCGGTTTCCCAAGTTGATATGTAAGGAGTGACAACAACTTTATAGTAACCGTAAGTGCTAACACACCTCCGTCTACCAACAAGTAGTTCCCTCCATCAAGTCCCCATGAGAGGCAAATATTGAGAGGTCGACTTCTCTCAACATCAAGATGAAGACAATCTAACACATGGTCATAGCAATGAATATCATAATAAACTTTATCTTATTTCAATCTCATACTAGGGTTTCTCCATCTCCCCAAGAACTAATGATCTACTTAGACATGGAGGCAATCAACATCATGGCAATAACAATGGAATCTATCATAGATGAATAGTACTTGTATAAATCCACAACGAGTACGGAAATTACAACAAGATCTAGACAAGCGGTAGATGGTATGGATGGAGATGGTGGTGATGTAGTGGTGGATGATGAAGATCGATGCCTTAGCCTCCCGGATCTACGCAGGGCGAAGATGGATCCTCGGTGGACGAGTTCCCCCTCCAGATGCCTTCCGGAGGTGAGGTTTCTGTGATTTCTGGGTGTTCTGTATGTCGTCTCCCTGATCTAGTTGCATGGGGTGAAACTATTTGAGGAGGCGGTGGCGGCGCCAACTATACGGTGGGAACTATACGGCCGAAAAATTTATTCCTTCCGTATAGTTGGTCGTTAAACCGTCTGTCTCCCTTGATTGCTTCGGGTTTTCTTCTAGTATTATTAATATCTCCCAGATAAGCGATTTATGCTGTTTTTGACTCCTTTTCTCCTCAATACAACTGCTTCAAGAATTGTGTCCATTGTATCCATCATCTTCCTGATCCTGGTGAAAACAGACATAAAATATGCATGGGAGCGCCGTAAAATACTAAGATCGTACATCTACAATGCAAAATAACAATATAAAACATGATGCAAATATGCACTCATCAGTAGTCGGACCGGAAAATCCGGCGTCTGCTGGAAAATCTGGCCTGGGAGTTTCTATTGCTACTTGGTCATCCTATTTATTCCTGGCGTTCGATGTGGTCATATCGGATAATCCTGCGTCAGCCGAAAAATCTGGCCTGGAGCTTCCAGATGCTTTAGATGATGGTTGATCTCCAGCAGGTTGAGGTGTTGGTGCAGTAGTTTCTCCACCATGTGGAGCTTGTTGAGCTTGTGTAGATGAGGGATCTAATTGAGTAGAGCATTGTCCTTCCCGATCTGCCACAAGGGGTTCCTCAATGGGGCAGAAAAATCCCACGCCCATTCTTCTTATGGCATCTTGGGGGTATTTCAACATCTGCATCACAAACATCAACTTGCCCCCACATGGGAGCCATCATTTTCCTTGAATACCACACTACAAGATTCTACAATAGTTCTGGAGAGCTTATTGTAGAATCTATAAGTGTGTACTTCGGCACCGTAACCAACAAAAATACCTTCTAAAGCCTTAGACTCAAATTTAGACAAACGAACTCCTTTAATGAGAAAGAAACACTTACAACCGAACACCCGGAAATATGATATGTTGGGCTTGTTATCGGTAAGTATCTCATATGGTGTTTTGTCCAAGATCTTGCAAAGATAAAGCCGGTTTGATGAGTGACAAGTAGTGGAGATAGCTTCAGCCTAGAAATTGTATGGTGATTTGAATTCAGCCAACATAGACCTTGACATGTTCATTACAGTCTGGTTTTTCCTCTCAGCTACACTATTTTGTGGAGGCGTGTACGCAGCGGAGTATTGGTGTCTTATCCCCTCTTCGCTAAGGAATTCATTCAGAGTGTAGTTCTTGAACTCAGAGCCATTGTCACTTCTAATTTCCAATGTTGGAACATTGTGTTGACGCTGAACCTCGTTGGCAAAGTCGATGACAGTTTGTTGGGTCTCACTTTTTAGCTTGAAGAAGTAAACCCATGTGTATCTTGAGTACGCATCAACTATGACAAGGCAATACTTCTTCCCACCAAGCTTGCATGAGACGGAGGACCAAAAAGATCCACATGAAGGAGCTCCAAGATCCTCTTTGATGAGATAATAGTTTTACTCTTGTGGGGAGAGTCGTGCATCTTTCCTTCAACACATGCCCTGCAAACATGATCTTTGGCAAAAGAAACATTGTCTTTTAGTCCAAGGATGTGGCCACCCTTGTGAAGACTTTGCAAAGTTCTCATGTTGATGTGAGCTAGACGGCGATGCCATAACCAACCCACGCCGGCCTTTCTGAATAAGCACATCGGACCCGCTGTGGTTTTCCCCGAAAAGTCCACCACATACATGTCATTTTCGATATACCCAACGAAAGAAACCTTTAGAGACTTGCTCCACAAGAGTACCACTAAATCACCATCAATAAAAACTACAAAGCCCATCTTACCAAGGGCACAAACAAAAAGTAAATTGTAACCAAGGGTCTCAACAAGCATGACGTCCACGAGAGAAATATCGTGGGCGACTACAACCTTGCCAAGACCCAATACCTCAGATTTTGACTTATCATCATAGGAGACGTTTATTTGATCATGGTTTGGCCTCATCTCCGTGATGATATCCTTGCTTCTGGTCATATGACTTATGCACCCACTATCAAGCACACATTTTGAACCACCGGAAGCATAGCCCTACAAGAGAATTACTTCTTGGTTTTAGGTACCCATTTTTTAATGGGTCCTCTCATTTTAGTGACAAGGGTCTTTGGAACCCAAATAGACCAACAAATATACTTAACAAAAGGACCAACATAAGTAGCATAGACATCACCATAATAATCACAAAACATCTCATAATTAGGATTATTAGACCCTTCAAAACCAATATTGTCAGTTTTGTCCTTTGTGATGTTCTTTTCAACAATACTTGTCTTTACTTGAGCAATTTTTGCCTTTCTTCTTGTTGTTGTTGTTCTTCTTCTAAGACTTTGGAACATAACCAAGTCCCTCTTTTCCATTGTTTGTCCTTTGCTTGCTAAGGACTTCATATAGAGCTTCCTTACCTTTGGAAGTGGATGCCTTGACAAGCTCCTCTTTCAACTTAGCATTTTCATCATGTGCACATGTTGAAGTAGAAGTGCTAGGAATATCATACTTGGTCAATCAAATTTGGAGCTGATCATGAGACTCATTAAGAATGGAGTATTCACTCTCCAAAGCCTTGTGGGCAATGTCAAGTGTCTCCAATTTCTCGGAGAGTCTAGCATGAGCAGCCCCAAATTCAACCTTATCACTTTTTAGTTTCTTTACTTTGGCAATAGCATTATCACGTTCCTTGATTAGCTTGTCCACAACTTCATCATGTGTCTCCTCGATCGACTCAAGCCTCTCCTCAAGCGAGACTCGAGCCTCTTATTCTTCTATAGCATTCTTTAGGGATGCAATCTCTATTGCATCCTCCCTTTCAATTTTGCCCTTTTCTTCGAGGAGCTCTTCATTTTGAGCAAGTTGACTCATGAGTGCTTCAAAGTGCACTTTGTAATCACCTTGTAAGTTAGTGATGAAATAATCCAAAGAAATAATATATTCCTTAACCTTAAGACTAGTAAAATCATACATATCAATATTCATGGTAGTCTTAGGAAAGGAAGTGGTGGAAGATGATACCTCAGAACCTCTTTCCATAAGACACGTGGCGTTCTTGTTGCTCACATTTTCATTAGGTGAATCAAAGAGTGAAGTTGGTGTTGATGTGGTGGCTATGGAAACCACCTCTCGTGAGCTATCATCATCTTATTCACCTTCACTCCTGGACGAGTACTCCTCTTGAGCTACCAAGACAATGTTCGATTGCTTCTTGTAAGGACCATTTTTCTTCACAAATAGCTTCTTCCGAGGTTCCTTTGACTTTTATTTGAGAATGAGCCTTCCACCATTATGTTCTCTATTTTGATAAGGACATTCAGCCACAAAGTGTAGCCGGTCTCCACAATTGAAGCATGTTCTCCGTTTAGGACCATTTTCCTTTCTTCCATTAGAACCATTCTTGCAGTCAATTTTAGATTTGGCTTTGGCGGGGTTCTTCCAAAAGTTTCTAGCATAAAAGGCCATGTACTAACCATGTGCCCTCTTGACATCCCCAGGACAGTCCATAGCTTCAAATTCATCATCATCTTGTTCAACAACATTTACCTTTAAGGCCACATTTACCCCCTTTTGCATTCCAATGGCTCGAGCACGAGCGTCTTCGGCATTCTTAGCGGCCACTTTGAAAGCTGCCATTTCTTGCATGACCTCATTGGAAGTCATTTGGTGGTAATTATATCTACCTTGAAGGCTCTTCAAATTAGTAGGCTCAAAAGGCATAAGAGCACTAACATACTTTCTCTTGATCCAAGCGTCATCAACGTGGGTAGCACCATGATCTCTAAATGTGGTGGCTATTGACTTGAGTGTTCTATACATATCCTCATGATCCTCGCCATCCATCATATAAAAAACCTTCAGCTTGGTTACTCAGTGCATCATACCAATGAAGAGTTTGGTGAGGGCATCCCAAGCTTCCTTAGCAGTGCTGAGATATTCTATGTGGGGAATGTCCTTGGGACCCACACCGAGCTGAATCCTGTGTAAAGCTATTGCATTGAGTTGGCTATCCACAACTTCTATTCTTATCAAATTGGTGGAATCTCCAATGTGGAGGCCTTCTTCAATGATCCTCCAAAGCTCAATAGATGAACTACACACATGAGATTATATTAAGAATTGCCATTGATAAATTGAAGATGTAGTAAGCTTGGGTGGTCACCCCTATTGTTAATATGAGGGTGAGGGATTGGTGGTTCGGGAGAATATAAGTAAGAGACCTCACTATAGTCCTCCTTACCACTTCACTTTTTGGAGGAGGATCCATTGTTTTTATCACCTACCACCTCGTCTTCCTTGGAGTTAGCATTAGCTTTGTCCTTAGAGAGAGAGGAGTGGTAGCCTCAGAGGTAGATGGAGGTGGGGCTGTAGATGGAGAGAGACGAGCAATGATTTGATGCATCTCTTCCATTTTGGCCTCTATGGATTTCATAAAGGTTGTTTCCAACATCTTGAGATCATCCATAGTTACCTTGTCAATAGCCTCACTACCATCTCCCTAAGTGCCCATAATCTCTTAGGCGATAAATCCTGAATAAAAGAGCTGAGGCTCTGATACCAATTGAAATGGATCGTATGGGCACCTAGAGGGGGGGTGAATAGGTGCTACTTTAAATTTTAGTTATTTTTCAATTTTAGGCTTGACACAAATGTAAATTCTCTAGATATGCAATTACGAGAATTTCCCTATATGCCAACCTAACTACTAAGCGTGTAAAAAGGAGCGAGGAAACTGTAATGGAGCATGTGGAGATACGAGGATTTGTTTGACATCAGTTCCTTCCTTGTTAAGGGAAGTACGTCTGTGTTGGAGGGGTGGGCGGTTCTAAGACCACCACTCCACAATAGGCCTCGCCCTATTCTCCGATGGATCTCGCCACTAAAGGCCCGATCCACCTTTCCACTATTGGTACCCTTCAAGGCGGGAACCGGTGCCTTTACAATGCTAGAGGGGCACACATCCACAACTGAATTGGAGGCTCCCGTGATGACAACAAGCTACCACAAGAACAAGGATTATCAAATAATAAAAACAAGCATCTAGATATTTGCTAGAAATACTAGATCAAGGATCCCCCAAGTAAATGGGGGGGGGGGGGGAAGTTGAGCACTTGATTAGTGTTGATGAAGATTGAGGCCTCCTTCTTCAATTCCCAAAGATCGAAGTCTTTGGATGGGTGAGGATGGAGATCTCGCTTGGAACTTGAAGAACATGTTTGAGCTTTTTCGAATGAATCAAGAAGTCTGGCAGGTGGATTGATGGGTAATAAATACCCCCTGCTAAACACAGCCATTGGAGATTCTGGGGGACAGATTATTTGGCCCAAGTAGGGGCCGGATTATCCGGCCGAGGCAAAACTCCGCCCCGAAAATGGATTTTTCGGGGGAAAATCCACCCCCATACCGCATGACGCACCTGGCCGCCCTTTGCAAAACTTCTCGGGGGGCGGATTATCCGGCCCCCTGAAGGGGTGGATTATCTGGCCCGGGCAAAAACTCTGCCCCTGGCTGGACAATTTGAGAGATATTTCGCCCCCATACCGCATGATGCGCCTTGCCTGCTCTTGAGATTGAGGTGGGACGGATTATCCGGCCCTTGGCAGGGGCTGATAATCTGCCCCCAACTTCAGTTTTGCTACATCTGAATGACTAGTTTATCTACAACACTTCAACACACATGAGATAATCCTTGGTATTGTTATCTAACACACAAAACTCTAGAGATCATGAAATGTACTTTCACCCGGGGCCTCTACCCGACCCGAACACGAGGCGGCCAGAGTGGTCGCGCTGCCCTTCCCCCTCATTGAAGGGAATATGCCTAAGAGGAAATAATAAAGTGGTTAATATCTTATTCCTTGTTTATGATAAATGTTTATTTTGCATTTTATAATTATATAAATTGGAAACGTTAATACATGTGTGTTTGATAAACAAATAAAGGGTTCCTAGTTATGCCTCTCTTATAAACTAGCTCGTTGATTAACAACATGATCAAGGTTTCCTGATCATGGACATTGGATATTGTTAATAACGAGGTCACAACATTGGTTGAATGGGGTGATGAACATTCATCTGAAGTATAGCAATACAATCAAAGTCATTGTGTTAAAATTGCTATAACATCATACAAAGTAACTTTAGTCCTTAGACCATGAGATCATGTTAATTGCTAACACCGGAAGAGTACTTTGATAACATCAAATGTCACACCATAACAGGGTGACTATAAGGTGGGTTTCGGTACTCTGAAAGTGTTATGTTGAGGCTCATGGATCAAGAGTGGGATTTTTCCATCTCGATGACGGATAGATATAGTCTGGGCCCTCTCGGTGATATCACATTGAGATAGCTTGCAAGCAAGTGATGTGATCACTAGAATGTTATATCAGGGGGTAAGAAAAGAGTGCATGCCGATAACGAGATCAAACTAGGTATGAAGATACCAATGATCGAATCTCGGACATGTAATATATCGCGATACAAAGGTATTTAGTTACAACATTAAAGGTTCACACGATCACTAGAGTCATCGTTGAATGTGTGGGAGTCAGTACGAATCTCTAGGTCCCGCTGCTGATTATTGATCGGAGAGGGGTCTCGATCATGTCTGCATTATTTGCGATCCGTAGGGTTACACACTTAAGGGATACTGACACCATTTGGAGCAAATATATTTTAGATAAAGATATAAGAAAGCGCTAGAATCATTTCGATGAAAGCCGGAATTGTTTTGGGTGAAATATCAGAAACTGGTTTTGCATGTGATATTGAAATGTTGTAGGGGTTTTTATGTGAATGTTTGTTAATTAAAGTAATTAACAAAATTCTGAATAAAATAAATAAAAGAGTTTTATTAAATGAGAGATTGTATTAAATTTGGTGGAAATTTAATGGAGATGAGTGGACTTTTGAGTGGAGGCATGTTTATGTGAGTGGGAGCTCCACCCACATGAATGATGGAAGAGGTCGGGGCACCACCTCTGCCGCCAGCCATGGAAGGGGTTGCCCCCTCTCCCCTATAAAAGGCCTCCCACTTATCCTCTCATCTCACACCTCCTCGTGAAGGATCTCTCCCCTATAAATTATTCCCCATGGTCTCGGATTAGCGAGATACATGTTCCTGGTGGCTTTATCTGGAAAGGAGTTGTTTCTTCCACTGCATCGCTTGAGTGAGGACATGGAGATTGTCGGGGTATCGGATGTGTGTGCGATCACATATGCACCGCTGCTTTGTGGTGCTGGACCTTCCGGTGCTAGACCTGCCAGACGTGCTGGTGCTGGACCTACTGGACTCACTAGACTTCATCACGATCCTGAGATCGGCAAGTGTACGACTACATCAACCATGAAATCAGTTTTGTTAACAATTCTTTGTCGCTCTTCAAGGGTATGTTCTCTATGGATGTCCACATGTTGATTGTATCTAGGTAGATAGATCTTGGTGCTTAAATGTTCACATCGTAGGAATTTTTTGTTTTCTATGCTAAGAACCCAGCAGTGGTATCAGAGCCTAGTCTATGCGTAGATGCTTTGCACGGGTAGAACACATATGAGTATGTTGGCGTTGATGATCATGTTATTGCATCTTTTATGTATTTGGATATTGGTGGCATAGTGGGATGAAGCGGCCCGGACTAACTTTACATGTCCTCGCACATGAGACCTGTTCCACGCCTAACATGCAACTAGTTTTGCATAAGTGTCTAGTGGGTATCTGTCTCTCCTACTATAGTCAATATCTGATTTACAATGAGTTGATAATAATTTGAGTATCATCGTTGTGGTTCCATGTTCGTAGGTAAGACCGGTTCTATCCTCGAAAGCCCTAAGCCACGTAAAAGTTGCAATTGATAAATTAGAAGCGTCTAGTTTAGATTATTGTTAGGCTAGTGTCATGATATGGTAATGTTATAATTTGAAGTATAATTGATACTCTTGGAAATTATAGCATACCTAACATGTAAGTTCCATAGACCTTGGCCTTACACACAAAGGAATGATAAAGATCATACAACGATGCACATGATAGTGATCAAGTGAAAGAACCATATGATTTCACTTTATGCATATGATGTTTGCAACTTGTATTGCTTGGTTGGCGTTTTAGTAGCTATGTATCATCCCTCTTTTAGATATCAAGATAAAAATGTGTTCTTCCTTAAGTATGCACCGTTCTATGGATCATTGTTTCAAGGCATCACATGATGATCGGGTGTTTTTGATTCTACGCTTTCATACAACGGGTATAAGACAGTTTTACACAAGTGAGTACTAAGGTTCTTACTTGGCGAGCCTACCATGTACAGACATGGCCTCGGAACACGGACCGAAAGGTTAAGCATGGGTCATATAGTTGATATGATGCCCATATAGATGCTCGCCTTTGAGACTACACCAACTCACGTGATGATCGGACTTGGTTTAGTGGATTTGGTTCATGTAATCACCAAAACAACTCGAGGGATGTTGGTTTTGAGTGGGAGTTCATTTGTAATTTGGATTAGTCGAACTCAATTTATCATAAACTAAAATCGAAGTGAATTTGCATAGTTTGTTGTAGTCATTGGCATATGTTTACTATCTTGCGCTTAGTTTTAATTGAGATAATAGAACTATAGAATTATGGATATTTACTTTACGAACCGGTATCATATTGTTTTAAGTGTCAATTTAAATTTTAAAAGTCCTATTGCAAACTTTTAGAAAATGCCATCTACTCCATGAAGTTTAATAAGTAATATTAAACCAAGAGTAACAATTCCAGTGTTTAGTATCTAAAGTATCATGTTTGCCTCCATGATTCTTGATATTCAAAAGTTGATTTAATACCGAGGTTATCTAGGAGCTAAAAGAATTGTTTTAGAAACCATCATGTGTGGAAGACATTGTGATATTTGGAACAATGTTTATGGTCGCAATATGATAGAGTATAATTTTAAAAAATACATGTTCTCATATTGTATGTGAATTTGCGAATGTTCGAGATGCTAGACATCCTAATCTCCCAAAAAGGTTTTAGGAACTGACATTATACTCACAATTCGTCCTTATAGGCTATAGTAGCTTGATCATGAAAGTTTCCATGATAAGGATGAATAGAAGATGTAGGTAAAATATTTACTACACTAAAAGATTACTAAAGAATGGATTTTTGAAAGAACGCCAAACATTTGATGATGGTGATCTACTTCAAAGTGCAAGTCCAAAGGTATTAGTATTTTACTATACATGATTTGGACTATGTGTCATATGTATGGCACCACTATTGATGTTGATAGATTCTTTTAAAAGGAAAAGGAAATGATGAAAGAGAATCTATAAAATATTTGGTAGAAAAGAAAAGACTAGAAATGTCCAGCTAAGGTATATAGATGATATACATGTTATGATTGTATTCTTTGCTTGTTAAACAATGTGGTTCTTAGGTATTGGATACCGAATTAGTTAGTGTGAAGTGTCATACAAGAACAACCCAATTCATGAACTGCAATGGCCTAAGTAACTAGCAAAAGAATTTGTGATGATGTCCACCAAAAACAAATAAAGTGTTATTGTGTTTCTCGTTGACATCAAAACTTGCCTTCAAGATTTGTTTAAATAATTGTTATTTTGTTCCGGTATTATGAGAACAATGGTTGTTCAAATAATTACCATATTCCATAGAAGATGGATGAACTTTTACAAGTATAGTTGGAGAAATCACGTCCATAAAAAATAATGCTAAAATGTCGCAAGAGAAATGATTGAAATATCACTTACGAAGTGACATAGCTGTTTAAATTATATTAGAAAGAAAACATGAAGAAACTCCATGTTGATGGACTTTTGGAGTCTTTGATTTTGATCAATTGATGCTTGTGAGACTTTCCTCGAGATAATTGAAACTCTCTTCATATGCAAAAGAGGAACAAATGACTAAATTATTGGACATTAAGCATGTTAATGTATGTAGTCCATTATGTGTAGCCATGTGCGGTGGATCTTTCGACTTCATATGCTTTCTACGGAAATTTGAGTGAATATATTCGTATATTTACTTAATGAGGAAGAAGTATGTAACATTTGAAAATTGTTCAAAGACTTTCAAGATGAAGTGGAAAATCATTGTAACAAGAAAATAAAGAGTTTATGATTCGATCATAAAGGAAGATATTTGAGTTACACGTTTAGCAAAACACCTAAGATTTGAGGAATTGTTCCATGGATTTGCATTTTCTGATAAACCATAGGAGTATAGTATGTTCGAGAGATCAAATCGAAGCTTGTTTGACATGGAAAGATCAAATGTGTCATTTATAAAACTGCCATTATATTTTAAGAATTAAAGCTTTAGAGACTACCGCTTTTATACTGAAAAGAGCACCATCATAATCCGTTGAAATGACACCATATGAGTTATGGTTTGGGATAAAACCCGAGTTGTATTTTCTTAAATTTTGGTATGCTATGCATAAATAAGATGTTTACAACCAAAGTCGGATAAGTACGTCTTTGTAGGTTATCCCAAAAATTTTGTTAGGTATTCCTACATAACATCGAGGACAAAAGAGTTTGTCGCTTGGAACGTGAAGTTTCTTGAGAAGGAATTTTTCACGAAAAGTTAAGTGGGAGGACAATAGAACTTTAATAAGATTATTGAACCTTAGCTATATGTGCTAAGTAGCGCAGCGCCGGAAAATGTCCCGGTGGCAGCCACAATGCTCATGGCTCCCGTGATTAGGAAGGTTGTGATCTTGGACATTAGAGTTCATATTTGAACCATATGAGTCGGGTAATAATCAAATAGCGAGATTTGATAAACAAGTCATTATTGTTTCGACAATGATGAACTGACTGCATGCACAGAAGCGATGATGGGCCCTGACTCCATAAAATGACTAGAAGTCATAAAATTCATGATAGTATTCATACACGAGAAATCAAGTTTCTGAACTTGGAAGACCCTCCAGAAATGCATGAAGTCTATCGGTCGTATTTGGATCTATAAAGAAATAGACATGGATGTTTGACATCAATGAAATAGTCGATATGTCGGAAAGGAGTTTACGACAATGTTTAAGGAGTTGACTATGACAAGATTTGATCTTTCATAGCGATATTTAGTCTTGACAGATTAATGTAGCAACCACTACATAAAATTCGGTATATGGTAGTTGAAAAAACAAAACAATATTCTTCTAATAGAATGGTTACCTAGGATGTGTACATGACACGGTCCAACGGGTTTTGTTAATTCAAAGGATGCTAAAAGGGCGTGCAAAAGCATAGCAGAGTTGGAACCTTCACCGTGATGAAAATGTTAAAAGAGTTTAATTTCTTTGGAGATGATGAAGATGCTTGCATTTGCAAGAAATTAAGTGGGAGCGCTGAGACATATTTCTAATACATTATGTAGAAGACATGGTGTTGATAGGAAATTATGTATCTTTTGTTGACACAAGTTAAGAATTTCATTAAAATTGGATTTTGATGAAATACTTGGGCAAAACGGAATATTAGGCATCAATTTCTATATGGATAGATTGCACCGCTAATATGGTTATGCCAGACGTACATATATGAGATATTGAAAGGGTTCAATATGGAAATGACAAGAAAAGTTCTTGCTACATGGACAGGATTGAATCAAGATTCAATTGTATCAACACTTGGTGAGTGAAATCACATGAATATTTTGATCAATAATACCGTGATATGTACATATCCAGATATGTCCTATGCTCTAAATGTTGTGAGCATACACCAGAATGATTCATAAGATGATCATTGGGCGATAGTAAAGATATTCTTATGAGCTTTGGAAGAACTAAGAATATATCATGTATAAGTGATAAATAGTCAAAGTAGTTTATTATAAAGTGTTACATTGATACTAGTTTGTCACAAGATACAAATTAAATTTATCACAATTTAAACTATGGGTGGCACAATATAATGGAAGGGAGGTTCCACGATGGATTTGGATGAGTTCCAAAGTTGATACATTGTGACGGATACTACAACAAAAGGCTAAGTATATGACTGCTATAGTAGTAGCAAACGAGAGAATTTGGTTAAGTAGTTTGTTATCAAACTTGGTGTGGTTCACAGTGGGCTAATACTATCAAGATATATTGTACGACAATACTATCAACATGTTTTAACCCAAAGGAATTAAAGGTCTCACGAAAGGACTAAATTTATACAATGCCATCTCATTATAGAATGAGTGATGCGTAGAGACGCAAAGACATGCAAATACACGTGGACCTGAAAGTGTCAGATCCGAAGATTATATGTTAACCACTAGCAAACGCGTATACAACACCAGAAAAACATAGGTGTTGAATGCGCAAGTTTACAGACTAGATTATTGAATCTAGTGCAAGTGGAGACTGAAGAGAATATGCCCGAGAGGCAATAATAAAGTGGTTATTATCTTATTCCTTGTTTATGATAAAATGTTTATTTTGCATGATATAATTATATTAATTGGAAATGTTAATACATGTGTGTTTAATAAAAAAATAAAGGGTTCCTAGTTATGCCTCTCTTATAAACTAGCTCGTTGATTAACAAGATGATCAAGGTTTCCTGATCATGGACATTAGATGTATTTAATAACGAGGTCACAACATTGGTTGAATGATGTGATGAACATTCATCTGAAGTATATCAATACGATCAAAGTCATTGTGTTAAAATTGCTATAACATCATACAAAGTAACTTTAGTCCTTAGACCATGAGATCATGTTAATTGCTAATACCGAAAGAGGACTTTGATAACATCAAACGTCACACCATAACAGGGTGACTATAAAGGTGGGTTTGGATACTCTGAAAGTGTTATGTTAAGGCTCATGGATTAAGAGTGGGATTTTTCCATCCCGATGACGGATAGATATACTCTGAGCCCTCTCGGTGATATCATATTGAGATAGCTTGCAAGCAAGTAATGTGATCACTAGAATGTTATATCACGGGAACGAGAAAAAGTGCATATCAGTAACGAGATCAAACTAGGTATAGAGATACCAATGATTGAATCTCAGGCATGTAGTATATGGTTAGACAAAGGAATTTATTTACAACGTTAAAGGTTCACACGATCACTAGAGTCATCGTTGAATGTGTGGGAGTCAGTATGGATTTATAGGTCCCGCTGCTGATTATTGATCGGAGAGGGGTCTCGATCATGTCTGTATTATTTGCAAACCGTAGGGTGACACACTTAAGGGATACAAACACCATTTGGAGCAAATATGTTTCAGATAAAGATTTAAGAAAGCACTATAATCATTTTGATGGAAACCAGAATTGTTTCGGTAAAATTGCAGAAACTGGTTCTGCATGTGATATTGAAATGTTGTAGGGTTTTTATGTGAATGTTTGTTAATTAAAGTAATTAAAAAATTCTAAATAAAATAAATAAAAGAGTTTTATTAAATGAGAGATTGCATTAAATTTGGTGAAAATTTAATGGAGGTGAGTGGACTTTTGAGTGTAGGCATGTTTATGCGAGTGGGAGCTCCACCCACATGAATGATGGAAGAGGTAGGGGCACCACCTT